>CM063518.1:10309249-11509249 GCA_032199755.1 Ambrosia artemisiifolia | reverse complement strand
ATAGGTTGGTGTAGCTATGAATCTTTGATTTCTTGATGAAGTTGAAGAGCGGCTTATAAAGAACTAGACTATAATAATGTGGACTGTGGATATAGGGTTAAGACTTAGGTTTTTGAAAGGCCCAATTCAGCATACGGGCTTTATATTATATTTTCTTTATGGGCTAATAGAGACTAATAATATACACCCTAAAATCATATGTGGATAATCACTGTACGGTAGAGGTGCACAGAAAACCGGTTCGGGAACCAAAACAGGTCAAAAGAGGTTTTACCCAAAACTGGCACTAAAAAATCTCAAACTGAACCAAAACTGGTTTGACTTGAAACCAGTCAACACTCAAACCGGTTTGGGTTTTTACAAGAAATACAAGTGTGCCCTCTAGTTTGCAGGTTGTATACTAGTAGGAGAATTTCAAAATATCTTTTGTTTGGCAAGTATAGGAGTACAGATTTATATTGCTCATATATAAGACTTGAATATGTGTTTATGGATCATATATACAACTCATATACACTTATTTTAATCGTATACTTGCACAGGGCCGGCCCAAGCCCAAGTATTTTGAAGCTTGGGCTTTGGGCCCCCATTTAAAAAAAAAAGAGCTACCAATTGTGAGAATATGTAGGGATGGGCTTCTGGTTTTCTTTTCCAAATACCTAAATCATTGAATTTAGGGCGTTTAAGTTGAAATACAGTGTTCATATCTACAAATAATTTATTAATGTATTGTTTGAATAACCGTAAATCTGTCCACAGTTTGCCACTTCTTTCAGTTTGTAGAATTTGCAATTTTTGGTTTAAGGGCTTTGTAAACCAAACACAGTTTTATTGGCTGCAGAGACACAATTTCATGTGTAATCTTGATTTTTAATGTTGGAAATATGATTTTCAATCATATCAATTCTTTGCATATATTCAATATACATTAGTTCTGTGAATTGAAATATTGAATATTCTAATGTTTTCTTTTTATAGATTTACATATGTTGCTTTAAAATTTGAAAGTTTGGTTATGTATGAGTGTTCCTACGAAAAATGAATAATATAAGTTTATTTAGAGTTTGTGAAATAAATATAAAGTATAAAGTTATTGAAGTTTCTTTGGTTGATTATTTTAGATTATGAAAGGAACAGAAGTGTGTAAAATACAAATGTTCAAATTTTAGTTTACATAATTTTTTCTAAGAGATGGAAAGGGGGATATTTTAAGGAGGGTGAATTTAATATTGCTTGCTGATGCTTTTGTGGAATGATATTATGGTACAAGGTGGTAATTGTTCAGATCCATTTGCTGATGGTTAAATGAAAACATAGAAACACATTCTGTTGTATAATGTTATCCATTTTTGCAAGGATACATAGCTCATTATTTTTTAGCGTCAGTTAATTATCTGGACAGCTATGACATTTCGATAAAAAGGCCCCGAATTTTCATTTTGCTTTAGGCCTCCGAACGGGTTGAGCCGGCCCTGTACTTGCAGAACCAAATAAACTCTGACATTCTATTGCACATATATGACTCATATAATATGGGTAGTATGCATGTTAAGGTGTCAAAATAAGATGACAAGAGTTTACATTTAAACCACCTTCTTCTTTGCTTATAGAGTTAGAGAATCAGAGGTACACAAATCCATTTTTAGAATTAAAAAAAACTAGTTGTGTTCATGAACAACAATCAAAAAATGGTTTGTAAAAAAACGGTTTAGAAAGGAAAATGTTTGAATCTATCAACTCAGCTAAGTTTAGGTTTAAACCGATTTAGAACAAAAAAAAAGCAATTTTTAACAGCTTTTTTCAAATGGGTTCGGGTCCAAAGTGGTTTCAAAGAACAAGACTACGAACTGGTGGGTTGGGTCGGGTCCAAACCGGATACCATCCAAACAAAATCAGTACCAATAGACTAACTTTTTGGTATCATAAGCCATGAAAAGTGTTGTCACTGTACGTCTGTACCGTATTGCACCAAAACAAACAGATATCATCCGAACAAAATCGGCACTAAAACCGATATTTATTTTTATCTCTTTTAATTGCTAAACTAACTACCAGTATTATATGAATCGAACTGATACCCATTGAAATCAAATTCTTAACGCCGTGTTGCAAAAAATTTTTCCTTTTTTTTAAGAAGGAAAACAAAGGAAATGAGATAATGGGTATTCCATAGTTTTTTAAGAGGGAAAAAGAAAGGGAAATGGAGAGAAATGAAAACTTCTTTTCATCCTCACAGATTTGAGAAATTTGAAGAAAAAGGAAAATAAAAGAAAGGAAAAGAGAGTCCACTCTCCCTAACACTATGTTCCCGAGTTTAGTGACGGAAAGAAAAGAAGAGAAAAGAGATTTAGGACAAAAAAGAAAGAGAAAGAAAAGAAATATATAATTTAATTTTGTGTTCCCGAGTTCGAAAGAAAGGAAAATAAAATAAAATTTTTATGTGTTCAAAGGAAGGGAAAAGAAAATTTTAATTTTTCAATAATGTCATTGTTGGGTGTTATATTAGATTAATTAGAATGGTAAAATAGTATATGATAAGACATTTTAATTGATAACTTTCCCTTACTTCCATTTTGGAAGGAAAGTTTTAATCAATAATTTTTTTTAACTTCCTTCCATTCTTTCCACTCCTTTCCTTTAATAAAACGATAGAATCACTTATTTTTCACTTTCTTTTTAGTTACTTCCTTTAGGGAATGTTTGGGATTGAGTTGGAAAATGACTTATTGACTTATTAGCTTCTTCAAAAGCCAATAAATCAATAAGTCTTTTGGAAAACATCAAATCATAGCCAGGGGCGGATTCAGTGCTTTGGAAGGGTGGGCATGTGCCCACCGTAGGTCCAACCCAGAACCACTATTATGTTAGGCTATGAACGTGCAGCAAACACCCTTCTCAAAGTTTCACCTCGTGTAATAGCTGAAGCAAAGAGAGAAGAGTGAAGTAATAGCATCAGAGTTTTTTTTTTTCTGGTGAAAAGAGGTTTTTTCCGGCCAAGCAGGTTATCTTTTTTCTTGAAGAAGATGGGTAAAAAGAAAGAGACAAAAAAGAAGTGTGACTGTGTGAGGTGATGGAATGATCAATCACATAGCAAATGTTAAGCCTAGTCTAGCTACCCACTGGCCAAAAGCTATGATTCATAGCTTTTGGAAATGACTTATTGACTTATTGGTTTTTTCAAAAAGCGAAGTCAATAATGAGTTTTCCACCACAATCCCAAACACCCTCCTAGTCAGGGCATGTTTGGGATTCCTTATTTTACCTCCTTATAACTTATCTCCTTAATCAAGAAGGAGATAAGGAGAAAATAATGTTTGGGTAATGGGTTGAAAAGGAGTTTTTGTGGGTTGAAAAGGAGATAAGTTATAAGTAAGGATTTGTGACTTTTGGGATTAAGGAGATAAGGAGGTGGAAAAGGAAATAAGGTGATAAGGAGAAGTTTAGCCAAACATAGCCTCAATAATGAACCTCTAGAACACAGTGTAAGGCCACGGGGTGTGGTTACTATCCTAGTCATTATCGCTACCTTTCACGTCATAGCTACATCCCTCTCCATCAACTACCCTCCATCCCAACATAGGGGTGTGGTCACTACCCCTTTAATTGAATATGACAAAATAACTAAAACAAAAAATGGACTGTGACCATCATAAGAATCTTCACGTCACTCACGCACGATTAAAGCTCGGAGCGGTGTTCCCGAAAGATCACTACCCTCACACGTTCCTCTCACTACCCCATACCTTATGGCAAACTCATAACATACCAATAACTCACGATTATTGTTTGGTTTGTTTTAAATCTCGAAAACACACCTTCAATTAGTCTTGACCAAACCCACGACCGATCGATAAACTTCACCGGAGATCACCATCCACACACACACACACACCATGGCAGTTGACACCATCCCTCCGATCATCCTCACACAACTCAATTACCTTCTCACTCACTCTCCTTACTCCATCAAGGTACTCTCTTCATTCCCTCAATTACTCTTACAAACCCCTTTAAATTTAACCTAAAAACCCCTCTTCTTTTGTTTCCACAGGTTGAGCAGATGTGGTCCGGTTCTAAACCCCCTGGTTTCCTTGACCGGTTCACTTTATTAATACCCTTTTGTCTAGATTACATTAAATGTTAGTTTACTTAATCTTTTTTTTTTGGCCCTTTTCATTGCCTTGGTTAATTGATAGAATTAGATATAATAAAAGATAATTTGTATATAATTTTTGTTGTTGTGATTATAGGGGATGTTATTTACAATGCCCAGTTTCCATTGTTGCCACCTGATGTTATATTTGGGCCTGAAGATGAAAGTTTTCGGCCGTACCCGGTTGGTCGAGAAGGAGAGTTAGTGGCTAAGAATAGTTTGTCTGATTGGAATTGTAAAGATCCTACTAGGCTGTTGTCATTGATTCATGAGCTTAGGTATTTTATTTGGATTGCGGTTGTTAGGTTTTTTGAAATGGTGGTGTTTTGAGTTTTGGAATGTTTAGTGTGTACCGAGGATTGTGTTTTTTTTGTTGCAGGAGTTTGTATATGGCGTATCAGAAGAAACGGGTTGGCGAAGTTGATGATGAACGGTTGAAGTTTGAAATCAATACCATGTATTCTCGGGAGGTAATCTTGTCGAGCGTTTTATACTATTATAGACTTGTTTTGTTAGCAAGTAGCTGGTGTAGTGGTAAAAGTCTGGAATTTAAAATGCAGCCAAACGGCTTTAGTTTACTGCATGGATAATTTGTTATCTGAATCTATGTTGTCAAAAGCACGCGAGGCACGCGCCTAGGCAGTAGGCACTGAGGTGCGCCAAGTGGGCTGCAGTTGGTGAGGCGCGCTTTTAGGCACTGAGGCTAAAAGTCGTCTGAAACCTCTAAAACATTCTAAACTAGCCCTCAACAAGCCTAAACAGCCTAAAACATCCTAAAGTCTAAACTAGTCCTAAAGAAGACTAAAACATCTCTAAAACCAAATGTATATTTTAGACTATGCGCCTAATGTAAAAAAGCCCTCGTTTTTTAAGTGCCTAGGCTCTGTGATCGGCCTACGCGCGTTGAGTGCGCCTTCGCTTTGACAACATAGATCTGGATATCTGAATGTTATTTGGACACAAAAAAGAACTGGTTTATCTGTCACATATCATTTCTCTTGAGGCTGTGTTTTTTAATGTTACCATAAGTGATTATTCTTGTCATATTATTCTTGGCTAATCTTATGTAATACTCATTCAGGGAATTGAGATGTATATGAGCTCTGGTGTTGACAAGGTACTATTTATGAATTCTAAACTTGCATTTGATTATTAAACTTCCTTTCAGTATCACTGATGAAATTTTTTGTAAGCTCCTTTAGGATCATACTTCTTAATTAGTAATGATGTTAGTGGTGTACGTGCCATTGAACTGTAGTGTAGCCAGAAGAGGTGAAATTTGCAGTTCCATTGCTGGAGATGGATTTAAACAAAATGGTTGCAGGGTCTACTTGGCGTCATCAACAGAAGATATACTTACAGGTTATCTGTTTTATATTTTCTTTGCATGCACGCTAGTTGCATGCTTGCAGGGTACATAACTTATAGCTATCGTTAAACACAGGTTATATATCCTGTGAGTAGAAAGTATCTGGCAATGGCTTCAGCTCCACGCTTGAAATTAATATCTTCACCTGAGTTGAAGGCTTTGTTTTCCATTGATGAGTTCAGGCTTCCTTCATGGTTGGAAGGAATGTACGTGTTAATCAATTCAATTTTGCTGTTTTCGTTTTTCCTTATTGAAGTATTTGTACTCTTAATCGAATAATTTTGATTTTATTTATTAAAGGTGCATGGCTGAATATCTTCCCACTTTAGAGGAGATGCTTGAATCACAGGTTAGCGGAAACCTTCCGTATATAATGTTTATACTTCCTCTTTTTTTTTCTTTTAACAATTTGAATATGTTTCTTTCTACAGATAAGAGATGCCGTTTCATCAATCGAAGTTAGAAGGAAGTTTATTACAGCATTGGCTATTCCGTTTGGAAGGCCAGTAGAAGCTGACCCGGTATGTGAAGTTTTACATTTATATTTTAAATAACAAATAACCCTTTTACTAAATAAAATCTTATATATAATTGGTTTGCCAGGTATTTTGCAGGAAGGCCACGTTCTTAGCCTGCTCTGGCGTGTTTACGTTTCTGGTATTAATCGTCAAGGATTTTAAAACATGTTTAAAAATGTTTAAGATGACAAAATTAACGATTCATGCATATGGTATATAGGTTCACTTTACCCTCCCGCTTCAGTTCCCAAGGCAACAACCCGCTCTGATGCTTCAGAGTTCTCAGGTTAACCTTCATTTCAATTTATCCGTATAAAAATAACATAAGCTATCATTTTAAGTGTATTATCTCTTATTATTAGTAGTTAAGTTGGTTTCTTGTTTTGTTAATCCTTGAAGCATTTTCACTCTGGTAATGCACCAATTAAGTCGGCTATTTTACAAGATTACCCATGGAGTCCTAGGTGGGACGCGGCTCAAATGGCTGAGAGGATCTTGTAAGTTATTTAGAATCTAGTTTTCTTATTACATGCATTTCGTATGTTTGATTCTCATGAAGTTTTTCATTCCGACAGCGATTATCTTGTGGATGAATGCTTAAATTTCAAGAAGCATTGCAACGAAGTGCTCGTTCAGCAGCGCTAGTGTTACTTACTTCAGTTGTTTGTACTATCTGCATGATTTAGGCTTTAAAAATGTCGGGTTTGTTTCCTAAATTTGTGAGACGGTTGTATTTGTGATGATGTAATGGCGATGTTGAGTTGATATTAGTTTGGAATATTAACAAAATTTGGTAAATGCCTGAACATTATGGTGCATGTGGTTGGTTCATTGTGTGGCTTTGGGGTTGAAGCTTTCTCAAATCATCTGTTCTTGAATCTTGATTGTGTGGCTTTGCCTGAAGTACTAGTTGGTTTAACTGTTCTTGGTTAGTTGAGCTGATTGTCACGGCTCGTCTTACAAGTGACGTGCAGCGGTGCAGGGTCTTTGAGGTCGATTGGTTTCGTCCTGCTTTGAACTTGTTAGGCGAATTGCACCCAATTGAGCAGTTGTGTTTACTAGCTTTTACACTTTGTACTTAATCAATGAGACACTCTCAAGAGATATGAACAAAACTGATGAGAACGTGTATTCCCGATCCTTTCAACATTTGTTTTGTCACAAGATGTTCAGCCAACTTTTTTGATCATCAAGTTTTAGTGGCCAACTTTAGATTAATATGTCAAATAACATTTTGTATTAGTATCACATACCAAATAAAAAAAATTATTTTTTATGTTATATAATTTATACAATTTTAAGTTATATATATATGGCTTCAAACAAGCCGAGCTCGAGCTCAGATGGTTAATTATTTGTTTATTAATTTATATTAATTATAAATATTATTTTATATATAATTTAGCTATTTTTCATAATTTTATAAATATTAATTATTATTTACGGGTATGTTTGGCAAATAGCTTTTAAGAAAAAACTCTCAGTCGATAAAAAAACTTTGTTTGGTTGAAGGAACTTGAAACTTTTAAGTTAGGAGAAAAAACTCTATATTGAAAAGCTACTAGTACTAGCGTTTAAGAAAAAGCCCATACTAACTATAAGCTTTTAATTAGTAAATGACACAAATACCCATATATTATAAAAAAACAAAAAAACATGCATACAAACTTTTAGTTAATGTCCATTTTCGTTATTTTAACATTTTATTAAAAGCTCCAGCTATTCTACCAAACACCAAAACATATTTAAAAAGCTACAGTTACTAGCTTTCAGCCACCAGCTAGTTTTGCCGAACATACCCTACATATATATTTAATATATTAATTAAAAGTAATATAAAAAGTGGGCCCATTCAGGTTCGCGAGCCGGCTCGAGCTTGATAACCGAAGCTAGGCTCGGGCTTGTTTGCTTGACGAGCTTTTTTTAGGCTCGGATTCGAAGTAGGTTAGGCTCGCTTCGTTTCGAGTTTTTTTTTTTTTTCGAGTTACGAATCTTGTTTATTTGCATAGTTGCGACCATCAATTTCGTCTATTTTGCCAAATGGGATCTATCGTATAAGTCAAAGGCAGGCCATCGGTCGTACATCAAATGCACTACTAATTAAATAACAGTTAAAAACTTGCACAATAACGTAAATGGCAAATTCATCAATATTAAAAAAGTTATGAAAACTATTTAAAAACAATGATGCCAGATTGTTTTCCAATTAATGGATTGTATGTTTTAGTATAAGGTTTCAAAATCTGATTTGATTGTATACTAATTTCTAATAATCGTACTCTAGTGCAAAGAACAATATACACATAGTATGGTATGTAAGACAATGAAGCAACCGTATACTACTTTACTATCTTTTTAACTCATAGAGTCGACTCCCATTAGTAAGTACAAATGTGTTATACAGTTTTACGGTTATCCAGTTAAAATTGATTGTGTATCAACTATCAAATACACTTTTAAGCAAACACCAACATCCTTTTCTATATGGGTACAAAATGAAACACAAGTCTTAAGCAAAATCAAAATTAATATATGCAATTATGATTTATGTTTTTTTTTGTTAAACCACCCCTTAATTTATGTAACATTGATCCGATCTAGAGATTTCGATTAATTAATATTTTGTACTTATAATTAAGTAATATAATATTATCTATAATAGAATAATATTTGCTACCCTACATGACAAATCAATGAGTTACCTTTTTTTTGTCCTTAAATGATTCAGAAAATAGTAGTCTTTTTAATTTATTTGCTCACATGATTGATATTTACGGTTTAAGCCGGAATGATGAATCCACACATGTTGCCCCTCAAATTTATGATAATTAAGTTTTTGTCCCCCTAGTTACATATTTATTAGTTAGTACGTGCACTTTTATAACCAATACCTTATACAAAGTTATCTTATTATTTCCTCTTATAAAAACTAAATTTGTATAACATGATTTCTACCCACTTAAACTTTGAACATTAATACAATACATTCAATGTCTCTATACCATTCATTATTTTAGTTTGCATAAACAAAGTGTCAAAAACCAATATTCTCATCCTGATGTCATAATTTACTGAAAAGTATTACATCCGATTACCCATTCTTAATTTCTCTTATTTAATAATAAGTCTCTTAACTCATTTAGCATACATTCAACTTTTGTTTTATCAATATATATGAGCATCCACACACCCCTAATTTGTCTGAAACTAGGGCTTTTCAAATCGCTCGCCGCTCATAGATCACTCGTCGCTCGTTCGGAAGATGCTCGAAAAATGCTCGTTCGATCTTCCGCTCGGTTGTATATGAGCCGATCGGCTCGGTTCGGTTTGTAAATGAGCCAAGCACGAGCAAAGGTACGCTCGGCTCGGTTCGGCTCGAATAAATTTTTATTTATTTAATAATAAATATACACACAATTTACAGATAAATTTATGGCTTTATATATAAGATTCTATTGGATTTGACTCAGTATATGCAAACAAAATATAACCAGCCCACTTAACACAATAAAAAAGTTAACACTAGATTTAATAGGAAAACAATAAGTCATGAGGTGACAGTCTTGACTTCTTTATGTTAATAGTCGTCCATCGCTAATTGTCGCTTGATATCACACCTACGTCACAATGCAACTACTGTTGTCTAACGTATGCTCATCACCTCACCAGCCTCAATCTAAGCCTCATTCTTGGACACTGAGATCTCAATATTAGTGTTATCATCGGACATTTTAACCTTAGTTGTCACCCGATAATGAAAATATCGAAGGAAACATCCCAATTTTATAATCGTCCATATAATTCTCCGCTCGATTCTCGCTCGGCGCTCGCTCGGAAAATTTGCGCTCGAAGAATGCTCGTTCGGTTTTTGGCTCGATTGTAAACGAGCCGCTCCGCTCGGTTCGGTTTGTAAACGAGCCAAACACGAGCAAAGCTCCGTTCAGATCGGCTCGGCTCGTGAACAGCCCTATCTGAAACTAAGCAAGTTACAACATTATATATTTCTTGACCCTTAATTGTATCTTAACAATGAACCTTGTCCGATGTCTCACATTACTTCATGACAAAAGGGATGCCAATTTCTTATGCGACACGAAACATTACACTATACAAAAGTAATCACGTTTTAGGTTATCATATTTAAACCTTTTGATAAATAGGTTGTATTCGAGTTGACATGTACAATTAAACAAGTTGACCCATTTAATTAAACACGTCAACCTACCAACCCATTTTCTTACAAACCACTAACCCGATAACATGTTTCCATCTTAATTACTATTCGCTTGCCACATTCAGATTAAACAAAATTACACCTTTTTAAGTTTGTGCAGGTTAAGGCTACCACCTTCACAAATAAAACACACATATCATATTCAAATCGAACGATTTAACTCACCAACCCAACGCCATTCACATCCTAAATTAAAAACATATAAAATCATTTCAATCACGACCTTTTTATAACAAACAAAACTTAAAGGACCAAAATCACACTTTCCAAAACATTCAAACCCCCTAAAAAATCACATTCACTACCCTGGCGCCATTTGGACCCCATAATCTCACACCACCCTCTCTCCATCATCTCCACGAACCCCTTCTCTCTCTCTCTCGATCTCTACCACCGTTAACCACCTCTATATAACACACCCTACAACACCAAACCCTTCACCATCTAACAACAATAACATAACCATGAGAGAAATCCTACACATCCAAGCAGGCCAATGTGGCAACCAAATCGGTTCCAAGTTCTGGGAAGTCATATGCACCGAACACACCATCGATCACACCGGCCGTCACATCGGCTCCAACCCAGAGCTTCAACTAGAACGCATCAACGTTTACTTCAATGAAGCTTCTGGTGGTCGCTATGTCCCACGTGCTGTCCTCATGGACCTTGAACCTGGTACCATGGACAGCATTAGATCAGGCCCTTATGGACAGATCTTTCGACCCGATAACTTCGTGTTTGGTCAGTCGGGTGCTGGTAATAACTGGGCTAAAGGCCATTATACTGAAGGTGCTGAGTTGATTGACTCCGTTCTTGATGTTGTTCGTAAAGAGGCTGAGAATTGTGATTCTCTTCAAGGTAGTTATTATTATTATTATTATTATTATTATTATTATTATTATTATTATTGTTGTTGTTTGTTTAGTTTTGAGAACTGGATCTGATATTTTAAATAAAATTAATCGCTAGTAGGACGTTCACTGATTAATTTTTAGTTAATCAGTCAATTATTATTTTGTCTGCCATATATTGATTAATATTTAGTTAATCAGTTTAATTAATCGGTAGTCGGTCTAAGCCGGTGCAAGGATAATAATCATGATTATGTTATGAATGTATGCAAATTGTTTAGATGTGTCTTGACATTATTATTTTGTTTATAGTAGCTACTGTAACTGTAATTTATTTTTATTAAAATCATATAACGGTATTTTAACAACTTATCAGATGATCATGATCTTTTAAGTGATGCCTTATCAAAAAGTGAACAACTTTTGGGACCATTTAAATATTTAAAGTTATTTATTTATGAATTAGTAAAATCACTGATTGAATTTGTCTCTCTTGAGATCATTTTATAAAACTTTATCATTTAATGGATCATGGATTTGCTGTTGTTATATGTTACTTATTAATTAATATTTGTGTTTGATTTGATATTGTTTTGTAGGTTTTCAAGTCTGTCATTCACTTGGAGGTGGTACGGGTTCGGGCATGGGGACACTCTTGATTTCAAAGATCCGAGAGGAATATCCTGATCGAATGATGCTTACATTCTCTGTTTTCCCTTCACCGAAAGTCTCTGACACGGTTGTTGAGCCGTATAATGCCACACTATCTGTCCACCAGTTGGTCGAAAACGCTGATGAATGTATGGTTCTTGATAATGAAGCACTGTATGATATCTGTTTCAGAACTTTGAAGCTCAGCAATCCAAGCTGTAAGTAACTAAGTACCCTGCTTTTTAATTTATATTAAATGTTTTGCATATGAACTGTTGTGTGTTGACTATGTATGTATGATTAAATGTGGTTGATTTGTTTTATAGTTGGTGACTTGAACCATTTGATATCTGCAACCATGAGTGGTGTGACATGCTCTTTAAGGTTTCCTGGTCAATTAAATTCTGACCTTAGGAAGCTAGCAGTGAACCTTATTCCATTTCCAAGACTCCATTTTTTTATGGTCGGTTTTGCCCCTCTGACGTCTCGTGGGTCCCAGCATTACACGTCGCTGACGGTCCCAGAACTGACACAACAAATGTGGGACGCTAAGAACATGATGTGTGCAGCTGACCCACGCCACGGACGTTACCTTACAGCTTCAGCTATGTTTAGGGGGAAAATGAGCACAAAAGAGGTAGATGAACAAATGATCAATGTGCAAAACAAGAACTCGTCTTACTTTGTCGAATGGATTCCAAACAACGTTAAATCTAGCGTTTGTGACATTCCACCAACCGGGCTCACAATGGCTTCAACTTTTGTTGGTAACTCTACTTCGATTCAAGAAATGTTTAGACGAGTGAGTGAGCAGTTTACGGCCATGTTTAGGCGCAAAGCTTTCTTGCATTGGTATACGGGTGAAGGAATGGATGAGATGGAGTTCACTGAAGCAGAGAGTAACATGAATGATCTAGTGGCTGAATATCAACAATATCAAGATGCTACTGTTGATGAAGAATATGATGAAGAGGGTGGTGAGGAGGAAGGGGAATATGAAGAGTAAAATGGTAAAAGACTATGATGGTATGCTTTGTTTTTTTTTATTAGTTTTATATGATGCTGTTTGGAGTGTATTATGTTAAGGTTGTGGTTTTAGATATTATATGATGTTTGGATGATATGTTTTGGTTTGGGTAATGCCAAGTGTTTGAATAAAAATATGATATTGGGCTTAAAATTGTTGGCATTGTGACAACATTTTGAGCTATATCATATATGGAAGACTGTTTTTGTGTTTAGAGAATTTATTACTTTAATACATTTATAGTATGAATATGAATGGAGATATTGTGGCATGTAGTGATGATTGCAAACAATAGGACAAAATGACGTAACCACTTTTTGAACCAATCAAAGATGTGGATCTGGAATTCTGGATTTTAAACCTACTTTATTTATTTCTTTCATTCTTTTTGGGGGCTTATTATTTTAGAACTCGCACATATTTAATAGATTCGATTGGGTAAAAAGACTATGAAAAAATAAGAGGTAAGACTTGGCTTGGTCTGACGAGTTGGTGGTGGAGGAGGTCGTGGTGGGTTGAGGAGCTAGTGTGTAAGTAGTCTATTGAGGGTTATGAACACAGTAAATAGATAAAATAGATAAAGATGTAATTTTTCATTCAACATAATTTTAAAACTTAATAAGAGACTTATTGACCTATTCAGAGGTATCATGTCCATTGTTTTGAAACCCGCATACCGGACCGGCCGGTCAGATCGGTTGGACCGGGAACCAGGGGTCGAACAGGTCCGGGTCGAGGTATTGAATCGGACCGGTTGAACCGGTGAACCAGATTTTAAAGGGGTTGAACCGGATTTTTTTTATATTTTTTAAAATTTTACCATATTAATTTAACGAGGCTATCCGGTTCTTATATCCGGTCCGACCGGTTGGACTGGTCGGACTAGTGAACCGGTAAGGAGATTGGTTCGACGTTCGGTCCGGTTCTGAAAACATTGATCATGTCAGTGAACAAAATACACTTAACGCTGACTGATTTTAAGATAGCCTTTTAAATGAAACCATTAAGAGGCTACAAAAAAACCCCTTAATCTATTTGTGTAAATGCGTCAAACAGGCTGGCTATAATAATCAAGTTGTAAACATGTTAGTCTCGATGATGAGCTGTAAATTGTTTTTAAAGCGAATTAGTGGTTCAACCTGTATAGATAAACATGTTGGTGGGTAAACTTATTTAGTTATGCGAGTTAAACAATCAATCCGAACACGGTCTATTCATTAAGCGAATTAGATATGATAACCCAAAATTTGATTATTTTTGTGTCGGTATATAAATTTATAATCATGATTATTAGAAGAATGTTTTATGATAATTTGTAATAACTCGTGATAATTGAACTTTTTTTTTGAACGGCATCTCGCTCAGGGCTATACATGAGCATAGTCCGGCCGATGTGGGCTTCGAACCGGGCACTCCAGGGTAGGAAACAGGCTAAGCCTGAAAACCTCCCACCTCACCTGCAGCCAGTGGGAATCGAACCTGGCTCTCCAAGAAGAAACCAAATTCTTTCCACCACTAGACTACAGGGTCATTGGCTCGTGATAATTGAACTATTTTATAAATTTGAATGCACAACTTTTAGGATGTACGTGTAACACACAGCCGACGGGTTAAAGGCTTAAAGTTAATGCCTAAAGAAAAAGAAAGAGTAATAAAACAGAAGAATTTAGACACTTGCCAAGTTGCCATTTAATAATGTCACCCCAATTCATTATTGGTAATATGCAGTAATGATAAAACACCGAACGTTAATTTGTCATCAGTTTTACACAATTTTTTTAACGAACAACAAACTTTATTAAACGCCCAAACTAACGAGAAACTAGCAAATCACCCGACATACAAAAGTAAGAAAATACATCACAGGCTACCCATATACAATAATAAACATACAAATACAAAATTAAACGATACGCGATAGGTCGAATCCCCGCCATTTCTCCCAATCCAATTCGCTCAGTTTCGCGCGTGTCTTAATCTAAAGGAAGCTCAAAGTTTTTTATGTCCCCGATAATCTTGTGTAAGGATGGTTGAACCTGTTTGAAAACTAGCTCATTTCTGCAGCCCCATATACACCAAAGAGTCGTCAAACAAATCGCATAAAATATCTTTTTCTTCTTCTTTGATTCAGCCGTGAAACTGTGTAAAGAAAGTATATCTCGAATATCAAATGCAAATATGTCACCCACCTTGCACCATTGGGATATTAGTTGCCAAACCGTCTGCGAAAGTACACGAGATAAACAAATGCTCCCTCGATTCTGTCGTTTCCCCACACATCGGACAAAGTACTGAGCCCACTCTGATGTTTCGTCTACCCAACGCCTCTTTTGTTGGAAGTCTATTGAGACCCACTCGCCACGCCATGATTTCAACTTTCTGAGGAACCCAATTATTACATGTGAACACCCATCTAGACGGATCCGAGCTCAAATCCTGCAGCATGAAATTTATTTCCAGCAACATGAATTTTAATTACACATTTTTAGAAGGAAAATGTAATTTAGAGGGTGTTTGGAATGGATTGATTTTTCAAAACAGATTATGCATTTTGGAAAAACAGAGGTGAAGCTGCTTTTAGATTATTGCGTTTTGGTAGCACAAAAATACATTTGAAAACTCAACCCAAACATTAAAAACCGATAATTTACGTTTTCAAAACGCAATAATCTAAAAGTACATTTAAAAACACAATCCCAAACACCCCCTTAATATGCATGTCCAAAAGTTAGTACACATATGAAAAATACCTTTCAAAACAAAAGTATATTAATTAAATTATATAGTAGAAGTATATGGTGTGTAAAAAAAAAATATAATTAGTTTGGACCATTGGTTAAAGATAATCAATGACCAAGATAAATTGAATGTCATGTACAGTCATGAGTTTTGGGAACTAGAAGGATGGACGAGTAAAAGATACCTCATGTGGTCTTCCTGGTTGTGTTGTTTCTTATTCTTGGTAGATAAAGGGTTCTCTAGATAAATAATGTCCATATTTTTCGAGCAGTCATTTTTATGACTGAAAGGATAATATAAAGTTTGACTTTTGTGTTGACTTTCATGAAGCATCACATAGCTTGTACAAGTGGAGAAAAATGGCCTTCTCTTTTCATCCTCATTGATGAACTCTTCGTAAATCACCAAAACCAAGTCTAAAAGGACTACATAAGGCTATATGATGTGGTACACCAGGTTACTGTGTCTACTACAAGCCTATTCTGCTTTCTTGATCATCTAAACGGCAACTGACACTCTCACGTTCCAGTGCTGAGGCCGAATACAGAGGAGTTGCTAATATTGTCGCTGAAATCTGCTAGCTTCACAATCTCCTTCCTGAGCTTCATCATCCATTGTCAAAAGCTACTATTATGTGCTATGATAATGTCAGCGCAGTATATCTTTCTGGGAACCCTGTACAACATCAGCGTACAAAGCATATCGAGCTTGGCATTCATTTTGTCAGAGAACAAGTGCAGCGTGGCTTGGTTCGGGTTCATCATGTCTCCTCACGTTTTCAGATTGCTGATATCTTCACCAAAGGTCTACCACGCAACTTATTTGAAGTTTTTTGATCCAGTCTTAGCATTCGTTCACCTCCCGCTTCGACTGCGGGGGTATAATAGACTATAATTTAGAATCTCATTTACTTATAATTATTATGTAATCTCATTCCTAGAATTGGAGAATATTGTATCGGTATATATAGTCAATGTAGGGATTATATTCTATCATCTATCACTATTCTCTTCATACTTTTATTCATCATAGGGTTAAATCAGTTATTATTATTATTTTTTTAAACTAATTTTGATCCTAGAGCCGAAACACTAAAATACCATTGCTAACTAGTAGAACTTTTTTATTATATTATTTTTATTCAACATTTACAGATCTTGTATGTCTTCATATCACTGTTAAGGTGGAATGACTTGTTGGGTTTTGGAAATTTCGATCAGTAGATGGGTAACCGATATATCGAATTTGTGAGTCTACTTTAGTTCCCATTTCGGAATTGCACCCATAGATGGTCAATACATAAGTTAGCTTGATCAGTAGGTTTCCATGTTTGGAGTAACTTATGACGATCGATCCAGAATATCAGCTATGAAGCTCGTTTGTTCTTTATGAATTTTTTTGTTCCGATTGGCCCCGTAGAAAATAAATCTTGGGTCATCCGCTAGATTTAACTAACAATGTATAAAAATTTGAATAACCACTATTTATATATTTGTCTACCTCATGGAACACAGAGTCACCATATTACTAAAAAACTTTTAAAAATAATATACATATAACATTTACTTTGAATAACACAAATAGTGCAACATTATATAAACAAAATTGTATTTTGAAAGTTCTTAATAGTAAATTTTAATAAAATAAGGTAACAAAAGAGATTTTGAGTTAAATAAAGATGAAGGACATAAACGAAAAATATCATCTTGAATTGAAATCCATTTAGCCAATGACGGAAACTAATAAATTAAGAAATTAACGGAAACTAATGACGGATACTAAGAAACATCGTTACCAGTAAAATAAAATGATATTTATTCCAAGTATACTAACATTATATATATTCTAATTACCAAAATTTTTTCTTGTACTTTATGCATAACGTATTGTAAGTTACTATTTAACTCCGTTAAGTTACTATTTAGCTTAACGGAGTTACTATTCAACTCCGTTAAGCTACTATTTAATTCCGTTAAGTTACTATTTACCTTAATAGAGTTACTATTTACTTTCGCTAAGTTACTATTTAACTCTGTTTTTTTAATTTTTTTTACTCAACTCCGTCAAGTACTATCCAACTCCGCCAACTTAACGGAGTTACATAGTAATCCGTTAAGTTAGTATTTAACTCCACTAAGTTACTATTTAACTCCATTAACTTAGTATTTAACTCTGTTTTTTTTTAATTTTATTTACTCAACGGCGTCAAATACTATCCAACTCCGCCAACTTAACGGAGTTACATAGTAAACTTAACGGAGTACCGAAAACTTCGGCAACGCGTTACTATTCAACGTAACTTAACGGAGTTACATAGTAAACTTAACGGAGACTTACATAGTAAACGTAACGGAGTAGCGAGAACGGTTCGTCAACGCGTTACTATTCAACTCCGTTAATATTAACTTAACGATAGTAACTTAATGGCGTTACTACTCAACTCCGTTTACTTTGCGCCTTTTCGCCCGCATGTATACAATGGCCGTTGCATGTTGTAACCCGCCGCGCGGCGCAACGCCCGCGGGTCTCATTGCTAGTTTCTATTATAAAAATAAAAACGATAAATATATTTCTAACTTGGAGGTTGAAAACTATGTTATAATCAGAAAACAATAAAAATGTTAACAATTGAAAGTTAGTGTAAGCATAAATGTTATTTAAACTTCAAAAATATCCATCCACAGTAAGCATATCTTAGTATACCATTAATAAAATACGTGACACTATAACATATTAACATGTGCAAATATTGCTTCCGGTGCATCTCTAGTTGTATATTCAATGTTCATTAAAATCTAACTTTAAAATTGTGGTTAGTATGAAATTAAAGAAAAAACTAAAAAGTGTCACGTAAGCATGTAGAGTAGAGAAATGTGAACTGTGGTATTCCACACCCATAAACATGTAGAGTAGAGAAATGTGAACTGTGGTATTAGCTTAACTATTACTTAACATAATAGTTAAAAATTTTTGTAACTCTAATCATGGCTTCCTATTCATCTCACCCCAGCCCTAGAGCATGTGACCAGCTCCTAGCCCCCGTCTCTCCTCCGCACGCCCTTGACGTGATAGTGTGCCGAATCCTCACCTGCTGATGTGGACAAACTACGCCCTCTCTTCCACACCCACAACTAATAGCCTAACCAAAAAAATAATTTGCTCAATCCATCTTTGTATGAGTTCAATCCATCTTTGTATATTTGAGCAAATTATTTTTTCTAAAAATGTTTTAATATGAGTTCAATCCATCTTTGTTTTAAAAATGTTTTAATATGAGTTCAATCCATCTTTTTAATATGAGTTCAAAAAAAATACTCTTTTACCCTTGGTTTTAAAAAGCGCAAAGCGCACAAAAGCGACAAGGTCTAAAATCGAGGCGCAAAGCGCATAGCGCAAAAGCGGTGGGCTTTTCGTACGCGAGGCGCAAGACGATTATATAATTTTTTTTATATATGCTATAGGTTTTTAACATTATTTACTCAAAATATAGATACAAATAAGGTATATATATGATTTAACTTGAATGTACAACCTTTTTAGCTACATGTATAACAATTTTAAGCACAAAAACAACATGTGTACTAAAAGAGCGCTTTTATGCGCTTTTTTCATGCGCTTTTTGCGCTTTTCTTGCGCTTTTTTCACACTGCTCGCCTAGGGTTACATAAGGCGCACGGGGTTGCGCCTAGGTGCGCCTTGCGCCGCGCTTTTTAAAACCAAGCTTTTACCATTTTCAAAGTACCCAAAAAAGATTGTATTTAAAAATGTCTTTGAACTAATTCACCAATGTATCATATCACTAACCCTAAACCAAAGAATAGCCAAAAAGAAATTAGTCAAAATTTACCAAACAACCCTCTAATGGTTGACCAACAAAAGTCAAACCAAATGTCATCTAGACCCTCTTGATAGCTTCAAAGCCAAAGAAGCATTCTTGTTCTCTTTCCTCCTCATTATCCTCCTCTGTCTAGCAGCAGCTGCTGCAGTCCTCATCCGTAGATCATTATCCATCATCAAGTATTTACTTTGATCCAACGGCTGAGAACACCCCATGAAATCATAAGCCTCCCCATTAAGAATCTTGACACGTGGATCAACCTGATTGAACATCCCAAATCCACCACCACTGTGACTGTTACCGGAGCATGACACTGCCACAAAGTGTTGACAACGTTGTTGTAGTTGTTGTTGTTGTTGTTGTGTTGTTGGAGGGGCAAACATGGTAATTTGTGGATAACTTTGTTGATCAAATATTTTCATAGATTTACTCCATTTATGGAAATCTTCAATGTTTCTTGTATAATTTACCTAAATTAATTTGATAAAATCCAAATTTAATTAAATGGGAATCACTAACAATTTACAATTTATAAATTTATAAAATGAAATAAAACTTTACATTACCTTTTGTATAATTGCTTTTAATTCACGATTTGTAGAAGAAAGTTCTTGATGCAGGGTTTTCATTGCCTTTGTTTTCTATTTAAAATTCAAACAAATAAATTTTAATTAATAAATTTCATAACAAGAATTAATTTCAAGAAAATAAAGTCAAATTAATGCATACCTTCAACAGAATTTCTCTTTCTTGATGCATTCTATTGTAACTCTCCACTAAATCATTACTTGCCTGTAAATAATTGGGGAAAAAACATTAAAACATTAATCATAATTTCATAAAGTAAATCTAGAGTAAAACTAAGTATAAAGTGGTCAACAAATTCAACTAAAAAAGGTCAAAATTAATAATAATTCATGATAATAGATAATAGATAATAATCACTGCAAATTTCATCTAATGATCAAACTAAAAATTGAATTAAAATCAAATAATACACAAATAAATCATGAAAACAATTAAAATGCTAAAGTTTAAACAATTTATACAAACCCAGAAGTCAAATCTATAACATGTAAAAAAATTAAAAAAAGAAGATAAAAATTACTTTCAGATTAATAACAAAATCCAATTAAACAGTCACCAGAAAACATTAACAATACCTTTCTTTTCTTTCCAGACGACGACGTTTTACTTTTACGTTTATCAACACAATCGCTACCACTACCACTAGGCAAGAAACTTAACGGCGTTGACGGGCTTTTATCAGCATCCGCCGCCGTTGCTTTCTCCGTCACATCCTCACCAACTCTCCGTTCAGATAACGGTAACGGTGACGGAGACACAGACGAATTCAACACAGATCGTTTCTTCTTCACACCCCAAGTGAAACTGTAGCGATTAATCAACTCAGACTTTAATACTATCTTTGGAAACGTGAGCAGAATATTAGCAACTTGAACCTCGTCCTCTGTCGGAAGCTGTTCAGACCCAACACAGTTAATAATATTATGTTTCATTGCAGGTTCTTGAAATTTAAAGAGAATTAATAATAATAAAGATTGGGTTTTTTAATGGAAAGATTGGAAACCCAGATGAAGGAGAGATGGGTTTTGGATATTAAGTGATGAGGGATCGGCTTTAAGAAGAAAGATGAAGAGATTAGAGAGAGAGAGTAGAGAGAGAAAGAGAGATGAGTTGTCTGTTGCTTGGAGAGGGAGAAGGAGGATAGAAAAATATTATGGAAAATCTGTGCTATATAAAAAAGGGGATGAAGAGAGTGGCTGATGCCACGTGTCCAACTTGTAGAGATGGGGGGGCATCTTAGGGTTTTGGAATATCATGTGTTAAAAGAGTTCAATGTTAATATGGAAATTGTATTTGGTTTTATTTATGTTTAGGAAAGATGATGATCTCATATCTTTTGTTAACTTGGTTCTTAATCATCATTTTTGTTATTGAATTAGTAATGAGTTAATTGAAGCGGGTTTGCGTGCGTAGGGAGTATGCTCTCTCCTTACGACGATAGCTGTTTGAAAAAACTTATAAATAATGGTAGATCATGTGCGTCTCTCTCTTCTCCCTTTAGACAAATCAGACACTGTTTTTTTTTTCATTTAGTGTGTATGTTAAATGACTCCCTTGTTTATAGTTAAGCTACACTTCTCTACATTGACATATAGTGACAACTGTAGGGTTGCGTACAATACTGCAGATATTTTGACGATTTTGTTACAACAAAAATAATAAGTGGGTTTGCGCACGTAGGGAGTATTCTCTCTCCTTAGTCCTTACACCGATAGCTTCTTGAAAAAGCTTATGAATCCTTCTAGATAATGTGAGCCTCTCTCTCTTCTCCCTTTACACAAATCGAACACTATCTTTTTTCACTTAGTGTGTATGCCAAATGATTTCCTTATTTTTGTAGCTAAGCTACACTTCTCTACATTGACATACAATATACATTGACATACAATGAAAATTGTAAGGTTGTGTACAACACTCTAGATATTTTGACGATTTTGTTACAACAAAAATAAAAGAAAAATCAATATTCTTTTTAGATTATGTTATAAAATGATTTTGATGCATATGTGAAGTGCAAAAACTTAACTAATATATATATGTATATATATATATATGTTGATGCATATGTGAAGTGGAACTTACCATGCACCTTTATTCATTTATAAACTTTCCACAAACACCTGACGTGCACACCAATTAGAATACACAACAATAAGAAAGCGAGTAACATGCATAACAAGCACAAACTCAACAACCAAAAAAGAACAAAATAAAAAAACAACACACTTCAAATTCGATGAAATCAAATCTGATAAAGAACATAAGTGAGCAGACGTACAACTTCTCTATAGACAAAGAGATTCCAAAAGACAACATGTATAAAAAACATTGTCATTGCTTCAAAAGAAAAGATGAGTAGAATAGAGGGCTGAAAAAGAACGAAAGAGAAGACTGAATTTGCAGACACTGACGACATACGTGGCAATAGCACCGATGAAGGCAGGGAAATGGGGTTCGGTGGCGTGGTAAAGGTCACTGAACTTTACAATATGTAATTCAGGATAATGCATTGGTAAAAAAAAGTAAGGGGTTGTTTGGTAGCCTCTTAATGATCATTCAGAGGCTACCTCTTAATGGTTCATAACCTCTAAATTGCTAAGGGGTAACCTTAAGTCTGAATGGGTAAGTAGCAACCATTAAGATGTTACCTCTTAACCATTCAAATGTCGCCTCTTAATTAATGACCATTCAGAGACTACCATACAGCCCCTAAATTACATTTTTAGCATATGTGTTTCCTTTTCTTTAACCCTATCAACCTAAAAATAAGCTTTTGACATTTCAGCCCCAAATGTAAAATTTTCTAACCTTTTTGGTTCAAATTTTCTAACCCCATTAACCCATTTATTGAAAAAACCTTGATGGGTTGGTAAATATTCAAAGCTTAACAGTTCGTAATTTTATCAATTTGTGTGAAACTAGTTTTCAGAATATACTACTATGATATGGTTTATGTTTTACAGGCATTGACAAGTTCAAGGTGCAATTTTGGGAGTTTATAGAGCTTTGGGATGCAATTCGGAAGATCAAGCATGCAAAACGAGGTACAACCACACACCACGGGAGTCTGGCATCGGCAACGCCAAACTTGGTGTCATCGACGCCATAAACATCGAAAGCCACTCCATTGTGTCTTTGGCCAGCAGGGTCTGTGTCTGAACGTTTTACCTGGCGTCACTGACGCCAAGGTTGGCTTCACCGATGCCAAACCTTGTGTCGGTGATGCCACGTCGGTTACACAGTTAACGGATTTTTTTGTAACAACTGAATTTGACTTATTAAGAGGGGTTTCACCCTAATCCGAATTCATTTAGTCTTGGAGCCTTTTGGGGAGCTTTGTGACGATTCTTGAGGTTATTCAAACAACCAATTGAAGGTTATCAACCGAAATCCAGGAATTGAAAATGATTTCTGCAACATGTGTGGCTAATTCCATTGATCATTCTAGGGTGAAAGGTTGTGAGTGTTTTAGGGGTGTTTTTACATGTTTGGTTTGATAAAACCATTTGTTATATTTGATTGTAACTTTATACAAATCGGTTGTTAGTATTGCTTTGAACTTGAGGTTGTTAAGTTTTTTCCTGCAAACATTGACATCAAGAGATGATTGCTACTATTAGTTTTGATTTGTGCTAGGGTTTTTATTCTTGTTCTTGATTAATATGACATACATTTGTCTTGATTATGAATGTTGGTTATGTTGTGTGATGGTGATGATTGTGTTTTAGTGTGACAGTGT
Organism: Ambrosia artemisiifolia; assembly: GCA_032199755.1. Taxonomy (NCBI): domain Eukaryota; kingdom Viridiplantae; phylum Streptophyta; class Magnoliopsida; order Asterales; family Asteraceae; genus Ambrosia; species Ambrosia artemisiifolia. Next base: position 11,485,539 of record CM063518.1, on the reverse strand, counting down.
TGGTGATTGTGGTGACTGGTCCTCCGATCACTTTTTCTATTATTTTTCTAGCCTTTTTTCTCTTCCTCCTTTTTCTCTTTATGTATCTTATCTTTCTCTCTCTAGTGCCGCTGATGGTGCTGATAGTGACAATGATTATGGTGTTGTGGTGTGACGATGGTGACTGGTTACTCCCGTCACTATTTCTCCCTCCCTTTTCTCTTTCTTTCCTTGTTGCCTCTGATGATGGTATGGTGGTGTGGCGGTAATGACTGGTTCCTCCCGTCACTTTTTCTCCTTTTTCCCCCATTTTCTCATTCTCTCTCTGCTGCCTCTTATAGTAGTGATGATGGTGTCATGGTAGTGATGGTGATCTTGGTTGTTGTGTGACGGTGATGGCTGGTTCCATTGGTCACTCTTTATCTCTCTTCTCTCCCCCTTTTCTGCCTCTAATGTATGCCTTTCAAAAGAATCTATGTAAGGTTTAAAAGGGAAACATAACACGTGTAAATGTATGTGGACACATGTATAACGAACATGCACAATAGATCAAGCAACCAACGACCAGGATGAAGAAAAACACTATTCAAATCATTCACATTTTACTAGACAAGTTACTATGCAAGTGTTCTTAAATAAAACTATAGAAATGGAGAACGTCAATCATGGTCGAATTTCACCAAATCTCCACTGGCTTTGTCAAAACAATTATTGATGCATCAAGATCACTTTTTATAGTTTTTTTTGAACTAAATAACAACAACAATAACCGAACCCAAAAAAATCCCACAAATAGCGATGCTATTAGTAGGGTCTGGGGGGATGAGATGTAGGTAAACCTTACCCCCATCATTAGAGATAGAGAGGCTGCTTCCAGAGAGATTATCGACTCGATAACAAACACACACTATATATCTAAATAAATATACAAACACCAAGCACTAAAAAAGTAACGAGTGAATAACATAGAAGAATAAGTACATACATAACCTCATGAAATAACAAAATACATAGATGCACAGAGACCAACCTTAAAAAACAAAGCATAGACATCAAAAAATAGTCTTCTCCTAAAAATCTTTAACTTTAATTTTAAGTCTCCACGAATTTCTATCTTAGACCATATCCTCAGAGAGATACAATTATAACAAATCTTGCTTAATCTGTTTTGAACGAAATAAAATGATGAATAATATACCCGCTAAAGGAATTACATAAATAAAGAAATTAAATCAGTAATTACTCCCTATTCATGTTTGGTTTACTAATCTATCGCATTTTAGATGGAGTAAAACAAAGTATATAATTTTCAAATATATTTGTAATAACTGTAAATTGTTATTTAAAGTTAATAATTAGACCATCTGTATTGCATCATTCGTAAGGGGCAGGGCATGGTTGAGAGAGGAGGAGATGCTGCACGCGTGATGAGAAAAGAGACCATTATATACCTCGTGGAAGGTGGTCTATGAGTAGATGAAAGTGAATGGAAGATATCTACTGGGACGAAGGCCGCTCATGAAAAAAGATGGCCGGTTAAGCTATTAGTCACAAACTAAAGACGTTCCTTCCCACCTTAGTGGACGATGGTTTTATTACCAAAGAAGTGATATATAACTTTGAAGTTAAGTATATTGATTATTGGGTAATCAATGAAATGTTAAGAAAAAGGTAAAATAATTGAAAAATCAAAGAGTCTTTTGAAGCTGAGAGAGAGTGAGATAGTTGTAATGCGAGATCAAGAGAAACTAAGGAAAGTTCAAAGCTCTCCATGCTGAATAGGAGAAGCAACAAAGAAGAAGTGGGATGGATAGATAGGTTCAACAAGATGAAAGCCTAATTTGACACTTTAAGAAGGCCAAGAACACAACCCTTAACTCAGCACCATGCCTGGCCCCAAGACCTTCAAGGACTAGCAGATGTTCCACATCCACACCTCATGGCCTAAAAGCGTAAGGCTGGAAGGAATCGTCTCGTTTTCCCCATGTGACACGTCAACATTACATCAGCTTTTGACCTACTTTTTTTAGTTTACCTCAAATTGATTGGTGTCGTCCACGATTTCCCCATAACTAATTATTTTATTCCTTTAAAATTAAAGTATGTTTAAAATGTTTTGATATATAAAACCTAACAAAAATTAAACCAAGTTTTGATATACTTGAATTATTATAGTTTAAGGTTTTAAGTAGTTTTAAATTTTTAACTAACAATAAGCAATTGCATTTCAATATTTGTGAATTGAGTTAATAGCCAAAATTGTCCCTGAGGTTTGGTCATTTTGCCACTTCAGTCCAAAACCCAAACCTTTTACATCTGGGTCCTTCAGTTTTATTTTTCTTGCCAAATTCGTCCCTGACAACGTTTAAGTTGTGGACTGAAGTGGCAAAAGTGACCAAACCTCAGGGATGAATTTAGCAAAACCCAAACCTTTTTGGGACGAATTTGGCAAAAAAAAAATAAAACTAAGGACCCAGATGTAAAAGGTTTGGGTTTTGGACTGAAGTGACAAAAGTGACCAAACCTCAGGGACGATTTTGGCTATTAACTCTTGTGAATTTTTGTAGTTTAAGTTTTTTCTTAAATCAAACAAAAATTAAGGTTTTTGTGAATCAAAATCAAACTACAAGGGCTTTTTTGCAAAAAAAAAATAAATATCTTCTTCCTCCTCCATTTTGCACATACACACTACACACACAAAATCTTCTCCTGGTAATTGGTGGCTAGTCCCTGGGCTCGACTCCATCCACCCTAAGAAACTGTCCAAAAACTCCCCATTTTCCTCTTGTGACACGTCAGCATCACATTAGCTTTTCATCCACATTTTAATTTAATTTAGACTGTAAAACATTTTATATATTTAATGTTATAAACATCAATTAAAATAAAAAAATGTAGATAACATAAATACAATAATTTATAATTAAGAAAAATAACCCACCCACTTCCCCCGTACCCGGTGCTAGGTCCACAAGGACTGGTGAAAAAAACCACCTCATAACAGGGGGTATTACCACTCGAGGTCAGGCCGCCCCAAACCTTCCCCGAGCTTCACTCTATGTGTTATAAGACTAGAATGGGAAAATAGCAATCTTTTTCAAGAAACCAATGCTTTCTAAAGTTGAAGCTAAAATTACATTTTTTTTCCTTATAGGTTGCTAAAAACTATATTTGAGTTTTTTTTTGTTTTCATAAATTCATAATTAGTCTCGTTACAAGTAGGAGTGTAAACAAGTCAAGCTACTCATAAAAAGTTTCAATCAAACAAAGTTCAAACAATTTCGAGTTGAGCGTAAATAACCACAAATTGAGCTGTAGCCTAAATTAGACTCTAGAGCCTATTTAATATTAGGTATTTGAGCTCAATCTTTATATACCTAGCAATGAAATAACTAAGAACATCAACTTTATAAATTTAAAAAAATAGTGAAATCGTTATACTAGATGGAGAATTCTCTATGCAGCTGGGATTTACAACAATAACGTGTTCTCACATGCACACATAACCATGATTAAGATTAAGATTAAGGAAAAAATACTTGATACAAGACTCCCAATCTCCCATGCATTAGACTTGTAAGTTGTTGCTGGAGCACAAAGCAACAACTTAAAAGATAAATTTATACCAATTTTTTCGTGATAAGCTTTTAAAAGTAATATATTTTTAACCCATAAATAACCCAACGATTTTATGTCTTCCTAAGTTCCTTGGTTTTGTGAACACTAACCGCCTTTATGAAAGAAAAAATGAAGTCGCTCCTTTTTCCAAATACTCTACCTAGTATTGAAGAAAATCGTCCCACACTTGTAGCCCAGTTGGTTGAGGGCATAAAGTTTCATATGGGAGGCTTGTGTTCAATTCCCACTAGCTACATTTGGAGGACATTGGTGGAGGAAATGAGGGATGACCCGGCCATTGGCTTGGGTTCAAGTCCTGATCCCGACCGGTTTTACCGATTATTTCACTGTCGTGCCTTCGGGCGAGTGAGTTGTCGGGTTTTCCCGGGAATTGGTGGCAATTGGTGGCCCGGGTACTCTCGAGTACCTGATTAGCCAAAAGGGTGCCCGAGAGTACTCGGAAATTGATTCGTTGGCCGTTCAAAAAAAAGTATTGAAGAAAATCGCTTGAATAACGCTGTTCTTCTCACCATTTTCCAAGTTTTGTGATATTATAGCATTTGTTTGTAATAACCATCAGTTTGGTTTAATTATTGTTATATTATAAATACATATAAAGCAGGATGGTGTAGCGTTTTTACAAGTCTAATTCCATTGGTAACACAACAGCTGTGTTCATGTTTTAGTCTATTAGGAGCGGGGGCGGGGACGAGGGGCTTGAAGCCCTCTCCAAGCCCTCTACACCACCTCCAAAGGGCGTGAAATTGGCGTTGCCCCTTTTGGCGTGGAAGACTTCACCGGCGTGGGGCGGGGCTTGGAAAGAGGTGGAGGCTTTTGATTGGTCAGTTTTTTTTTTTTAATTTTAACACAATATAATATTATTCCCTCCCCCCCTTTCCCCTCTTTCCACTCCCCACAATTTTCACCCTTCACACACGGGTCCCACAAGTGCCACATGGCGCATCACGCCCCTCTTCCCCCCTCCCCCTCCACTCCGGGTAGTCTAAGGCTATATGTGGATCACGCCAAGGGGCGGGATCAACCCTCAAGAAGTGCCACATAGACATATTTGCCCTTACACCTGTCATCGGCCTCACGGCTGTGCCCTTCATGACCCGGGTGTATCGGCCTCACGGTTGTGCCCTTCACTCCCCTACCGGCACGGTGTTTTGGGCCTCACGCCCAAAAGGGTTGCCACGGTGGATTGAACACACCCAAGGACATTAACCATTACACACAACCTTCGTAACCATGCTTAAGCCTATTTGATGGTTGTCAAATTAGTAGAAAAGGCCAAAAGACATTTTTACCCTGAGATTAAAGTCACATACCAGTAAAAATAGAGATTAAGTACGTATTTTCCTAATGTAATTTTTGCAAACCACATAGATGATTAATGTAATTAACTCGAAAGTTAGATCACAGTTACAATAAAGCAAGTTCACCAGATGCAACTCACTAAAAAGATCGAAGAATATCATCAAATACAGATTCACTACTAGGCTTCTGAGTTCACCAAAATCTAAAAACACGATTTAAGCGGCTTTTGGTTTCTTAATCTTTCGACTAATAACAAAATCATCATCAGATCCCTCATCACTTGATTCATCAGTGTCATCCAGAATCTTCCGTTTTTTAGATTGTGTAGGTGGCTCTTTAGAAGATGGTGTTTTCTTCTTTTCCGTTGAAACAATCTTTTTCTTGACTGTAACTGATGATGAATCACTTTGTTTCTTCACAGTCACAACAGTCTTCATCGGTGACCCAAGTTTTTGTTGTTGAGCTTTCTTACGTTTCGCCTCGAATAATTTCTTCGCCACATCTTTGTGAAGCAACCCAGATTCCATCATCCTGCAAATTAAATTATAACAAAAAGAAATGGATTTTTATCAAAAATGTTTATAAATAGGGTTAGATAATGAAAAGGATTTGGACACGAGTCATTATGTTTTAGGAGGTGAGAAAGCTTCACAATAATTTTATTATTGGAACGGCTAACACACACCCTCTAAACCTGCTCTTAAATTTACACATGTCCACCATGGGACCCCCCCCCCCCCCCCCCCCCCAACCACTTGTAGAAAAACACCTTAAATACACTCCTTGATACCGTTATGCTACAAGGCTTTTGGTTTGCTAAAATAGTTGGAAAGAATTTCACTTGAGAAATCAATTGACGTCTTAGTTTTAAAAAGTGAGGTGCCCTTAGGCACGAGGCGAAAGCTTCATTTATGCAAAGAGTCGCTCCATGTACAACCAAATAAGCTTTAAGCTCAACAAAAATTTGCATGTCTCATCTAACATACCCTTGGATGCATTTACATTTCAACCTCCTACAAAGCCTAATTTTGACAAACTTTGACCCAGAAGCAGAATAAGTAAGTAACTCAAGATGCTACAACAATTTCAAGCATAAACGAGATTTTGATTCATAGAAAAATCAAGCAGACGTTACTTTAAAAAACTTGAAAACTACGACCTTAGCAGCCACGCATCAAACGCCTACATTCCAGATTTCAAGTGATCTTACAACATAAGGTAACAAAGATGCAGACACAACATATTCCTTACCAGATTGCAGCCATCTCACTAGTTGGTATTTGTGAGTACAAGCTTTCATAGAAAATCCTTAACGGGTCTCTCTGAAATAATCAAAATCGGACAATTTCATTAGTTTCCACCACAGATTCACATAGAACCTAAACGAACGGAAATTTAGATACCTCTTCCGGGGGATCGCGTTTTTGACCAGGCAAATCATACACTTTCTTCTCTTTCTTTTCCTTCTTAACACTTGAATCTGTTCCTTTAACATCCTTTTTCTTTTCTTCTTTCTTCTTATTCCCATTTTGCGCACTCGATTTCTCCCTTTGTTTCTTAATTCAAAATACGGAATGTTAATCTCCCAAACAAGATAAAATTACCCAAAAAATACGCTTTCGGAGGTCAAGATAAGTGCTTTATCCACTCAAAAGATCATTGAGATTCAAACAACACTCATTCAATCAATCACAGTGGCTATCTAATTCGGTGTTTACAAATCGCTGTGCACTAAAACTAAATCTTGACAGTTGAAGACATAATATATCACAAACCTTATCAGAAGTTAAAGACTTTTCCTTCTTCACCTCTGAGTTAGGTGTCTTCTTCTACATTATTATAAAAAAAATTAAAATAATAACAAAAAAATCAAACCCTAAACAAAGATTAATAATAATAATAATAACAAACCATGTTATCATTCCTAGCTTCCTCCTTCTTCACCTTAGAACTGGGTGTCTTCTTCTGAATTAAAAAAAAAACAAAAAATAAAAAAAATCAAAACTTTAAACAAAAATGTAAAAAACAAAAATGACCCAGAAAAGAAAATAAAAAAAAGAACGTGTTAACAACCGTTTCAGCACTTGCAGACCCTTCTTTCTTAATCTTTCGACTAATAAGAAAATCATCATCACTGTCATCATCTTCTTTTTTGAGCTTAGGTGGTGGTTGTGGTTTCTTTGCCTTTGCATCTTTTAAAGAAAGTGATTTGGAGATGTAAGAAGCAGTGCCATTGGGTTTCTTGTTCTTGTTTTGGATGAGTGAGCTAAGTGATTTTTCGTCGTTTTCATCTTCGTCTTGTTCTTCTTTCTTTAGATGTTTTGCATTTTCAGAAGCCATTTTGTGTTGATGGGATTGAGAGAGAGAAACCGAGGGTTTTGTGGGAATTGGGAATTTGGAAGAAGATTTGAAACAAAGGGGAAGATTGGTTTGGTGGTGTTTGGAATATGGGTCTAAAATGAAAACTATTGGTGTATCTTGGCCCAATATATTACTGGCCCAATCATATTTACTTACTTATTTAGACTAGAGGGAGTGGAGGGGCGGGAAAGAGGGGGTGAAGCGCTATGTGGCACTTGTGGGACCCATGTGGGGGGGAAAAAATTGTGAGGAGTGGAAGGGGGGGGGGAAAGGGGAGTGAAAGGAATAATATTATATTGTTTTAAAGTTAAATAAAAAAAAAAAAAAAATCAACCAACCAGATCATGACACATCACCTCCACCAAAGCCCCCCCGCCCGTCTTTCCCCCACCGCCCCCCTTCCCCGCCCTCCTCTTCCCGCCCCTCGGGACGGTGTTCCCGCCCGGGGAAGAGTTGCCGCCCCACTAAAGCCGCACCACTCCCTGGAGTCTTAGAGAGTGTGTGCGATTGCGTTTTGAATATGATTTTTAGATTATTGCGTTTACAAAACGCAGATAATCAGTTTTTGATGTTTGAGATTACGTTTTGAAAACGCACATAATCAGTTTTTTAGGCTACCAAAACGCAATAATCTATAAGCAGCTCCACACCTGCTTTTCCAAAACGCATAATCTGTTTTGAATAATCAATGTCAAACACCCCCTTAGTATCTACTGAACATTGATGAGTGATCACTGATCTTGATTTGGCGAAAGCCCGTTTACAAAACGGTTTGGAGCCAGTTTGATCTTGTATCAGTTTTGGCAGGTTTGGGCACCGGTTTTTGTTCGATTTAGGATGACTCAAGTGTTGGTTTTTCGAACCAGTTTTGGTTCCATACCAGTTTGTGTTTTGCTTCATACCTTTGTAGTAAAAGACAGTGTATGTGACCTCTTAAGTCAAAACGTCTAAGGTAAAGCCTCTGCATCACCAAAGCGGCTACTAGCCTCTTTCTATCACACATTGCAACCAGTGACGAAGCTTGACCCAAAGGTGTGGGGGGTCGGAAGTCACTAGTTTCGGGGGGGGGGGGGGTCGAAATCCTATATTTTCAAAATTTCTATACGAATACTATATAAGCGGAACTTCTGCGCAAAAATCCGGGGGGGGGGGGGGTCGGCCGGCCCTCCCCGCCCCAACTATGTTGCACCACTGATTGCAACGTGTCGTGTTAATTGGGTCGTTAATATGATGAAACCCCCATTGTTAAGACTCTTTATCCACGTGTCATTCTCTAAGCTTTATAGGAATTCGTGAAGTCTCTAACACTCTATACTTGTTTATTTTGGCAAAAATGTCCATGTCAATATTTATATTTGTGATTTGCCTTTGTTTTTCATCTCTCGAACCCGGGTAGCCTGTCTAGCACAACAACAAGCTCACCAACTGAACTAGGATTATTTTTGCTATATTATTAGAAAACTACAATATATAAACCGTTAAAACATAGGAAGCTAAATTTAAAAAAAAAAACCTCAACCCAGCCTCTGCCACGTGACAGAGGCACTATTGTTGAACATTCATCTTTTTAAATATATAGGATAAATACTTTTACTTAATAATATAATTAAAATCCATAGTTTATTTCTCCCTAACATTTTTAAGTTTAAATAAATACAAGTTATTACCACTATAAAAGGCTAAAAACATTTTAGAGTAGTTTGATAACAAATTCACAAAACTAATGGCAGAAGCTTAACCTTTGGGTTTGGATAAAACAAAACCATTTATTTTGGCATTTTATTTATGCCACCCTTGATATTAGATTCGTGTAGAGACGCATGATGAAGCAGCCGATGCAGGCGTTACAGGCATGGGTACGTCGCCAACCACCCAAAATCAAGGTCTTCCTAGCCTTCGTTTCCGCCATTGCCGCTCTCATCGTCATCCGTCTCGTCGTTTATGATCATGATAACCTCTTCATTGCCGCTGAGTCCGTCCATGCTCTCGGTATTTCTGTCCTCATTTTTAAACTCGCTACCGAGAAAACATGTGCCGGTATGTCCATTGCATCCCTCTTGTTCATTTTTATTATTGTTACATGCATGCAACCATTTTATTGTTGTCTTGTAACATGTTCATTATTATTATTGTTACATACATATTTGATTAATAGTTGGTTAATAAGGATTTCGTCTAGGCAATATTAATTATTAATACAAACTCGACGATCATATAATAAATCAACGGGTTAGATTGTTTGAATTATTGCAATGCAATGTCAATATGTATCACAAATTCTTTATTCAATGTCAATATTGAAGCTAATATATATATTGTTACTTGATTGGAATGTTATTAAAAAGGTACATGTGTTAAATGCAGGTCTTTCATTGAAATCACAGGAATTGACTGCTATTTTCTTAGGGGCTAGATTGTATTGCAGTTATGTTATGGAATATGATGTACACACTATACTCGACTTAGCTACATTGACCGCGACAGTTTGGGTCATCTACATGATGCGTTTTAATTTAAATTCTAGTTACATGCTCGAGAAAGACAATATTTTAGTTCACTATGTGGTAACAACTTATGTTTTATCATTGAGCATTATATATATTTTTTTATAACGTTTTTCTGCTTTCATTAAGAACTTATGTTTCATGATTTGAGTTGCAGGTTATTCCTTGTGCTGTGTTGTCTCTTTTGGTTCATCCAACAACACAACATTACATTGCAAATAGGATCATTTGGGCCTTTTGTGTTTATCTTGAATCGGTTTCTGTACTCCCACAACTTCGGGTCATGCAAAATACCAAGGTCAATTTGAACATACTTTTATTAACACAACTATGGCATTGATATGATCAATGATCTGTTAATCTCTAACTTGATTCCGCTATCATTTAGATTGTTGAACCATTCACCGCACATTATGTATTCGCGTTAGGGGTTGCGAGGTTTCTAAGCTGTGCACATTGGATTTTACAGGTAGATTTCTATATACATTTTTCTGATTGTTCTAAATAAATGAGTGTTTTTCATATATGACAGCTGACTAGACACGTTTATATGTTTTTTGCTCTCCTTATTGTGGATGGTCTTATGAATACTTAACAAATTTACCCATTACGCCTATGTGGGGCATGTTATTTCAAACAGGTTTGGGATTCCAGCGGACACCTATTAACAGCTTTAGGTTATGGATTGTGGCCTTCATTGGTTCTACTTTCCGAAATTGTGCAAACATTCATACTTGCAGACTTCTGTTACTATTATGTCCAAAGGTATGTTTCACTTTTGCGCCATGCTAAATTCATTGATCCTAACGATAGATAACATCTTTCAACCTATTTCAATGTCAGTTTTATGGGCGGACGGCTAGTTCTTCGTCTCCCTTCAGGAGTAGTGTGAGATTGCAAATCCTTGTAAAGAAACAAGAATTCATTCATCCAAGATTTGATTTTTACAAACTTTAGTCCTTACTAGCTTTCTCCCCTCTTTGTTGATACATGGTTTTCTTGAACTCATTGACTACATGTAAAGAAAGTTTTATTGTATTTTGTGATATATGTTATTATATTATTATATAAATAAAAGAAAACAACATAAAATATTACATAGTATATATTTAATCTAAGGCAGTCCGTTGTGGACGCGCGAGCGAACGGGCGCGAGTCACCGACGTGACTATCAAGTAATTCGGTTACTTGACCCCGTTGTGGTCGGGGGTGAGCAACAGCGCGACCAAAGGTCACTTTTTCCCGTTAACCCACGCGACCACCGTCGCTTGTGCTCGCGCCGAGACTGTTCGCATGGGGCTGTTGTGCCTGAAGATGAGCACGGGCGCTGAAACATCATTCGCGTCGTGTTGGTCGCGCATCCACAACGCAAAGTTTAAAATATGAAATATATTATTTTTATTGAGCATGGTTGTATAGTTTAGGAGTCATGTAACTCGAGTGTACAACTTTTATTGATGTACTTGGATACCCATATGTAATTTTCTTTGTACCCAGATCAATTTTTATTAAATTCAGAACATTATTCCTTTACCTACTTGTACTATTTGCATTGAAAGTTGTAAGACTATTTTAATTTTCTCAGTTTCCACTCCTCATAAAGGCTCTATATACATACACACCTACATATATATGTATATAGAGAGAGAGAGACACAGAGGCCGTTATGATTTGATTCGTTGAGTGTGTGTGAGTGTGATATCATTAGCAGCTTCTTCTGATTCGTTTTTTTTTTTTCTCTCACTAATGATCGTGTGTTAGATTAGATACCAATCACATATATAAAGATCATACACATTTGATCTTCCATCAATGCCTTTGATTTCATTCCACATAACAAAATTCACCCTTTTCTTATCTTGTTGAAATCAACCATCTTTATTCAGGTATGTCTTCATAAATTCATCTTCTTTATTCGAATCAGTTTCTTGAATAACAATCTATTATTTTTATAAATTTTATATACCCAATATAATTTTTTTTAATTGATTTTAATGATTACGTTTGATTATGAACATTCAGATAATGCAGAAAGGTGGATCTTTTCAGTTCTCAACTCCAATTAGACGAACAGGTAAAGAAACAATTGATCAAAATCTGTTCAAGTCCGTTTATTTTGTTTGTAAAAGAATGAATTGAGTAAAAAATATTATAAATAATTATTTTTTTTTTCGTGTGTGGGTTAAAAATGTTTTTGCTGTTGTTCTTGGGATGTTCTTTTATCCTTTCTTTTGATTACTTTCATTCCATAAAAACAAAAGTTACGTCAAAATAGTAGGCAGACGGGCAATAATAAGCTGCGCCGCCACACATTTCTTTTGTTATTTTTTTTAATAAATATTTCCTTTTGTTGATGGTATAGGTGGGAATCGTGATGCTTTATTGGATAGATCATTAAAAAAAGAGAGGTTGAGAAGAATAAGTTGTGTTGGTGTAGTTGGTGAAACAGATGAATTATCTCATTCCATGGTCAATCATTCTGCAAGCAAGAGAACTAAGCTTCCTAAAAAGGTAATATAATGAGGGGACAAGTTGGGTCGGGTAATGGGTCAAGACGGTTTATCAAAATGGGTTCGGGTGAAAAAAGTATGAATTTGGTTCGGGTCAGAAGGGTTGTTTTGTTTACCTTGAAATGGGTCGTTTTAGAAAGAAAAAAAAAAAAATCGATAATTGTAATTTTTTTTTTCTTGTGGCAGTTTTCTAATGTTTTTGATACGATGTATGCATCTACCCCGCGTAAGCTACGATCAGGTATCGCTTTATCACCGTGTTTTATGTTATTTTTTATCTTTAAAGCGTAAAAAGTTTTGAACTTTTGACTTATTGATTAACAAAAATGACATGATTTAGTTATCATCAACTGTAAAAATATATTTATCTAGTTGAAAATAAACTGACATGTATGTTATTTGTTAAACAGTAGGCAATTTCAAGTTGAACACAGTATACACATATTTTTCTACATTTTTTAGTACACTCTTATTTTATGAAAAAGGAGTAAGCATGTAAATACATATTGCCTGTGTTATGAATAAATAAAAAGAAAATATAGCTAGTTGTGTACTTGTGGACTTGTGGTTTTTAAGTTATGGGCCGATTAAGGCCCAAATCAATTGTTTTTCATATTGGGCTTCTTTAAGATATGAACCCAAACATCTTGACAAACTGAACTGGGCCTAGGACCAGCCATGTTTGTATAGTTATTTACTTATATCTAGAAGCTAGATTCAGTTGTCCTAAATGGCTAGATGTATGAAACTTGTAACAAGTTATTTACTTAGTGCACTATATTGTTAAAAATTGAGAATATTTATGCAGATTTTTATGAGCCATTTATATAAATCGGTTTATAATTGCGTTTACAGCATTGGAAAAACGACGGCTTGAGTCTCGAAAAACCTGTTCGCCCCCATCACCGGATTCAAGAAATGAGACGGATGGATATGATTGGCGATTAAAAGATTGCACAAAGAAGCCCAAAACCGCTGTGGTTAGTAGTCTAAATCCCAAAAACCAACGAAAATTTACCTACTAAAAGACGCATCAAACTCACATTTTACATTTTGCAGGATTTAATAACAAAAGACGAAGAAGAAGCAGCTCAAGCTTTATATGCATTGGCTCAAACATTTACGGACACCTGTCTGAATAAAACTTTAGAAGTGGAACCATCATCAATGCACATGGTAGTGACAAATGAAGCTGAAGACACTGATGTGAAGAATGTGTCACATAAGAGATGTTTGATTCATGTTTACATATGCCATTTTATAGAGGTTGTGCAGACAGCCGAGAGTGAAGGTCATTTGAATGTATTATCGGACACCAAGAGTATTTGTAGTCACTAAAAAGGTTTTGAAGGGAAATTACTCCTTGTATACAACATTTCATTAGAAAGTCAAAGGTTGATAAGTCATGAATAAAAATAAAATTTAATCATGAAAGCATTGAAAGGAACTGATTTTTGATAGTCAATGAATGATGGAAATGAAATACTTGAGAGTTAAAGTATGAATATTCAGAAAGCTGAAGAAGGAGGCGAAACAGAAATAGCTAAAGATTTGCAGCTGCCATTAACTGTCTTCGGAATCATATTTCGCTCTTGATATTCCAGCTCTCCCATCCTCTTTGTGTTTGCTAGTGGACTGAAACAAAGATTTAAGACTCCTCTTTTCTAACGCTTGATAACGGGTGGGTACAAATGAGTTTGTTGGATAACGGGTCAAAATGAGTCATGTCAGTTGCACATAAAGGCATATATGATTTTATTTATCATACTCTTTTTAGATCCTGTTTGAAAGATACTGTGTTAATATCATTACCAAATGATGTAATTACAAAGTTATCTTATCTTCTAAGATAAAACTATTTATAAAGATTTTGAGCTTTGCAGGTACTTGGATTAACTATCTGATTGTGTTAATTTAACTTTTAGTTGAAGGATATCAACAGTAGGAAATCTTTAATTGCATAATTGATAAAGTTCATCAATAGCTAGATTAACTTAGTTACATATGATGATTGTTGTTGTTGATCTCACTTGTTGTTCATCAAAGTTCTTACTAATAATCAGCAATACACTGATAATCAACTCTTAGGGAGGCTGGAGTGCACACCCCCAGAAGACACCATGGGTACCCACCACGTCAACCACCTGACCACCGCTGTCGGAACCTGAGGGGCTACTCACCACGCCTACAGCACACGAACACACATCTCCCCCCCCCCCCCCCTCTCTCCCTTTCTCTCTCCCCTCTTTCTCTCTCTCCCTCTCTCCCTCTCTCTCTCTCTCCCTGCCTCTCCCTTCCTCTCTTCCTCTTTCTCCTCCTCTCTCCATCTCTCTCTCCCTCCCCCCTCTCTCCCTCTCTCCCTCTCCCACTCTATCTCCCCCTCTCCCTTCCTCCCTCTCTCTCCCACTCTCTCCCTCCCTCTTGTTCTACCTCAAACAATCGTCTTAAATGATAAAAACGCCAAATTTAAATAGGCTAATTTTTTTTCTTTTTAAGAGAATACGAATTTACACATAAAAACCTAGGATCAATGATATAAACATTTATCACATAGTTGGAACATGTTCCTAGTTACGATAAGTAAGTTACAAAGTTTAAAACACAACGGAAGTTTTTAAAAGTTTGCCTACTAAGCCCAAAAGTTCATGGATTTATTTGAATCCAACAAAACGCTGAAACATGGTTAATGTGTTTGTTCGGTTGCTTGATTGATCCCCGGGAAGCAACACATTGCACCTCAACCTAAGATGATAACAATACACAAAAAGGTTAGGTCAAAAACGTGTTTAATACG
This sequence comes from Ambrosia artemisiifolia, assembly GCA_032199755.1. NCBI lineage: Eukaryota > Viridiplantae > Streptophyta > Magnoliopsida > Asterales > Asteraceae > Ambrosia > Ambrosia artemisiifolia. Next base: position 11,470,453 of record CM063518.1, on the reverse strand, counting down.
AGGCATATCAGAGCCACATATTGGGTTTGATACTAGGCTGAGAAGTGATATGGGGCCCTAATATGCCTCATATGGATCAATATGAGGAATATTAGGGTCTCTTTTTTATTTCTTTGTATTTTCATTTTTATTATTTTAAATAACTAAAAATATCATCGTGATAAGCCGCTCAATTTTTTTCAGTTCCATTTTTATGGTCTTGTTAAATTAGCTTTGCTAAGCAATACTCATTTATCACATAAATATCAACATATTTCTCCTTTCTTTCCGTGCGATTAAATCGGAAAAAAAGCATGAAATGACACCACATTGCTTAGGCTATATGGTGTAGTGCACTCTTCCTCCAACTTTCCCAAATGTTTATGTCACATCATTTTCCCCCTTTCTTAGGCTAAATAACCAATTAGATTGATCGGTGGAGAGGGTGGATTTTTGCTGAATGCATCGAGATTTAATCGAGGGGAGGGGGTGTTCCCCTTCGGTGACCACTGCCACCTCACCTCCCGAGGTTTTTGCCGACTTCACACCAAAGAGTCTTACAATAAAGCCCGCCCATTACATGATTGGAATTCTTTTTCTTCTGCAATGCACGTGCACCAGACAACAGCTTAGGCCCACTTGTCATACCTTTGGGCCCAAGTTTATATGGTGGGCTAGCTGGCATCACACATTCAGACATCACCGGACCGGACCATTTGCATGAATTTTGAAAATTGACGACACATTAAATCATATTGCATGAATTCAGACATACCGGACCATTTGCATGAATAGAAAATGCGTTTTTATATTACATGTAATTAACTAATAATCAAATACATAAAGTGTTAAGCCTCAAACAATAATTTTTAAATGAAAAAGTTACTACTAAAAAGAATATTATTTTCTAATACGACAATTCAAAATACAATATTTAATGAATATGTTACCTTACTATTTGATATGTGTCAACCAATTATACAATGACATGTGGATTTGTTATTATTAGTAGTTACTAAAACCTCCCCATATCACTACCAATAACCCATGCAAACCCCTCCACCAGTAAAAACCAAAACAGTCCACAAATCCAAACATAGAACCAACAAATCCAAACACAAAACAAACAAATCTCTCATAAATATAAGAAACCCATACGAATCAACATATAGCACATGTAAAGCAAAACACACAAATGTAAACCAAACACAAGTAGAAGAATCCGGACTTAACCTATCCCCCTTTTAGCAACAAAATTAAAAGGCTTACCAATACATGTGATTGTAGTTAGGCTGGTCGGGGCGGTCCATGATGCCGCCCCGTGATGGCCGTGACACACCGGCCAGCCAAAGGTTATCGCGGGCGTGATTCGAATTTTGGTGATGGCTATCGCGGGCGTGATAGTCAAAACCAGCCAAGCCAGCACGTGGTCAGCCAAACTTTTCTTTTTTTATTATTAAAAAAGGAGATAAGACAAAGGTGGTGGGCCCTATTTTTTGTGTGTTTATTATTAAAAAATAGTGATGGGTGTGTTGAAATGAGGTGTCATCAGGTGATTGAGTGTGATGGTTTTAGTGATAATTGTGAACACCGCCACGTGAGTTTAGTGATGAATGTGATAAAATGAGGTGGCACAAGATGAATGGGTGTGATAGTGTGATGGTAGTGATGGTTTGGTGACCGCCCCTCCTAGCCTTAGGAGAGAGAGGGTTATTGTATCCGTCACCAGAGAGATATGATCACGGTTGTATTAGGTTATTTGTGTCTAGCTTAGTGTATAAAATGGGTGTTCATAAACCGTTGAAGCCAATCAAACAATCCAAACATAACCAAGTCGAAAGGATTGGCATGTTTAAGATCCAATCCAAATGTTTCAGTTCATAGTTGACGGTTTACTAGTTTAACAGTTTGCTCCAATTTAAAACTTAAAACATCTCGTTAACCTTTTATTATTCAAATACTCCATACTTTTTTTTCATTGTTTGAAATTCGTAAGTATGCATAATATATATTGTAATCTTGCATTTTATAAATTTTAATACAGGTAAATGGTTTTGTAACACATAAAATCAACCAAAACATCAAAACCAAACCCTTAAATTGCAAAAAGCAATTGGCTTGTTCAACCCTCGTTGCGCATAGTTGGCGCTTCAATCAAAAGTTGTCTTCAAAACCTTATGTGAATCGAACCGTGAAAATCCAATGTATATATGTTAGTTGTAGTCACCTAATGTTTTCAAGCAAAATGCAAAACATAACAAATGATAATAAAAAAAACTAAAGTTATATATTTAAACTTGTACATATTTAAAATTTTAAATCTATACATATAATAAACCAAAGCCATTTTAATGACATGACACTCAAAGAAGCATTCTTCTCATTGAGTGTTCCATGTGTCATCCCATGTGACATTGAGATATTTTAGGAAAAAAAAATTTAAAAATAAAATTGGATTTTTATTTCTTATGTTTCTTCTTATAACTTTTAAACGTTAATATCTTTTATATACGAGATTTTTTAAAGAAAAAAATTACACCAAATTAACGAGCGTTTTATTATCTTTCCAACGAGTACCATATTGCTATATAAAAACGGAGAAAAAAAGTGACTATTTTTTTCCTGGGGTTTTGTTCATACAAGATAAAAAACACTAGGCAATTCACTAATTATGTTTAAATCAGCAAATATGAATTCTATTTTCAACATGCGTTAGCATTAGAGTTATACATTGTTTTAGGTTAGATATTAATATTAGAGTTATACATTGTTTAAGGTTAGACGTTAACATTGGAAATACATTGTTAATTATTTTAGGTTAGGTGCTACCCGAAACTTTCTTGCATGTAATTGTAAAGCGAATCATTCTATTTCATATGTAAAATTAATATGTCATATTTGATTTCTCAACCCCGGGACGTTCCCGGGGTATAATCTAGTATAATCATATAAAATATCCTTGTCAATTTTTCAAGATTAAGCAAGCCTATATTTTAACACTTTTTCATGTGCAAGTTAATAAAAATATTCAAATATTTTTTTATTTTTTTATTTATTTTTAACATGTTAACTGGTTATACTTCATTTCATTCAAATATGGTTTTTAATTATTTAAATTTTAGTGTTAATTAGTTAATATATTAAATTAAATAATATATAATTGGCTCGTTTAGACTTGATAAGTCAAAAGCTCGGCTCGTTTATTAAAGAAGTTTAAATGTGGGGTAAATAGTATAAAATATTATATAAACCTAATATTATACTAGGTTCGATAAGGCTCGACGAGCCTGGCGAGCGTTATATGTCAGGCTCAAGCTCAAGCTCGATAAGGCTCAGCTCGTTTTAAGTTTTTTACCGACCCGATCTCGAATAGCTCACGAGCTGCTCGGCTCATTTGCATCCCTAATGGCCAATCACCTTTTATAAAAACAATAATGAAATATGCCATTACTTTCATTGTTACATGGGCCCAGCAGTACAAATAACTAAAATAATTAAATATAGAGAGTAGGTATGTCATCCAAACTAGCTAAACAAAATCAATAAACAATTATTTACATCTTATTTACTTTTTTTTTTCAATAAACTTTCGGTTTTTCTAGCTTCCTTCTATGCCGATCTTCATTTTTATAATGAAGTTGTGCTATTAAAAAAACTATAGCAATATTACTTTTATTTTCATTCTTCTTGCATTAGAACACGAGGTGGAGGAAAGTGATTTATTCGATAGCGCATCATAGTGCTTTTGGAGAAGTAGAATTGGTATGGTGTTAAACAAGAAACATGCAATGGTAACCGGTGTTGGAAAATAACACTTTTATTATTGAGGACACCCATTACAATAAACCTATCATCTATTTATACTAGACTTATTTTAATCCTAACCCAACTCAAATACTAATTAAATAAATATTAAACCCAAACTAGATAACCATATCCTAATACTAATACTTATCTAAACCTATTAGCATTATCTTGAACCCCATTTGACTCTAAATAGGATTAATCCTTCATTCACCCCCTTAATCCTAATTTGGACCCATTTGCTCACATTCGCGTTGTTACTCCAAGTTCTTCCTGGATAATCTCGACCTTTGCCGGACCCCCTGACCTCTACCTCGGCCACATCCAAAGTCTTCCCTTAACTCGACTTATCCCGGACATTCTGGGCTCCACCTCGGCCCCGTCCGAAGCCGTATAACACCACCACTACCGACTGTTGTTTTTCACCACACGGAACCCGTTTTGCGCACAACACTTCCGTGAGAGCGTTCTTCTACCGATCAAGAAAACAAAACCACTTGTTTACCGTTTTCTATCACCCGCTAAACGAACTAAATCACCGCCACCCGCTTGATTTTTTCTACCCGTTTTTTCCGCAACCTGGTTAACCTCTCCTTCTGATGAAACACACAACTTTCTGTCGGATTTTTTCACAAAAAAAACTTCCCTAATCGATCTGCACCCGCTGCTATCGACCCCCAACAAAGACAACAACCACCTGTTGATACGTCCCTCGGTCGCCAAACGAATTCCTAAGCTCCTCGCTTTTTCGTTTCTCCCACGACACGCCCGTTAGTTTCTCTGACAAAAAATCAAATCAACCCATTACACCTTTCATATTTCTTTGAAGTCACCTGTGAATGTGAGTTATACCCCAATCAAGTTGTCATCACCACATAGAAAACCTAGCTCACAGCCAATGCTGTTTTCCATTAAATAAAATTAAAACACATGCTTTTCTTTTCCTATGTTTTCCTTTTCTTCTCTTAGTGTGCGTGGCCATCAAGTTGGGTTTCACAATCCAAACATGGAATAATCACCGACTTCAATTAAATCTACTCACGCATACATTAATCCGCCTATCAATGTCTATTCGCCGTATTCTGATAGCAACTATCCACGGACTTCCACACGCAATTCTGCCGCCTTAGAATTATGTTCAAAAGAAACCAACACCCTTTGGACGTCACCACAACTCACTAAACCTCTTGCCGTTTTACCGCCGTTGCAGCCCCGCGAGGGGCGGCTCCCCTTTTCCGTAAACGACTCTCAAACCCGCTTTTTTTCAAGCTCTGATACCAATTGTTGGAAAATCAGGCCCCAAACAAAACACAAATAACACTTTTATTATTGAGGACACCCATTACAATAAACCTATCATCTATTTATACTAGACTTATTCTAATCCTAACCCAACTCAAATACTAATTAAATAAATATTAAACCCAAACTAGATAACCATATCCTAATACTAATACTTATCTAAACCTATTAGCATTATCTTGAACCCCATTTGACTCTAAATAGGATTAATCCTTCAACCGGTATCATGGATTGGGTATATGTGTCTAATGTAAATTAATGATGGTTTGTTTGGTTTTAGTGGCGAAACTTGGAGATCGAATCGGCGTAGTCAGACTCATTTTTTTCTGATCGGTAGGGGCGGAAGATCAAATTAGTAGGGGCCGGATTCAATTCATATAAAAATTACCTATGAAAATCGTAAAATTCTACCACTGTATCAAAAACCTCCACTATGCTTCGCAACTGTTTGGTTTGGTTTGGTCTAACCTCTTGAACCAGTTTTTTGAATACAAATTTACTCTTCGTTAAAAAAATAAAATAAAAAGAAAGTTATTTAAGGGTTTTGGGTTTCGTACACTCTGTGTGTCACACCACGCCAACGGCGGAAACACGTGGCGCAACGCTCGAAAAGTATATCAAAGTCAAGATTAACACAAACAATAATTATTTAGAAAAGATCATATTATTAAGACGTCGTAAGATGTTTTCGTTGTCACAAACGTACACATCCATACAAGTTTAATATAAACAAAAGGGTTTTTCGACTATATTCCGAACCTACGGAAAATAAAAGTAAAACCCCCAAAAGACCGACGTCCCCGTTTCCCCCGCACTAGCCATTCCTTTCAGCAGCCTAATTGCCTGAAAGATATGTTTAAAAGACACGTCAATATATACATATTGGTGAGTTCACAGGTTTTAATTTCACATAGCAAAACATTGCAATACCGGCATGTAACGGAAATATAATATAAGTAGTGTCATATATGTGGAGTAGCTAGCTCCTACATGACGATGGCGACTCCCTCCCGGGCCCATAACCAAACCAAGACTATACAAAAGATTGCCCCGCGAGTTGCTTCTTGGACAACAACTCAGTTCAGAATACATGCACCTCTTGTCTTTACCGGGTTAACGCTATCAACCAGAGGTGGGCCTTGTCAGGCACCGATAGTACTACCCAGATATCTCTTTGGTTTCATTTCCCTGAATTAATGGTTACAGTAAACAGCGAGGTCTTACCCCAAGTGGTTTCCAGTTACCCAGGTACCCATCGTGCTAAATATTATATTCCACAGGTTACAGCAATTTAACAAAACATATCTTTCCCCCAAAAACGTAAAAACAGTTTAAAATGGGGCCGTGAAAACTCACCTCAACTTAGCGTGCACAAATACCAGAGAATAGCAGATATCCAAGGTCAAATACCTACAGGCGTTCTTAGACGTATGAGTCACTAAGCCTATCATGTGTGTTTTACCGGCAAGTTGTACACCCAACTCCCAACAACACAATTGTTATGCAATTCCCCGTTTAAAACATGTGTCTAGGTCCGTTGGTGATGGATTACCCCCGTTATATGTTTCACTTAACTTATGTTTAATAAACATATCAACATTATCCTTGAAATTAGTTAGGTTCGTCGCCGTGAACTAAGATCATTTCCCGATTTTATCACATCATGATCTTATTATTTAATATATGTGTTTTCAATATATTTACTAACTCGGATAAACTTATCTCCGACTCGACTCACTTTACCGCATAATTACTTTCCCATTAAGTAGTTATACTAGGATCTTGTCGATCGAGATTTCATTTTCCAGCACTCGCCTCGACTCACTTTACCGTATATTTATTTTCCCATTAAATAAATATACTAGGATCTTGTCGATTTGATATTCCCTCGACTCGACTCACTGTTCCATATATTTATTTTCCCATTCAAATAAATATACTAAGATCTTGCCGATTCGACTTTTCGTTTTATAACTTTCGACTCGACTCACTGTTCCATATATTTATTTTCCCATTTAAATAAATATACTGAGGTCTTGTCGATTCGATTTTATATTTTAACTTGTTAAGTTCTCGGACTTAACTTAATTTTACGTGCGCAATCTTTAAAGATCATTTTACAATTAGGTTCTCCCACGAATACGTTCCAACACTTAGGAAAGTGTTATATATATTTTTCACCCATGATAGTTCATATATTTTATCTCATAAAATATATATTTCCTTGACGTAATATATATTCGTACCTCGTACGATATATATTTTCTCGTCCGTTTTACATATTGTCCGACAACTTGTTGTGTTAAAACATATTCATGTCCGAACGTTCAACTTATATATTTTCGCCCCACAAATAATATAAGTTACGTATATATATATTTTGTAGAAATAAATACTTCACGTCGAATATTATTTTCCTACTTCCGAAAATATATATGTATTTAGTTATTCATATCAAATTTCCGACAATATGATTTACTCGAAATTAATCACTATTAATTTCACCATATTTTTATTTGGAAATTTATAAAATAACTTTTGTATTTCCAAAAACCAAGACTTAGTTGTTTTAACCCCAAAATGCTCCAACATTTTTATATTCCCATAAATATAAAAATGTTCATTTTTATAAAACTTTACTAAGTCTTTAAAATTACCAATTTTTGTAATAAAAGCCCTAGTTTTTATTTTCCCAAAACCTTTGGTAACTTGTATTTTTATAAAATCCTAATTTTATAAAAATAACATTTAATACAAAAATACATTATTTTTGTAAGTCTTGGAAATATTTTCCATAATCAACCATTGACTATCCAAGTTTACATTTTCGACACCAAACTTTTAAATGTCACATTTTTGGACTTAACTTTCTAAAATGACACTTTTCACCCTTTAACTTTTAAAGCTTCCAAATAACACCCAAAACTTTCAAAAGTTACATTTTTATCCTTGAACTTCCAAAAGTGACAATTTATTACAAAACTAGTAATCTTGATTAAATCAACTTTGTCTTGGAAGGTTATTATTATGTTCTAACTTTGTCCAAAGTCCATAATAACTTACTTAAGGATAATAATAGGTGTACTTTGGGTATTAAGTCCAATTTGCCCAAAATGTTAACATTATGTTTGTTTCTTATGTTATGTAAACTTTATATTTCAACATTTCTCACAAGATCAATATGTTATTAAGCTTTAGATAGTTATTTTAAGATGATCAACATCACTTTCAAGTGTATTCAAGTTACCATAACAATCTATGCTTTGATCAACATTTTAAACATGATTATGTGACTTTTATCAACTTAAAACATCATCATCCATCATCAACATCCCACGGCTCATTTAACTAGTTTTAAACATCCATTTTAACTTGATAAAACACATCACATCTTATGTTAAAAACCTTGTTAAACACTTATGTACAACTTGCTTCAAAAACATCAAAACATAAACTTTTAAAAGCAAGGTTTAGATAAGAATACTTACAACTAGCACAAGGCTAGGGAAGACAAAATCACTTGATTTGGATGAGGTTTAGTGTGTTCTTCCAAGGGGTTAAGCTCCTAGCTTGATAACACACACTTAGGGTTTTGAAGGATGGATGTTTGTGAGTGATTTTAAGGTGTTAAAATTTGTAAGAAATGGGTGTGTGAACTCTTGCTAACTCACGGCCAACAAAAAGGAAGGAAGGAAATGAATTGTGTTTTTATGTTTCAAGTATACACACACATTGCCACTTTTATAATTCCTCCATATCTTTCCAAGATTCATTAGGATCCATACTAGATTTTTACTTAATATAAAATGAGGTTGTGTGTACTAGATGGATTTGTGTGATCTTGGTGTATGGTGAGTATGCATTGGCCGTAATTTTAGAAGGGAAAGGAAGGGGTTTCAAGATTAATCAAGGACACACAAGCACATGTGTTATCATGACAAAATCCATGCCATACCTTACACCATACCTTAACATATCTCACTTAGATATTTTAGTACCAACAAAATATTACTCATGGTGTAAAGGTGGTGGCCGGTTTTAGGGTGGTGTTTGTGGGGTCCACAACACAAAATATTTGCTAATATTTTGTTAAGTTTAATTCTTTTAACGTTCAGGTGTTTTTCGGACTTTATTCGCGTGTTACTCGGACATTAAAAGTGACTCTAATAACCCTTAAACATAGCCTAGTTTAAATGTTGGTTGATTATTTAGGCTCTTGCCGGGTGAAATTATAAGTTATACGCGTACCGGGTGCGGTACGCGCACTTTATTCGTTACCGGGAGATTTGTATGTAAAGTTTTCACTTATGGTTTTGGAGTTCCAAAACCCATTATATTTTGTGAAAATACTCTTTATTTTATATCCTGGGTGTCCGGGATAATTTTTGTTTATTAAATTTTTACTGGGTAATCACCAACGTCCGTTCCAACACAAGTAAATTTGCACGCGATTTTGCCGTGCTTCAAATAAAACACATGCATTCCTATGCATCTTATGGGGAATTTGCTATTCTCTAAATGCCAAATTAATATAATTAATTCAAAATTGCACGTAATTAAGTAATCACACATAATTAATTTGTACGGAATTACCTCATTTTTGCCGTTTGTTACACTGTGGCATACATTCTAGGGTGTGACATCACATTCTAGGGTATGTGATAGTCTCTTATTAATGTGTGATGTGGGCCTGATTGTATGCTTTCTAATTAGGGGGTGTATGATTCCTTTTTTTTTTGAACATTCAGACGGAACGGTAAACCACCCATAGTAACACCCAAACCGCGTAAGTTCGAACCCCGGCTCCAACGTTTGATAGCCCGCGTAAAGACGCGTGGGAACGAACCCCCGAATCCCAGCGCAGGAAACCGCCACAAACGGGAGTCGAACCTCCGCCTGTAGGGAAAATCTGCACACCTCACCTCAGCTGGGCTGGGGGTCATCAGCGGGTATATGATTCCTAAATACCGTTATTTGAGGTTACATGGAGACATTTGAGAATCAGTAACACCCAAATGGGTTGTATTATTTAAACCCCCCACCCTTCTATTTTAACCCCCTCAAAGCGCCTCGCTTAGGCCAAAGCGAGGCGCTTTGAGCTAACTTCGATGCCGTCAGTACGATAATCAGAAAAAGCTGATTTTCAAATTCCAAGCGCCTCGCTTAGGCCTAAGCGAGGCGCTTCAAGGGGGTAATTTATTTTGGTAGTTGTTTTGATGTTTTGAGTTGGTTTTTTTATTTTTTTTTTAATTTAATAATTATAAAAAGTTAAAAAAATTTAAAAAACAAAGTAATAACCCTAATCATTGTCAATGACTTAAACTTTACATCATCAACCAACTTCAAAATTTCAACTTCCCGTTCATGCCCGATAACACTAGATTGATGATACCTTGTTCCACCCAAATCAAGGGATCTGCTTGGAGTCTAAAGCTTCGTGTGTCATCTTGGTCGAACTCATGTTGCAACATTCGTCTTGTGTGTGTTAGGGTCCGAAATTTTAGGCTTTTTAGTGAATTTTTCCATCTTTGTGTTTCCAAATGTTTTTTAATTAGCTTAAATCTCTCTGATCCATGGTACCTTGAAGACTAGATTCGGTGCAGTCGACGAACATAATTCAAAATTTCAACTTCCCGTTCAGGTGCTTAAGTCCACCTTGAAGACTTGATTCGGTGCAATCAGACTCTGAATGCGGTATGCGCGTTAAATTTCATTAAACGCGGCTCGCTCAAGGTGCAGTCGACGAACATCATTCAAAATTTCAACTTCCCGTTCAGGTGCTTAAGTCCACCTTGAAGACTTGATTCGGTGCAATCAGACTCTGAATGCGGTATGCGCGTTAAATTTCATTAAATGCGGCAATCAAGGGATCCGCTTGGAGTCTAAAGCTTCGTGTGTCATCCTTGTGTTTTCAAGACACAGGCAAGTCCTCGTCTGATCCACAAAACAAAACATCATTCAAAATTTCAACTTCCCTTTCAGGTGCTTAAGTCCACCTAGAAGACTGGATTCGGTGCAATCAGACTCCGAATGCGGTATGCGCGTTAAATTTCATTAAATGCGGCAATCAAGGGATCTGCTTGGAGTCTAAAGCTTTGTGTTTCATCCTTGTGTTTTCAAGACACAGGCAAGTCCTCGTCTGATCCACAAAACAAAACATCATTCAAAATTTCAACTTCCCTTTCAGGTGCTTAAGTCCACCTAGAAGACTGGATTCGGTGCAATCAGACTCCGAATGCGGTATGCGCGTTAAATTTCATTAAATGCGGCAATCAAGGGATCTGCTTGGAGTCTAAAGCTTCGTGTGTCATCCTTGTGTTTTCAAGACACAGGCAAGTCCTCGTCTGATCCACAAAACAAAACAATAATCTTGAAGTTTTGTTAATATAGCCATTTTCCCCTGGGTTTACCAGGAATGGGTTGAAAGTGTGTGTTGCACCGGCTTGAGATATGAGTTTGATTAGCTTAAATCTCTCTGATCCATGGTATCCACTTTTCAGACTGTCTTCATCGTTGACCGCTATCTCTCGGATAACAACTGAAAAGGTTGTAATTACAAGAAGATGATCAAGGATGCTACAACATAACTTGCACCGGCTTGAGATATGAGTTTGATTAGCTTAAATCTCTCTGATCCATGGTATCCACTGTTCAGGTTGTCTTCATCGTTGATCGCTATCTCTCGGATAACAACTGAAAAAGTTGTAATTACAAGAAGATGATCAAAGATGCTACAACATAACTTGCACCGGCTTGAGATATGAGTTTGATTAGCTTAAATCTCTCTGATCCATGGTATCCACTGTTCAGGTTGTCTTCATCGTTGATCGCTATCTCTCGGATAACAACTGAAAAAGTTGTAATTACAAGAAGATGATCAAAGATGCTACAACATAACTTGCACCGGCTTGAGATATGAGTTTGATTAGCTTAAATCTCTCTGATCCATGGTATCCACTTTTCAGGTTGTCTTCATCGTTGATCGGTCAAAGTCTGTTAGCAATGATAACGAAATGATCGTTATCTCTCGGATAACAACTGAAAAGGTGTCTTCAATGATTCTAAAAAACTTGAAAGTAATTACAAGAAGATGATTTTACTGTCTAGTTTCTTTTGGCCACAGGTACTGTCTAGTGGTTGGAACAAGGTATGGATATGGAGAACATGGGAACAGACTGTCTAGTTCTTTTGATCATCTTTGAAAAGATTCCATAAGTAAAAGTCATATGTTAAAAGTATCAAGACTATGAAATTAGTAAAACAACTTTACAGTTGTTTATCGGAGAGATAACTGTCAACGATGAAGGCAGCCTGATAAAGGCTGAACACGAGTGTAATCAAACAAGGTGCTATGAAAACCACCAACGATCAATTATAATATAGTCTGGAAGTCAAAGATATCAATTAAACATGCAAAAATTATGTTTTGAAAAAATATGGGTATCGAATGTTTAGTCGGAGGACCACTTACAATGATTCATCAAAGTTGTACAAAGCTGGATGTTTTTACTGGAAAACCAAAACGAGCAATAAACGAAGCGAAACGGAGAGATATAATTTTCTTGGCTTGGAAACAACTTAAAAGAAGCAAAAATGAATTAAAATTATTTTTTGGTGATTAACAGATAATTTTAAAGAATTAAAAGAAATTCAAGTTTTTTAAAAAAAAGGCCAAAGCGCCTCGCTTTGGTCAAAGCGAGGAGCTTGTGGTCTAATCAAACCAGTCAAGCGCCTAGCTTTGGCCAAAGCTAGGCACCCAAGCGCCTCGCTTTGACCAAAGCTAGGCGCTTTGGCCTTTTTTTTAAAAAACTTGAATTTCTTTTAATTCTTTAAAATTATCTGTTAATCACCAAAAAATAATTTTAATTCATTTTTGCTTCTTTTAAGTTGTTTCCAAGCCAAGAAAATTATATCTCTCCGTTTCGCTTCGTTTATTGCTCGTTTTGGTTTTCCAGTAAAAACATCCAGCTTTGTACAACTTTGATGAATCATTGTAAGTGGTCCTCCGACTAAACATTCGACACAACAAATTGTTTTTAATTCATATTTAAGTGTTTTTAATTACTTTTCGAGAAATGATAATTTTCAAATATTGCAGAGGTGTTACCAAGCATGTCAAGAAATGATAATTTTCAAATATTGCAAGTCCAAATCATTGTACGATGTCTTTTTTCAGAGGACCTCGACTCTTGAGATGTTGCAGGAGTTTGAAAAGTTTGAACTAAAATTTGAACTGTTATTTGGAATGTTCCTGTTTTCATATATTGCAGATCAAGTGGTTACCAAGCATGTCAAGAAATGATAATTTTCATTAACGCGGAAACCTTCGTTTTTGCAAAAACCTTCATTCCTTATTATTATTATTATTATTTACATTATTATCGTAAAGCAAATACGATAATAATGTAAATAATAATAATAATATGAATAGTGACCCTCTGGCAAACCTGCGTAAAGGACAGTGAGATTGATAACTGGACAGGTTAGCCAGGTGTTTGTCAAAAAGGTAGAGCACACCACTAGAGCAAAAAGTTGTGTGTATGAATAGTGACCCTCTGGCAAACTGGACAGGTTAGCCAGGTGTTTGTCAAAAAGGTAGGCCACACCACTAGAGCAAAAAGTTGTGTGTATGAATAGTGACCCTCTGGCAAACTGGACAGGTTAGCCAGGTGTTTGTCAAAAAGGTAGGCCACACCACTAGAGCAAAAAGTTGTGTGTATGAATAGTGACCCTCTGGCAAACTGGACAGGTTAGCCAGGTGTTTGTCAAAAAGGTAGGCCACACCACTAGAGCAAAAAGTTGTGTGTATGAATAGTGACCCTCTGGCACACAACTTTCTTCAACCAAATCATTTCTTCAAGTTCATTTCACCAAAAAAAGCAAAACCCAAGAAAACAAAGATGAAACCGATTAATGTTCTAGTGGTGTGCCAGAGGGTCACTATTCATACGCAGGTTTGCCAGAGGGTCACTACTCATACAAATGATGTGATTTGTTTTTAGATAAGGAGGTATATGTACAATGATGAAAGAAGTTATCAATCTCACTTCTATTGTTTCGGGTTCCCTTTCATCGTTGACACATATCTCTCTGAGATGATAAAGGTAGATCATGGAAAGTTCAACTCAAGAAATAAGATTGATACCTTCTCTATGGAAGTTGCTAAAATAGTTAAACAAAAGCTGAAATTGAACAGTTATTTGGAATGTTTCTGATCATTACAGTAAAATTCATTAGCCGGCGTTTGTCAAAACGAACAACTAAAATAAACTTTTCATGCAAGCAAGTAAACTTTTCATGCAAGCAAGTAAAATTCAGTTGTTGGACAGTGAGATTGATAACTGGACAGGTTAGCCAGACGTTTGTCAAACGAACAATTAAAATAAACTTTTCATGCAAGCAAGTAAAATTCAGTTGTTGGACAGTGAGATTGATAACTGGACAGGTTAGCCAGACGTTTGTCAAACGAACAATTAAAATAAACTTTTCATGCAAGCAAGTAAAATTCAGTTGTTGGACAGTGAGATTGATAACTGGACAGGTTAGCCAGACGTTTGTCAAACGAACAATTAAAATATACTTTTCATACAAGCAAGTAAAATTCAGGAAAAAGCTGACATTTTGTTCCTTGTTGCAGAAAGAAATCAACAGTCGGATCGACGATTTTGTTTACCCTCCCATTGACATAAAAAATGTTTTTTTGAAAAACGTCTGACTTAAAAAAAAAATGTTAAACCTTAATCTCAAAAGACCAAAAAAAAAAAAAAAAAAAAAAAATATTATTCGAAGCGTCTCGCTTAGGCCTAAGCGAGGCGCTTTGGGTCAAAAATCAGCTTTTTCTGACCTCGTACCGAGGTAGTTAAAAAGCAAAGAAAGCGCCTCGCTTAGGCCTAAGCGAGGCGCTTTCAAGGGGGTGAAAATAGAAGCTGGGGGGTGGAAATAGACCATGCCTTAATTTCACTTAAATGCATGGGCTAATGTGCTTCATTTATTAGCTCTTACTTTTGTTGCATTCAAAATAATCTTGGTATTCATAAAATAACCGTTAAATGAATCAATGTTGTGTATTCAATGAGTAATCCTACGCTATATTTCAAAATTTATTATCTTTGTTGTTTGTTTCTTTAATATAGTTACCATGTGTATTTTCACACAATTACGAATATAAAATTTTGCTGGCCTTAGAAAAACGAAGGCTTTGACAACCGACGTGCCATCCCTTCAAGGACTTTGGCTTGACTGATTTTTTCCTTTAATCTTCAAATTTTTTTTTGTTAATGACACCTCGGAAATTTATGTGTCCCATTCAATTAGATATATAAATTATTAATCAAGGGTGATACCGACACACAACGTCCTTAATCTGATTAAGCTTAGAAAACAAGATTAAACGAACTTCAATTAAACTCATCCGTTCGTTGAAAAACATTACAATTATGATGACAAAACTAGCTACATGTATTTAGAGATGGACGGAAAATGTTTATCATACCATATAACCTAATTAGAAGTAAGTGAAACATTAGCGAAAACATGGATTAAAAGTAAAGAAGAAATCTAGTCATGAAGTACATAATACAAAGCTACATATTATACAAACTCACTAAATTTATTTACAAATTCTTTAGATAATTAAATAAGTGTCACCATAACATAAGTTTAGTTCTACAATAATCAAGATACCAAAACTAAAACTTAAAAATAAGAACTTAACATCAACTTTCCAACACCTTGTAAATCACAACAAAACAAGGAAGTATGGCCCTTGGGTTATAAACATACAACTCCTCAACACCCGAGTATGACCCGCCTCGATACCCCACAACCGAATCATACGGCCCATCCTCTTGCGGCGGCGCGTCTACTCCCACGCGCTTCATATTCCCAGCAACCACACGACACACCAACATGGCCCTAACCCCACGCGCCGCCCCAACCACTAGAGAGTTGTGGGCCCTACCACTACTAGCTGTGGTGCACACGCCGTCACCGGGTTTTGGGCTTTGGAAGCCGTGTCGGATGACGGTGCATACGCCGCAGCTCGGAGTCGAGCCGCAGAGGGTGGACGAGCCGTTGGAGCCGAGGGAGCATGTGATGGTGGTGCAGTGGAAGCGGAGGAGCTCGTTGCCGTCGGCGGCGCAGCGCGTGGTGGTGGCGGTGGCGCGTAGCTTGATGGTGTTACGGCAGTCTTCGAAACGTTGGATGGTCCGGCGCGTGTTGTTGACTTTTAAGATGCGTTGGATTGTGAAGATCGGATGGTCCTTGTTTTGCCAGCTGGATTTGAATATTATTTCCACTATGTTTCGACCCGAATCTTCTGGCCCGAGCTCCGATACTAATGACATTAAATTAAAGGAAATAGTTTACATTAATGGCCCTTTTGCATTAGATAAATGCAATTAATATCTTCTAAATTAATATAAAAAATAGCTTATAGATTATAGTGTCGTCAAAATCTTGTTTTTATATGCAAGTTTATTTTTTTTAATCAGCGAAATAAACCTCTCGAAAATCTACTCTTAAATAATATCTTAAGCTTATTTTGTAGGACTTGAACCTGCTTTACTTGAACGCGAGGATAAAGTTTGAATGTCAGTTTTAACGAGGATAAACATTTAATGTCAGTAGGCGAAAAGGTCATCGACATGCAAGTTTATTTATAACAATGGAATCTAGCTAGGTCTAGTCGACTAAGTTCTTGAGGTCCACTATCACCACAAATACGGCATAGCGACATCGCATTAAAAGTTACACACATATGAGAGCGATTGCCAGCTAATCTAAGATATGTTAGCAATGTCTAAGCGGAGGTGATGGAGTTAATGTTTAGACTACTAGGTTTGGCTTCTTGTTCTTCTTTTTAGTATCTATTGCCCCTTAGGATATGTTACGGGTAAGCTTCATTTGTATTCTTATTACATGAAAATTTTCGTACCTTGCCCTTTAAAAAAACAAGAAATAATGTTATAGACTTATAGTAGCAACACATGATAGAAGACGTGGCGGTAAAAAGATTTACATAGTATTATGAAAATAGTTGATTTGTCTCACTATAAGTATATACAAAATGATTAATATGAGATAGACATTGACATTTCAATGAACAAATGTTTTTCTTTTCTTTTTCCGTTAGAATGAAGGCAAATTTAAAATGAATACAAAATGGTCCCAAAGGAATGTGTTTACATTGATTATCCACATGCACACAATTCTCCAAAGGCAAAGACACAAAAGTCACCTTCATGATTAAATGAATTCAATAACAAATTTGTTTCATATATATCCATGATAACTCTAGTTATAGATAAAACCAAAAGGAATGTTAAATTATATATTTATCTTTTAAATTATTATATATTCACTATTTTTTTATTTTTATTTAACTTTAATGCATGATGCAACAGATTATAAATCATCCATAACGACAATTTTTGTTGTTTACCATATTTGTAGATTTGTTTTGTTATCTAGTTTTAACCGTTTATTTTTTTCTTCGTGAAAATAATATTATTAATCGAGTTAAAGAAATGGAGAAGAAAAGAATACCAGCATGCCTAACAGCTTGATGATGTTCCAAGCTTTCGACCTTCGGAAATACTTCACCACATTCTGAACATATACAAATTGTACTTCTTGGAATAACATTCCTGCATTAATTGTCAAATCAAATATTGTTGTAACACTTTACAACTTTAATTAATTAATTAATTAACAACTAAACATTAAGTTAAATGTATTTAAAATTCATACTTGGATTAATCACTATTTGAAAACTAAGGGCCTAAACCAATCGACTAACCAAGCTGACTGAGTCTGAGCTCGTATAAATTTAATTTTGGCTCCTTTAACTTACAAGTGTTCGAGCTTGACTTATTTCAAGTTTTATATCGACTCGTGGGTAGTCTTTCAAGCTCAAGCTTGGTTGCACTGAGCTCGTTTTTTATTTACCAGTAAGTTGTATACATTTATACTTAAATTTCTCTCTCTATATATGTATATAATTTAAAAAAATCAGGTAATTATTTTTATCATAAATTTACATATAACCATAATTATTATATAAATATTTATTAAATAAAAGTTATATAAATAATGCTCGTCATTTAGGTTCACAAACCAGCTCGAGCTCAGTAAGTGAAACTAGGGCTCGGCTCAACTATATTGGTGCCTTTTGCGAGCCAATCTTGAATAGCTCACGAGTGACCTATTTTTTTACACCCGTATGGAAATCTGATTTAACAAGTGGCCAATTCGAGCCATCAAATGTTGTAAAACTGACCGATTTTTTGTATCCCGGTTCATTTAACCCCTAAACCGACGTAAGGGTTTTTTATTTAAACCGGTCCGACCCACCAGTCCACTTTCACAATCACGTGAGTGATTAAGTTTACCTACTTGTTTTAATCAAATTATTAAAGCTATAATTATTAAAGCAATAATTACATTGTACCTCTAAAAAAACAACATTTTTATTTTACCAATTGTCATTTGTTTTTTAAACTCATTTTGTTGAAAACATGAAATAAAAACAAAAACAAACCTTGCAGGATCAACAATAGCATGACATTCATAACACCCAGAAAGCTTTCTCAACTGCATGCCTCGTGAAGCCAACGTGTAACTCCCATGACCATTGGATTTACCCGACCCGACAATATTATTATTCGAAGAAGGTGGTGATGACACACCATTACCAACATGTTTCTTCCTTCTAACCATGCCAGATTCTTTAACAACAGTACTAGTTTCAGGTGAGTTATCCGGCCTATGAACAATCCTAGTGTTCCCATTAGCAACATCCCTAAAACTACATATAGAGCTACAAGAACTCAGCTTCGAATACCCGTTATTATTGTTCGTAACCGGGTCGGGTTGGGGATTTGGGTCCGACCCGTTAATGTCCATTTGCTTGCATTTTAAAAGGTTCTTGATTTGGTCCCATGATGATGGTGTTGGTGATGATGGGGGTTGTTGTGGTGGTGGTTTTTGTTGTTGTTGTTGTTGTTTTGGTTTAGGGTTTTGTGGGTGGTGTTTTCTTCTACGCTTTGTGGGTTGTACTTTGTGGGATTCAGAAGGTGGGAGTTGTAAGACTGCCATGAAGGAGAGAGTACAACAAGAAGGTGTTGCAGAAAACAATGAAAGAAGTATTGAAGGTGAGTTAGTTGTTAATGAGGAAGAAAGAGAGAGAGTTGTGTTTGAAAAGTGTTTTTGCTTCTTTTAATGAGGTGTGGATGTGAGGTAAATTTGAGGAGGGAAAAAGGGTTGCTAGATTTTTTTTTTTTAAATTTTTTTAAACCCTTTTTTATTTAATATTTAATTTTATAAAATTTTCTTTTATGTCAGTAAGGTTTAGTAAACCGTTAGTTTCAATTTTCAAAATAACCTTTTTATCCATTGCACTTTATATCCTTTGCTCTTTTTAGTTTTTATCCAACGGATTTGACATAAGTTGTGGTAAAGTTTAAACTTCCATGTATGTGTGCAAAAGTTTCTTTTGTTCTTATTTAGTAATTTATGAAAATTTTAATTTAATTTGTAGTAAAATGCCATGTTTATAAATTATTATAACAATGTATATGATAGATCTGAATTTATAAAATTGTTTGCATATTATAGTTCATAATTTGTATTAAATGTTATCGCTTTTCGATGTTTTGGTAATGTAAGAGTGATATGAGTTGATCAACAAACTAGTGGACTTGTATTTTAACGAATGAGACAAAATGGGGTGCAACTTATAAAGGACGTACATATCGTGTGCTTCGTGTGTTTGGAGTTACGTGCCCTAAAAATTTGATGCAGGCTTCTTAACAATTGTGGAACCATTTGACAAACGTCATAGGCACTTTGTCAGAACTCACATAATTATTTATTTGGCAAAATTATTAGAGCATTGTTCTCTGAAAAATTAGATGTGCGAGATTTTGTTGAAGTATTTTTGCAATGAAGCTGGATATTCGTTACTGATTAGTTGAAGATTGAACCTTATCATATGCCGGTTACTTGGGTCCTTTATTAATCAGGCGTAAATTCTTCATAGGAGGAAATATGCAGATTATGGTGGATATAAAAGTAATTTGGATAGACTTACATTGAGGGGGAGATTGGATGCGAAAAGTTTCGGGTATTCAGTGGATTTGTGAGATTATCAGACAGAGTCAGACACAGCTGATTGGGAGACGAAGATCAAGTCTTATCAGAGAAGAACTGAAATCATCAGTCAAGGGGGAGTTTGTTAGTGCATGTTTTGTGATTGATGATTATCGGTGTTTGCTAACCACTGTAACGTGTAGGACCGATAATACAACACCAATCGCTCCTGATTATCTCCACAAGACGTCAAACCGAATATATAAAACGATAAATAATATATGTGTAAAATGAAGAATCTTACTTTCATATATGATAAACAAGTCGGCACAGATTCTTCATACATACACACATACATATGTTGTTGAATGGGACGCCGGCCTGAGGTGAGCTCAACCTCAGGCCAACCTGGACTAGACCACACACAGTAGTCTTCTCCTAGAGACTGTTGCAACTCTCTCTTAGAAACCCTAAACCTAACACACATATATATAGGCTATGAATATCTAAGTCTGGGTTGGGCCTCAGGCATGTCGCCTGGGCTACCACAATAATGCCCTCACTCTAATACATTAAAACTAAGCCCACATGAGTTGCATAGCCACGGTCACAAATGCACCAACAAACTCCCCCTTGACCGTTGCTATCAACTCTAGCAAACACTAATAATCATCAGTCACAAAACATGCACTAACAAACTCCCCCTTGACTGATGATTTCAGTTCTTCTCTGATAAGACTTGATCTTTGTCTCTCAATCAGCTGAGTCTGACTATGTCTGATATCTTCACAAATCCACTGAATACCCGAAACTTTTCGCATCCAATCTCCCCCTCAATGTAAGTCTATCCAAATTACTTTTATATCCACCATAATCTGCATCTTTCCTCCTATGAAGAATTTACGCCTGATTAATAAAGGACCCAAGTAACCGGCATATGATAAGGTTCAATCTTCAACTAATCAGTAACGAACATCCGGCATATGACAAATTCATATATGCTTATATGAGCCGTCAATTTTAATTTGTTTTTTAGTTTTACATAGAAGACGGTTTTATTTAGTAAGGGGCTGTTTGGTAAGCCTCTTAATGAGGCTCTAAACCATTCAGTGCTGAATGATTCAGCATTCAGCGCGTTTGTTTCAGCTTCTAAATAGAATGGTTAAGGGTGAACCATTAAGACTTGAAATGTTGCTAAATCATTAAACACTAAACTATGTTGAACCTTAATGAGACTGTTCTACCAGTGTGGTACAAGAAAACTAATCGTTAAGAAGTCTAACTTAATGATTTAGCACTTAACTATTCAGACCTCTTAATGATTTAGCACTTAATCAACTAAATAGTTCATTATCATATCAATTTTCTCACTATGAGTATTTCTTTTAGTTATTTTTTCCGCTCTACATCAAAGAGTAACATAATACATAAAAGGGTAACATCTATGTCAAAAATAAACTTAAAGACAAAAAAGCATAAGGCCATGGGGTGTACATAACATCTGAAGCGTTAAAGGTAACGTGGCAGGTTAACAGGCGTCGCACATCACTTCTTACTTGTGTTAAGGGGCGTTAAGAAGGTTATTTTTTAACATGTTAATGAGATGTTAAGAGACTGCATTAATTTTCTTTTCTTTTTTAAACCAAAAACCATTAAAGGTATGATTATATAAAGTTAAACCATTTCTTTAGGATGAAGGGAAATGAAATGGGAGGGGGGGGGGGGGTAATGTGTTATTTAGGGGGAGTTAAGAAGGGGATCAAAGTATGCCTCATGAGTCATGGCCTAAGGGGAACGTTTATCAATTGTCGCAAAGAAAGTTTTAAGTAGAAAACCTTAACAATCACATCTATATATATTTGAGATGGTGTTGTCTTACATGTCATGCATACATGCAGTCTCTCTTTTTCGAGTGCCAAGTAGGATCTCATGTGAACCAATAAAAAAAGAAAAGGGGTTGAGTTATTTTAGAAAAAAAAAATTAAAAACAAATTTAGATTTTTCTCTCTTATATTTCCTCCCATAATTTTTAAACGTTAATATCTTTTATATACGAGATTTTTTAAAGAAAAAAATTACACCAAATTAACGAGCGTTTTATTATCTTTCCAACGAGTACCATAGTGCTATATAAAAAACGGAGAAAAAAAGGACTATTTTTTGTGGGGTTTCGTTCATACAGGAAAAAAAACACAAAGTGTTCAAGTTATTCATTAATCATGTTTTTTCTTTTAAACCAGGTTCTTATCTACGATGTTGAAATTTAGCCCAATCGCCATGCTATTATTGGAATTTTACTCTTCTAAAGATGGATAGGTATACCTCATCAAGAGAAGCTAGGAAAGAATCGCGCAACACTGCAACACATGATGTCACCTTGTAGCAATGTTATTTTTTTATTTATCTAATTATAAGAGTAATAATTATGGGTTAGGATCAAATACACAGTGAAAGAAAAATAGGAAGTCGTAGGAAGGGTATCAAACGGACTTCGATTGAACTCATTCAAGCGGTATTGGAATCGTCTTATCGAACCCTATGGCGTTAGTTTTTAGGTCTTCGTTTTTTGAGGTTTTAGCGTGTAGTTTTTAGAATATGATTTATATCATTGTGTCTTTTATGTACCATTGTGTCTTTTTCTTATTTTCATCATTGTGTCTTTTTTCTTCAGCGTTGTGTTATATTTTTTGGCACTGTGTTATATTTTGTGGCTCATTGTGTCATATTTCATGATCTATTGTGTTTTTTGTATCCTCCTCATCCTTCTCATTTTTTGTAGTCTTTGTAGAATAACTCAACCCATAATTATTACTATTATTATTAGTATTATTAGAATGCTTATATTTTTCAACCTCGGGACGCTCCCGGGATAAAAGCTAATAAACAATATAATAAAACTTTTTTTTAATTTTAATTATGATTATAATGTTTTTATTTAATCGTTTACCTAGCTTTTTTTTTTCTAGCTTATGATATATTGTCCAATATATGTATTTTAAACTTGATGGGAAAAAAGTAACGCATTTAGATACTAAAATCTAAATATGACATCTGAAGAGCATCAAAATACTCCGTACCCCACTTTTACGATTATTTTATCATAAGTTTTTCCTTTAACATAAAGTACCTGTCTAATTAATAATTGAAAACTGGAATTTGAATTCCCATTCAATAATTTATTTGGTTTAAAATTCGAAAAATCCATTCCTTTATCAAAGATATTTAACCTTCCTATGTTTATCAGTAGTTTTGAATTCGAATGAAATTCATACCATATAACATACACACACATTTATGATTTACCCTACCTAAGATTTCCCGAATCAGTGTTACATATAACTTAAGTTTTATGTTCCAAAATATGAAACATCATCAAATGTACGTGCTAGAAAAGCATAGTGCTAGACATATAGATGCCTTGTTTGTTTGCTTTTTAAGTTACAATGTGAAATTATTTTGATCGTATTTCAATTTCAATTTTCAAATATGTCTTGCTAGCATGAGATGGTACTAGGTTATGTTGAAGTTTTATGTTGGGGGTTAATTCCGGATATTGGTTAGATTTGGCCTCTAGGTGGGGGTTACATTTACATGTATACGATTTTGGTTAGTAATATATGATTAAAACATAGTGGAATAGTTTCTTATTTTTGTTAGAAGTTCGTAATTTGCCGCTTAAAAATGTTTCTTAGTAATGATGTCGAGTTTAGTGATATGCTGTATTTTTATTTTTTATATATTAAAAATTTTCATTAAAAAGTTTTACATATACAAATTAAATAAAAAAGAGTATTTTAAAGATTCTACAACTAATTATTATTAGTATACACTAGTAAGCGACCCGCGCGATGCGGCGGCGGCAACAATATACAACGCAGTTTTCATTTTCCGTTATATAGCATATTACGGGGCCATTTGATAACTTCTGAATGGGTAAGTGCTGACCCAGTAAGAGGTCTGAATGGTTAAGAGGTTCTGAATAGTTAAGTGCTGAATCATTAAGTGATGTTTGGTTGGACTTCTGAATGGTTAATATTTATTTATATCCATCATATATTAAGTATATATATTTTGTTTGTATCCATTTAAAATAATATTTTCTACTAAACAAACAAATATGGTCATAGACTAGATGGTCAGCATTTTCTTTTCGTTTTGCTATCATATTACCTAATCTAAACTATATTATACTAGTGGGGATGCCCGCGCGTTGCGGCGGGTGTTCCAACCAACACCAAATTCAGTTATGAGATGTGTTACTCATTTCCGTTAGTTTTGTATTCGTATAAGCATGTTGTACGTACCTTAAACGATTGACTTTTAAAATGATCGATGTGCTATATACGTATTATAAAACTTAAAAAAAGTGATCTAAGAGGTTTGAATACACTTTTAGATGATTTTTAGCCTAACCCATTTGATCTAAGAGGTTTGACTCATCAGATCCATTTCATTTTTAGTTGAATCCTTTAGCCTAACCTATTTGATCCTTCAAAAATTAAAACATAACCAAACCAATATGAAAAATATGAAAAAACACCTTAATATCTCTTCTTTGACTTTTTAAATGATTGACCCATTATAGATAAAATATGACCAAAATCAACTGGTTGGATGGATTGGCTAAGAGTTCAAACTTCAAAGCGGATCGGGTCCATAGGACAAGTGACCGCAAACCCCTTTTTTATCCTCTTTTAACTTTTCAACATATGATTGAGGCTCTAATATGACTTAGGAAACAACGTTGTTACGAAATAATATGAGCCTTTTACGAAATAACTTGTCCCGTTTCATTTTTCGTCAATCTTTTAACCTAGATAATTAACCCGTTACAGGAGAAAGGACCCAATGTCCTAACAGACCCACTTACAGGCAAATCAGTCAAATATGTCACTTTTAGTAAACAAATAACTACCTTAACAATGTCGGAACTTGTGTGGCAGTAAGTCTCCTTTATCTTT
Source organism: Ambrosia artemisiifolia (assembly GCA_032199755.1). Lineage (NCBI taxonomy): Eukaryota > Viridiplantae > Streptophyta > Magnoliopsida > Asterales > Asteraceae > Ambrosia > Ambrosia artemisiifolia. The sequence goes on along the minus strand of CM063518.1, from coordinate 11,445,317 downwards.
CGAGCTACTTCAAGTGAATCTTCCGGAAGAATGCGCTCTCCTCTTTCTTGGCAATTTCATGAGAGATTAACACAAAATTATTAAGGTTGCCATAATAAAATGCATAGAAAGGTCAGTGTCAACATACACGCATGAGTTGTTGAACAAAGAGAGTAGCATCTTTTCCAGATATTGGTAGCGACTTAATGTGCTACCAATAACATAACCTTCTGCAACATGTACAACATGAGTGGACCCTTCTCCAACATCCACTACAACACCTGTCATCTCACATTGTGCAAAAGTAAAGGTTAATGTAAAAGGAAAGATTAAAAAATGAATATACCATGCCATTTAGATATTTAACAAAATTTGAGTTGCAAAAAGAGAGGTGATATGTACATCACAAAAAATGATATATACCTTTTAGTGTGACAAATATGCACTCCCATCACAAGAAAAGACAAAAGGAAGTGACAGTAAAATTGTATTTGTTAGAGATTTTGATGGTGTAATTATAAAAAAGTATAGACTAACTACAAATTTTTTATTTTTTTTTTTATTTTTTTTTCTTTAAAAATTACCATTAAACCAAAATACGAAAGTTACATCATAATAGAAGGTAGACGGGCAACAAGCTGCGCCGCCACTCCTTTCTGAATTGCAATGTGAAAGAATATTATTTGGCTTAATTGGTAGCAGAAAATTTAGGGAGACATGGGTAAATAATTATTGCGAACCATGTGGTGTGTGCGCTGCTTATCTAGCAGTGGGAGGGTACCGTTGGATTTTATTATATTTCTCCTTTCAAAAAAATCAAACAGTGCTTATTTTCACAGGTACCAGGCTGCTCACTGAAAAGTGTTTATTCAGCTTAAGAAAAGCAGATACTATCCAAACACTCCAAAGTAGGTTTAAAAAATGCAATAAGCAGTTTAAAAGGCAAAATCCTAAACACACTCTTAGTTGAACAAGTTCAACACCAAAGCAAAATGCTTTACAATGATGACTGCTAGTCTAAAAGGTTCTTGGCTTCAAGGATGTTATGTTACACCTTCCTTGAGCCCAAGATCTCGAAAGCATCCTGTATGCACCTTTTCTTCCTACATCATAGATGTTAGCCTAGAATTGACTTACCTTAAACCAAAGATCTCGAAAGCATCCTGTATGCACCTTTAATCACAAATCCAATTGATTGTTTCTGCAGCCTGTAGAAGTTGTATGCCGTGTATATATGTTGTTTTGCAACATTAGAAGATGTTTGGCAGCTTATAAAAGTTGTTTTGCAGATATAGAAGTTCTGTCGCAAGTTATACAAGTTGTATGCAGTGTAAAGAAGCTGTATGCAGTAAGTTCTATGCTAAGAGTTTATTTGAGTGACCTTCGACCCATTTGACCAATTCCATCTCTATTTATGTTTTTTTTTTCTTTCGTTTGACCCATTTGAATGGGTCAAATGGTAAAAAGATTTACTGTTATAGTAAAAAAAAACAGTGAAGTCACCAATATATTAAAATGTTAAACTGTTGAATTTGACTTAAACATCATGCTCAACCATTTATAACAGGTCATATATGTCCACCACAGCCTATGGGAACTTGAAATATTCAAATTGGCTAAATGTTTAACATCACTACTTATTCCATGTATGGGCCAAAGCTACATCATGAATGATTGCATCATTCAACACAACATTTTCGGTAGCCATTTTTTTTGCCTAAAAGATCGATACATCAAACTTTCAATCTTATTTTCTATCAAACTGACACCCAAAAACATGGTTTGTCTGTTGTAGTGTGCACGTTTATAGACAGATACCTTGCTAGTTATGCATCAGCAAGAGCGATACATTGGTCAACAACACGTGGATACGCTAACGTGCTTGTATCCCCAAGCTTATCTAGCTGCCTAGAAGCAATTTTCCTTAAAATTCTTCTCATTATTTTCCCACTTCTTGTCTTTGGAAGACCGGGCGCCCAATGAATTTTGTCAGGCGCTGCAAATGCTCCAATCTGATTAACACCATAGTGGAAGTTATCAGCAACCTCAAATACAAATCAAGACTTACAAAACTTTCATTATTTTTTATACGGGTTGTTAAAGGGTCATTAAGAAACTTACATTGGTTCGAACTGAAAGCACGAGACTTTTTTTAAGATCTTCACTATAGTCAACACCCTCAACTGGAGTCACAAATGCATATATACACTGACCCTTAACCTATTATGACAAAACAAACAATGAGTTTCTTAAATTAAGGTATTAAATTTTCATCCTTTATAACATGCAGAAAACAAGCTACTCTACATACCTCATGCTCAACACCAACAACTGCGGCTTCAGCACATTTAGGATGTGAAACCAGAGCCGATTCAACTTCTGTTGTGCCAATTCGGTTATCCACTGTTTATGTTACAAATTGTAAATTAACTGTATTACATGACAGTTTTAAATATAAGCATGATTAAGTTATAACAGTACCTGGCATTAATTACATCATCTACTCTTCCAGTGAGCCAATAATACCCAACCTTGTCTCCGAAAACAAATGAAGCAATATATGTTACCAATACGCGCTTTTACTATAATGGTTCTTTGTTTGTGTCTTTACCTTCTGATAGTAAAAAAAAATATAAAGATAAATAAAATTCTATTACCTACTGCAGCCATCCCCGCTGAAATAATAACCGGGGAACGCGCTAAAATAAGTTGTTTCATATCTTTCATGATCCCCGAAAAGAGTCCTGAATGCTCTGGGCAATGAGGTTTTGACACATAGATAGCCGCTGCACTCACCTTCCATTTCCTTTCCCTTACAGCATTGGAATCTAAAGTTCATATAGATAAATAAATCCAAAAAGAATGATCACATAACCATGCATAATAACCACCATAATGAGGCTGCATAACTCGATAAAACTAATAAGTTCAAAAGAAGTAACACCCAACATGACACAAACGTCTACTGGTTGACATGAACGCGATCCGTTTAACCAGAGTTTTTTTTTTCCTTTTTTTGCATTGTAGTTCTCTAGAATTATTAGTTTATATCTAAAAACGTAAGTGTATAAAACAAATATGTTTAAATATATAACTTGATGTCAAATTCTCTTATAAGTTGTAAGTTTTGTTATAAAATACCTAACCATGACATGAAACACAATTTTTAAGAAAAGATAAAAGAAAACTAAACTTACGAGCCTTGTGGGACCGCATGGCGGTAGAGAGGACAGAGTCCTCTGTTGCTACCCACGAGCCTTTAGATACAAGTATTTTTGCGTTTGACCCAAAAGTGACCTAAGAATGTTGTTTGATGCCACAACATCAGGACCCCCTGGTAATTCCTTCATCTTGTTGTAGATTGTTCTTGCTCCTTCAATGATTCCGGTTTTATTGTATGCTTTGATCAAAGAAGTCAACACGACTTGGTTGACGGACAATCCTTTCTTCTTATACCCTAACTTCCCAATCAATGGCCCATAAACCTTGTCAAGATCCACCTCTTTACTAAAAAATCGATCCACCCACAAGAATCCACCACCCCTCAACACTCTATCCACATCATAAAGCAAAAATATCATTGCTTGCACTGGTATCCACCTGCAAGAATTCAAAAGAAAACGGAAAAACTATATTTCTGAATAATATTTCTGTGCATTGAATAACAGTAAAACAAAGGGGAATAATATTTTATGGTGAGTGCCCTCACTGACACGTCCTCGCTACATCACCACCCACCCTCACTCACTCAATGAGGGGAGTGATCTCACTCAACTCACTCACCATTTCATTTGATTTTTGAATATACTCTCATTCAACTTAGTCATTAAATAATTTAAATCTTTCGTTGGCTTTCTCACGAGCATGAGCCCGCCACACTCACGCAAGGCTCACCTAATGCTGGCGTGGTGTGCTCGAATGAGCCACACGACACGTCACCCCTCCCAAGATACTCCAGATACTCTAACCAACTACCGGTAATGATAATGATAAAACGTCAATAATTATCCTAACATTCTAAAACCAAACTAAAAACATAAACAACAATAACTACAACAGATAACAAACTCGCCTATTAACCGCGCACCCACATCTAACAACATCCAAAACCCCATCAAACACAGGCAGCCTCAGCTGCAATTGCATATGCAATGGCACCAATCCCCTAAGTGCAGCCACTTCACTAAACGGCGCACCCAAGCTCATCGTAGTAGTCACCACAGTAACATTCTCCTTCTTCATCTGCGCCGCAAAAGTCCCCGTCCCACCCCCAACATCCACCGCCAACCGATCACACTTTTCGCCTTTTTCGCCACATCCATCAACTCGGACACTGACAAATCAAGATCAGATTTTGAGGCCAAGAACCTAAGTTTTTCTGTCTTTAGATCAAAACCCAGATCAGGATTGAAGCAATCAAGAGCCTTGCAATGGTAATTTGCCTAAAAGATTGAATTTTGAGGGATAGGATAAAAACGGTTGGTAGGGATGGAAGAAGGGCATTGGGCTGTTTTGTTACAATCAGCATAATTCAAAAATCACAATTCAAATTTAAGTACAAATTAAAAATCGCAACTCAAATTAAAAAAAAAAAATGAAACTTAGAAGGGATAATCTTCATTTTGATTTGGAAATGCGTGAAAACCCATACCGTTTAAACTTGAGCTTTACCTTCAAAAAATTCAACTTTCCATGTCAGAGGCTGAGAGTAAATCCAATACAAATAATCAAGCATTAGGTCGCCGCACATGTGACTCCAGCAACCAAACATGCAATCTACGAATATCCTCAACATCTTTCTTTTGTCTGTAGGCCTTCAATCGAATGTTATAGGAGGAGGACTTGAATTTCGCAATCAATCTCATTCAAGTTGATCATTAGGGTTACGGAAATTGAAGGGACTGTATTGATGAAGACTGAAGAAGGCCAAGCGATTGAAGGGTAGGGATGGAAAGAAGAGGGTATTATTGTAAATTTGGTTTGATATTGTAAAGGAGGAGGTGGGTAAAATGTCTATATTACCCTTCTAAGTGTCTTAATTGTCACAATTATACCCATAATACCCTTAAATTTCTTGCTTAAATATGTTGTACATGTTGCTTGTTAAGTTGTACGGAAATGAAAATTACAATGTGGTACATCACTCCTCCTTTATAATGTATTATAAATATAAATTATAAATTATAGATTATAGATTATAGATATACACACACGCGCACACACACTAAAAGTGTGTCCGCGCGATGCGACAAAAACTAGACATCTCCAGGTGGTTTATAGTTATGTCATTTCAGTTATTAATTTCAACTAAAGCCGAAACCGAAATTATTTGTTATTCGATCTATTATATTAACCAATCAACGGCTTCCCATTTTTTTTTATTTACCGTCTATAATTTTTAAAACTTATTTCCAATTTATTTCAAAAACATTTTATAATGCAAATGACTTCAAAGGATGATCCAATCAAAACACACTATAATATATTTCAAAAGTTTCATAAATGTGAGCTGAATTACAGTCTTAAAAGAACTACATTTCAGTATAATACTAAAAAGCTTTTACAAAGTTGTCAATATTATTTTATGAATATAATTTGAATTATATTGTAATCTAAAATATGGTTTCTTTGGGAGAGGTGATTATGAAAAATATCAAGTAACCACGTGGAGAGTGGGATTGTTCCCCATCATCCTCATACGTGCATCGTTTGCACGTTTTAATGGTGAATGCATGCTTAGAAATCCTCAAAAATGCCCATAACTTTGTATCAGATTTTTGAAAAAACAAAGTAATTTTGAGTTTCAGATTTCAATCATTAACTTTCTTTTGTTTGACATGTAAATATGTAATATAAGCAAATTAATTTACTTCCCAAGTTTATCATATTTACAATATTTTATATATCATAGTTTTTCAGTTTAAACGTAATTTACTATTTGTAAGTTGTAACCACATTAAAAACTCTTAACTTTGATGTGGTATATAGTATTTTAGTTTTTATTTTATATAATGTTAGATTGTCTATTAACTCGATATTAAAAAAGATGCGTATTGATTGTTTAACCACACAACATACATACAAACAAAAACAATTTTGACTTTCTAGTTTCAAGGAGGAGAAAGAGAAAGTTAAATAATTTGGGATTTGTTTGTATGTTGAACCTAAACGGCATATGTTCTCATCAAGTAAGAACTTCAATAAACTGGATAAGTTAAGTTTTTTTTTTAAAAGGCAAACTTCATTAAAAAACGAGCAAAACAACTCTCCAAGACGGAGAGAAGCCGCAAAAACCATTACATCATATCAACATTAAATTTACACCAACCCGTCCAATCGAGAACCCCCTTATTGAATCTACTCCTAAACCACAGGTAGCTCAAGGATTTAATTTCTGAAATAATCGTAATCATGCTCGTGTCCAAATTCGAAAACACCTTGTCATTCCTTGCTTTCCATATTCTCCAGCACACTAAAATGAAAACCCCATAGATGGTCTCCTTTGTCTTCTTATTAGCTCCCATATGCTCAACACTTTGAATCAAATCTTTAAATGAAAACGCATAGATAGGAGGTAATTTGCACCAATTAGCTATGCCACTCCAAACCCCCTCCATCCTCCCGCACACCGTGAAGATGTGGTCTATCGTTTCATCCATCTCATTACATAGAGCACAAGAAATGTTCCCATTTAAAATATTCCTTCTATGTAAAGCACTCCTAGTCGGCAACCTATCCAAATAAGCCCGCCGCAAAAATATATTGCATTTCTTGGGAAGCCACTTACTCCACTTGACACACTGCATATTATCATCTGAAGTGCCGCTAGCTATCCATCGCCTAGCTTCTTTGACAGTGTACTCCTTGCTCTTTCCAAATTCCCAAAGCCATCCATCCTCCGTATGACTTAGTTTGACATTCGAAATAAGCCTATGGCAGGCAACCAGTTCTTGCACTTCAACATCCGAATGAGGGTACACCAACCACTCCCACCCAATCGTACCATTCCCATCACCACTATCAATTCTATCCGCAATGAAACGATGCTTATTCTTCTCTAGACGAAACACGTTTGGGTATAACTTCATTAAAGGTTCACACACTATCCATGGATCGGTCCAAAATTTTATATGTCTCCCATCACCCACCACACCACGGATCATATTCACAAAAGCCGAACCTTGCACTTTCAATCGAAAACCAGCCGACACTAGATTCTTCCAAGTACCCGAAATCGACTTGTTGCAAGGAAACACATCCCATCTTCTTGGCGAACCATGTATAGCATCTATAACTCTTCTCCATAACGCACCTTTCTCCACCCTATATCTCCACAACCATTTCAATAGAAGAGCATTGTTACACTCCTCCAATTTATTGAGACCCAAGCCACCTTCTTTTATTGGTTTTGTAACCAACTCCCAAGCCACCCAATGTACTTTGTGAACTTCATCCGTACCACCCAAAAGAAACCTTTTTATAATAGATTCCAACTTCTTCACAACCGCAACCGGAGCCTTATAGAGAGAAAAATAATATGTTGGAAGATTTTCCAAAACCGCTTTAATGAGAACCACCCTTCCACCAATAGAAAGAACCTTCGCTTTCCAATTAGATAGGCGATTTTTAAACACCTCTATTACCGTCTCCCACTTATTAATCCGGTCCATGTTCGTATCCACTAGAATACCCAAGTATTTAAAAGGAGTTTCCCCCGCTTTACAACCCAAGCTTCTTGCCATACCATTGACCTCATTTAAAGACTTACCCACTCCATATAACACCGATTTGTTAATGTTAATCTTTAAACCCGAACAAAGATGAAAGATCCTTAACAATCTCCTTAAGGTGTTAAAATTAAAATTCGACCACTCACCCATTACCATCGCATCGTCTGCATAAAGTAGATGAGACACCATTGGACCATTATTAGGTAATCTAACTCCATCAAATGAACCCGAGTCGCACGCTTTACGAACCATGCCCGAAAACGCCTCCATTATTATAATAAATAAAAACGGAGATAACGGATCCCCCTGTCTAATACCTTTTTCACAAGAAAACTCGAACGTGGGAGAGCCATTCACTAGCACAGAGGATCGAGCCGAAACCAATATACCAAGAATCCACTTACACCAAACATCCGGAAAATTCATTTGCTGCATAACCGACATCAAAAAGTCCCAATTGACGTTGTCATAAGCTTTCTCGAAGTCGATTTTAAACAAAAAAACATCTCTCCCCATTTTCCTACACCAACTCAACATCTCACTAATGATCAAAGGGCCATCCAAAATGTATCTACCCGTAAGGAAAGCCGACTGCGTCTCATGCGTAATCTTATCCATAACCGCCTTCAATCTATTAGCAAGAACTTTTGAAATCACCTTACTCACCATCCCAATGAGATTTATCGGCCTATACTCTCCAAGAGAAACCGGGTCTTTAGTTTTAGGAATTAGAGTAATAAAAGAGGACCCAACTCCCCTACTAATTCTCCCATCTTCGAAAAAGTCTTGAAATATGTTCCCAAAATCCGCCTCGAAAGTCGACCAAAAATGCTTCAAGAATCTAAAATTGAAGCCATCAGGACCTGGCGCCTGTCACACCCTCAAATTTCCACTGTGGAGTTTTACCATGAGGTGTATGACAAACTAGGATCCAAGTCAACGGTCACAACAAACGACAACTATATGATTTAAAATAACTTTCAAACATTGAATACAAATTAAAGAGTTGATAAAATACAGCGGAAGCAATTTCAAGTTTTACATATCCAATTTACCATAAGTAAATAGTCTAACTTATGAAAACAATATTTGATAACCATGCATGACATTATGAGACACTGTGGGACTCCAGTGTCCTAGTTCTTGATTCACCTAGCAACCTGCAAAAGTTTTTGTTCAAGTGTATCAACATAAAGTTGGCGAGTTCACAAGTTTTCGTATCCACGAATTATTTGTTTTAGTTTCCAGAATATTTCCTTTATTATTAAAAGTCATGTCGTAGGTAGCTAGCCCGTTTTTATAACTTATTCAACATTCCTGTACCGAAGTTACTCATTCTAACAAGCCCTGCATCCGCAGTGGTAAGTTGTTTTGCCTTCCATCATTGTCTATCAACAATGACAAAGCCTAAAGAAGATAATAGTTCACATCCGACTATCCAATCGTTGTGAGGTTGTCAACCTAGATAGCGCTACCAACTAGTTACCCCGTTTGCCATGGTCCGGCAATTAGATTCGGTATCTTAATGAAGGACTTCCTTTGATAGAGTTGTTCGAATAAATCATAAGCATGTACTTTTAAATCAAAATATCCTTTGTACTAGATCCCAATCCTGGAATCTAAATAATTTCAAGTTTCCACCTGTAATATAGTTATCCCAAAATCCGGGAAGTATACTTTTACAAAAGAGTAGTGAACTCACCTTAGGTTGCGTTGATTTTTAAATTTCCAACTTCAAGACTTATTGTAGTCGATTCGTCTAACGACTCCCTATTTCAGAGTTGAACCTTATAAGTATATATTTATGCAAGTTTGACCAAAAATCCATTTGTTCTAAACTTCACATGTTCTTAGTGTGTTGTGTGACTCGAGTGTAACCACATATAGCCATTTAACCCTTCGACCCGTTGGTGATTATTTAGTATATATATATATATCATAATACATATCACATATGATTCATATAAACACACATATACTCATACATGCATAATATACAAGTTAAGAACACTTAAGCACATAAATACTACAAGTTCTTAAATCTGAGTTTTCTGGACAGATTTTGTGTCATCAAAACGATTTTTGATAAAATATCAAATCAACTTATTTGACTCTCAAATTTTTACAGGAACTTCCCACATGTTTGGTTCTACTGTCCATATTTTTATTTTACCATAAAAACTTTCCAAGAATTTACTAAAAATTCCCAAACACTGGAAGGTACAAAAACGTAGCTGTTTGAGACAGTTTAGTAGAAGATTTATTAAAAATCACTCGTTGTTCCAATTGACCTGAATCCAATTGGAGAACGTCAACCACTCCTGTATTTAGTTGCTCACCAAAGTTTATAACCAGAGGACTTATAAAACTCGAGTTATGACCTTTTAAAGTTGACTAAAATTTCTTGTCCGGATTCAGCTTTGACAACCAATTTTGTATGACCTCAAATAAATAGCTAGACTTATCCAAATTTAACAAATTAGGACTTTCTGAAAAGCTTAGACCAAGTAGCATATCATACAATCCAAAACTATAACTTTTAGATTCCAAATCAGTAAGTTATGATCTATACAAAAACGGATTTCAAATCTGTCAAGTTTTTAATCTTCAATAAAACTTAATTAACAATACTTCTAGCAACTCCAATCCCTCAAAATCTCAACATGGTGATTACATATAATTAACATATGATCAGATCCTTGTCAAAAAGATAATTATCCGTAATCAAACTAAAGTCTATAACAAGATCTTTCAATCTAAACTATCATAACAAGACTAATATGAATCCTAGTATATTATGATCTTAACAACATCATCTAGGCATATATATAAAGCATGGATTCATTTTAGACATGTCAATATGTTTACTAATCAGATTATAACATAACTCTTATGAAAATATAGCAAGAACAACAAGTTATAAAGATTATACCTCAAGAACACAAGCTAAGATTCAAGGAGAATGATCAAACAACTTCAACAATCACTTGGAACACTTAAACACCTTGATAGGATGGATTAAAGGCTTAGAAAATCAGAGTTTTGGTGATAATAATCGAGCAGGAGAGTATTTGGGGTGAAAATTGCGATCAGATCGGTTTGGTTATAAAGAAATGAAAAGTGATCGTAATCCTCTTCCCCGCGGACCGCGGAAGGAATACCTTCTCTTCCGCGCTCCGCGACAGACGGCCAATCACAGGCTGTCAACCACTACCCTCCCGCGGAGCGCGGAGGGATTCCTTCCCTCTCCGCGGTCCGCGGCGCAGCAGCAGACAAACTTTATTATTATTTTTTTCAATGATTGCATTCTTTTATATTATTTATAATTTTTATTTTTATTTATAATTAAATAATCTAATTATTATTTTTCTTAAAATAATATGTATAAGATTTCCGGGTCTTGATCCGTCCGGACTCGGTCATGTTAATTCACGTAATTTCTCATAGTCACGTATAAGCATAATTTTGCAAAATTACGTATAAGCACATAATTATCACGTAGTATATTCATAGTTAATATTCACCAACGTTCGAGGTTTATGACGCGTATATATATGGTCTGGTAAATCCAGTAATTCTCCGAATTACTATTTATTCTATTTCTAACACACTGAAATGTATCGTGCAACAGTCTTAACTATTCCTAGTTAAGTGAAATGATATGAACGTGTAATCAAAGTTACTAGAGTTAGGTTAAAGTAATAACCTGGAAATGCGGGGTGTCACAGCGCCTTATCCCCCCGCACTCAAACACCGCATCTTTAATCTCCTTGTTCGTGAACGGTCGCACCAACTCCACAGAATCGTCATCATGTAATCTCTTCAAATCATAACACACCAACTTCGGCCGGACTTTAACCTCCTCTACAAATTTGTTTTTGAAAAACCGTAATACTTCTTGTTTAACATCCTGCGGTTTAAATTTCCACACACCATCAACCATCAACCCGGGTATGTTATTCGCAATTCTACGCTTGTTAATAACACCATGAAAAAAACGTGAGTTTTCATCTCCTTCCTTGGCCCATCGAACTCTCGCTTTTTGACGAAGATCTTTAGCCCGGACCTCTTCCAACTCTTTCAATTTCTTGTTGGCTTCTTCATAAACCCAAAGTTCTGCTTTAGTAAGATCACGGTCTTCAATAATGATATCCAGCTCGTCAATGTCATGTATCAAATTTCGTTCATCCTCCTTATCTACAAAGTCTGCCTTTTTCTTCCATACCGTAATAATATTCCTCAAATGTCGAAGCTTTTGTAACAGCAAGATGTCCGCCCTACCCTTCCCAGCAAAGTTATCCAAACCTTTTACCACCACCTCTTGAAAATCTTGCTTTAGGAGCCAAGAATTAAAGAAACGAAACGGTTTCGCACCGAAGTTCCTAAACACCACCTTTAACGACAACGGACTGTGGTCCGACTTCTCTCTAGGAAAAGCCCGGTATTCCGCATCCACCCAATCATTTAAGTAATTCCACGATACAAAAATACGATCAATTCGGCTGCATTTGTTACCATATAAGTACGTGAATCTCCTGCCTTTCAAACTAAACTCATGAAGATCCGATCTATCCACCCAATCATTAAATTCAGCAGTCAAAGACGGAGAGAAGTTCGAGTTCCTTCTTTCACTCCTGTCCCTCACACAATTGATCATCGCCCCCTATAATCCAGTATCGATCATCCCGAACCACATATCGCTCAAGCTCATTCCATAACACCCTTTTCTGAGCCAACCGTTGCGGCGCATAAACATTAACAATGGACCCGGCCTTCCCATAATCTGTTAAAACACCCGATATACTCAAGAAAAATCTATTCTTCACAATATCCGAAACCACAATCTTCTTAGAATCCCATAATGATATTAAACCCCCAGACCTCCCCATGGCATCTACCCAATCAAACGAGAACTCCCCATTACCCCATAACCTACCAACATCAACACCATCGAACGAGGATAGTTGTGTTTCTTGAATCAAAAGCACCCCCACATCGTTTGTAATCCTCAAATTCCTAATCCAATCATTCTTATCATCACAACCCAGCCCTCTAATATTTATAGTTAAAACATTCATTTAACAACCGTTGGAAACCCTTCTTCAATAATTGCCTCCTCAAGCTTGTCTTCGAATTGCTCAATGTTAACCGCCCCAAGAATCGTACCAAGTTCAACAGTGTTAGGCAGCTCGTTTCTAACCTCCATGTTATCACCAGTCTTTATGTTATTTGGCTCAACATCACCTTCAAGCCCATGCTCCTCTCTGCGTCCCTCCATATCCATCATACATTCTCTATTAAGATCAGGAGTAAGAAATTCTACTGGGCTGGAGTCTCTAGCATTATGATTAACATTCTGAACTGGTCTGCTATTCAAGTTGTAAATAAATCGGTCCAAATCAAAAATATCCCCTCCATCTCTTAATCTTTTCTTGGGCCTATCAGAGCCCACTGGAGACTTGGATTTACTTGGCCCACCTTTATTTCTAGACCTCTTCACATGTTTAAATTTTGAATTAACTTGCTTTGACCCTTCCTTAAAAAGCTGATTGGACTTTCCTGAAATATCTCCTTGATTTCCTGTGAATATCCCCATTCAAATCATCTACCATTAAATTCTCCTGAACATTCGCACTTTCCATAACTGTCGCCGTCTGTTCCTCCGGCCGGCTGTCAATGACATCATTCACCGGAGATTGAATCTCAGCCACCTCTTCCTCTTGTAATAGACAATCCGGCACCCACCCATCTAATTCCTCGTCCACCATTACCATCAACTGTTCTTCTTTCCAACAGAGTTTTATCTTCTGATTAATTTTGTCGACATTCTTCACCAGTACACCAATCCAAGCCACCGAAAGATCACCTACATCTTCAGCAGGGAAGCCAGTCTGAACCACCACTCCAAACTTCTTCCCAATCTCTAGGAACACTTGATCACATGCTAAACTTAAAGGAATACCATACAATTTTAACCACGCCACTCTTTCATAATCCGACATCTGTCCATTCCATTCCTCTAACGTATCAAATGACAACTCCCAGGCTTCCTTATTAGCTAAGAAAACTTCCAACTCTGCTTGTTGATGGAACACCAGCATGACCATGAAACCACCCACATACTTTATATCAACATTAAAGTCTCCCCAAGCATCTATCTTCTCCCTTAGATTAGTCAGCGACCCAAAATCCTTAACTCTTCCCAATAGACTACACCCCATCCACTCCGGGAAAGCCTGCACATTATCTTCTATAGTAATCTCAATCACCTCTTTCTCTTCCTCCTTGTTAATTAATGTATCTCTAAAGGATCTATTTTTGACCCCGCTAGGCCCTGCTTGCTGTACCACCTTGTCATGCTCAATCGGAATTTCCATAGGCTCCTGTTGAACTTCTTTACCTTTTACCGGTTGCCACTGCTTATCTTCCTTTGTTCACCTTCTCACCGTCAACAAAACGGGCAAGAACAATGAAAAGTTTGTAACTTCCGATCCATACGTCTCTAAGGCTTTCTTCTAATCGACCCGGATCCTGCACATTCCTAAATGTGACAAATCCAAACCTTTTACCCAATTTAGCATATTTCCTTGCTATATACGTTGACGAAATATCTCCAAAACCCTTCAGTGTTTCTTTTAGATCTGCCGACGAACAACGTTCGGGAAGATTTGAAACAAAAATCTTAGTGAACATCGTCCCCCTATCCTCTTGATATCCGTAGTTAGATCTCCTACCCTTCTTCACCGGAACATCATACCATTGATTGACTCTAAACCGATCCCTGCCCGTCATTGTCGGACCCTATACTCCTAAAAGAGGTGTGTATGTTGATCTTTCAAAAAAAAAAAACTGGATAAATTAAGTGACCTATAAATAATTCTTAGAATAAAAAATAGATTCTTTTTTTAATATTTACTTTCGTACACCAAACAAAAACCAAGCGGGGCTTAAAACGCAAAAACAGCACAAAAAAAACACAGTTACAACATATACAAAAGAAAACTGCACCATTCCTTCCATAGGATAGGATGGAATTGTGTTTGTTTCTTCATGAAAACCATATAAAAAAGATCGACTTGATATTCAAAAAGATATCTGCGGCTTTGGTGTTTTTCCTTCTAAATATTTTTCCGTTACGAGCATTCCATATGCACCATATAGTTACCATAAAGATGCCATGAATGATATTCAATTCGTACCGCCCTTCCTTAGCTTCAAATGTTTATGCACTTCTAAAATATCTCGAAAATAGAACAAAAAAATAGTAGACAACCTTCCTCTGCAACTTGGAAGCCCGTAAAAATGTGGTGTGCATTCTCACTGAAAGCATCACATACCGCACATAAATCCTGCTCAATATTCTTTATGGCTAATGTTGTGCGAGTAGGTATTCGGTTAAGCTCCGCTATCCACATAAATATGTTGCATTTTAATGGAATCCACTTACAGCACTTCATCACATAATTCGTGCCCTGTATGAATCACACAACATACTTACAAACAAAAAACAATTTTGACTTTCTAGTTTCAAGGAGGAGGAAGAGAAAGTTAAATAATTTGGGATTTGTTTGTATGTCGAGCCTTAAACGGCACATGATGAGATCAAGTAAGAACTACTTCAATAAATTGGAAGGGAATTTGAATTTTAATACCCTAAATTTGGTAGGTAACAATCTGTTGTAGTTAAGAAATTCTTCACAAAAGTGTCAACTTTTAAAGTATTTTAATCCAATAAGCTTTTGTTAACTATGAACTATCCTAGTTAGTGGATGCTGACATGGGTGCTGATGCCATGTTAGCGCCCACGTTAGCATCCACTAATTGGGTTGGTTCTCTGTTAACAAAAGCTCATTGAAAGAAAATACTTTAAAAGTTAAGACTGTTGTGGAGAATTTCTTAACTAAAGATTGTTGCTGACCAACATGGCAAAGTTTAAATTATTAAATTTCAATTCCTCCAAATTAGATCAATTAAGTGATTTACAAATAATTCTTAAAATAAAAATTAGATACAGAAAAAAAAGGAAAATATCTAAAACCGCTACATCTATAATATATATGGCTCTCATAAACTATTTAGTTATAGTTTTAGATTGTTAAAGATGGCGAAAGAAAATAAACTGGTTAGTAAACCTAGTGGTGGAGCTTGAATAAATATATATAGGGATCGAAAGTTACGAGAACCTTAACTTAGGGGGGACTGACTCAATACGTATAAAATTTGCAGAAAAAAATACGCATAAACTTACATTATTAAGAAAAAAACAGGGGGCCGGGAGGTAAAAAGCTCCGCCCCTGAGTACACCTAAAACTGATGTTGTTTAAGAAGATTGATGTAGTTTTATCTAGATTTAACTTAAAATTAATATTTTAAAATAGGAGTAAGCTCATAGGTTTAGGGTTTTGTTACAAGGTCACTCTATACATAGTAGTGTAATATAGATCCAGGAAAAGAGGTATAGAACATTTATGTACGTGTAATCAATAAAAACAATGTACATAACCATACCA
Source organism: Ambrosia artemisiifolia (assembly GCA_032199755.1). Lineage (NCBI taxonomy): Eukaryota > Viridiplantae > Streptophyta > Magnoliopsida > Asterales > Asteraceae > Ambrosia > Ambrosia artemisiifolia. The sequence goes on along the minus strand of CM063518.1, from coordinate 11,429,098 downwards.
TATGAAGAGACAAAAGCTTTTTTTTTTTGGAAAGAAAATTTCATTCACCAAAAAACCGCACAATTGGTCCTCAAATCAAGGACCAACCCGCGACCCAACAATACATCTCAATCCAAAGGATACACATACCATCTAGGCCACTCTACCTTTTTCCTTCTATATCTATTACAAATCCAAAAGAAAGTAGTATACTTGATCGTCTCAACTATCTCTATCGGTCTTTGGAGCTTGTTGTTAAAGATACGGTTGTTGCGTTCATTCCAGATAACCCACATGGCTGTATACACAATACCGCGCAGAACTTTCTTTGCAGCCTTTGGCAACGAATGGGTATCCGGTATCTTCAAAACATCTTCAATGTCAAAGAGGATAGTCGCGGGTAACCTGCACCATTTTTCAAGTCTATGCCACACCTCTTGGACGAACAAACAACCCGTTAAGAGGTGGATGTCCGTTTCCAGCTCATCCTGACAGAAAGTGCAACAAGAATTCTGTGGACGTACGCCTCGTTTTATCAGCTCTGCGATTGTAGGTAACCGTTTTAAAGTCGCCCTCCATACCATAACCTTACATTTGAGCGGCACCCATGTCTTCCAACTAATTCTCGGCCTTTGATCAGCCACAATAGAGTCGGACAGCAGGTGTTTTGCGGATTTCACCGAGAACAAACCGTCTTTAGCAAGCTTCCATTTCCATCTATCCATTCCGCCCCTCCATTCAAAATCGTGAATTTCCGACAGAAGCTGAAATAGCTCCGATACTTCTGCAGCCGTAGTTGGGATCGAAATCCATTCCCAAGACAAAGTCTTTATGTTATCATTGACCGAAATTCTAGCGGCTACCTTCACCCATTTGTTCCTTTCGAGTTTGAAAAGATTCAGAAACGCCATTCTAAGTGGTTCGTCTCGAAGCCACGGATCACCCCAAAAAGTAATAAAGTTACCGTCACCAATATCACCTCCGAAGAAGGAATTGAAATTTGACCCATTTGGTGTAATTTTTTCCCCAACCTTAACTATGCGTTTCCAACACCCGTTTGAAGATGCAATGCACGGGAGCAAAGCCCACGGTCTACTATTCCCATGACAAGCCATAATAACTTTCTTCCACAAGCCATCTCCTTCGTTTTTAAATCTCCAAGTCCATTTTAAAAGAAGCGCATCATTAACATCTTCCAATCTAGAAACACCTAAACATCCTTTCTTTTTGGGATAGGTAACAATATCCCAAGAAACCCAATGAATCTTCTTATCTATACTTGCACCCGCCCATAAAAAGCGTCGCATAATAGACTCAATCGCTTCAATAAAGGCCTTTGGGGCCTTATAAAGAGAAAGGTAGTAAACGGGAAGGCTTTCTAATACTGTTTTGATTAGGATGAGACGACCACCAATCGAGAGATTTCTAGTTTTCCATGACACAAGCCGGTTACGAACGACTTCCACAACCGGCTCCCAATTGCAAACTCGGGACATTTTAGCCCCCACTTGTATACCAAGATAAGTAAACGGAAATCCGCCTCTTTTACAACCAAGGACACTCATCATATTATCCACTTCCGAGTTCTCCACACCAACCCCATATATATTCGATTTATGGAGATTAATGCGAAGGCCGGAGCAAATGTAAAAAATACGAAGGACTCTCGCAATACCTTGGATATTATTCTTCGACCATTCTCCCATAATTAAAGCATCATCCGCATAGAAAAGGTGTGTCAATTCCAAATCATCTTTCGTAAACTCAACACCTTTAATAACTCCAAGAGATTTGGCTTTATCTAACAGCCACGATAAGAACTCCATAACGATCAAGAAGAGAAAAGGCGACATTGGATCACCTTGGCGAAGCCCCTTTTCACACCTAAAATCGAATGTGGGGGATCCGTTAACCAGAACCGCGGCTCTAGATGAGTGACAAATACCCTTTATCCAATCGCACCAACGAGAATGAAACCCCATTTGGGACATAATAGATAACAAGAAGTTCCAGTTTACATTGTCGTAAGCCTTCTCGAAATCTATTTTTAACAAAAAAGCCTTTTTCTTCCGCCTCTTCAAACAATCGATAACCTCATTCACCATCAATGGCCCATCTAAAATGAAGCGACCCGAAATAAAAGCAGATTGTGAATAGGAAATGACATTCCCCAACACCTTTTTGAGACGATTAGCAAGGATTTTGGAAATCACCTTACTAATCATACCAATCAAGGTAATAGGCCTATAATCCCTAAGACCCAACGGAGTTTTAGTCTTTGGGATCAAAGTGATAAAAGCCGCACCGCACCCCGGACTGATGGTACAAGAGCCGTGGAAATCCATGAGGATCTTACCAAAATCCTCTTCAAAATAATTCCAAAATCTTTTGACGAATCGGAAATTAAACCCGTCGGGCCCCGGCGCTTTATTCGAACCACACTCAAAAAACTGCATTTTTAATCTCTTGTCTAGAAAAGATTGCCACCATGTCCTCGTAGTCCTGCTGGCCGATTCTACTAATATTTAACGTTTAGACAAATTTTCCTTTTATTTAACGTTATAAACATAAATACCGTGAACAAAATAATATAAAAACTAAAATAAGGTTTCTATAGTTTGTACTTTGGGTGTTTGCTAGTATCACGCTAGCGTTTTTTCGGTGATTAATAAAGTTTTTGTTGGCAGTTCAAAAAAAAAGGTAGATACTAGTATGCTCCTTTGTAAATTCTTTTTGGGTGATATAAAGTGAAGTTTGCCGATTAAAAAAAAGGGAAAATCACCAAAATAGCCCGTTGACCGAGTGATTTGCATAAATAGCCCCCTCCCCTCTCTTTGGAGAGAGGGGTCACGGTTCCCAACACGTCTGAGGCGTCTCCCGAGAGGCTTCCCATTTCAGCCAACAGAGGACCGTCTCGTGTCGTTGTTGATCCCGAGACAGACTTGAGACGTGAGACAGACCTGAGACGTCTCCGGTGAAGACGAAGAACAAGAAAAAAAACAGAGGATAATGAAACTTCGTCGGAGAAGACAAAGAACTCACCGGAGAAGACGACCGGAGAAGACCACCGGAGAAGACGAAGAACTCATCATTACCCAACCACTATCGAGTAACCACCGGTGACCCCTACGGCAACCACCAATTCCCGACACCCATGACCATCATCATCACCACTAACCTTAACCATAACATCACCAACCATAGTCCCCTTCGACTAAACCATCATCATCACACGACGCCACCACCGAATCCTTCCTACTGTGAACCGAAGCCATCACCTCAACAACTTCTTAACCCAATAATATTAACTAAACCTTTATCAAGGAGCAGGGATCTTGGGTTTTATACTTGGTTTGGACAATGACTCGGTGCTGAGGGCGGCGGCGCCGCCGGAACCGCTGTGTCTCTGCTCTGCTCTGTCTTCGAGCGGTGGCCGACAGCCGGTGATCCCCCTTCTCCATCGCCTCTCTCTCTCTTCTACCTATCTCTTTTCTTCTTTACCACTCTCTCCCCCCCTCTCTCTCTCTCTCTCTTATCAGCTTTCCTTTTCTATCTCTACATCTCCCCCTCTCTGTATTATTATTATTATTATTATTATTATTTGGATAGAGAAATTAGGAAGTTGCAGGAGATGTGCAATAGAATGAAAGAAGAAAGAGGGTGAAGGACAGAAGGAGACGGTTCAGGGTGAAGAGAGAGGAGAGAGAAAGTGAGGAGAGAGAGTCATCGGGATCGTAAACGCCACGTGTTGGCTTCCTACTGGTTGGAAACCAAAGCCTCTCGGAAGACGGTTCAGCCGTTTTGGGAATCGTGACCCCTCTCTCAAAGACGGGTCAAGGGGCTATTTTCGTAAAACACTTGGTCAACGGGCTATTTTGGCCATTTTCCCTAAAAAAAATGCTAGTATGCTACTATATTTAAGAAAGAGTACATCAAGGTAGTTGACATTTTATGGGAGATTTGATCAGTGTCTCATTAATGAGGCTACTAAATGATCTTTCACTTAATGTGATGTGCTATATTAATGGCCATTGCTCATTCTTTCTCACCTAACTACCCATCAGACGTTAGCTAGTGTCTGCAAATATATTTCAATTAAAATTTATGAATCTTTGACAAGGTAGTACACATATAGCGATATAGGTATTAGGTCTTGGGGTAACTTTATCCAAAACATCGAAGATACAGTCTCAAGGTAATCAATAACGCTCCATTGTATTTAGTTACGGTTTTTTTTTTTTTTGAAAGGCAAACAAATTTTATTACCAAACCCAAGATTTACAACGATATCCAATAGCAAGGTGCTAATTAGATGTATGCACAATACACCAAGCCTAATACATCAAGCCTAACAATAAGTTATACATTAAGATCAAAGATTACCCATTTGTTCCAATCCTTAGATAGTTGCTTCCCACGGTTCGTGACCCAGTTGTAGGATAGTGACTTTATTTCGCCTAAGCATTGATCAAGACACGGTCTTTTTCCTGAGAAGATTTTCTTATTTCTCGTTACCCAAATTACCCAAATCGTTGTTAAGATGATGGCACTAAATTACACCATCCGAATGAGTAATAAGGTACAGCAGCAGCAGCGAGAAGTCTTCTGCAGGATGCGGTGGTAAAGGCGCCTGAAGCGTCTGCTGCCCAACTCCAACTGTCTGCACCATTTGTAAGCGAACACTGCAACAGCAGGTTGGAGCAGCGCTGAAACTCGAGCCTTTCGTGTACCTGCAATGGCTCACGGATCCAATCCCAACCCAAAACCCAAGTGTCCCCTTGTTGGAAAATACGGGCTGCAACGTTGCATCATTTATTTGATTCTAATGCAAATAGATGTGGGAATGTGTACCTGAGTGGGAGATCACCAAGCCAGCAGTCAAGCCAGAACCGTATCCTCGAGCCGTTTCCCAGTCCCCCTTTAAACAGACCTTCAACTTGTAAACTAGCGTCATCGAAGTCCTTTCCAACCTTTGAGATAGAACTCCAAACACTGGAAATGGTTGATTTAATAGGCAAATAAGACCACGCCCTATCATTATGATGAATGGCGTCGATGATTCTTCTCCAAAGACTGTTCGGTTCGTTCTTATACCGCCACCACCACTTAAGGATCATGCTCATATTCATGTGTTTTAAGGAACCCAAGCCAATCCCACCTTTATCTTTCGGGTTGATAACTCTTTCCCATGCTGCCCAAGCTGTTTTGGTTTTTTCATCATTTCCGCCCCAAAAGAAACGCCTTCTTAATTTTTCTAATTGTTCAATGACTCCATTGGGTGCACGGAAAAGAGAAAAGTTATACAAGGGGAGGCTATCTAACACGGCTTTTAATAGTACAACACGTCCACCCATTGATAACGTTTTTGCCTTCCATTTTGTCAATCTCGCTTTACATACCTCAATTACGTCTTTCCAATGCTTAAGTTGATTCATGTTTGCCCCAACTTGCACACCTAAGTAAGTGCACGGTAAGTAAGTGCACGGTAGTGATCCTTGATTAATACGTGTCTCGCCCGTTACTTCTAGTAAGGCCTCATTGTTCACCCCCACCCCATAAATCTTTGTTTTTTGATGATTCATTTTCAGGCCAGAAATGAAGTAAAAACATCTAAGTAACCGAATAGTATTGTTAATACTCATAGTATCCCATTCGCCCAAGATCATAACGTCATCCGCATACATTAGGTGCGTTAAAGGAGGTTCAAAGTGTGGAATTTTGATACCTTTAATTGCGCCCAAAGACACGGCTTTCTCCATGAGACACGAAAGGGCTTCCATGGCGAGAATGAAAATGAAAGGCGAGAGGGGGTCGCCTTGGCGGACGCCACGGAAACAATCAAACTCCAAGGAGGGGGATCCATTGATAAGGACGGATGCTCGGGAAGATTGAAGAATTCCTTGAATCAATTTCCTCCACCTCTCCTTGAAGCCCATTTGTTGAAGAACGGAATCAATAAATTCCCAATTAATACTATCAAACGCCTTCTCCAGGTCAACTTTCAACAGGAAGCTCGGTCTTTTATACTTTTTTGCCCACGCGATGACCTCATTTAGAATTAGTGGGCCATCAAGGATGTTCCTTCAAGACATAAACCCTGTTTGGAATTCGGAAATGAGGCAGCCCATTACCTTTTTGATTCGGCACGCAAGGACTTTGGAGATGATTTTTGAAATGCACCCGATCAGACTAATAGGACGGTATTCGCTGAGAGACACCGGATCAATACACTTAGGGATGAGTACAATGAAGGAAGAAGCACAACCCCGACTAATAGTACCGTGCTCAAAGAAGTCTGATAAGACGTTGAAGATGTCATTTTTGAGAAGGTCCCAAAAATGCTTGAGAAAGGCGAAGTTGAACCCGTCCGGCCCCGGTGCTTTATCACTACCGCATTCCCAAATGGCGTCTTTAATTTCTTGCAGCGAAAAGGGCTCATTTAACCTGTTTGCGTCTTCTTCAGCCAGTGTTTTGAGGTTTGGGCAGGTAAATGAAGGTCTATGAAGCATCGGTTCAGCAAATTTCTTAGCGAAGAATTTGTGGGCCTCCCATTTCATGTTGTTAGGGTCGTTACACCATTCGTTATTGACCAAAAAGCCACCAATCTGCTTACTATTGTTATTAAAATTGATCATGCCGTGGAAGAAGCTTGTGTTCTCATCTCCGTCAATTGCCTATTTAATGCGCGATCTTTGCAATAAATCCTGTGCTTCCTCAGTTTTTAGAACCTCCCGATCTTTCTTGGCTTCAGTCCATCTAGTCTTCTCGTCCTCTGAAAGGGCACGTGTTTCCAGCGCTTCATCAAGGGAGTCAATAATCTGGTTCAACTCCTTTTCTCTTGTGATTCTTTTTTCCTTCTCAATTGTGAGGCAAGCCTTAATCGTATCTTTGATTGCCTTTAACTTGGCTGCAAAAATCATGTCAGCATTGCCCGTAAAGTTGACTCCTTCCAATGCCCTTTTTAACAACATCGTCGAAACCCGGTGATGATAGCCATGAATTGTAGAACCTGAATGGTGATGGGCCAAAGTTAATGGAGGATGTTGATAGAACAAGTGGGCTATGATCAGAATCCCGACGAGGCAGGGCGGTTAAGGTTGAATCTGGCCATTTGTCCCAAAAACTATGGTTCACCAACATGCGATCTATTTTGCTAAGTTTAGACCCCCCGTCAGAAACTCGTGTAAATTTCCTCCCACCCATTTGGTATTCAAGAAGACCGTTATCCTCGATGAATTGATTAAAAGCATCAGCACATGGCTGATTGAACGCGGAGTTCATTCTTTCCTCGGCCATTCTAACCGCGTTGAAGTCGCCCATTAATAGCCATGTCCCACCCTTTAATTCGATTTGTTCCGAAAGAGAATCCCATAACAGTTTTTTAGCCGGAACCCCTTGAGGCGCATAAATATTGGCAATATGAATCGATTCATTACTTTGCAGTAGGTTACCTGAAAGAATCAGGGCTGATTTGTGCTTGATAACCTGTTCGCATTTGAAGAAACCGGGATCCCATAAACAAAGCAGACCACCCGATGTGCCCTCAGCGTTAACCCAGTCGAATTCCAGTGGCCTTCTACCCCAGATCTTATGGACTTGTATTTTGGACCCATCACTTCTCATTGTTTCCTGGATTGCAACAAACTTCGCCATTTGGTTTCTAATAAGTTCACCTGTGGAGAGCATTTTGGGCTCCTCTCCAATCCCTCTAATATTGTAGGTCATGAAAATCATTGATAAACGGTGTTATCGCCTTCCTCCCGAATGGTGCTTTCCAATTTATCTTCAAAACCTTCCAGGTTAATGCCTAAAGATTCGCCAAAGATGGCCGTGAATATGGCTTCTTGACGGGACGGTTCTAAAATATCGGCCACTGGTAATTCTGGTTCCACCGTAACAGGAACAGGGGGTGTGATTGTGGGGCAGGGGAATTGGGTTGATCATGGGAAGCATGGTGGGCACTGAAAACGAACGGGGAGCCAAAAGAGTTGTTTGGGCAGCCATCATGGGAAGAAGGGGAAGGATGAGGGTGAATCGGACCAGGTGCGGGAGGGTTGTGGGAAGGGAGTGTAGCTATGCCAGGTTGGAATTGGATATTGTCAGGATTGAGAGGGGGTAGGAGTGGAGGTGGGTTACGGTTTGGGTAAGCTTGGAGGAAGATGTCGTGGGCTGGAACAGGAATAGGTTGATCCAAATCATTGGAGTCCAATATGGGCCTTTTCCTAGACACAGGCCCACTGGAAGAAGCAAACACTGGCCCAGAGTTGTATGTTTGGTTGGGAGGTGAAGAGGAAGTACCAGCCGAAGAGAAATTTATGTCACACTTATTCCCAGTGTGGTCCCCACTTGTAATTAAAACATTCTTTTGCAGAGAATTATTACCTTGGGTATTGTGAGTAGAATCATTCCCAATCCCATGTATTTAGTTACGGTTAATTAGTTTTGAAAGGAATCACCCAGACCAATGTTGGTTCGGTGATACACACAATGTCCGGAAGAACAATGGCAGATCGAGGATTAAATATGTAATAGAAAATTGATGGTAGCTTACTTATACAAGACTATGTACCGATCAATGACAATACTCATCATACCTCAAACTAGGCGTATGGTCTTATAACACTACAGAATGAATATTTCTCATCAGTGGCAGACCCAAAAATGATTTTTGCTCGTAACACATTGTTTTGGTCTTCGGATGTCCGACAACTTTTTTCCTGATTAGGTCATCAAAACTTTAATAATACGTATTAACGGCTCTAATACCTTAGATATAGATATTTATGTACTTGTGTATATAAATACAAAACTCTTTAACTCTGGTGGACTTAATATTTACCCTATTCAAACATGCTTATTTTTTAGACTGTTTATTTTTTTATGGTAGGTTTTGGCTCTTTTTTTTTATCCACACATGAATTTTAATAAAAGTTTTCGTCAACAAAAGTGATGCTAGATTTCAATTCTATAAAGTTAATCGGTTAATAGTTAAGTACCACTATCTAAGAAAATAAAGACTAAAATATAGGTAAATGTTATTCAAGAAAAGAGGATATCAAGGTAGTTAGACATTTTATAGAAAATGTGGTCACGGTCTCTTTAATGAGGCTACTAAATGATCATTCAGTTAATGTGATGTGTAGTTACCTTGGCCATTGCACATTCTCTTACTAAAATCTACCCGTATGGTATTACACCTTCACGAGTGTTTTGAAATATCTATTAAGTTTATCATGAATATGTGACAACGTAGTTAGGGTTATGTGGGGTAACTTAACGCGGACTTATAAGGTAATCAATAATTAATGCTTCAATAGTGTTTAGTTGCAATTAATTAGTTTTGTGAAGATCCGGTTAAGGCGGTATATGTCCAAAGCCCAGACGATGTCCAGAAGAATAATGACAAAACATTATGTTAAAGATGCGATAGTGTACTTGTACACTACAAGGTATTGATGGTTATATTATTCATCAGATTATAGACTAGACTCAACCTATTACCCGAAAACACACGGTACAGTACAAGATACTGCTAGTTGTTGCAAGGTTCACATATATTGAATAAGCTACGCCACCACACTAAACCATGCCGATATTAGTCAATTGTTTTTTTCCTCTTATTTATAAGTTGACAATGAAGGATCCATAAACTTACTAAATATCACAAATATAAATTGTAGCAAAAGATAAAATTATAGTATTGGATAAACACAAAGGTCATTGATATAAAAATAATTTTTATTAATGATTGTTATTGGATAAACACAAAGGTCATTGATATAAAAATAATTTTTATTAATGATTGTTGAAATATGTATGCAGTGACTAATTTTCAGAGGTCATTTGACATTATGTACAAGTTGTATAAGGTTATACTACTCTTATAGAATGTCAATCACACTAGGTTTGTCTTATTATAATGCTATATGAGTAATATAGCCCTATACAACTTGTATGTATTTTCTTTTATTTTAAAAAAAAAAGTCACATATATTTATTAAAATATAACATTTTATAAGAAAACTAAACAAAATAATTTTTTTTTGAACGGCCAACAAAACGCCTTTATACCTTTCATTCCACCTAATAGAATATAGATTATATATTTTGAAATTTTGTATTTATAGATAAGGTTTATCTTTGATTTGTATTGATCTCTTCCCTAAAATAGGGAATGTACATTGTGTATATATATTGTTCATCTAATGAAATACAATCAAGCATTGAACCATATCATTCAACATGGTATCAAGAGCATAACCCTAGTTTCTTCCCCAACCTAATTTTTTCTTTTCTTCCAGCCGTAACCCTTCACCTTCAGTCTGCTGCTTCGATTTTTTTTCCTTCTTCTTAAAACCGTAACAGCCCACCTTCATCCCTTAGATCATGGCAGCCCCTCTCCACCCAGCAGTAACAGTAACCAACATCAAAAACGTTATTCCTGTCATCCTCGATAGCCAGACTGAACACTACAACACATGGGCAGAATTATTCGTGATCCATTGCAAAGCCTACGATGTGTTCGATCACCTTCAGCCCCGTTCCCACACCACCTCGTCCTCTTCGGACGCAGACAAAGCCCCTGTCACCACCCCGTGGGATCGCATAGATGCCATAGTCTTACAATGGATCTATGGTACGATCTCACGGGACCTTGTTCACACCATCATGATACCTAACACCACCGCTTATGAAGCCTGGTGCCGCCTTAAAAACCTCTTCCTGGACAACCAAACCGCTCGTACCATCAACATCCAAAACAAAATTTTTAACACCCGACTTAGCCAATTCTCTGACATCTCCTCCTACTGCCAACACATGAAGCTTTTATACGACCAACTCACCAGTCTCGGTTCCCCGGTCACCGAAAACCAACTCGTACTTCAAATACTCACTGGCTTAACCGGACCCTTTGAAAGCATCTCCCTCATCCTCCAAAACACCCACCCGCTACCCGATTTTTATACCACCCGGTCTAAACTTTGTCAAGTCGAAGACCAGAAAACAACCCAAGCCAAAGAATCCGCCCAAACCGCTGGCACCGCCCTTCTCACCACCACCAACCCACCCGCACCCACACCACCACCCTCCACCAACCGTAACCCACCTACCAACGATAACCGTAACAAGGGGAATCGGAACCGGGACCGCACCAATCGTCCAAAATCTTCTTATGGCAGGGGCCGTTATCAACAGACTCATACCTACCCAGCCAATTTTTGGCAGCCACCGGCCTGGCCCAATATGCAGCAGGCCCACTCCTTTAATGCTCCAATGTGGCACCCTTGGGCCTATCCACCATGCCCCTACCCTTCTGCCCCTATTAACCCACAACAGCCGGCCCAACACAACTCATCTAGCCGTGGCATTCTGGGCCCGAAACCCACTACAGCCCAGCCCAATTCCTCCGGGTCAGCCCAATCCTATGCTGCAGGCTACTCGCCAACTGACATCGCTCAAGCACTCTACAACTTAGCTCTCCAAAATAATGATTCCTCTTGGACCATGGACACTGGCGCGTCAGGTACGATATCTCCTAATTATGATAAATTTCCGTCTCTTTTTAATTCTGGCATTATTCGCAACATTATTGTTGGGAATGGTCAAACCATTCCGGTTTTAGGCCAAGGCAACATTACCCTACCCCCGCCATTCCCACCATTTAAACTAAATAATGTCCTATTTGCCCCTAACTTAGTCAAAAACCTAATTTCCGTACGTCGTTTTACCACTGACAACCAATTAACTGTTGAATTTGACCCTTATGATTTTACTGTGAAGGACCTACGGACCAAGAGACCTATCCTACGATGCAATAGCTCGGGGGACCTCTACACTCTCAGCCCATCCAACATCACCAAACTCAACACCGCCTCTACCTACGCAGCTATCTCTCAAGACATCTGGCATCAACGGCTTGGCCACCCTGGCCCGGCTATTTTGCAAACTTTAAAATCATCTAGTTCTATTTCTTTTGGTACTTTAAATAAAAATGTTTGCTCTGCTTGTATTTATGGAAAACATACTAGACTACCATTTATTTCATCTAATACTCGCACCTTTATGCCATTTGATCTTGTTCATAGCGATGTGTGGACCTCACCAATTATTTCAAACGGGGGCCATCGCTATTATGTGTTATTTTTGGATGATTATACAAATTTTTTATGGACTTATCCACTAACAAATAAGTCCGATGTCTTTGCAACATTCACCAAATTTCACACCTTTGTCCAAACCCAATTTAACACCAAAATAAAACAACTTCAATGTGATAACGGGGGTGAATATGCCAACAATCAATTTCATACTTTTTGTAAAACTCATGGCATTCACTTCCGTTTCTCCTGCCCCCACACTTCCTCCCAGAATGGTAAAGCGGAACGTAAGATCCGCACCATCAACAATCACATGCGTAGTATCCTCGCCCACTCATCCACACCAAACACCTACTGGCATCATGCCCTTGACACGTCCACCTACCTATTAAATATAATCCCGAGCAAAATACACAATTTCCAAACCCCCACCCAACGCCTTTATAATTGCCTACCCACATACGACCATCTTCGTGTCTTCGGTTGCATGTGTTACCCACTCATACCACACACCTCAATCCACAAACTTGCCTACCGTTCTTACCCTTGCGTATTTCTTGGATATCCATCCAACCACCGAGGGTACAAGTGTCTTGATCTCAAAACCCGTACAATTACCATTAACCGTCATGTGATTTTTGATGAAACAATCTTTCCATTCTCTAAGTCACCTAAACCCGCTACTCATAATTACTCCTTCCTCGAAGATGTTCTCCACCCATCCATACTACACCCGTCCTTTGGTCCTTCACAGGAATTGCCAAACCCATCCCACTCCACACCGGCCCACTCTACCTCACCTGCCCCATCCCCTCCTCACCCATCATCGGCCCACATACCCTCCAATACCCAACAGCCACCCAACATTACAACTCCCTCGGCCCAACTGCACCCTCCTCCTTCTGGCCTACCAACCCAGCACATCCCCACTACACCAGCCCACATCCCATTCCTCTCACCTGGCCCAAACAACCAGACAACACCCACCCGAACCACCCTAGCCCCATACCAAACCCACCACCGCCCCCACCGGCCCGAACAATCACCACCCGAGCCATGTTTGGTATACATAAACCTAAACAAATATTTAACCTCACCACCGAAACCATTACTCCCATCCCGAAAAACCCAAAAGATGCCTTGTCTAATCCGGAGTGGTACTCTGCCATGCAAAACGAATTCAATGCCTTAATTAAAAATAAGACTTGGGAACTTGTCCCGAGACATCCTGACATGCATGTTATTCGTAGTATGTGGTTGTTTCGTCATAAATACAGGTCAGATGGCACTTTGGAGAGATATAAGGCCCGTCTGGTGTGTGACGGTCGAAATCAGGAGGTGGGCATTGACTGTGGGGAAACATTTAGTCCGGTTGTCAAACCGGCTACCATTCGTACTGTCTTAACTTTAGCCTTATCTCAGGCGTGGCCCATTCATCAGCTGGATGTGACCAATGCGTTCTTGCATGGAAATCTCACAGAGACCGTATATATGTATCAGCCGATGGGGTTTCGTCACCGAGATTTACCTGACCATGTCTGTCGTCTTAAGAAATCTTTGTATGGGCTCAAACAAGCTCCACGAGCCTGGTACCAACGCTTTACAGATTTTGTGATTTCCATTGGCTTTCTACAGAGTAAATGTGATAACTCTCTCTTCACATATCATCACGGGGGTGACGTTGCTTACCTCCTAATCTATGTGGATGACATCATTCTTACCGCCTCCTCAGATTCTCTACGGAAGAAACTCATGGGCAGCCTCGCGGCTGAATTTGCTATGAAAGATCTTGGACCGCTCAGTTATTTCTTGGGCATCTCCGTCAACCGATCCGGTAATTCTATGTTTCTCTCTCAGCACTCCTATGCTATGGACATTGTTAGCCGCGCGGGTATGGACAACTGTAATCCCGTTGCTACTCCCGTTGACACTAAACCGAAGCTCAGTGCCACCTCCAGCGTTCCTTTTGATAACCCGACACTATACAGAAGCCTTGCAGGTGCTCTTCAGTATCTGACTTTCACTCGGCCAGACATTAGTTATGCAGTTCAACAGATCTGTATTCACATGCATAACCCTACCACTGATCATTGGAATGCTTTAAAACGCATCATCCGGTACATTCGTGGCACTGCTGATTTTGGACTTACTCTCTCTTCGAGTCCTTCCATCTCTCTCAAGGCTTACACTGACGTTGACTAGGCAGGTTGCCCTGACACTCGTCGGTCTACCTCTGGTTATTGTGTTTATATGGGCTCTAATCTTTTATCCTGGTCGTCAAAGAGACAATCGACCATATCCCGCTCCAGTGCAGAGGCTGAGTATCGCGCTGTGGCTAACGTTGTTGCTGAAGTGTGCTGGATTCGCAATCTTCTTCTGGAGTTACGTCGACCATTGTCTTCGGCTACATTGGTCTATTGTGACAACATCAGTGCTATCTACTTGTCTAACAATCCCGTTCAACATCAGCGTACAAAACACATTGAGCTCGACATCCACTTTGTTCGCGAACATGTTCAACGGGGTACCATAAGGATTCTACACATTCCGACTCGTCTCCAGATTGCCGATATCTTCACCAAAGGCCTTCCACGTGTTCTATTTGAAGACTTCCGCTCCAGTCTCAACATCCGTCAACCTCCTGCTTCGATTGCGGGGGTGTAATAGAATATAGATTATATATTTTGAATTTTGTATTTATAGATAAGGTTTATCTTTGATTTGTATTGATCTCTTCCCTAAAATAGGGAATGTACATTGTGTATATATATTGTTCATCTAATGAAATACAATCAAGCATTGAACCATATCATTCAACACCACCAAGGCTGGATAACAAATGATTAACTAGGCATACACCAATTTACATCAAGTTATAAGTTACAAATAAACATTTCAAACACCTAAACAAAACAAGTCAAAATTCACCCATCGCTCCCATGCAAGTGAAATAGCTTTAGATCGATGCCTCATCTATAGACTATAAAAAGCCCAACGCCTTTACTTCCTTCACAATTTTACTCACGTTAGCCCGCTTTTGGTTGAATATTACTTCATTTCGACTCCTCCAAATACATCAAACTACTGTTTGCATAACTAAGTTAATCGCTTTCTTCCACTTATTGGACCCCCTTAAGTTGTGTGTGAAAATTAGGGTTTTGATTAGTGTCATAACTAAGAGATGGCGGGTATTTTCACTAAATATCCATCAAATCTAATTTTTTTGAACATCCAACAAAGCCCTACAAGCAAAACGCCACTCACGTTCACGATTGGAGAAAGTGCTGGTGACCTTGCTTATCACCAATTTCAGAGGAAACCCACCGCTTGGAGGCCTACTGTGGTAAAGCCTCTTACTCACACATGACATTTTATCACAACAAGCAACCGACGAACTTCTTTAAAAAAATCCAACAAATCTACTACATAATTAAAATCAGCTTAAAGTTACCTAATACAAATCTCTTATTTCAAATTTATAAATTTGTCATCACAATTTATATTTGTTTGATTCTTGTTTATATGATTTCATATTTTTTTCTAAGTAAAATGAAAGAGAAATATGCAATAAAGGGTGTATAATTAGTATTTGGGTATATAACTGGGCGGACTTAATCAACAACACTTTGATCACCATCCAAATTAACAAAATTCAAACACACAAATACATAACACAATCTAAAACATCCCCTTTTCTTTACCCATAACGACGTTTAATTGGAGAACGTAGAGACGGGTGCAGTAACAACGGCGATGGTGAGAAAGGCGACGGCGAGGAAGGTCCTAATTTTGAATAGCGGGTTGGGGTCGTTATTGGGTCCACGACTTCTGAACGTTCACTCTTCTTGCAACCAAAAACGTTTGTAATTTTGCGCCACAACCCCCTCTTCCGCTTCGGTTTTTCATGGTAAATGTTGTCCCAACCTTCAGGTCGTGTGGAAGAAGTGTTGTATGCCATGAGAAAGAGTACAATGACTATTACAAGTCTATAGAGAGTGTTGTGGTTGAGAATTTAGGATGATGGTTTAGTATTTAAATGGGCATTCTACTGACTCCATTACAATAAAATGGAATCATATGTTGTATGCCATAATCATGCTGCTTTTCCTTTTCTTGTTTTTTTAACAAAGTCCAATCCAATCGAAAATGCTTAGATCATCTAAAGTGTTTTATTATTTGAATAATTAGGGACTTTAAATTATATACTTCTTGTTTGTCTATTATCTTTTGCAAAATGGAAGATAATATATGTCTCATTAGAACCCAAAACACTGTTATATAATTATTATCTTTCTGAATGAAAAAATGTTCAATTTTATTATTATGATCTTCCTAAATTATAAACTATCCTAAATCTTTTATCATGAGGCATTTAGGTCAATTTTTTAAGCATTTGAAATTATCAAAAAACTAAGATATAAAGAAATTAAAGTTTGAAAACATTGGAATTAGAATTTGTTAAAGAGATTGCAATTTGATGAAATTACAACTGGTCAAAAGCATTGTAATATACGATGCATTTACTTGACAAAACAACCACGTTTAAGTTTTAAACTTGTTAAAGACAATAAAAAAATGGCCATGGCAGCGACGATAAAGGCGATGGTTAACATTATAGGGATGACCGACGGCAATGCTAGTGGCCACAGAGGTGTGATGATAGATTGCTGGTGGTGGCAATGAAAACCGGAGATTCACATTCTCCTGATCATGTTCTTAATCATACATTAGCCAAGAGGTCATGAGGAATGTTAACTGGGCACTATAACTTAATAAGGAATTCATTCAAATTATAAAATCAGAAGCTAAAGATGTTATTTCTGACAAACTACATGGACTAATCATGTAATTAACTCTTCCAACTTATTTATTGTCCAACACATGTTATCCCATGAATTCCATATGGATTCTGGGTTTCATACACCTCATGACATCACATTCTGAGGGTGTGACATCACATTCTAGAATAGGTGGCAGACTTCTATTGGTATGTGATGTGGGTCAGGGTGTATGCTTTCTTCTTAGGCTATAGGGTAAGGCTATGCGGTGAACAAACGGCTCCCACCCCCGTCCCACCCATTTTCCCCCGTCCCCCACCTGCACACCCCACCGCCTCCCCCGTCCTCACCCAGCCCCGTCCCCCCCGTCTCCCCCAGGACGCCACGGACGGACCAATCAGGTTCAAGATAATTAATTTTTTTTTTTTTTTCAAAATCCCAACGGCTAGTTAACGGCTCTTTTTTTTTTATTTTTTTTTTCAATTCCATCTATAAATATTATACCATTTATCCACCCATATCCACTCCATCTCATTCTAAACCTTTATTTTATATAAAGTTCCTAGCTTTTTTATAAAAAAAACTCATGGATCCTTTCCACCAATTTAACCAAGACCCGAATCAACCTAACCCGAATAACCCTTTCACCACACCCGGTTACACACCCGTCATTGATCCACCCATATCGCAAACCGTTCCAATATTGCCGCATGCGGCTCAAATGCTTCAAAACCCGGCGGCTTATGCCCAATTACACCCGGTAAACTACATGCAAATGCAACATTATATGAACCTAGCAAGCCAAGCGGGTTTTACATCACACTTTTCACCACACTTTTCACCACAATTTTCTCCACAATCACAAGCAACTACACCTATCGGCACATCACAACCAACTACACCTATCGGCACATCACAACCCACTACACCTATTGAAACATCACACCCCGTTGACGATGAGAACGAAACCGATGAGGAGATAGTTGCCGAAACCCAAGAGACCCCATCGACCCAAAAAGGAAAAGGGAAGCGCAAAGGAAAACAACGAGATCCAGGACCGGGACGTGGTAAACCGGTTCAAGGAGTCGCGCAACCATGGTCCGATGTTGAAGAGGAAGCCTTGGCTAAGGCTTGGCTCGCGGCTTCAAAACGCCCGACAGTTGGTAAAATTTTAAAACTTGCGCAAAATTTATATTTGTGTATTTATTTTTTACGAAAAAATATATATGTTTATTTATTTTTTTTAAAAAGCCGATTGGGACAGGTTCAAATACAAAGTAATGAAAACGTGCGAAGTGTGCGAAGGCTCACTTGCACATGATAATTACGTAATGATAATTACGTAATGCCTTCATGAATACACAGAAACATTACGTAATTATCATTACGTAATTATCATGTACAAAGTGCATGATAATCACGTAATGAGAATTACGTAATGATAATTACGTAATGTTTTTGTATGTTCATGAAGGCATTACGTAATTATCATTACGTAATTATCATGTACAAAGTGCATGATAATTACGTAATGACAATTACGTAATGCTTTCATGAACATGCAAAGACATTACGTAATTATCATTACGTAATTATCATGTACAAAGTGAGCCTTCGCACACTTCGCACGTTTTCATTACTTTGTAGAATAACCGTCCCCTATATATATATATGTGTATTTATTTTTACGAAAAAATTTAAACATTCATAGGTACCGCCCAAAGTGTTGAGGCCTTATGGGAGACGGCCAACGATTTTTTTCATAAGTATATGCAAGCTAAGCCGTATCGACAAAACGACGCTCTTAGCTCGAAATGGAGAAAGTTGAATGCGGATTGTGGTAAATTCAATGGAATTTACAACCGTATTAAGGCCAAACCGCCTAGTGGATGGAATGAGCAAATGATTTTTGAAAAAGCGATGGCGGACTATAAAACCGAAACGAAAAGAAACTTCTCGATGATACGGGCTTGGCAGGTTTTGAAGGATGAACAAAAATGGGCGGGGGTTCGAAACGAGGTTGAACGGGCCAAACGAAAAACCAAAGCTAAGAAAGCAGGCCCGTCCGTTCCAATCAACATTGATATGAACGACGAGCCCGATCATGAAGAACCAATTTATGTGGAGGAGGAACGCCCCCCAGGTTTATAAATTTATAGTTTTTTTTATATAATTTGTTCGTTTATTTTTTATACTATAAAATGTTTGCGTTTTTTATGTAGGTCGGGATAAAGCTCGAAAGGAAATGGCGGCAGGAAAGAAAGCGATGGGGTCGAGTAGCACGAGCGGGAGCGCTTCAAAGCTTGATAAATTAACCGAAGCTATGGAAGTTTTCAACAGAGCTAACGAAGAAAAAATAAAGCTCAAGAAGGAAAAGATTCGCTTGATTGATGAATCGAAGGCGGTGGAAGAGTGGAAAATTATGGAGGCGGATCTCTCAAAGTATCCCGAAGAACGACGCGGCCCGTTGAAGAAGTTGCAAGAAAAGTTTCTTGCAAAATGGAAGTAGTTTTATTTGTTTTTAATAAATCGTATGTTATTTTTAAGTATGTTTGTTTTTTTTAATTTTAGGATGCTTTTGTAATTTTTATTTTTATAATTTAGTATTTGTTTGAACATTATTTTATTTACTTATTACTTTTATAAAACTAATAAAAAAATATTAGAAAACAAAAAAAAATATATTAAATGCTTGAGACATGGGGTTGTTCATGTCTGCACACCACACCCATGTCTCAGACACCACCTAAGTGATGTGGCAGCCTACGTGGCACTGAGACATGAGGTTTTTCATGTCTGCCCACCTTATAGCCTAAGCAGACACCAAAAAACCCATGTCTCAGTGCCACGTAGGCTGCCACATCACCAAAGTGGTGTCTCACCATTCTTGAGACATGGGCGGGGTGCGCAGACATGAAAAACCCATTTCTCAAGAAAATCTCCTATTGGTCTATTACCCAACATTTAAACAAAAAAAAAAAAAAGGAAAAATGTGATTGGTGCGTCCGGTATGTCCCTGGGGAGACGGGGGGGACGGGGGTGGTAGGGGACGGGGCAACCGGGGGGGTGTGCAGCTTGGGGACGGGGGGAAATGGGTGGGACGGGGGTGGGTGATGTTTGTGCACCGGATAGCCTTAGGGAATGTATGATTCCTAAATACATATTCCAATTCCATCAAATATGAGTCAAAGGCACTAGTTCCCAAACCAAGGCAAGCATGCCATATGGTCCTCAAGTTTTCCCTATAACATTGATTATTTTCTAGCATATAAATGATATTGTAACAAAGAGAATACATTTACCTCTAAGCTCCCACTAAAAATAATCCACAATTTTAAACAGAACATGAGGGTATAGAATGTACTCTAACATAATGCCACTTAAGGTACAAGTTAAAAATACCCAACAGATATATAGGCAAATTCCCAGCTATTAAGGCAAATAGAGAAACAGCATATAATAACATCAATATATCAGTATCCATATATCCAACTCTACAGCCAAAATACTTGCACTTATATAAATGCATGATAAAGGGGACTTAATGACTTTTATTATCACCAGCACTCACTGAAGGGAAATTGCTTTTCTCAACCTAGCCCGTGTAACCCGCCCAGACTCTTCCATCATGATCTCTTTAACAGTACTTGGGCTCGCCTTTAAAGAAGATGAACCCGCAGGCTCAATCTGTTTCTGTTTTTTCTCTGGTTCAGTAGTGGTTTGAAGTTCTGTAGTCACGGCTGGATTTTGGGTAGGGGTTACTTTGGGTGCTTTCGCGACAACTGGCACTGGCGGCACTTGTGGCTTTCCTGCACCTGATTGGATTTCTATCTCATCAGAACCAGAATTTGATGATGATGACGATGATGATGATGAGCTGGCAGCAGGAGATGGTGGCTCTCTAGTCTCCTGTTGTTGAGCTGCAGTTTTGCCCTTGTGGGTAGGTGCAGGTTGGCGAGCTTTCACAGGTGGTTGTGGCTGTAATTTCAAGTTACAATGAAAACATTTTTTTAGGATTACAATAAACAAAATAATAAATAAACACAAACAAACCTTGTAATGCAAGTTATATCTACCTTAGACGGTCGAGGTTTCGGTGTTGATTGTGACGCAACATATTGAATAATATCAAAAGTTCTTGTTTGAATGTAACTTGCAGCTCTTTGCCAATACAATACAGTCATATCTCCAGCCATTGTCCTCAGTTCAGACAAATTACGGTCAATTTCTGTTTCATGCTTTGAAATATATGGTTGGAAAAAGGAATCATAAACATATGATGTTCCCTGAAATAATTAGAACACAACAGCAAAAAATAAAATAAAGAATACATCTATGATAAGAAACAAACTAAAGAAAAAGATTACAATAAAAAACTAGAACAAAAAAAAATTCACCTTTGTTTTGGGAAACCATAGGTATATGTAAAATGCCAACTTTGCTTCACTGTACATCGGGACCCTTTACACAAGTATGAAACAAGAAAGAAAATGTAAAAAAGAGCAAAATATGCTACCGTAATGTAATGTAATATAACTTATGTTCATACCATGAAATAAACGTGTCACCAATTCGTTCACAAACAGTTAGTACGGCAACCAAAATCCTGAAAGTAAGGTTGTAAGCACAAAGCCAACAGTATTAGTATATTATCACCTTATTAACATAAATAACAACATATGGTAATACCAGTACTGGCACCAAAAGCGAAGTTGCTCTATATCAGGCTTATTTTTCTCCACACATTTAAAGCACTCATAGGCTGGATATGCATATCCAAACACCATCCTGCATGTAATTAAGTAGTTCTATTAGAAAACACAAAACCGTGAATTAAAATTTCCTAAACTAAAAAGAAAAAGAGTTTTGATTAACATACACAAGCCCTCTGGTGAGAAATGATCCAATCATCTTGTAAACCTATCGAAAACAATTAACATAAAAAGGATTCAATCCTGCATAATGTTACAACTTACAAATCATTTGGCTGAACAAAAGATGGCCAAATTTGAACTTTAAATAAACTAACTTGATATGCTAAGCTGTCAGTATCATAAACAAAGTAAACTAACATATAAGATTTCACATGTACCGTAGCAATTGTTAGTTAAAAGCAATGTTGCAAAAGTCGCTAGGCGCTCCCTAGTCGAAGTCGGGAGTACTCGGGGAGTTCTCGGCCTAGTCGGAAAGTACTCGGGGAGTACTCGGCCTAGGCCTAGAGTACTCGGGCCTCGGCAGCCTACCTTGTAGCGATTACTTGGGGAGTACTTGGCCTCCGAGACCTTGTTTTACAACATTGGTTAAGTACTTGGCCTCCCAGACCTTGTTTTACAATATTGGTTAAAAGTACATTTTATATGGCCCTTACAAAGGACAATGATTCTGTTCCTTCTTTTCTTTGCACTGATGTAAACATAACAAAGCCAGTCAGATACAACTATACAAGTACTTCCAAGTACCTAGAATGAAGTAAAACATTGTAATTTCATACATATTTACCCCAAAATCCAAATGAACAAGTAATTGTCATCATTCTTCTAAACTCTCCTCAACAAACAACATAATATTGGTATCTACACAGAAAAACTTTTAAAAGACAGAGACATGGCATAAAATTTATAAACCAAAAACAAGTCAGAGAGACCTTTATATCTATACAATAGTTGTATGTTTTATGTACAAAGAATGAGAAATCATAGAGCCTAACCTCCAAATTTTAATTAACTTTTAAAAAAATATAAAATTACATAGTGTACTTTTTATTAAACAGGTTTAATCGTTTCATAAACAGGTCAGGAATCGCAAGCTCTACCAAAAACTAAGCACTCAGTCACCAACTAATTGAACTCATCTACTATAAATATCTGTATAACAAGAACAACCAGATGCTCACTAAAATTACCAATTGAATCAATTTTTAAAACAAAATCACATTCATAGGCACCAAATCCAGGACAAAATAATAATAATAATAACTGAAATTAATTCACAAAACTACATCTCTAGGTAAATCAATTAACCATCACAAACTGAAACAGAAACAACAAAAACCAGCATTCATAAGAAACCTAGAGATCGGTAACAAATACATCAATACAAGTAGCAATGACACAATGTAAGAAGGATTTATAACAGCGATTAAAGTAAAATCGAGAAGGAATGTGTTAATGAGTAAATGATAAAATTTACCGTACGTGTTACGGATTATTATTGTGTGGTAGATGTGATGACGGAAGGTAAAAAAAGGTGAAGTAGAGAGTAGTGTGTGGTAAGTGAGATGTGAAGTTGTTTGGTAGAAGTGATGAAATGGAGGTATCGAAGGAGGAGAAGAAGAGGTCACGCCGCCGTTACGCGACGGCGAACCGTTGCGACGTTTGATGAACGAGAGAGAGAGAGAGAAGAACAAGGAACGATTTTAGGGAGTTTAAAATATTTTGCTGTCCCTCTTTGTGGCTCACCGTTTGGGTTTAAGAAATGCTTAATTTTTTTAAATGTTTATTGGATTGTTGAACCAAATAAACCTAATGTTTTAATTAATGTATTGATGATAATTTTATATTTTTGTAATTATATTTTTTTTTTTCAAACTAAGTAAACATGACTTGATGGTTTCTTACATGTGATGGTAAATTTGTTGGAGTTTCAAAGTTAAGATTACGAGTTTAAGTCAAATAAGAGGTAAAAAAAAATGGTGTATTTAAAGAGGGGGAGAAATTACCCGTTAAAAAAAAAAAAACGTAAACATGAGTTGATGGTCTCTTAGTCTAGTGGTACTATATGTTTATCCTCTAAAGTGGTACGAGTTTGAAAACTGAAAAATTAGTAATAAGTGGATTTTGGAAGATTATTAAGTTAGAAAAGATGTTTCTTAATTAAAAAAAATATTATTTTTATAACGAAAAAAAGCTCCATATTTTTTATTAATAGCTTTAGTTTTAATCTATATGTTTCTTTGTTTTGAAGAATCGGCACATGTTAATTTTCGTTTGCCTTCGACATATTTGTATCCCTGGCCTTTGAGGTGGTTTGCCTTTTAGAACGGGTGCAGAAGGTGGTTGACAGTGACTTGTAGAGCCTGAGGAACCAAGGGTTTCTACTTAGTAGAATAGGCTTTGCCATTTAAAAGAGAATAGTAGCATAGCTTGTTACTCACTTACTCATTATTCAGATGTAACTTGGTTTTTTATTGTGGAATAAATGGCTATAGATAAATGTATTTTTATCAAGAAATTTTCTGAATTTTTAAGGGTATTTTTTATAAGATATGTTTCAAATCGAGTTTTGATTTTTAAATGCATAGAGTAAATTTGTCTTTTAACTAAATCAATATAAATACCAACAATATTGGTTGTAGACTTGTTGTTTACATGTTAAATCAAGCCACCCACATTTTTTGTAATGAAACATGTTAAATTTTAAGGACTTATCCATCATATAAGAATTCTATGATATCTTTGTCTTAAGTAAAGCTTGTTATGTGTATCATGATGTTATTACTAAAACTATTAACTAAACTTGAAACTAGTATTATATTCCAAGTGAAATGCATTTCTATTATTATTGATGTAACTACGGTAATTCATACCGTTGTCTATGAAGTATTTTTATTGAAAATAAAGGTTTGAAATTACTAGAGAGCGTAATGTTGATGGATCCACCAAATAAAAGTCAGAGACAATAGTACCGCACAATGAGATGGGGCAAATTCACTAATGATGGTGGGTATTTTGAGAGAGAGAGATGCTAGAAAAGGAAAAAAAAAAACACAAAAGTTCTAGATAACGTATATGACAGATGGATAGATCAATTTTCAAAATACACAAGTCTGACAAGACATTTTATAATTGAAGGGCAAAAATGTAATTTCCTTTTAACTTTCAAAGTCCAACTTTTCTGAAAAAATTTATTTACCGTTAGACTACTCGTACTGGGGCGTGCTTTGTCAAAATATTTAAAAAAATAGCGCCCCCACACCAACACATAGGGGCGCTATGGGTTAAAATTAAGGTGGGGCTTCATGAAAATAACGCTGGGTGTTTGTGGACTGGACCAATCAGACCTTGCCACGTGGCAAGGTCTAACATTCTTTTTTTTTATAATAATAATAATAATAATAAACATAATAATAATAATAATAATTTAAACAGAAAATTTATTAGATTTAATAAAATAATATTAAAAAATAAATTATATAAAAAAATAATATTTATTAAAATTAATAATAAAAAAATAAATTATATAAAAAAATTATATTCAAACATTTGAATTTTAAACGGTTACTGTTCCAAACCGTTTGAAATTCAAATCCCCCCCCCCCCCAAACGTTTAAATTTCAAATTTTGAAATTCAAACGTTTTCCCCCCAAACGGTCATATTTCTCACCCTATAAATACAACACTTCCTCCCAACTCTCAGTCACACCTTTTCCTCATCCTCAAATCCTCAACACAATGAATAACATGGGCGGTTTTCAACCAGGAGCTGTCGGACCGTCTAATGTCCGGCAGTACACTCGCCGGGTCCGGGGACGGGGCCGGCCCCGGAGACTACCATTCACCTCCTCTCCTCCTCCTGCTGCTGCACAACCTCCTCTTCCTCTTCCTCTTCCTCCTCCTCCACAACATTGGTTATATCCCCCTCCTCCTCCTGCTGCTGCACCACCAACCTTCACCCCTCCTCCTCCTGCTGCGGCACCACCAACCTTTCCTCATCCTGAAGTCGATGATGAATTCACGGATGAAGAATGGGCCTGGGCCATGGATTATTGCAGGGCTATTAATGAAATGGACCGACTAATGTTGTCGGCCCCCACCCCCCGAACTGCTGCTGTTATCCCCACCCCCCAGACTACCCCCACAACCAGACTACCCCCACCCCTACCACCAACCTACCCCCACCCCTACTACCAGACTACCCCCACCCCTACCACCAGACTACCCCCGCCCCCTTCCACCAACCTACCCCCACCCCCCACCACCAGACTATCCCCACCCCTCAACACCAGACCACCCCACCCCGTGAATATGGGGACCCAACTCCTGAGGACTTGGAAGCCCTCAGGGAAGTTAAGGAGCAGGAACGCCTCTGGAGCATGCCTACCCCTCCTCGTGAGTACTACTATTTCCCCTCGGATGCGAGATCCGAGGACGGGACAGCTCACGCTCCCTATCCCCCGAGTACTACACACTCGAGGACTGGGACAACTACTCTCCATAGTGGAGAAAATTAGGATTAAATAAGTAATTTGGGAATTATCTAGTGTTTAATTAAGTAATTTAGGAATATGTAATGTTTAAATAAGTAATTTAGGAGGTATGTAATTTTTTTTTTAATATTATTTGTAACTTTTTTTTAATATTAGTTGTGTGTTTTTTTAATATTATTTGTAATTTTTTTATATTTATTTGCCTTTTATTTTAATTATTTTGAGTTAAAAGATTAAAAAAAAATCCATGTGGCCCAATCAGAAACAGGGGCTTTATATATAAAGCCCCACCACTACACCACTTTTTTAGTTTCTCTCTCCATGCTGACTCAACAGCCACGTGGACCAATCAGAAATGGTGACTTTATATATAAAGCCCCTCACTACGCATGTTCTTAAATACAATTTTAAATAAGAATTAAAAACAAAGAGATAACCTATTTGATACTTGTATAGTTTAAAGTCTCATGGTACATAATTATAAAGCAACAATCAAACATACAATTCGTCAGTTGTTTATCTGAAACATTGAACGTCTCAAGTAAATTATTTAAGTATGATGATAATATAAAGTTTAGCTTGTTTTTAACAAAATGATCTTACAAAACAAAACTTTAACAATCACAAAGACCCGGTAGTAGAGGTGTACAAACCGTTTTTTTTAACCGGTTTTTTTAGTCGGGTTCAAAATCGGTTTTTTTTTAAACCGGTTCGGTTTTAAAACCGGTTTTTATTGCATAAAACCTAAACCGGTGAAACCGGTTATGATCGGTTTATAAACCGGTTTCCTAAAAAAAACGGTTTATTTATTTAAAAAACCGTTTTTTTTAATCGGTTTTATAAACCGGTTTCTTCGTTTGTGAAGAATAACCGAAAAAACCGGTTGTTTAAAGCGGTTTTTTTCTTAAACCGGTTGTAAAAAAACCGTTTTTTTTTTAAACCGGTTTCGGTTTTAATATAGGTTTTTTTACACCTCTACCCGGTAGTGGCCGTTTGGCACGCAGGCTGCTCACCTACCCCCCCCCCCCTCCCCCCACCGATCCAGCACAGTCGTCACTATGATCACTTACGACATCACCACCCAACCGTCGCCTTCACCATACACCATCGCCACCACCATGTCTTCAATTACATCCATTTCTTGCAAGATTTGTGAAAATACATGAAGTATTTTCTCAGAGAACATATATTAATTATTGAACATATATTAATTATTAAGTGTTAAGTCACATCAAATATATATTAACCTTGACACCTGTTTTTTTTTGAACGGCAAATTTCTTCTCCTTGTGGGACTTGAACCCATGACCTTCCCCTTAGGTGTTCCTAGAAGCTTTGCTTCTACCATTGGGCCACCAACCCCAATGGCAACCTTGACACCTGTTATAATTATGCATAGCAAACTAAAATTGTTATAAAAATGTACCAATTACTACCAACCAAGTAAACTTTTAAGACCCTCCGTAGTGGAGGGCGTTATGCTCAAATTTTTAAAAAATAACGCCCTGCACACCAAAACGCAGGGGCGCTATTTAGTCTAAACCAGGGCAAACGTTTTAGAAATAACGCCAAAGCAAAATGAAACAGGCCAATTAGAACTTGACACGTGGCGGACGATTGAAAAGAAACGGTCAAAAAAATTGACCATTGGGGGACTTTAATTTTTGAACGGTAATTTTTTTTGAAGGTTTATATATATACACACACTTTTTTATATAAAACACAAAAACAACAAACACAATCATCTCTAAAACCACACACCACAACACAATCAAACACAAAACATGTTTCCATATGGTACACCATTCGGGGTCCCGGGTCGCCCGGGTGCGAGGCCAAACACTACTACTCCGCTGCCACCTAATTGGGCGGACTTTGACCCGAACACAATGCAATACGCGCAATTTCTTAGCGCGCAGGGTCAATTTTTTCC
The DNA here is from genome assembly GCA_032199755.1 of Ambrosia artemisiifolia. Lineage (NCBI taxonomy): Eukaryota > Viridiplantae > Streptophyta > Magnoliopsida > Asterales > Asteraceae > Ambrosia > Ambrosia artemisiifolia. The sequence continues at coordinate 11,401,105 of CM063518.1, read as the reverse complement.
TCCACCAAACATGGCGGGTCAATTTTTTCCTCCACCAAACTATGGCCAAGGTTCTCAAGCGGAGCCCAAGCTCGTGCCAGAAACTCAAGTGGATACCAACGAACCCGAGGGTTCTCAACGGGGGGGGGGGGGGAACGCTCGCATAAAAAGAAAGATCCTACCCAACCTCGGCAAAGAAAGCAACAAGAACGTTGGACCCAAGACGAGGAATATGCTTTAGCGCGGGCCTGGCTCGACATATCCGAGGATCCCCAAGTTGGTAAGTAATTTTTTTTATATTTATATATAATTTGTTCGTGTATATATATAGTATTTATTTTTTGTATTTATATTTATATATAATTTGTTCGTGTATATATATAGTATTTATTTTTTGTATTTATACTTATATATAATTTGTTCGTGTAATATACATATATATGTATATGCATTGTTATATATTTCTAATCGTATAATTTTTTTTTGTAGCGAACTATCAACATCTTCCGTTGTTTTGGATTCGGATTCGAGAGCTGTTTTTAACGTCATGGGTAGAGGGGAGTATCAAGACAACGATTCGATATCAGTAAAGTGGTCGGACATAAATAATAGATGTCATTCGTTTTCGGAGGTTTACCAACGTTGTAAGGACAACAGGGGCAGTGGGGAAGGTGATGATGGTTTGTTGGCAAGAGCGTTGAACGAGATGAGAGATACCCGCCAGCCGTTCCCGTATTTGAGGATTTGGGAGATGTTGAGAAAAAGTCCTAAGTGGGCTAATGTACCGGTTATGGGGTCTGGTGGTAGGCGCAAGGTCAAGAGAGGAGGAGGATCGGGAGGAGGAGGACCATCAAAACGAAGCAAAACCTCCTCCTCGACGCGAGATCCGGATACACCGTCATCCGATGCTCGCTATGTGAGTTTAGGTGATCCTATTAATTTGGAGGATGAGGAGGAGGAGCAGGATATTCCTAGACCAGCCGGTAGAAGATCAAAAAAGGGTGGCAAGGGGGAGTCGTCTTCGGCAGGAGGTGGTGACTTGAAGGATGATTTTGAAGAAATGAACCGAAGACTTCAAGATATTCGCGACCTTGACCAAAGACGTTTGGAGACGATGCAGCAAAGAGTGGTCGAAAATAAAAGGTTTGTCGAGCTCCAAGAGGCGAGGCAAAGGGAAAAGGACATTGACTTTTTGACCAAATCGCTCGATGGCCTCGATGGAGACGCGCTACGCCTTGCAATGCTTCACAGGCAACAAATCATTGCAAAATATAACCTCTAGTGTGTTTGGTTTTTTTTTTTAATATTAGTTGTAATTTTTTTTTTAAATTTTAGTTGTAACTTTTTTTTAATATTAGTTGTAACTTTTTTTTTTAAATTTTAGTTGTAACTTTTTTTTAATATTAGTTGTAACTTTCTTTTTAATATTAGTTGTGTTTTTTAATATTATTTGTAATTTTTTTATATTTATTTGCCTTTTATTTTAATTATTTTAGTTAAAAGATTAAAAAAAAATCCACGTGGCCCAATCAGAAACAGTAAATAAAGCCCCACCACTACACCCTTTTTTCACTTTCTCTCTCTATGCTGACTCAGCACCCACGTGGACCAATCAGAAAGGGTGGATTTATATATAAAGCCCCCACTACGCATGATCTAATATTTGGGTGGCATGTTGTTACTTGACCTTTTAAGACAAAAAAAAGTATTTATCAAACGTCTTTAATCGGTTCACCATGTAACAACCTTATATCTCTCGAGTCTCGCCTTTCGTTGCCAAGTCTCAAGACCTTAGCATACCACCTTCTCCTCCCATTTTATAACATCTCAATTTTCATTGTAATTAGTTTTTAGGTTGTTAAGTTATACATTTAATATAACGTATGAGATTCTTATTCAATTATGTTAACTTTGATTTATATATTTTGAGATTGACGGGTGACCATAAAGTGAACAAAATTTATGCATGAAGTCAAACTATGCATAGTGCTTCCTTGGTCTTCACTTCAAAGAAATATCCATTAGCAAGTGTTTAAATACACTCAACCCAAGACTTCCAAATGGATGAAACCACCATTGTAATGTGTTTGGGGCAAAGCCCAAATGAAAATTAAGTGCATTCGGTTTGTTAAAATTGTGAAATGTTTAGCCTAATTCAACCTCATGTAACAAATCTCAGAAATTGTTACCAAGCTGTCGATTCTAATTTCAAAGCTTGTAAAAAAACTTTTTTTATTTTATTTTTTATGAGTCTTTAGTTAAATTTCTTCAAGGGAATGATTCAAAAGTAACAAGTAGATCAAGCGAGTCGAATTCTCTTTTAGAAAAATTATGAGTACAAAACTATCATGTGAGGGCCTGCTCAACCTTTTCGGAGGTCTAAAGCGAACAAAAAATTGGGCCTTTACGAGTTTCAAGTTTTTTTAAATACACACATAGTAACTTAAATAAAGTAGCATTTTACACTTCAACATGTATTCGTATTTTAAAAAGATTAGAACATATTTCAATCGTCAACTAACCTTCTGGCATCCGAGATCCTTTGCAAGAATTTTTTCCTCGACCTTGCTTAATCACTCCTCAATAAAACCTTGACCTTTTGCTAGGGTTATTTCCATTCCTGTTTCAATATGTTATTTCTAAATACAGTCAATAAAAAACATTAACATGGTAATAGAATCAGCATGCTAAATACAAGTACACATCTAAACAAAAAGAAGAAAATTAATTGCATCCTAACACCATAAGCTCGTCTTCAACTGTTTGGTCTCTTGCTTAAAAAAACAATTAACCTGTTTGTAGGAGACAGTGTATTCGGAAACTATATTTTGCTAATTTCTTGCTAGCAAGTTGAAATAAAAGTTTTGTTGGCCGTTAAAAAGACAGAAGAAATCCCTATATAAACTATGCCACTTTGCTTCTATCTCATACACATTATTACACTCCCTCTTTCTTAACAGATTTAAACTATGCCATTTTTTATTTTTAAGCCCAAAGCAAAAACAACCATATATAAACTTTTCTTTGGCTGGGGCCTTTCTACATGCGGGCCTAAAGTTCAAGCTTGATTTTACTGACCTATGTGCCCTGTGTCATCATGTGCAATTGGGTAAGAAGGCCCTCTCTTTCCTTTTTAGCAAGATGGGCTGCTCCTCCGCTCTAACCTTCGTGATTGGCTGTGCTTGAAATAGTTGATAAGGATTGTATACTTAAGCAAATTTTGTTTATTTTGGGCCAAAATGTGTAATAAAACATCAAATGGTGAATTTGTTATTTGAGAAAATCACGAATATAGAAACAAAGCTTGAATTGAGCCGAGCTCGAGCTTTAGAAACAAAGCTTGAATTGAACCGAGCTTGAGCTTTAGAAACAAAGCTCGAATTGAGCCGAGCTCGAGCTTTCATAACTTGAACAAGCTCAATCCCGAGCTCAGTCAAGCTCGGACTCGGCTCGGCTCGTTTGCACCCATCTATACATATAATAAAAGAAATCCATTTTAATGAAATGGCACTCAAAGAGGCTTTCTCCTCATTGAGTGTGTCATGTGTCATCCCATGTGGCATTGAGATATTTTAGGAAAAAAATAATTTAAAAACAAAATTAGATTTTTCTCTCTTATGTTTCCTCCCATAATTTTTAAACGTTAATATCTTTTCTATACGAGATTTTTTAAAGAAAAAAATTACACCAAATTAACGAGCGTTTTATTATCTTTCCAACGAGTACCATAGTGCTATATAAAAAACGGAGACAAAAAACGACTATTTTTTGTTGGGTTTTGTTAAAACAGGAAAAAAAACACAAAACGTTCAGGTAAATCATTAATCATGTATAGGCAAGTCACTAATTATGTTCAAATCAGTAAATATGAATTCTATTTTCAACATGCGTTAGCATTGGAGTTATACATTGTTTTAGGTTAGATGTTAATATTAGAGTCATACATTGTTTAAGGTTAGGCGTTAACATTGGAGATATATTTTTAATTGTTTTAGGTTAGCTGCTACCCGAAGCTTTCATGCATGTAACTGTAAAGCGCATCATTCTATTTTATATAAAAAATTAATATGTCATATTAAATTTTTTAACCCCGGGACGTTCCCGGGGTATAATCTAGTTTAATCTTAAATGATAATGAGCATGAGCGCTAAGTTGAACATAGTTGGATATGTAAGAGAGAATGACAGTTAAGTTGAAACTTGAAATTGTTGGGTAAACCTAAAATTGCGCGGAAACCGTATCATGTTTCTAGCGATGTTAGTTTTTTTTATTCATCACGTCATTAAAACGTATTTCTACCCAGGGTATGTTTGGCAAAACTAGCTGGTAGCTGCAAGCTGTTAGCTGGAAGCTGGTAGCTGGAAGCTTTTTAAGTATATTTTGGTGTTTGGCAGAGTAGCTGAAGCTTTTAATAAAATGTATAAAATGACCAAAATGGGTATAATTAAAAGCTTGTAAAGAAAGTTTTTATTTTATTTTTAAAATAGAATGGGTATTTGTGTCATTTATTTACTAATTAAAAGCTTGTAGCTAGTAGAGCTTTTTCTTAAAAGCTACTACTAGTAGCTTTTCATTATAGAGCTTTTTCTCCAACCTAAAAGCTTCCAGCTCCTTCAACCAAACAAGGCTTTTTATTGAGTAGGAGCTTTTTCTTAAAAGCTTGAAGCTCCTAAAAGCTCTTAAAAGCTCCTTGCCAAACATACCCCCAGTACATTTGCATGCTAACCAAGCGTTTGATAAAATGTCACAGTGAAATACAGGATGAGAAGCTTGGAAATTATGCTTCAAAATTACATGGACATCAATTATATTGCCCCAAGTGAGTTTCTCTGTTCCATATATTCATTCAATTAGTCGCCACCGTTTTGTCTTTGATGTGTTAAATATGATACATTTAATCAACACAGTAAATAGGTTACCTTACAAAGTGGAAATGGGTGTCGCAATGCCCATTGGTGGTGGTTCTGCTTCGTATAGACGCCCTGACGAGTTAACATGTGAACAGAGAGGTCGAGATATGCAATTTAGAAAACTTCGCAGACTGGTATCAGCGGTTACAGGGTTCGCAAGTGGTGGTCGGATGTCGCATGGACACGAAGATGGTCAGAGGTGCTTGTTTGCGCACTTCTAGTTATTGACTAGACCGGACCAAACAGACCTGAAACCGAGAATGGCTATAAATTTGAAACTGAGGCCTGGGCGTAGATTGGGTTTTGGTTAGCCAGGTAACCGGTAGAGGATCAAGACCGATAATGTGTTTGTAAGAGATGGATACATCAGACTCAGCTATCCTTGTGTTAGGGAAATGTATATAGGTTCAATCCATAGAGACACCCTATAAATGACGTGGAAGGCTAGAAACGATTTGATTTATAATAAATCCGGACAACAAGTGAAGGATATTAAAGCAATTCTGTTCTCTTGGATTCACAACAGAGGAAAGCGCGGGTCTCTTATATGGTCTGTTGGTTATCAGGCGCCCAAGATCAAACACATGTCACACAAATTACGAACACAAAGTTTACTGCTTTTAGTTCTTGCTTAAGAAAAAATAAGAGTACGAAAACAAGCACTAATGTTTTGCTATTTATGATGAGCAAACCAAATAAAACATTAAAACACATGCTAAATAAAATAAAATAAAGTAAAGCAACTATTGTTGATTTTTATAAAGTAACTGTTGTGTATATCAGTGGAAGACTAGCTAATTTTCTAGTCTTTTTTTAGTGAATCATCATTGTACCAGCGCAAATCACCATTAGAGCCTCATGTCTTAATGTAATGTTCCTTGGACATCCAGAACGCGCCTTTGGCCGCCTTTGCTTTTGAATCAGCGTCAGGTAACCTCCGGGTCCTTACTTTCTGGTCCTTCGACCATCTATATGGATTACATCGTGATGCTCTTCCTTTATTTCAAGTTATATATCTTAATTCTATGCTATATAAAAATAAAAGTTGAAATCTTAGGTTTCACAGAAATATCTAAATATAGTAGATATTCCACAAATAAAACTTATTACTAGAATCCACATAAAAACGAAAGCAATTATTAATAGTAGATATGATATCCCACAATTACTTGTCCACGGTTATCTCATGAAATATGTAAAAAGCTTATGTCTCCATTGCTTCTTCAACAACAACACTCCAATAATACCCCAAAAACCTGTTGCAAAACCACACGTTATGTCCACGTACAACCATACCTTCTTTGGCGCATTACCATTTTCATATTTCTTCTTGCTTGCTGCGTTTTCACGAGGAGGGCATTCCTTTGGCAGTGGATCACCACATAGATATGTGTTATAATCATATATTGATGGATCGATAAGCGTCTGCAATTGATTTCCTGTTGGAATTTGTCCTGACAGGTTGTTGTGCGACAAATTCAAGTAACTCAAGAAATTCAAAGCTGCCATGCTTGGAGGAATAGTACCATTCAACTTGTTTGCTGACAGATCGAGAGAATTCAATGACTTCATGTTCCCGATGGCTTTTGGAATACCCCCACTAAAATGATTACATGACAGATTAAGACCCACCAATGCATCAAGTGATGTTAGCGGTTCAGGTATTTCTCCAACGAGTTTATTACTTGAAAGATCCATGTTTATGACAAATTCTACGGTATTTGTATAGTCAAGTGCAACACCTCTTAGGACTTGCATCATATTTCCGTAACCAGACAAACGCATATGGAAGCCATGAAACGACTTCTCTTTCATGCCATCAAACTCTCCGAAACAATGAGGGATGGTGCCTGTTAAGTTGTTGTGTGCCAGATCCAAAATTTGGAGTTTTTGAGATTTGCACAAAGAATGAGGAATTATTCCAGTGAAATTATTCTTGTGTAATCTCAAAGCACCCAACATTGTAACATTTTCTCCAATCCATTCAGGTATATTTCCTGAAATTTTGTTCTCACCCAAATCCAGTACTTTCAAATTTTTGAAATATCCCAAATCATCAGGAAGCTCTCCATATAAGTTATTGTCATTCAGCTGTAACCATTGTAAGGATGGATCCATACGGCTTGAAGAACTCGGTAAGACACCATATAGCTTATTTGAACTAAGTAGCATCACATCCAAGGATAGATTCCATAGGCACTTGGGAATTTTTCCAGTCAACTTGTTTTTAGAAAGATTGAGAACTTGCAAATCTATTCTTTTACATAACCACTTTGGAATCAACCCTCTAAAAAGGTTATTTTGCAAAAGTAATATTCCTCCAAATTCATATCTTACCTTATACACCGAAGGAAGCTTCGTTAGAAGACCAGTTAGTTTGTTGTGAGAAAGGTCTAAGACACGTATGATAGGCATAAGGCGCAACCATGTGGGAAGAGGTCCTGAAATTCTAGCATTTGACAACACCAACTCCTCAAGATTCCTTTGAGTTCGTAACCATTGTGGAAATCCATCTTCAATCTTGCAAGAACTAAGTCGAATAACTTTCAACTGGAATGGAGGTATCCAGTCACGTGAAATATTGAAAAACAATTTATTATTATAATCTGCATTCAAGCACTTCAACATTGATAGGTTAGCAAAATGGCCTTCTGAAACCACTCCTTGTAAAGAATTGCCAGAGATGTCTAAATGATGGAGGTTGGTGAGTTGCCCGATTGAATTTGGAATGACCCCATTTAACAAATTTGAAGACATTGAAAGCATTCTTAATGAAGTTAGTCTTCCCAATGATTCTGGAATGGAACCCCTCAACTGATTATTAGATAGATATAATCCTTGTAGTGCTCTTAATTTCCCTAGAGCTTTAGGAAATGGACCTGTAAGTTCATTGTTTGACAAATCTAAGCTTCTTAAATTGGTCAATCTTCCGAGAGATTCTGGAATTGAAAAGTTTAATCTATTTGAATCTAAATACAAAATCTCCAACGCATTTTGAGAACATTTGGATACATTAGTTGATGGGCAAATCATTTCTCCTTTAAGTTTATTGTGTGAACCAATTAATTCTTTGATGTGACAATGTCTCCAGATTCCAACATCGTCAATCTGCATAAAGTTATTTGCAGAAATATCGAGCTTAAGAAGGTTAGGCATGACAGGAATTGGTGAATTTAACATGTTCTCCGAAAGGTCAAGAGATAACAGAGAACTCATGTTTGTTAAAACAGATGGAAATCTACCTTCAATTATGTTGAGGCTAAGATCCAAGTGTTTGATGTTAGAATATGTACTGAAATTAAGATTGGTGGGAGAGAAATTGATATTTTGGATCCAACAACCTGATAAACGCAACTCTGAAACAGAAGGTATCATGCTTATGAAGTTTTCAAAGCTCCATGCCACACTAAGATTAATTTTTGAAAGATCAAGGAATGTTAGGGATGTCATGTTCATAAGAAAACGAGGGAGTTGACCTTTGAAATCATTTTCACTAAGATCCAGGTGTTTGATGTTTGCAAGTTCTATACTGGAATTAAGATAAAAAGAACCAAGATGAGACATAGTAAGTCGACATCCGGACAAACTTAGCTTCAATAATGAAGGGATCGTGTAAAGTAAGTTGCCTAGATTGTGTACTCTACTAAGATCTACTCCACTCAAGTCAAGATGCTTGAGTTTTGTAAGACCAGAAATCCATGCCATATCAGCTATCATCAACACGTTAAAGTGATATGGCGATGAACCGAGATCAAGAATCTTCAAATTGGAAAGATTTCCAATTTGATGTGGAATGTTACCACTGAAACCCGCACTAGAGAGATTGAGATACCTTAGTTGTTTTAAGGATCCAATGAACTCTGGAATTCGGCTATTTTTAAAATGATTCCCACTCAAGTCTAGATGTTTTAGATTCGCCAACTCTGTCAAACAAGAATTTACCTCACCACCGGCTAAGTAGTAGCTCTCATCAATACTAGCTAGATTGTAGTCTTCAACAAGCAAGCCGGCTCGATCAAATAAGTAGTAGTCTTCCCTCAATGTTCTTCTGAGATGAAGGCTAACAACCCTTCCAGTTGCGTCATCACAACCAACTCTTTCCCATCTACAACAGTCGTTGCCAACCCCCCACGATGAAAGCATTCCATGGTCATCTTTGATGCTGCGTTTGAACTTGATAAGAGCTAGTCTCTCTTGCTCAGAACAAGAAGCTGTTGTGAAATTTCCATTTCCACCACACAAGCATTTATATGGCATTGTCACTAAAAAGATACATATGTAAACGAGATGGATTCCCAAACCCCAATAAGTGTTTCCCATGTTTGAAACTCAAATACTTTTCGAAAAAATGGCAAAGGATTGATTTTCTTGTGATCTACAAACTAGTTTGTTTATAAATCAATAAATAAACAACAACTTAGTGGTCATTGAAGACTTTTGGAATGCATTGTCCTCTATTCCTCCTTGACTTTGGGCGATGACTGATTTAAAACATGAATGGTTGACCTGAAGACTTTACACTTGCGTAGTCTATAAGTTTTATGCTAACTTATCAAGGGGGTCATGGTATGCAACAACATAGTAATTTCCTAAGTGGTCTACAAGTCGTATGCTACCATATTTTGTTTGAAAATTCAACAACTAATTAGGATGTACAATAGAAAAAGATGTTAGAAACCAACAGGCTGTGACACGGATTAAAGTATGGAGGTCGGTCCTCAGTTTCTTATTTTCTCAATTTTTAGTCTCAGGGATGGACCTAATACAGTTCAGTGCGAATAGAATTGCGTGTATGAATATATTCATATGTAAAGTGTAGCATCTTTTGTGTGAACCAAATAATATTGTAATGACTAATGAGTTGTAGCATCTGATATAATGAGATAGGTTATTATTTGGTAAAGACTGTTGATATGAATTAAATAGCTTTTGTTTCTATTAATTTTCGTTGATTGAATAAAATCGAGTAAAAAAAATCTTAGACAACAAAACTAGCAATTGTATGGCAGTATTTTGTACGCTTTAATTATCCAATTAGCCTCACAGGTTGATCTCTAGAACCAGTGGCGGAACTAAAACATTTTTGAAGGGGTGTTTATTATAAGTCTCTCTTCTCTAGAGGGTCCAAAGCATATTTTTCTAAGAAAAAAATTAAATCTATATTTAAAAAATCAACAAATTCCATTGGTTGGAGGGTTCTTACACCCCTTTGGTTCCGCCCCTGTCCATTACCCATTTTTATTCTCTCTTTTTTGTTTAACCTAGACTATCTAATGCGTAATTGGGTACTATAGAAGCCTATATTGAGAAAGCGCACAAGTTGTGTGAATTAGTCCATGTTTTATTTAGTTTCCGTCTAACCTGAGAAGCCAACAGAATGAAAACCTAATGTTACAAATAGTCTAGTTCACTGTCTGGGTTTTCTTGTCTAGTTGGTCTCGGTTTGGTCTGTCGGTCCCCAACCCATGAACAGGCTCTATCTGAATAATAATCAACAAATACGCGTTGATCACCAAAATATGTACCTGGCTTCACTAATAAATAATTTTGAACAGGATTGTTTGAAGTATGTAATGTTTGTAGATAGACAACAGTTGACATGGTGTAATAAAATAAATACAAAATAATAATGACAAAAGAACTAGAAGTTATGCTTAAACAAATAGCAGCCCAGTTTTCACTTAGCCCACCATATGCAACCCATGCTGAGCTCTATACGGTCCAGCCCTTGAGTTAAATTGAATAGGCTTCTTGGTTTCGATCCCTTAGGCCAGTTACCTAAAATTATGCAACATCTAAGAGCATCCATACCGGATTGGAATGTGTACCATATCGTTAGAAAGGAAAAAAAAAACAAGATATGAGTTTAAAGAGTACTACAATATTATATTCCTTAAACATTATCCTTATCTATAAAATTATATAAACATGAAAAGTAGAACCTTAAATATACCAATTTCTTACCATTTCTCATAAAATATAAGGTTAAGGAATTAGATGTAAGAGGCTTTTAAAAAATGAATAATTTTTTTTTATGGAAAGATGGTTTTTAGTTAAATTATACAAATTAGGAAAATGAACATATTGTGAATATTCTAAGTTTAATTAGTTTTATTAGTTTTACATAAGAGTAAAGGGGCACCCTTAATGAACCAAGACCCATCCAAAAAACCAATCAATAATCAAGTGCCACATCATTTCAACCAAAATCAATTGCGGTGGTATGCAATTCCTTTCCTTTTTCTTTTAGGATGAGTTAGCGTTCACCATCCGAAAATTCCATCCAAAACTATGTGCGATGGTGTTCCATTTGGTATGGGTGAACCAAATTTCCACTAAAAAGACAAATATACTATAAAATATGGGGGGGGGGGGGGGTGATGCGCGGTTGAAAACCCCGCCTCTATTGAATCTAAAATGTGCTTTTACATGATTATTTGAGACGAAATATCGCACTTTGATTTGATTTGATGTTTCAGGTTAAAAGCATTTATGGAATGGATTTTACATAGTGTTAGAGCGGAAGATTGGAATTGAGAAGCTTTGGGAGAAAGAAGACCAAGAAAAACATAAAATGAAGGTTCTGGCCGTCTCTGACAGCAAGCCTGCTGTCTCTGACGCCGTCGCCGTCTCTGACGCAGTCCCGCCATCTCTGACGGCGCCATCTGACAAGATTTGGTCAAAATCAATTTTAATGCAAAATTTAAGGGATTTTTATGGGAGTTTTGACCAGGATTTTCGAGATCAACTTGAAAAGGAGGGATTTTTTGGATCAAAAACATCATCTTCATCATTACTAATCACTGTCAATCATTCCAATCAATTCATCAATCATCCTACAATCATTTTTTTCATCAATTCTTGAAGATTGAAGACCAAAGAACACAACATTTGAAGAACTTTATGGCCATGCTTGGCTAAACATTTATTCATATCCGGGTGTAAACATTGATTCTAGGGTTTCAAACATTTGGGTATTTTCTATCTTTATTTGCTTTTGTATGTCAAACAATTGTGTTGAATTACGATTAATCTTATGTTGAAGTCACTTTTGTTAATTGATGTTGTGCCAATTTCTAGTGTCATGAACATGTTTCCTTGCTTTAACACAAATCTAGGGTTGTATGTTCTAGAGTTATAAAGTATATTATCGTCCATCCTAGATGTTGATGATTCTTGATACCTAAGCCTAATGAGACAACCAACCCGCGAACATCATTTGCAATAGTATAATTGACCCATTTGTTAGAGCCTTAGTAATCAATTGTTGAAACCCGGGTGTGAATCTTTTACTTATTATTGTTACAACTCCTTTTTTACCAATCACTTTCATTACAATCTAATTTCAAGTTTTACTTAAACAATCAAAATCTTTCCACATCATCTTAAATGAATACAATAGCAAGCTTCATAATCAACTAGACATCTTCATAAATAGTTCAATCAACTTTAAAACATTAACACCGACCACAAACTCTTCGTGGATCGACACCCTATTACCACTAACTACATAGTTAAAGGTGATAAGGTAAACATATAAATATTATTTTTGACCGGACCGCGACAACCGATCAAATTTTTTGTGATGCGCGGTTGCACGCATCATGATTATTTGCCAGTTTTGTATATTTTTGAGTCAATTAGATAGTATTTTATTAGTTTTATGTCTCTACTCTATTATCTTAGTATTGTATATATTTTATTACTTTTTAGTTGTTTTTACTATTAGTTTATTTATTTTATATTTTTGGTAGATGATCGCATGAAGCGAGGCTAAAACAGTACAAATTATATTCGAGACCCGAACACCCAAGTCGAGAGCACGGAGTCATAGTACCATTTATAATAATAATAATAATAATAATAATAATAATAATAATAATAATTAAAAGGAAAAATGGAAATAAATAATCCCAATTATTAACTATTGGCCAATAACAGTACCAACTACGAAAATCACCAATATTGGTTTCAACTTTCGACATATTGGAAACCAACGGACCCAAACTAACGGAGTTAGCCTCCGTTAGTGTGATGCTGACGTGGCATGCCACGTAGAATCATCTTGCCACCTAAGCATGCCACGTCAGCATCACACTAACGGAGTTAGCCTCCGTTAGTTTGGGTCCATTGGTTTCTAATATGTCGAAAGTTGGGACCAATATTGGTGATTTTCGTAGTTGGAACTGGTATTGGCCAATAGTCAATAATTGGGATTATTTATTTTCATTTTTCCTAATTAAAAAGAAAAGAAGTGAAAATGTGACACAAGGTCACGAACCCATGGCAGCCCAAACAAAAAAGACACTTGGAGGGTTTTATTAATATATATTTTTTTTGACGGCGTTCAAAATTGGGGGAGGCACAGAGGGAGATCGCAGATTCATCTAGAGGGGGGACGCAAGAAGGAGACAAGAAGATCCAAGATCCAATTTTTTTGAAGAATCAAGCTCCATGGCCATAAGTGGCTAATCCCTTTGTATCACGTCTAGGAAGTAAATAATTGAAGTTCTAGGGTTTAACATTTGGGTATTTCTTTAAACTTTTGATTGTGTGATTGTGTGTTTGAACTATTGTATTAGATTGTGATTAATCTTATGTTGAAGTCATTTTAGTTAATTGATCTTATGCCAATTTCTAATGTCATGAACATGGTTTCTTGCTCTAATGCACACATAGGGTTGTATGTTCTAGGTAATGAAGTGTAGTTTAGTCCATTATTGAATGTTGATGAAACTTGACACCTAAGCCTATTGAACAATCACCCCGTTAACACCATTTGCACTACATTTGTTTGACCCATTTGTGAAAACCTTAGACTTCATTTGTTGAAACCCGGGTGTGATCTTTTTAATTAAATTGTTTACAATCCACATTACCTTTCACTTTTATAATTTCAATTCAAGTTTTATTACAACAACCAAAAACCTTTTCAATCAAATTCTTAAATGAACCAAGTACAAACTTCATAAGTTCTCTAACAATCTTCATAAGTAACACCGTTTAATCAACTAAATGATATCCACTAACCACACACTCCTTGGATTGATACCCTACTTATCCTATCTACCTAGGTTAATTAGGTTTTGTATGAACTATGACGACCGGCTCATCAAATGGCGCCGTTGCCGGGGAGCTAGTGCGCTTAGTGTTTAGTTTTTAGTTGATTATTGTGATTAACTATTTAATTTGTCTTTGTTACTTCTTTTTGTTCGTTTTTACGCGTGGTCTGTTAAGTGTGCAAGTGACAGATAATGCATGCATACCACTTGTGTAAACTCTGAAGATTGGGAAATTAGCAAGACTTGAAATTAGAAAGACTTGATCGTCATCATCATCACAATGTATTGGGAAGATGATGATAATACTTGTCCTTGTTGTGGGAGCCCATATCATTTGTGGCGAGACTGTCCAGTGGCCCGTAAGAGAATGGAAGCATTTAAAGAACGACAAGATCGTGTTATTTTTGGGCTCGAAAAACCTGGATGTTCACATTTATCTTCTTCACATCGTCAGTCACGCTATTCAAACTCCCAAGGCTATTATCAGTTAAATAACAGGTATCAAGGGAATTCATTTAGCCAAAGGACACAACAATATCAAAACCATGAGGAATATGATGACTACTATCCTAATAGCCCTCAACTAACATATGAAGAACCTCAAAACTCACGAGATTCCAAGTTTGAGGCTATCATAGATATGATAAAGGAGGCGAAGCAGGGAAATGAAGAGAGAGACAAAGCTCATGAAGCTTTGGTTATGCAGGTTCGCCAATTAACTGAGGAAATCTCCCAACTTAAAAGTGAGCATGATGAGTTGGCTAGTGGTGTAGTGGTTTGTGCTGATATAGATGAAGATACTGCATGTCTTTCTGAATGGTTAACCCAAACTGAAGACTTGGTATCTCATGAAGATCTGGTGGCTGAGGTGAAAGTTCCTCATGAATCTCATCCCGTGATGATTATGGCACCCAACAAAGTGGAGGATGAAGGTTCAACGATGAAGAAGAGGAAGGTGAGTTGGGAGGACATTGGACAATTTATTATAAAATGGTCCCGCAACAAGAATGACTCAATTCTCATGCCAATAACTTGGAAGCAATTGTGGATTTGGCATGTGAACTACCGAGTATATGTTGGAAAATCGGTAGGAAAATGTGGGATAAAACCTTCATGCTTGGATTCGATGGACAAGTTGAAGGAAAATGAACAGATTGAGGCATGGAAGGTAAACTACTGAGCATACATTGGAAACTTGGTAGGCAAATGTTCTTTGAGACCACCATGAATGAATATCAGGTATGATTCTTGTATAGTTTGTATATTTATTTATTTTGTTTTATTTTTCTTTTATTTTTAGTTAGTATTTTGAGTCTTTTTTGATTTCTGGGAATGCTTTGAGTTTAACTTGCAATCAGATAACTTGCCTGTACTCAATCTCCATTCAGGCAGGGTAAATCTGTACACCATCGGTGTATCAGGCATCCCAGAATTTTACGTTTTTATTTTTCTTTTGAGTCTTAGTTTCATGTTTGTCTATCGGCCGCGAACGAAATGCTATATGGTTCGATTGGGAGGAATTCCAGAGACTCATACGCGCATCGCCTATATCCAGGGGAGTTTGTTCCTTTTACGGCTGTATTTTATTTTTATTTCTGCGTTATTTTATTCCTAGCTCACATTGAGGACAATGTGTCGTTCAAGTGTGGGGGTGGGGAAACTTCGTTTTTATTTATTTTCATGTCTTAAAAAAATTAAATTGAAAAAAAATTGAAAATGTCTAGAAAATTGTTCCTAAAAAAACATTATAATCAGGCATAAAGCAGCTCTTTCGGTACCTATCAGTTGTTTCTTGATTGTTTTGGCAGTAGATCCTTAGTCATGGTCTAATTTGTGGAAAAGTAGTATGAACCGTTTTCAGCAGGTGTTTTTGAGGAAAAAGTTTATAATTGTCTGACTAGATTTAACAAGCTATTGGTAATAAATGCATGCATACCTCGGTAACCCATTTCCCTACTTTTGTGAGATCTTGAGCCTATTAGTTGATAGATTGATTTATATATATTTTCGTTTGTTGAGAGTAGGCCAGATGTTTCTCTATTGCAGAACTTGTGTGATTTAATACATGCCGAGGTTGTAGACTAGATATGCACATAGATGATAAAGGCAATTTAGGATTCCCTTTTTCGTTTGATACTCGTGTAGTTGTTTACGTGATTAACCTGTTTACCAACAATATTACCCCTAGTAGCCATGTTGAGCCTTTACCTATTCGTTTGTTAAACCCAAATCAGTTTCTTAAACCAACCTTTTGTGTCACCAGTGTTACTTGACAATCTAAGTGTAGTTATTATGATGTTTAGTATTTATGCGTTGAAAAAAAAATCAGTCAATTCATGAGGCCGATATACCAAAGTAGGCGATTGAAAAAAAAAGAGTGAAAAAAAAGATATATAAAAAAAGTTGTTAGTATTATGTAATACGGGTCGAAAATAACCCGCAGTTTTAGTTATTGTGTTTAGTATGAATAAAAGATTGTCATAGGTTGGTACATGTCTTCGTTTTAGCCACTTGTTAGCCAAATATTTTCTACCTTTACCCTAAGCCCAAAACCCGTAAGTCCTTTAGATATTTGCATTGCCTACAGTTGAGGTGTGATTGTCATACAAACCTATGATAACAGAGTTGCATACTTGGTTTTTGAGTGATTAATACTAGCGCATTACATGCTAGTCCAGATATTAAACCGAGTGGAGTGAAAAATTGTGAGGGGTGTGTTACATGAAAATAAAAACCGGAAGCATGTTAAATTTAGTCGGGTAAATTATGTTTTAATTGAAAATCAATTTGACTTGCTGAATTAACACATCTAATGCTGATCTGTAAATAGGGTATGACTTTGGACCTTAGCTAAGGTATGATAGGGCGACTGGGGTGCTAGTCTGTGATAATGTCTTGAGCAGAGTGTATATAATTTTTTCGAGACGAAAAAAGATAAGTGTGGGGGTGTGATGCGCGGTTGCACACATCATGATTATTTGCCAGTTTTGTATATTTTTGAGTCGATTAGATAGTATTTTATTAGTTTTATGTCTCTACTCTATTATCTTAGTATTGTATATATTTTATTACTTTTTAGTTGTTTTTACTATTAGTTTATTTATTTTATATTTTTGGTAGATGATCGCATGAAGCGGGGCTAAAACAGTACAAATTATATTTGAGACCCGAACACTCAAGTTGAGAGCACGAAGTCATAGTACCATTTATAATAATAATAATAATAATAATAATAATAATAATAATAATAATAATAATAATAATAATAATAATAATAATAATAATAATAATAATAAAGAAAAGAAGTGAAAATGTGACACAAGGTCACGAACCCATGGCAGCCCAAACAAAAAAGACACTTGGAGGGTTTTATTAATATATATTTTTTTTGACGGCGTTCAAAATTGGGGGAGGCACAGAGGGAGATCGCAGATTTATCTAGAGGGGGGACGCAAGAAGGAGACAAGAAGATCCAAGATCCAATTTTTTTTTTGAAGAATCAAGCTCTATGGTCATAAGTGGCTAATCCCTTTGTATCACGCCTAGGAAGTAAATAATTGAAGTTCTAGGGTTTAACATTTGGGTATTTCTTTAAACTTTTGATTGTGTGATTGAGTGTTTGAACTATTGTATTAGATTGTGATTAATCTTATGTTGAAGTCATTTTAGTTAATTGATCTTGTGTCAATTTCTAATGTCATGAACATGGTTTCTTGCTCTAATGCACACATAGGGTTGTATGTTCTAGGTAATGAAGTGTAGTTTAGTCCATTATTGAATGTTGATGAAACTTGACACCTAAGCCTATTGAACAATCACCCCGTTAACACCATTTGCACTACATTTGTTTGATCCATTTGTGAAAACCTTAGACTTCATTTGTTGAAACCCGGGTGTGATCTTTTTAATTAAATTGTTTACAATCCACATTACCTTTCACTTTTATAATTTCAATTTAAGTTTTATTACAACAACCAAAAACCTTTTCAATCAAATTCTTAAATGAACCAAGTACAAACTTCATAAGTTATCTAGCAATCTTCATAAGTAACACCGTTTAATCAACTAAATAATATCCACTAACCACACGCTCATTGGATTGATACCCTACTTATCCTATCTACCTAGGTTAATTAGGTTTTGTATGAACCGTGACGACCGGCTCATAGGGGGGGGATGTGGATTCAAGTGGTATTATTATTTTTTACTTAAGTTGATTTTTATTTAAAATTTGTTTTATTTACACTTACATTTATTAGTTAATTTTTTTTTAACTTTGTACTTACATTTATTGTATATAAGACCGTGTACGAGGTAGTGGATGTGGTGACCTTAACGTGATGAACAGGGCGATGCGTGATTACAAAAAAGAGCACTGGGTTGGTTTTAATCACGTTCTTGCATGGGAGATTGTAGGAGCACACAAAAATTGGTCCAAACAACCGATGATGGGTGAAGAACCGTTCGATAATCATTCCGACAAGAGACTAAAGTCATAGGATCGGATGGCGGCAACTATCATGCGTCTAGTACACGGACGACGCCCAATAGCAAGTTTTCAGATCTCAAAAAAGATAACGCACAAACAAGATCACATCGGAAAAATACGAACCGTCGAGTCTTCAAGGAAAACCTCATTAGTTGACGAATTTGGGGCACACAGATTAATGAAGGAAGATAAGTTGAGCAAGTTAGTGGAAATACAAACTCAACAAGGAGAATAAACTATAGCCACGTTGGATGACCTCAAGGGAAAAGTTGGAATTGGTTTTACAACGAAAACATGAAATTAAACATGGTTTGGAGTGTTATTGGGAATATGAGGGAGAGAAAGACGAAGAGTAGTTTAATTTTATGTCCATGTTTTATTTTTAATTTACGTTTCTTGTATTTTTATATTTTTAGTTTAAATTAACGTACTTTTATTTTATTTAATAGAATGTTAACTGGATGTCTGATTTTATTTTTAATTAAAATGCCTATTAAAAAACAAAAAAAAAAAACTTTTCAGAATAGTGAGGTGGCAGTGTCGGATTGGAGGGAATCAGAGTACACAATGGTGGCGCCCATCCCCCCTTGTGCTTTTCTTCGTCTATAAAGTTAGACTATTACGAGGCACAATTTTTTAAGAAAAAAATGAAAGTACCTTATCTGAAGATAAAAGTTTTTTTAATACTATTTTAATATATCTTTACTAGTAAATATATTAATTGAAGAGAAATTTAAAAAAAAAAAGAGAGGGGGGGAATAATAAATGTGGGCCGATGTGAGATGGGTTGATGTTCACTCACTCACAAGGGGAGGGAGCAGTACAGGTGCACAAAACTAGGTTTGGGTTCCGGTTTTGAAAGTCAAAACCAATTCTAATTAGAAAAAAAGTTCAGATTGAAACCAGTTTGTTGAGGGAGGGGGGGTTGGTAATTTGGTACGGTTACAAAACCGGGTTTTAGATGGTTCGATTTGGGTTTGTGTGGTTTCAAAGTATAGGTTTCCAAACCAATTACAACTAGTTGGTTCCAACCACCCCCCCCCCCCCACACACACACCAAACCGGTTATGGTTCTCGGCCCGTTTTTTTTTTACTTCAAGGGGCAGTAAAGGAATTAAACTAGATTTCACTGGTCAACATTTTAGGTCTATATGATATGAATTATAAGTTTCCAACAAAATTTGTATTTGTTTAAAAGTTGTAACGTTTTTCTTTTACAGAAGAAATTTCACACATCTCCCCTAAACTTGCAATTGTACCTTTGTTGCGGGTCATACCAATTTATCATAATAACACACTATTCGTAATCTTTATGTCGAGTGAATGTATGTAGCACTATATTCAAACAATTTCATAGATATGTATCCAAACTTTTAAAGTATCAAATTTTTCGAAACCATGTTTTAAAAGCAGTGTGCGTCATGGATTGAAAATTTATATTCCATGTCTATACGACATATATACAAGTTGAATGGGTTATAACATATCCTTTTCTGTAAGGAATTCCATGCATCTCCCCCGGAACTTGCAATTGAGCCTTTGTTATGGGTCATACCAATTTATCATAAAGAACATGGTATTTATTATTTCCATGTCGAGGGAATGTATGTAACGCTAGATTCGGACCTCATAGATAAAGTTTGCCAAGTATCAAATACAACTACTACCATTGTTTGGGAAAATGATCCACAAACTAAGGAATTCCATGCATCTCCCCCGGAACTTGCAATTGAGCATTTGTTATGGGTCACACCAATTTATCATAAAGAACATGGTATTTATTATTTCCATGTCGAGGGAATGTATGTAACGCTAGATTCGGACCTCATAGATAAAGTTTGCCAAGTATCAAACACAACTACTACCATTGTTTGGGAAAACGATCCACAAACTAATAGTGACATGGACGTTTATGACTTTCTATCATAGGGCCATGATATTCTATTTTTCACTCAACATGTTGACCCCAAGGAGCACATGATGAGACAAAGTTTTCATTCACATCTTTTGTGATCAAGTTACTATACAAGAAGTGGTTGATTTAATTGATTTATAAGTTATATTGATTTAATGAATTTCTTTCATACGAACATATATGTGAAGTCGATTACCATCCATGTCAATGATGAATGTACGATTTTCGAGAAGTAAAAATTGTGAATGAAAAGGTAGCTATATAATGTTAGATCTGATTAAACTTTGATAATTTATGTAATTAGCATATTCAAATATCGGTTTTAATTTTTCAAAAACATCCAATTTGTTACATGGGTACACATGATCATAACACATGTAATGAACCCCACCTCACTCATGACTAGGTTGTTGAAAAGTTGTCAACTAAAAAATTTATCTTTAAGGTACTGTTTGGTTTTTTTATTTTATTTATTTATTTTTTTGTGGTAGGATGTAATGATGTACCAATAATAAGTTAGTAGAGAGTTCAAATAGGAAGAAAAGGTATCTTAAGAAGAAAAAGAACTAGTTTAAACCAATAGCAATTCTCTATATAATAATTGTACTTAATGTTAAATAAATAATTAATTTTTGTAACCCCACTTAAACTAGTTAAATTAATGAAACTCATAATTCAATTTCAAAATATATTATTTCATATCAATCCTAATTTACAGTAAAGGATGATTTCGATATGTGTAGAACAAATGAAGGTTGAATTTATATATATATATATATGTGCAGGATTAACGTATGACAATCTCGATATGTGTAGGATAAACCTGTGATAATTTCGATATATGTAGGATGAATTTTGCTATGTGTAGGACAAAATTTGATAATGTGTAGGATAAAGCATTAATGACTGAAGGGATAGGGAGCCTAATCCAGGCGGAGGCGGCGCCCCTATCCCCATAAACCGGAATCCTGGCGCCATGCTTCCTCTGCAGCGCTGACGAAGTAAAGAGCAAGCCAACGCGCAAGGTTGCCAAGTGATAAGTAACACACGGCAGCTGATAAGCGCGTACGCCCACGCGCGGAATCTTCCCTTACCACTTTCGGTACGAGGTACAGAAGATAACAAAAGGAAGATTCAGCAGGATCTCTGACAGGGTACGCGCCAATGGGAAGGCGACAAGTGGCAAGGGTGGTACAACCACCACTGACAGGAACGACGACATGACTGTCCCATGCTTCCACCATGCCGTCGTCAACAGTGATCAGCAAACATCCCCTGCTACTGTCAGACGTCAAATCAGGTGGCAGAGGCATGGTCAACTACTGTAGCCAGGTGGAGACTGTCGTCCGCCAATCAGAGGCTGCCACGTGTCCGCCTCGAGCAACGATCATGCTGCAGCCTGACGTCATCCACAGTGATCTGCCTTTTCCCGCCATTTTTCTGAAGAGCCTGGACTTGGGCTTTGGCCGAGCCCAAGTGGGGATAACTTCTCGTGGGCTTCTCTATTTAGCCCACGAGTTCCCCTATAAATAAGAGTAGTCATCTCCTTGCCAAAGGATCCGAAATTGTTCATTGTAACCTAGACTAGTCTCTTGTAATTCTTCATACCCAGTCATTAATAACATTCCGGCTAGTTACAGTGGACGTAGGTCGTACTTTGACCGAACCACTTACATCTTGTGTCTCTAGTTATTTAGTCCGCACACACACTCACTCTTTATTCTTACTCGGGTTAAACCTAGAGGTTTGGGTAAAGGATTACTCCTGACGTTACATAAGTATAAACCCATCGGGGATTAGTGATAATCCTCGTGATACTTATTGTTTCTTCAATGACTAATTAAATAAAGATATAATAATTAATTTAATAAGAATTAAAATATTTAATGTTTCATTTCTTCTTTTTGTTCTCACTTTAACTTTCTTCTCATTTGATCAGTGTTTACTTGACCAACAATAATTTATTAACGCATATCATTTTTTATCCTACATAAAATTTTAAAATCAAATTTCACTCGTATTAATTTATCACATTAAAATACACTTACCGCTGTCTAACAAAAACATGTGTTGTCTAATAAATCCAGTTAAACGACTAGTTTAGGTCTGTGCTTAGATTTAGAAAGTTACATACCGCTGTCTAACAAAAACATGTCTTGTCTAAGTGTTGCCTTTTAATATTGGATTAATCATTTTAACTACAAGCTATTGTTCGCTATCAGTCCCAACTAACGAAATGTGTGCTAACGTTCCCATCTTTTAACATATTATCCACTAACGGAATACTAAGAGAGAATTTGATACACAAGCATACCACATCAGTTGGAATCGGTAGCGGCCAATAGCTAATAGTTAAAAGGTGGATAATATGTTAGTCATGATCTGTTTGGTGGATATGTTAAAAGGTGGGACCACCAATACACGTTTCGTTAGTTATGACAGGTAACGACCAATAGCTGATAGTATTATTTAAATGCAATCCTGCTTCAATATATCTAAGAAGGTGAAGACAAAATACCATTTTAAATCAAACAAAAGGCCATACACATCATTTTAATGGTAAGTCACTCTTGAGTACATCCCTCCTAAGAGAACTGCAATAGCACATAGTTATGAAATGCTATTACTCTATGTAACAAGGAGTCCACTCTAATATGTACATAAGATACACTTTTAACCAATCTGTTGATATATATTACAACTTTTAACATATCATATATATAAACAATATCTCTTGTAACCATAGTATGGTCCGTAGAACAACTAACTTCTATGAATCTCACATCAATCATTAAAAAGTGCAACACGTCACTCAAGAGGGTGATAGTTCATGGGCTGAAATATTATCTCCGTATTAGGACAATTTCACATACATCTCCTTAAGATTAAACATTATTTCATGGTCTGCACCATTTTTTCTTGACAAAAGCGCCGTTTATAAGTTCTTTGTCGAGGGAATGTATGTAACGCTTCAAGTTCGGACCTCATTGACAAATTAAGTAGGCCAAATATCAAATAGTACAGCTAGTGTCATGGTTCGTGAAAACGATCTACATACTTACATTGATATGGACATTTATGATATTTGCAGAAGTCTCATATTACTATAATTGAGGGTCATCATATGCTCCACCCAACAAGTTCATCCTAATGAAGACACATTTGTCCAGCTACAATATTCAAATATTACTCATTGTTTTTTGTTCTTTTTTATTTCAAAAAAAAAAAAAAAACAAATTCACCAATTTATGACATGGGTACCCATGTATTACTATTGAACCCCACCCCCAATTCAGAATCACTGATGTTATTATTAATTCAACGATTTTTTTTTCTGGATTTAGGTTTCAATTTAAAGAAATGTTAAACTTATAGTATATATTATCTATACGACATTATAAAGGAGAAGGCATGGGCAAATATGTTCAGAAAAAAAATCGTTGTATTATCAAAATTGAAACCCCATGGGCATTTAGGGGAAAAAAGTGGTAAAATTTAACATTTCTAAATTTAACATATCAAAATTCACAATCAAGTTATCCTTCATTATGTTTGTATCTGCGTTGAATTATTACATCTTCCTGTGGGGTAACTTTATTTCATTAAGACAAAATTGCAGAAAACGTCCTTTATGTTTACCCAAAATTGCAGGTTTAGTCCTTTAACTTTAAAAGTTGCAGGATACCTCCTTTATCGAACTTTTGGTTGCAGGAAACATCCTTTAATGAACTTTTGGTTGCATAAAACGACCTTTACCACTAACGGTGTTAAATTCTGCTGTTAAGTTACCCTCACGTGCCAAGCATGTGAGGGTATTTTCGTCAATCATCATCTTAAAGGACCTTTTCTGTAATATTAACAACATCAACAATTTAACAATTAAAAACCTTCCCGCCCCCCAATTCGTTTCATCAAAAAAACCCTAATTATATTCATTGATCAAAGATGGCTTCACAGACATCATCAAACACATCAAACCCTAATTCGTCGGTCTACTGTGTTTGTGGTAGGGCTGCAGTAATCAGGACCTCTGGAACATCAAAAAACCCTGGTCGAAGGTTCTACTCATGTCCTATTAACGTAAGTTTTTCCCTAAATCTGATATGTATTATGCACAAGGTAGTTAACTTGCTTTAATTTAATGTTCATAGGCATCTGAATGTGGTAAAGGTTTCATTGGATGGGCTGAAGCTAAGGTTTTTCATCAATCAATGAGCTACGATCTGCAAACTGAGTTAATAGCTTCAAACAATGAATTAAGATCTTCAAACACTGAGTTAATAGCTTCAAACAATGAGCTACGATCTGCAAACAAGAACCTTCAGGATTCGAACAAGAAGCTTGAAACTGAAGTTGCAAAGTTGAAGAAATACTTGTTTTTTTCTTGGATGATTGTTATGGTTGTTGTTTGTAAGTTATTATTGTAATGAAAATTAGGAAATTAGGTTTGGAATGTCTTAATGTAATGACTGTTTTGGTTATTGTAATGCAATTTGGAAGTTGTTAATGTAATGACCATGTTTGGGACCCATTTGGATGATGACTCTGTTACAAACCAGTTACAAAAGGCTGCATGTTGACCCATTTTGTATACTAACTATAACCACAAACCTGTTACATAAACAAACCCTCATGACCCATTTTGACCCATAACCACAAACCTGTTACTAAAACAAACCCTCATAAACCATTTTGACCCATATAGATTGCATTGAATAACCTTTTGACCCATCACCCATTTTGACCCATTAACAACATTAACAAAGCTGCTAACATAACCTGCTACCATAACAAACCTGTTAAAAAAACCTTACCCATTTTGACCCATTAACAAACACTAACAAACCATAATCATACACCATACTAACACAAAGTTTACAATAATCATAACAACCATTACATTAATCATAACAACCATTACATTAATCATAAAACAAAGTTTACATTAACATATTTGCAAACTAATTCACCAAGACCCAAAATATGATTACATACATATTGACCCATTAACAACATTAACAAAGCTGCTACTAAGACCAACCTCCTATTTATAACACATAGGAGGCGGTTCTACATACAAAATTACCATCCAGGTTCACAGGTTCATCTGTAGTGCTTGATGAACCTGATCTTCAAACACATATTTGCAAAATTTGAACCTGATCCGGAGTTCTTGTTAGTGTTGGTTTAACTAACAAGAGCACCCCATCCAGGTTCATCTCCAATAGACAAAGGATCCCCGGCCTGCACCCCGACGACCGTCATCATCTGCAACAGTGTTGATTCATCTGCAACAATGTTGATGGCGTCCATCTGTTGGTACAGCCCAACGGACAAAGGATCCCCTGCCTGCACTCCGTTTTCCGCTAAAAATAGAAAGTCTTTAAGTCTTCGGTTGCTGGATCCGGTGGATCATCATCATCTTCAATTTCAATCGCCATTCCTAACAACAATAACAATAATAATATTATTATTATTCGGATAATAATAATAACAACAATAATCAACAACAACAACAATTTATCCTACTGAAAAACCCTAAATCGTTCACAATCCAACAATTTATCCTACTGAAAAACCCTAAATCGTTCAAATCAACTGAAAAACCCTCCATGATGCATATTAATACTGAATAACGATTCATACGTTTCTACATTCAAAAATTTTTAAAAAAATTAGGGTTTTAACTTTAACAGGTTAATTACAAAAAATTAGGGTTTTATATTAAACAATCTTACCATATACAGTGCGACGAAGAAGAAGACGGTTGGGTTTCATATACTCCCTGATTTCATCTGCCTTCATCGTGTTTGTTCTCTGAGTGTGTGTACAGGGGATGAGTGTGTGTACAGGGGATGAGAGAAGGAAGAAGACGGTTGGGTATTTATTAGCATTTATTTTTAAAATTTAATTAGCATCTGAAATGACAAAAATACCCTCACATGCATTGCACGTGAGGGGCATCTAACGACAATTTCAAACGGCGTTAGCATAAAGGATGTTTCCTGCAACCAAAAGTTCGATAAAGGATGTATCCTGCAACTTTTAAAGTTAAAGGACTAAACCTGCAATTTTGGGTAAACATAAAGGACGTTTTCTGCAGTTTTGTCTTTCATTAAATTATCAAAAATTCACAATCAAGTTATCCTTCATTATTTTTGTATCTACCTTTGTGATACACCCATTTTTATACTCCCAACCCACTTGAAAAATGCTTAGTTAATAATTATTGTATGTACATGTCTTCAAGGGCGTAGGTTTCAAGAGGCGGGAGGGGGCGGCTGACCCCCCGAATTTTCGCTCAGAAGTTCCGATTATATAGTATCCGTATAGAATTTTTTAGGTAGACACGGTTCCGACCCCCCGTTTTTTGAAAAAAAAAATAGGTATATTATCTAAACCAAAATTAACGATATATTGGACAATACAAGGTTCCCAAATATCGGTTGTTTTACCAAGTTTATGGTATTTCTTTGTTTTTTTTTCTTTTGGGCCCATTTTGAGAGGTACTACCCAATTGTTTGATTTAGCCTATTTTTTCTTTTGGGAAAAACCCAATTAAAAGCCCAAACCTAAATAAAACTCTAAACCAGAAAACTCTCTCTGTACTTTGTGTCTCTCGATCTCAGTCATCTCACCTAGGGAGTTTATACTTTCATTTTCCATACTTTCTTAAAACAACCCAATATAATATATACAACTGTTGTCTTGTTGAGTGTTGATGTTGGTACTGCTTTGGACAATTGAACAGTGTTTTTTTTTTATTATTTAATCTTTTGTATCAAGTTATCACATTGTTTAAGAATTAAGATGGAAAATAATTATGACTTGATTTAATGTTTATGTTATTAGATTATACTATAGGGAAAATAAAACCATAACATCTTTTTTCAAACAAGCGAATGAAGAACGAGTAGAGGAAATAGATAAGGAAAATATGAGTAAACGTCGAAAAGCTTCAAGAAGCGAACCGGTTAATGAAGCGGATCAAAACAATCAACAAGGGCATGCTATTCCTCAAAATCTTGAAGGTCAATGGGCTGAACTGCAACTTCATCCTGGTACCCACACTTTGTCTCCTTTTTAATGTTTTAAAGTCTTTGTTCAATTTTCTTTTGCTAAACAATGCTTAAAACTTTGATATTATTGTATTTAATGTTTGACTCGACCCGACCCGAATCGAATCGAATCACCGACCCGAACATATAATCCGAAACATAGCTATAGAAAAAAATTAGGTTATGTCCCGTGTCTGGTGATTTCCGACCCCCGGATCAATTTCTCAAGCTTCGCCACTGCATGTCTTAGGATTAATTATATGTAAATTAATGAGAAGCACACGGAATTTGTAGGTTACTATACAGAAATCCGGTTGAGTTCACATCTTCTTTCACTACAATAAACTTGCTTTTACTCCTGACCCTATGATTTAAATATGTTAGTATGAGTTGTTTACTCTAACACTTGAAACATGACTCCAGATGATGGCAAACAAAATATTAGCAATGTTGATGCTTTGATTCTCTCATCATCTATAAGGTCCCTCAATTTTTAGGTAGTTAAACAGAAAGCAACATAATTTTTTATCCTTATGATAGCGTAGGGCTAAAAAAGTGAAACCTGCGTACATGCTTTGAGTTTTGAGTTTTGAATGTTATATATTTTCTAATTTGATTTATTGACACTGTTATATTTAGAGGTTATATTTACAAGTAGTATTTTACGGTTTTACCCAGATGAGTTCAAAAGGGAATAACTTGCTCAAATTCCTAATAACATTAATATATTTTTACCCAAATGTATATTTTTAATACTCCAAAATGAAATATTATTCATGGCAATATTATGTGTTTGTTTACAATCATATAATCTAACTCTTTTAGCAATGCATTTGAAGTATACTTTGGTGATCTTTTTGCATTAGCAATATTGTGAGTGAAGGACATGCTATCTCCTCGAAAGGCGAAAAGAGACCCAGTTAAAATACATACAATATACTTGTATCTGATGCATATCATGTTCCTACCGCGTATTATCGACTCCGTCATAACGTGTAGGTTACCCACTAGTACTAAATTAACTAGTTATGATTACAACGTACGTTGGTGTGACATTCTAATGCAATGCATAAAATATTTACTATCCGTATTTTAATCTGAAGTCCTCTTTTGTGACATATTTGTGTAAATGCAATTTTTTGTTCTTGGACTAAAATCTCATAAATTGTTGAATCAGAAGATAAAAGTGCAAATGTTCGAGTTTTATGATTAAAGTAACTAAATGACACAAATTGCCAAATGTGGTCGGTTTCAAACTTGATAAAATATGGATAATAAGAAATTGGTGTCGTTTACAAGGGTTGAATGACAATTGACAAAAGGCAAAACTGAGAATGTGTGTGAGGGTTTTGAAGAGAAAAACATGAGCCAGTGAGAAAGCACATTGGAGTCTTTATAAATCAGTTCGGTAAAATACGAACCTAACTCGGTTTAGAATCATCACGTAAGTTGATTAAAAGTTGGTAAAATTCATTGATTATGTTACATAGCTGATCAAAAATTTGTTGTATACTTAGTGAGTTTTGAGCCAAACTGAATTCTCTAGAAATGTAATTAAGGCATCCATGTGTGTACAAGCATCATACATGATGTACACCACACGTTAGAACTCATAATTGGTCAACATGTAAACCAAATTAGGAATTGGTTATAGGTGTTCTTAATGAAAATTTGCTTAATTTGACAGAAAGGTGATTTTGCATAAATTGCGCTTAAATCAATATTTGAATGTGTTCAAAACAAAAGCCATGGTTCAGAGTATTCAGAGGGTGAAAATGAGTAAATGACGATAAGTTATGAAAATTTTGTTTTATACTAAATATGTGATTTGGTCAGTCTAGTGATGACTTGTATGTTAACTTGCATAATAATAATGATGTGTGTGTGTAATTTGTGTGAAAAAAATACATTTGGTTAAACTACAAGTATATGCACTAGAGGTGGCAAAATGGGTGGGTTGGGTTGGTTTGGGTGTTGGGTTAGGATGGGTTTGGGTTAGGATGGGTATGGGTTAGGATGGGTAAATTAAAAAAATAGGTTAGGATGGGTTGGGTCTGGATGGGTTTGGGCCTGGATGGTTTGGATTAAGATAAGCTCACATCAAAATAGATTAAAATAACAAGAAAAAATTAAAAATTTAAAAAGTAAAAAAAAATTAAAATAAAAACAAAGGTAAATTTAAAAATAAAATCGTAAGGGATGCGAAATATTTCATTTCGAAGCGGGCCGGTTAACAACCCGGACTGTTTCGACTCGACTGACCCGTTATCGATCTGGACCGTGGCCGTTAATGACCCAGACTATTTCGACCCGACCGGACCCGTTAGCGACCCAAACCGTTTCGACCTGACCGTATCCGTTAGCGACTAGGACCGTTTCGACCCGGTCAGGCACGTTAGTGACCGGAATCGCTTCGACCAGGCCGGGCCCGTTTGCGATCCAGACCGTTTCGGCCCGATCTGGCTCGTCGACGACCGTGTCCGTTAGCGACCCGGACCATTTCGAACCGGCCGGGCCCGGTAGCGACCCGGACCGTTTCGACCCAGCCGGGCCAGGTAGCGACACGGCCTATTTCGACCAGACCGGGCCCGGAAACGACCCAAACCATTTCAACCTGACCCGTCCCGTTAGCGACCCGGACCGTTTAAACACGACCGGGCCCGATAACGACCCAGACCGTTTCAACCTGACCCGTCCCGTAGCGACCCGGACTGTTTCGACCCAGCCGGGCCCGGTTGCAACCCGGACCGTTTCTACCCGACCGGGCCCGTTAACGACCCGGATCGTTTTGACCCGATCGGGCCCGGTAACGACCCAGACCGTTTATACCTGACTCGTCCTGTAGTGACCCGGACCATTTTGAACGGACCGGGCCCGGTAGCGACCCGGACCGTTTTGACCCGACCGGGCCCGGTAACGACCCAGACCGTTTCAACCTGACCCGTCCCGTAGCGACCCGGACTGTTTCGACCCAGCCGGGCCCGGTAGCAACCCGGACTGTTTCTACCCGACCGGGCCCGGTAACGACCCGGACCGTTTTGACCCGATCGGACCCGGTAACGACCCAGACTGTTTCAACCTGACTCGTCCCGTAGTGACCCGGACCATTTCGACCGGACCGGGCCCGGTAGCGACCCGGACCGTTTAGACCCGACCGGGCCCGGTAACGACCCGGACCGTTTTGACCCGATCAGGCCCGGTAACGACCCAGACCGTTTCAACCTGACTCGTCCCGTAGTGACCCGGACCATTTCGACCGGACCGGGCCCGGTAGCGACCCGGACTGTTTAGACCCGACCGGGCCCGGTAACGACCCAGACCGTTTCAACCTGACCCGTCCCGTAGCGACCCGGACTGTTTCGACCCAGCCGGGCCCGGTAGCGACCCGGACTGTTTCTACCCGACCGGGCCTGGTAACGACCCGGACCGTTTTGACCTGATCGGGCCCGGTAACGACCCAGACTGTTTCAACCTGACTCGTCCCGTAGTGACCCGAACTGGCCGGTCAACAACTCAGACTGTTTCGACTTGTTCAAGCCCGCTAACGACTCGAACCATTTGGATGAGATCGGTCTCGTTAACGACCCGTGTTGTTTTGACTTGGCCGTCCGTTAACGACCTGAACGGTTTCGAACCGACCAGGGTTATCAACAAATGCAAAAGATATAATTTTTTGTTTTTAATGACATTTATTTCTATGAGACATTAACGCTTTTGGTGTTTGGTGAGTTTTTATTCAGATTTGTATATGGTTATCTAAAAATACCCATCCTGACCCATTTGTTTTTTTTAATTTACCCATCCTGACCTACTTACTTATATCCTACAATTAAAATTACCCATCCTAACCCCCTTGAAAATTATACTAAACCCATTTCAACCCACAAAGTCAAATTTTAAACCCAAAATAACCTAAACTCAATCAAATGGGTTGAAATTGCCAGGTCTAATATGCACTAATACATATTAGTTAAAATTGCAATGTATATAATTTGGGTTGCCGCATAGGTGAATCGGGACCACCCACCTTCTGGTGGAGTGGTATGGAGGCCAAATGATAGGTGACGTGGGGTCTAATAGTCACAAGTTCGAGCCTTGAAAGATACCAGGTTTTACCGATTATTTAGTGTCGTGCCTTCGGGCGGGTGGGTGGTCGGGTTTTTCCTGGGTTGGTGGACTTAGAGGACCGGGTGCCCCGTGAGTATCCTGAATTCGTCATAAAGGGATTCCCACGAGAGCCCGTGATGAATTTAAAAAAAACATAGGTGAATCAGGAAGTGTAAACTAGAGCTTAAAAGGTGTGGAAAAGAAGAAGGCATTTAAGAGTTAGCTTATCAAATGGTCACCAGCCCTCTTGTCATGGGCCAGAGTTGACCAATGCTCAAATGGGCCAGATTTGATCGACGTTCGACACTAAGTCAACCTTAAGAGTGTTTTTTAACCTATTTTAAACATAGTTTTTTTTTAGTATAAATGTGCATTGAAATGGTATGTATTCAATTTTTTTTAGTAAAAGTTGAAGTGGCGGGACAGCTTGTTGTTCGTCTGCCTACTATCTTAATGTAATGTCCTATTACGAAATGAAAAACAAATGTTACCTAAAAAAGTAGATAGATTTTCCCTGTTAGACTAAGGAGATTACACAAGCCTTGAAATGTTGGATCCAAACATGGTTTTGGAAAATTCACTTATAAACTATTAGTGGTAGAGCTTGAACTTTTAGGTGGTAAGAGCTAAAAGTCACGAGACCAAATTTGTTTTCAAATCGATGGAAGTTGGACTCAGAATATACAAAACTTTTGAACAGAACCAGGAAATTTACAGAACTAAGCCAAAAATTGGTGGGGCCGGGGATAAGCTTCGCCCATGTATATTATAAATTAAATAAATAAGTCATAAGTTATTTTTAGATAAACTTGTACCAAATTTTTGAAAGTTAAAAATTGTGGAATAATGCTATGAGTTAATAGCCAAAATCGTCCCTGAGGTTTGGTCACTTTCGCCACTTCAGTCCAAAACCCAAACGTCTGAAATCTGGGTCCGCAGGCTTTTGATTTTTTGCCACATTCGTCCCTGACACTAACCCAGTTAACTTATCTCGTTAAGTTGGAGGGTATTTATGACTTTTTGCCAACACTTTTATTTTTTTAATATTTTTACTTAATAAGTGGGACCCACCTCCCCCTTCTTCTCCACCATTTAGACCTGCCATCATCATCACACACCACCACCACCACCCTCACACAACCACCACCACCCTAAACCCACCACCATCTCCGCCACACACACATAACTGAATCAACATCATCTCCGCCACACACACATAACTGAATCAACAACCATCATCTCCGCCACACACACATAACTGAATCAAGGGTCCAAGAGAGCAGCCCTAAACAACCATCATCTCCGCCACACACACATAACTGAATCAACGTTCTGTTACCACAACTCAATGTGACCATCCACCATCTCCGGCCAACAACACCATACGACCTCCTCCCTCGAAGCCTGTCACCACCGACGAGCACCATCACAGCCCTACCATCGCCATTAATACCCACCAGACAACCCCTCCTGTGCCGCTATTAACCACCATTGACCAACACCTTGATAACCTCACCACCACCGTTAGTCGCTTCAACCATCACCTCCACCTTCAACCAAATATTATTGAGAACAATAAGGTGGGTTCGGGGCTTTACCTGTGTGGTCAGATCTGGCCCGGGTTCCTCTCTTCCGCCTCTTTCTCTCTCTGCGTCTGTCTCTCTCTCCTCTCTGCTCTCTCTCTGCGTCTGTCTCTCTCTCCTCTCTGCTCTCTCTCTCTCTCTATCTCTCTCTGCGTATGTAGTCTCTCTCTCTCTCCTCTCTGCTCTCTCCCTATCTCCCCTTTCTGCTCTCTCTCTATCTCTCTCTATCTTTGCTCTCTCTCTCCCTTAAAGTAGGTTTTTTTATTTTTGTTCTTGTATTTATTTAGCTTTAAATACAAAATGTCTAAAATGCCCATAGAGTTAACGAGATAAGTTAACTGGGTTAGTGTCAGGGACGAATGTGGCAAAAAATAAAAGCCTGCGGACCCAGATTTCAGACGTTTGGGTTTTGGACTGAAGTGACAAAAGTGACCAAACCTCAGGGACGATTTTGGCTATTAACTCTAATGCTATCTTAGTTTTACAATATTGATGAATAGTGTTTGCCAACTTTCACTCAAATTATTTGTATTTAAGTTTATCATTATGTTTAATTTGCAAACTTAACTATAGGCCGGTTGGTTTTGTTGTTGTGTTGATTTGTCTTGTACCAAGGTTCAAATCTTTGGTGAGCTCCCCCCCTATAAAACGTTTGGACATGTGACGGCAAAGTGTGTAGAGGTGCTTGTGTCTTATTGGGTAATCTGAACTCTGAAGGCCATGGGTGGGAGCCAGCTGTCGTGGGTGTTTGTCTTCTAAGCCACGTGCTCAGTGTTTAAAACCCCCTGTCATCAGGCTGGTGGGTACACAGACGCCCCAACCCCCGTCCTCCATTTTCAGCCCCGTCCCACCGTCCCGCTCGTCCTAACCACCGCCCTGCACCCCCGTCCCTCACCTCCCCCGTCTCCCCCGTCTCTCAGAGAACATAACGGACGGACCAATCACAGACCAGCGCCAATCACCTTCCGCCATCACCACCGCCTCTGCCCCCGTCCCCGTCCCAAACACCGCCCCACACCCCCCGTCTCCCTTCCTCTCGTCTGTGTACCCACCAGCCTCATGCAACCTTTCTCTCTATGTGATGAGTTTTTAAACCCATACAACCCTTTTTTGTACTGGGTTTAAAAAAGGGATATGATGGCGGGTTCACCACCACCGTCGTCGTCCCGTTAAGACTGACACCGGCGATGACGGTGGTCACGGTCCTTCTCCTAAAATATTTAGTTGTCGATGTGTTCCTAGGCTGTGATGATTTTGTACGGCTGATGTATGTACGCTGGGCGGTGCAGAGGTGGATGATGGATGTTTACCCGCAACCCCCGACATCCATTTGCGTGCTAACATGACCCGTACCTGAGCATGATCATCATTGTACATATATGTAATGTGTTTTTGACAAATTTGGTTAGTCGTTTGTGTAGAACATAGAGATTTGGTGTTGAGCTTTGAAAAGGATTTGAGATGTGAGGAGCTAATGGAGACACGTGTAAAGGTGAATGGCAACGATCGGTTGAGACACATAGCAGGAGACACGTTTAGGTAACCACCTCATGTGAAAAGAAAATGAGATACGCACTTGGCAGACTAACGTTCAAGAGAAGAACTGAAACGAGTTGGGCATAAACTTCTACCATGCCGAACCTATTTGGAACTGGAACAAAAAAAAACGTGATGATTTGCCACCTGTAGTTGCAACGTGTTTGTTTCTTTTTATTAGTTAAGTGTTTGATCAATTAGTTATGTTATGAATCCGTAGATGGAGTAAAGATGGCAGTGGCGGTGCAACTGTCGTAGTGATAGTATCGTCCGGTGATTGAGGTAGCCAATGTACCTCAAAATATGAAAAAAAACATGTGGTTTGATCGATGTGTGTAGAGCATTAAACCGAACCGATACCGATCGAAAGCCCGCCGCGAAGCGCGGAGAAACCCACTAGTTATAATAAAAATACCAATTTTTCGATGGCAATGGTTTGCTCATATTAAAAGAAACTAGCTTTTATCTCGGGAGTGTCCCGGGGTTAAAAAATATAACCATTCTAATAATACTAATACTAATAGTAATAATTATTACTCTTGTAATTAAATAAATAAAAAAATTAACCTTGTTATAAGGTGACACCATATGTTGCAGTGTTCCGCAATTCTTTCTCGTAGCTTCTCTTGATGAAGTATACCTATCCATCCTTAGAAGAGTAAAATTTCAATGATAGCATGGCGATTGGGCTAAATTTCAACATTGTATATAAGAATCTGGTTTAAAAGAAAAAACATGATTAATGAATAACCTGAACGCTTTGTGTTTTTTTTCCTGTATGAACGAAACCCCATAAAATTTGTCGTTTTTTTCTCCGTTTTTTACATAGTACTCTGGTACTCGTTGGAAAGATAATAAAACGCTCGTTAATTTGGTGTAATTTTTTTCTTTAAAAAGTCTCGTATATAAAATATATTAACGTTTAAAAATGATGAGAGGAAACATTAGAGAGAAAAATCTAAATTTGTTTTTAAATTCTTAAAGAAATTAGGGTTAGATAAGTGTAGGAGAATGGATAAAAACAAAATAAAAAAATCAATTAAAAACTCTCACCTTAACATGCCACGTGGCATATTCAAAGGAGGGTTGAGGCCTCCATTGAATGCCACCTCATCAATATTCAATTCTTTTATTATAAGTTATAGATTATAGATGTTACTTCATGAGTTGTAAATTAAAATAATTGGAAGTCGCGCGTCATTTACAATACCATGTTGACTTTTGTCGCTTATGCCCATGTGGCTATAAGTTTTTTTTTTTTAACGGTAAATTTCTTCTCTTTGTGAGACTTGAACCCATAACCTCCCCCTTAGGTGTTCCTAGAAGCTTTGCTTCTACCATTGGGCCACCAACCCCAATGGCCCATGTGGCTATAAGTTATAACAACTTTTTTCTATCAAGTTTCATTCTTTTGATGAAAATATATATTTTTAAAAAATTGCAACCTTCTATAAAAAATATTCATTTATTTTTATAAAAACCCTCGTCATTATAATGTTGATGAATAGTGTTTGCCAAATTTCCCTTGAATTATTTGTATTTAAGTTTATCATTATGTTTTATTTGCAAAATTAGCTGCAGCCTGGTTGTTATTTTTTCATATTATAGTACATGAATTTCTATGTTACATCATAACATATATTTTATTACTTCATATTAAATTTATCTATCTCGTAAAGCTTTCGGGATATAATCTATTTTATTAATAACTCAAATTTAAACCCAGCTAATACTAGAAATTACTCCTAATCAACAATCCCAGCTCCCATTATGTCCTAATTGCAATCGGCTAGCATATAAAAAACTTTTCTTTGCCTAATTTTATTTTTTACATATGTGAGTTGTGAGACGGGATAACAACAACTGGGTGGTGAATCGGCGTGGATGAGAAATATTCGAAAGAATTGGAGGTTATTGTAAAAGTTGTTCACGTTGCTTGTTCATTTTAAAGACTTAAAACAAAAGTCTAGGGTCCGTTGGGCTATGCATGGTGATGATAACTCTGCTTTTTTCCACGGTATGGTGAATGGGAGAAAGGCAAAAAACACGATTCCTGGATTATTGATAGATGTGGTTTGGGTGACGAAACCGGAGTTAATTAAAAGAGAGGTTTTGAAACATTTTAGAAGACAATTTTCTGAGAATTACGTGGTGAGACCGTCTTTGAGGTGTAACAATATTAAAAAAGTACCACAAGATTTGTCCGACTCTCTGGTGGTGAGGTTCACTAAAGAAGAGATCAAGTTGGCAGTGTTTGATTGTGGTTCTGACCGTGCTCCTGGCCCTGATGGTTTTAATTTTAATTTCATAAAATTCTTTTGGAGGTACCTTGAAGATGATTTTTTTAATTTGTTGGACGCGTTCTATGATTCGGGAGGTTTTGGCAGAGGATGCAGCTTATCTTTATTACTTTGATTCCTAAAATGAAGAATCCGGTGGGTTTATCTGATTATAGGCCGATTACTTTGGTTGGAGTCATTAGCAAAGTTGTTTCTAAAGTGCTTGCTATCCGAGTAAAAAAGGTGTTGAGTTTTGTTATCTCTGATACGCAATCGGCTTTCCTAAAGGATAGGTTCATTTTGGATGGTCCTTTGGTGTTAAATGAAGTCTACGGTTGGCTTTGTAAGAGGAAGAAAAAAGCTTTTATGCTAAAAATCGATTTCGAAAAAGCGTACGATAATGTTAATTGGGGTTTTCTGTTAGAAATGATGAATAATATGGGTTTTCCTGAAAGATGGGGGAGGTGGGTGAAAGGGGTTTTGGAATCTGCTAGATCCTCGGTGTTAGTAAACGGGGCGCCCACTTACGAGTTTCAATGCGAAAAGGGCCTTCGTCAAGGGGATCCCCTATCCCCGTTTCTTTTTCTGTTGGTTATGGAAGCTTTCACTAGCATTTTTGAGAAAGCTTGTTGTGAAGGCGAATTCGTGGGCATTAATGACCCGAGATCAGGGTTGAAAATTACTCACTTGCTCTATGCGGACGACGCTCTGATCATTGGGGAATGGTCGAAAGACAATTTAGAGAAAACGGCTCGGCTTCTCCGAATCTTTCACACTTGCACGGGTCTTAAAATTAATTTAAAAAAGTCGCAACTTTTTGGTATTGGGGTGCCTAGTGAGGAGGTTGTTGAGATGAATAATATTCTTGGGTGTAGGATTGGAGAGTTTCCGCTTGAATATCTGGGTATTAAAGTGGGCGCCAATATGAATCGAGTATGCCATTGGAGCCCGGTTGTGGATACTGTTAGTAACCGTTTGTCAATGTGGAAAGCTAACTCCCTTTCAATGGGAGGTCGTTTAACACTAATTAAATCTGTTTTGTCTAACCTTCCGATTTATTACATGTCTTTATATAAAGCTCCGACTCAGATGGTGGATCAAATAGAGAAATTGATGAAGAATTTTCTGTGGGGCGGTTCTAACGGATTGAAGAAGATGCATTGGGTTGCGTGGGATGTTGTGACTACTTCTAAATCGGAAGGAGGGTTGGGAGTTTCTAGATTATCGGACGTGAACAAAGCTTTGATAACGAAGTGGGCTTGGAGGTTTAAGAAGAATCCACATAGTAGTTGGCGGTGTACCATAGAGGCTATTCATGGAGGAAGAGGCGTATGGCCTTTTCTTCCTGTTGACCGAGGGCTGACTAGGTGTTGGAAAAACATTGTCGCGTTAGTTAATAGCTTGAAGCTTGATGGAAAGGTATCCAGAATATCATCAGAGGTGTTACTGGAAATGGCAATAATATTTGTTTCTGGTCAGACCTCTGGTATGGCGATTCCATTTTAATGTATCGATGGCCTAAGCTTTATCTTTTGGAAAAGAATAAGAGATGTTCCATTAGTGACAGAGTTCATATTCGTAATGGTGAGGCTGTTTATGTTGATAACTGGAGGTTCGGACTCAGCACTGTTGAAGAGATTTTGGAATTCAGAGACCTGACTGAGATGTTGTCTAAGATTCACTTTAAGGAGGAGAAAGACAAATGGCTTTGGACGGCTGATCAGTCTAACACCTTTTCTGTGCAGGCTGTTAAGAAATATTTAACAAACGATCGCGCGGGGACAAGAAATCAAGCTATGGTGTGGACGGGGTGGGTGCCACTAAAGGTCAATATTCATAGCTGGAGGCTTGAGTTGGAGCGGCTTCCGACTAAGAAAGCGTTACTTAGACGAAACATTTATGTCAACAATGCTTTCTGTGTGTTCTGTGACGCGGAGGAGGAATCTGGCTTACATTTGTTCACGGGCTGCATTATTACAAGCGCAGTTTGGAACTTCGTGGAAAGCTGGTGCCGGCTTGATCCCATTGTCCTTTTAGAGATCAAAGATATCTTCAAAATCCCAGAGCTGACTCACGGTTCCAAAAAGAAGAAGACCATAGTTCGTGGGATTGCGATGACGGCTTGTTTGGTGATCTGGAAGACTCGTAATAAGGCCGTTTTTGAAGACATACAACCAAGGGTCTGTGATATGGTCGCGAGTATTAAATATTGGTCTTATATTTGGTTAAGTAGTAGATCTAAGGTTGGTGATATTAGTTGGAAGGAGTGGCTGAGAAATCCGTTGTATATGTTGTAATTGTCTGTTTTTGGCGGTCCTTGTTTTTTTGGGCTTAGCCGTTTTTTAATGAAGTTTAAGTTTCAAAAAAAAAAAAAAAAAAAAATTTGTCAGGAAGTTCAAGAAAATTGATGTTTAATGGATGCGTAGAAAAGTTCAATCCAAAGATGATAATTTGCCTTAGAACACGACTCATGTGCTTCAATTCAACAATCCTAATCAATTCTTTAAGGTTGGTTAAGTGCTGAATCATTAAGAGGTCTGAATGGTTAAGAGACTCTGAATGATTAATTGCTGAATGGTTCAGCTATACACAAAGTCTGAATGGTTCAGCTCTTAATCATTCCATTCAGAGCCTTTTTTAGGTTGAAACAAACGGTCTGAATACTGAACCATTAAGAGCTGAATGGTTCAGAGCCTCGTTAAGAGGCTACCAAACAGGCCCTTAGACTACTCCCATCCATGATCTCACCATGGATTGGGTTGTAGAATCAATATTATAAAAATCTAAAAATTGCAATCTTATCACAATCCGGCTGTGGTGGCAACAATGGTTGCAATCCAAATAAACCCCCCACTGACTTAATTACTTAAATATCTTATAATATTCAAGTTTAAAAAAAGAAACTAAATACACTGTATTTCTTAAATTTTTTTTTGTGAACATCCCAATATAAATTTTATCATAAACCAAGTTCGTTTAAAAAAATATCTTTAAGTTGAGTTGGGTTGGGTTGTGAATGTATGTTATGGTTGGGTTGGGTTGGGTTGGGTAGATTGAAGAGAGAGAAATTAGCTTTTCTATTGAAATGTTGGATTGTGAATGGTGATAGTCTTATAGTATTCGCATCATGTTCATCCAAGGGTACATATCGTTTCAGAATGGTGGAAACCGTCACGGGGAATTTTTTTGTAGTATGCATGGATCGAACTTGTGACCTACCTTAGGATGAGAACCCCTAAAAAAAAAACTTACCCTACTTCAAATCAGCTGGACTGAAAATCATTAGCAGTTTCTAGTGCCTAATCAGGATTAGTATAAGGTGGTATTATCAATAAATGAGGTAGAAACGTCATCTTATCTTAATTTTGTTTTTGTTTTTTTGGAAGGCAGCATCGTAAAATTTATACCTAGTATTTATTGTGTCAAAATATTGGATGAGATTGAGACAGTTGTTTCGTCTTTTACAATGGTTGTGCGTGGGTACATTTTCAGTTAAACCGACAGTACATGTGAAGTTGTGATCGACGTCTATGGTTGAGGTACGTCCTTAAGTCCTTTGGTTTCTCCTTATTTCACGGATTGGGCTGGAAATGGGCCCATTATACATATTTATGACAATTCCATTTTTTTTGATATTTATCATTCAAAACTTCAATCATTTATATTCCAAAAGATCATATATTTAAAGTGTTTATTTTTTTTTATTTATGAATGGCAACCCCGGTGGCCCGACTATCCAAGGTTACTCAATTGCAAACCCCATACACTTGCGAACGCAGATATCGCTTGGTAGCCCAAGCCCACCATCTCCAGTTTCAGAGAAAACCCGTTGCCCGAATGCCCATTGTGGTAAAACCCGGTTGCCAACAAATTCAAACTTGAGATCTTTGTCCT
Organism: Ambrosia artemisiifolia; assembly: GCA_032199755.1. Classification (NCBI taxonomy): domain Eukaryota; kingdom Viridiplantae; phylum Streptophyta; class Magnoliopsida; order Asterales; family Asteraceae; genus Ambrosia; species Ambrosia artemisiifolia. The sequence goes on along the minus strand of CM063518.1, from coordinate 11,360,293 downwards.
TCAACCTAAATCTTCAATTCCTTTCCAATGCCTATTAAGATACAACTCATTGGCTAGATTCTTAAGTTATGTGTCTATTATTGATCTCCTTGCCAAGAGGTTAGCTTTTGCCTGATTTAACATACTTTGGTCCATATTTTACGTTGGTGCCAATGTATAGCTCGTGGAAGACATGTCCAGGGCCGGCCCTAGGGGTGGGCAAGCCGCACCCCCGGTTGAGGCCCATTTTTATCTAGGGCCTAAATTTTGATTTTTTCTTTTTATACATATTATATATAAACATAAATGATAATAACTGTAAACAAAACTCTCTATAGCTCAATGGTTAACTCGGTGGCCTGTATGCATTTAAGGCACGAATTCGATTCCTTTTTGCTCCATTTTCTTTGACATTAAATTCCTTTTACATGTTTTCCACTATGTTTTTGTTTTTTAAGTTTGTTTTACACTAAATTTAAATAATGATCTACAAATAAGTAGGGCTGTTAATAAAAATATTTATTAATATTTTATTTTATAACCCTTTGCTTCATTTTTTTAGAACTAATTATTATTAATATATTTAAATTTAAAATGATAATATCTTAATGATTTTAGAATTAATTAACTTTGAAAAAAAAATGTTTTCCTTAGAAGATTAAAATATGCATATCAATTTGTCAATGCGTCACGTGTTGTATCCGTAAACCTCCATGTTTTTAACCGTTCAATATAATGAGTACCGAAACCGACCAAGTTCCTGCTTGCCGTAACCTGCGGGATGGATTTCGTATGGGTGTAATGGCCTTTTTTTTTTCCAACTCGTATAAGGCACTTGAATTCTTAGGACCGGCTCTGGACATGTCATAGTAGTATTTGCATTTTTTTTTTCATATATAACAATAGTAAGTCAAAAGTTAAAAACATTTAGTTTGTTAATCTGCACTCTATTAATAGATTTTGTGTATTTCAGTTTTGCGCAAGAAATCACAATATACTACAAATTCATCTTTTTCTTGTATATATACATCTAATCAACAACCAACAATCCTTGCTTAAAATTTAACTACATTCTCAATGTTTCACAAACTTGACCAATAATTTGTATACACTTGGTTTGAATTGGATTTAAAGAAAAGAAGTAAGAAGAGACGCCATGTTGCTTTCTTTGAACTATTTTTATTGTAGGCCACATTGTTTTGGTCCTATAATCAATGACTCAAAACTTTGTTTCATAGAAACCTCATAGATTTTTTTTTGGAATTTTTTTTTGATAGTGATCATATATATATACATCTCACAAGGGTTTTTATATAAGAAGTAAAAAGTTTAAATAAATGTTTACAATTTTTTAAGTTTTGTTTTGTATAGAAAAAAGAATTTTGTATAGCAATTAATAAAATAACGATGTGGTATTAGTTAAGTTGCTTGTGATTGTATCCATGACCTCTTGGTCTAGTGGTATGGTGTCTTCCTTACAAATGTAAGGTTATTGGTTTAAATCCTTACAAGTGCAAGGTGAGGTGAAATAAGGGTGTTAAAATTTGCTTTTAAAAAAAAGTTGCTTGTGATTGTATGTAACTTATGTGTGCAACTGATGGCTGGTCTCCTTGCATATAAGCAGCCAAAACATGTTGACTCTTGTCTTGTTGTCATTGGCTAGATGCCTTTGGTTTCACAATTAATAGGAGACTAAATGACGGCTTTCTTTGGCAAAATACAATTGTCGTTATATATATATATATATATATATATATATATATATATATATATAGGGGAGGGATAATTTGAAAACCCTCCCCACTTAAGAAAACCCCTTAAACCTTCATCTTAACCATTCATTCACTATGATCTATGGTTCTTGTTTTTTCTGCTTTTTGATCAAAAACAAAAAGATTCTTTTAGTTATCAAAGGGTAAAATGGTCAAGAAGATGTTCTTTTAGTCATTAAATGTTCTTCTCTCTCCTCTCTCATCTTTCCTCTCTCATCTCTCATCTCTCCTCCCTCAATGTTATTTTAACATTGAATTAATGTTAAGGTGTTTTAAGAAGAAGCATCATGTACAGATTTTTTTTTTTTGTAATAAAAACATAAGTTTTCACAAACATATCTCATTAAAAACATGTAAAAATTATAAACCAACAAAAAAAACATATGTCTTTACGACTTATCTCACTAAAAACATGTAATAATTATAAACCAACAAAAAAACATATGTTTTTACGACTTGTGTGATTAAAAACATGTAAAAATTATAAACCAACAATAAAAAAATATGTTTTACGACTTATTTCACTAGAAACGTGTGATAAATTATAACACAACCACAAAATTATGTAAGAATTATAACACAAAACAACAAAACTCATCATCTTGAACCCTTGGATCTAATTTGGATACCAAACTCTTGGTTTTTTTAATGCTTTGGGTAGTTGTACCAAGTGTAGAAAAGGTTGTACCTTGCTTTTTTTCATGAGATGAAATCTAAAAAGACCACCGAAATTAGATATTATTATAGCAAAACCATAATTAGATGCAACTTCAACAATTAAATGGTGAAACAAATTTGAAGCTGGAACAATAATTAGGATATTATTATAGATCGATCTGGTCCAATAATTAGATGGTGAAACAAATTTGAAGCTGAAATAATAATTAGATGCAACTTTAACAGTCCATAATGATTCAGATTTCAACTTCAGAGCGACTGTGACCGACCGACCGGCTTTATCGGAGAACGACTTCATTAACGATGACCGACTTCAGAGCGACTGTGCCTTCTTCATCTGCTTTCTTTGAGGAGAATGACTTCAACAGTTCATAATGATTCAGATTTCAATAACAGTTCTCTTTCTTCCTTTGGTTGTCTCTCTAAGAATATTTGGGTTTTGTTTTTGTGGTTTCTGCACTTTTAGAGAAAAGAAAGAGATGGGGTTTCAGATCTGGCTTCATCGGGGGATGCTGATGGTGGCTGTATGCAGAGGTGATGGTCGTGATGACGCCGGTGAGTGATGGTGGCTGGGGTTTGAAGGATGATAGTGAGAGATGGAAGTAGTAGTTGGTTTGAACGATGATGGTGGTGGTTTAATTTTAGAGAGAGGTAATAAGAAGATGAAAACTAACTACTGCTTCCATCTCTCACGTATAGATAGATGAAATCTGACAAAACCATAGAAGAGAGAGAAAAAGAGGATAGTTAAAATGACTAAACTAACCCTTCTTGGTTTGACAAAAGGTTATACGTGGCAACATGTAGGCCATGGAATGAGGTTTTCAAGGTTTCATCAAGTGGAGTGGGTTTGCAATTTAGAATTGCTCTATATATATATATATATATATATATATATATATATATATATATATATATTTGGGGGGGGGGGATCTAATGTGGAGATGCAAATGGGGTTTAAATTATAAGTATGCTCTTTTTGTTTTAAGTTATCATGAGTAAATGACTTAATTATTCTCACTTGTAAGACACATAACGTTTTGTTGTTTTTCTCATGAATCTCTCTTCATAAACCATTTCATAAACCATAAAGGGGAATCTAATGTGGGGATGCAAATGGGGTTTAAATTATAAGTATGTTCTTTTGTTTTTAGTGATCATGAGTAAATGACTTAATTATTCTCACTTGTAAGACACGTTATAACGTTTTGTTGTTTTTCTCATGAATCTCTCTTCATAAATCATAGACAAAAGCACGATATCTTGTACTTCAGTAATAAAACTTGTGTGCTAGAACACATTGCGTGCATTGTCGGGCTGGCTTGGTTTGTATACGAGCTGATTCAAGCTGGGCTTGGTTATAGACAAGCCGAGCTGGCTCACTAGCTGATTCCAGGCTAATCTTTTTCGAGTGAACTTCAAGTCACGAGATATATAAACTTTTCTAGACTTTATATATATATATATATATATATATATATATAGGGAATGGTTCTAGAGAAAACCCTCCTTATTTGGTAAACTCTGGAAACTCTGACTTCCCAATTTTTTTTTTTTTTTGAAAAAAATAGGGCAAGTAATATACATGATTTTAAGCATTTTGGGCCAAAAAAATTAAAAAAGCGCCGAGTAGTTTTTTTTTTTTTAAATAAAATTTTGACTAACACATGTTAAGCGCTAATAACAGGTGTTAACCATGTGTTAACTATATGTAAACAGTAGACGTTTTTTATTTTTTAAAAAAAAACCGTTCGGCGCTTTTTCGATTTTTTTGGCTCAAAATGCTTAAAAAAATGTATATTACATAACCAATTTTTTTCAAAAAAAAAAAACATGTTGGGAAGTCAGAGTTTCCAGAGTTTACCAAATAAGGAGGGTTTCCTCCATATACTTTACCTATATATATATATATATATATATATTACTTTAGGGGATGATTCATTTCAGAAGAGGTTTTAATGCGAGAAGTGCGAAAAGAAGATTAATAATTCATTTTTATCACTTTTAAAAAAATAAGAACATAAGAAAATTGTTGAAATGTATTGTTTATTCATCTATCTTGAAAATAAAATAAATATATGAAGCAATTTCATTAATTTATATAACCTACACATATACAAATTTTGTGTATGAACATTACTTACGCATAATATAACACATGTGTAGGAAAATGTTTAAAGCTTAAAAAAACATTTGATTGCATTAGTTTAATGAGTTTTTGTATATACAATAGTTTTTGTACATATAATATAAACAATGATATAAAAAAGGTAAAAACTTCAAAAATATATGAACCATTACTAATAGAAAGTAGAATCTATGTTTTTTCTCGCACTTCTCGCACTAAAACACCCTTCTGAAAATAACCTAACACTATTACTTTATGCAACAACGTATAAAATGATAATAAGTATCAATCAATAACAAAAAAATGTGTGTAAATAAAGAGTAAAGAAATTTATCTAAGCCTAGCCAACTCAATTTTATAAACGAGCCAATTTCAAGCCAGGTTATTCGAGCTCTAAAAACACCGATGGACGATGAAATGGATCATTACCATTCTATGTTTTGTTTGGTTGTCATGTGGGAATGAAACAAAACATTATTTTCTGTTGTTTGGTAGGCAGGAAAAAAACGAAGGAATTAAATTGGTGGTGAGTGGCGCTGGTAGGTGGTGGCTAGTGGGGTGATGGTCGGTGGTGATACATGGCAGTATGGGTGGTGGTGGGTAGCGGCGACGGTGGTGGGAGGTGGAGGTGGATGGCGGTGATGGTGGGTTGGTAACGATGGTGAGTAGTAGCGGTGGTGGGTGGCGGCGACAGCGGTGGGTGGTGGTTAGTGGCGGTAATGGTGGGTGGTGATGTGTGGTGGGTGGTGGCGATGGTGGGTGGTGGCAGTGGGTGGAGGTGGATGGCGGTAATGGCGGCTGGGTGATGATGGTGAGTAGTGGTGGTGGTGGGTGGTAGTAGCGGGCAGAGGCTATTGTGGTCGGTGGCAGGTGGTGAAGGAGGCAGTGGGTGGTGGTGGTGGTGGTTTGTGGGGGGGGGGGGGGGGGGGAGGGGGGAGAGGGAAGGGGGGAATCTAATGTCAAGATGCCAATGGGATTTAAGGTTTTTAAGTATGTTCTTTTGTTTTAACAGATCATATGAGTAAATGACTTCATTATTCTGACTTGTGAGACACGTTATAACGTTTGGTTGTTTTTCTCATGAATCTCTCTTCATAAACCATAGACAAAAGCACAATATCTTCTACTTCAGTAATAGAACTTGTGTGTTAGAACACATTGCGTGCATTACCGGGTTGGCTTGGTTTGTATACGAGCCGATCCAAGCTAGGCTTTGTTATAAACAATCCAAGCCGAGCTGGCTCACAAGCTGATTCTAGGCTAATCTTTTTCGAGTGAACTTCAAGTCACGAGATATATGAACTTTTCTAGACTATATATATATATATATATAGGTCAATTATAAAATGAAAACCCACTTGAGTTGAGAAAACCTTCGAAAACCCATGTAAAAAAACAAATTTTTTCTTTGAAAAAAATTACAAATGTAAAATACATGTTTGTAAGCGTTTTGGGCCAAAAAAATAAAAAAGCGCCGATGGGATTTTTTTTAAAACAATAAACAAAGTTGCTAAAAACATAGGTAAATAGCTGAAAACATATGTTTTTTTAGCAACTTTGTTTATTTTTTAAAAAAAAATCTCATCGGCGCTTTTGTTATTTTTTTTTGCCCAAAATGCTTAAAAACATGTATTTTACATTGGTTATTTTTTTCATAAAAAAATATTGGTTTTTTACATGGGTTTTCAAAGGTTTTCTCAACTCAAGTGGGTTTCCAAAATATCCTTTCCCTATATATATATATATATATATATATATATATATATATAGTGGAAGTATATAGAGAAAACCGTTGATATTTGGTAAACTCTGGAAACTCTAACTTTCCGACTTTTTTTTATGAAAATTTTAGGGTATGTAATATACATTTTTTTAAGCAATTTGAGCCAAAAAAATCGAAAAAGCGCCGAACGTTTTTTTTTTAAAAAAATAAAAAACGTCTACCGTTTACATATAGTTAACACATGGTTAACACCTGTTATTAGCGCTTAACATGTGTTAGTCAAAATTTTATTTTATTTTTTTTAAAAAAAAATACTCGGCGCTTTTTTATTTTTTTGGCCCAAAATGCTTAAAATCATGTATATTACTTGCTCCATTTTTTTCAAAAGAAAAAAAATATTGGGAAGTCAGAGTTTACCGAATAAGGATGGGTTTCCTATATATCCATTCCCTATATATATATATATATATATATATATATATATATATATATATATATATATATATATATTACTCTATTGTAACACCCCAAAACTCAGTTTCGCTTAATTACGCCATTAGGTGTGATTAAGAAAAATAATGGAACTGGGCTTAGACGATAAGAATACGGGTTATGTTCTATTATGGAAATAACCTAGTTGGTGTTATTGTTTATATAAATGAGCAAATTATGTTAGAAACTAGCTTGATTAGTTAGTTTTTATCAAAATATAACATTGGGGTAAAGTAGAGGGACTAAAAGAATAAGTTTGGGTGAAGATTAATATGTACAAAACACCCATTTGGGTACAAAAACGTGAGCAACCCCAAAAGGGGATTTTAGAGCCAAAATCAAGCCCTAATCCTACCAAAAAGGGAGAATTGATGCTTGAGGTTGAAGTATTAGATGAAGGGTGTGATCTAGAGGGCTAATCTTCAAGGATTAAGCTTTGGTAAGAACCCTAACCCCCAAATTCGTGTAGGCTTCGAACCCCACATGTGGGTTTTGAGCAAAACATGTTAAATTCATATTATTGCTTGAGTTTATGTGATATTGATCATCTCTAATAGTTTAGAGAGGAGCTATTCACTATAGGTTGCTTGTTTGCAAAGGATGATGATATTGGGTTTTCATTAGTAGCCTTGATGTTGCTAAATTAGTCATGATTGAAGGTGATTATGTGTTTTGGTGGAATGTGTGTGGTAGTAGCTTGTACAATGTGCTCAAAATATGGTACGCACACCAAGTGTTTGATGAAATGCCTAGATGAGTATGATATGTGAATTTGTATGCAAGACTTGACAACTATGAAAGTAATATGATAAAAGATATAATTGATAGTAGGTTAACATGAGGATTGTGTTTTAGATAGTATTCATGTGAGAATTTACATGATTGTATGATATGATAAGAAGTATGCATTAGTAGCATGTACACTATGCTTAAGTGATATGATGCACACCATGTGTTGTACTAACTGGTAAGATGAATGATCTTGTATGTTAATGAGATATGAATATGATGTTTGTGGTGAAATTTGGTAGTGTTAGTTGATTTGGTACAAAATAGTGTGAAATTCGTCACTTTTGACAACCCTAGAGAGTCATCTTGTAAAGGGCATATCTCATTCGTTATTAGGAGTTAGAAGACGAGCCTTATATCGTTGAAAAGCTTGTTGCACATATTACATTTCATATTTAGTCATAAGAAGCTGATTCTAAGTTGTAGTGGGTCAAAACAGCATCTAAAGTTAGCATTTCAGTTTTGACAGCAAAGCTGTTTGGTCAAAATTATGTTTCTGACCTGATCTTAAAATATTCATATAAAATCATAGAAAAATCGTTAGGAGGTGTTCTTTATATGCTTAGAAAGGTCTTTGAATGAAGCACATTTTGTATTTGATAGTCAAGATCTGATTCCGAGGTTTAGAAGGGGAAAAACGGCCTTGAACAGCAGCTGCGCAGAAAATCGCTGCACAATTATAATGTGATCTTTAGTAAGAAAAGGTGTAAGTATGTACACGCTTGTAGTAGTCTTGGAGTACGGATTGTAGGGAAAGAATAGCGAATTATGTGGCATTCAAAAAGTGTCTAAAAACACTTACCAACTAGTTCATGCAAGTATTTTCACTAACGGGTCAAACGGGTAGCATATGGAAAGACTTATTGAATAGAACTAGTTGTTGAATGTACTGATGTCATGTTTGAATGATGTAGAATGAATACTAATGTTTGAATAGGTAAGTTCCAAATTAGTATTCTAACACGGCATGTTGACTTGAAAGTAAGCTAGGTACAAGAAGCTTAAAAGTCAACGGGTCAAGTGGATATGATCTCAAGCTAGGTGAAAAGCTTGGGACTATAAGTCAAACGCGTATAAGGCGACAACACTCCTACGGGCAAAGGTAAGTGACTTATGATGCAAACTCTTGGTTTAGTAATTGTATGTTTATGTATAAATAGAGAATGGGATACAAGTATGAAAAGGTAATTTATAATAAGGTAAGCGAATTGATGTTGTTGGTGAACGGGTATAGTCCACCATATAACAATGAAAGTAGTTGGGATAAATGAGCAACAAAGATAAATGAAGGGAGGGTGATTAAGCATGAAATAAACCCAAGATTAACAAATATGGCATAGAAATGAATAGTAAAATGTACGGATTGTTATGCGTGTATATATATATAGATGGATACATTAAATCATGGGTGTAACTATTTAGATTGAATTGTATAGTTATGCAAGGTCACACAAATGGTAAACCGTTTAGTAAGGGGAGTTATCTCGCATTGGATGCTAGTGTAATAAAATGTGTGCATAGTTGCTTATGCCCGGTAATGTGTGAAAGTATTAGGTATGTAAAGGTTGATCGTTACGTGTAGGTTCAAAAACGTCATGTTTGTCCTTGAGAATACATGAAGGAAGAGTAGTATGACGGGTCAAGATAACTTGTACATGGTATTTGTACGTGCGTGTGTATTGTAATGTTATTAATTCTTTTGTTATGAGGATGGTAATAAAAATGCAGGTATGTAAGTATGAATGTAAGCAAATTGGAGGATAGGATCCGGAGACCGGATCTGAACTTACAAAAAGGCGTTTGGATATGACCATTGAGTATTGTTGATGTTATTTACATATTGTGAATATTTGCATGAAGTCACTTAATGAACTAACGAAATGGTTATGTGATAGTTGCAGGTTGTCTAATCAAGCTCACAAAGCAAGAAATGGTTGGAGGTCGAGTGAGGACACGAATTGTACGGGGTCGCGGTCACGGTCACGTAAACTAATAAAGATGAGCTGTTTTGATGTAATAAGAAACAATAAAAGATGAAAGTATGAAACACCTATAATATTTAGTAGATATGGGTTCAAAACATACAAGAATGTTTTATCAAGCAAGAAATTTTCTGGTTCGTATTTCCGCTGCGTATTTTCGGTTAAAAGGGTTTAGGGTGTTTCATCTATGCAACAACGTATAAAATGGTAATAAGTATCAATCAATTACAAAAAAAATGTGTGTAAATAAAGAGTAAAGAAATTGATATGAGCCGAGCCAACAAGATTTTATAAACGAGCCAATTTCAAGCAAGGTTATTCTAGCTCTAAAAACACCGATGGGCGATTTAATGGAATGGACAAGGTCAAGGAATAGATCATTATCATTCTATGTCATGTTTAGTTGTCATGTGGAAATGAAACAAAACATTATTTTCTGTTGTTTGGTAGGCAGGAAAAAACGAAGGAATTAAATTGGTGGTGAGTGGCCGCTGGTGGGTGTTGGCTAGTGGCGGTGATGGTGGGTTGTGATACGTGGCAGTAGGGGTGGTGGTAGGTAGCGGCGGCGATGGTGGGGTGTGGAGGTGGATGGCGATGATGGTGAGTAGCAGCGGTGGTGGGTGCTGGTTAGTGGCCGTGATGGTGGGTAATGATGTGTGGCGGTAGCGCGATGGTGGGTGGTGGTGATGGTGGCAGGTGGCAGTGGGTGGGGTGGATGCCGGTAATGGTGGTTGGGTGACGATGGTGAGTAGTGGTGGTGGTGGGTGGTAGTGGTGGGCAGGGGCAATTGTGGTGGGTGACGGTGGCAGGTGGTGGAGGCGGCAGTGGGTGGTGGCGGTGGTGGGTGAGTGACGACGTTAGGTGGTGTTGGATGGTGACGGTGGTGGGTGGCGACGGCGGTGGTAGGTGGTGGTGGCAGTAGTGGTGGGTGGTGAGTGATGACGATGGTGGTGTGTGCTGTGTCATGGTTTTATTAATGAAAGGTTAAAGAGAAATGAAATGTAAACATTTTCGATGTTTGACAAAATTTTCAAAACATTTAGACACCCCGTTGCAGATCATTAATGTATCATTATAAACTTTAAAACCATTTACAAAACTAAATTATAGCGCATTCTTATGAAGCTTTGGATGCACCATTGTATATGTTTGGCACACTACATATATACTTGTGCATTAAAAACAAATAAAAACATTGTAGTAACATCGCAATGTTTGACACACTATCTCATGACCTCCTTTACTTCTTAGGTACATTGTTATAACATGATACATATAACGTAGAAGTAACACATGCATTAAGAACCAACAACTATTCGTGTTACAATTTAGTATCGGACATACTAGTTGAACAAGAATAACATGAGCTTGGCATGAGCTTTCACTTTGGAATCACGTAAAAAGATACATCTCACACACATTTAGCGATATTAAGTTAATACATTGGGGGGGGGGGGGGGGGGTTAGAAAATTGAAATTAATTAAAAATTAGTAATATCTTCGTGCTTTGTAGCAAAACGACATACTTTTCTGAAGTATTATATATATATGACATAGGGGTTTTGTGATCCGCTTTCATGAGTGTTTTTAGCTAGTGGTTGTGTGATGGTTACCAAATTCAAGTAATTCCCTTGAAAGAGTTGCTCTAATGGTAATTCCCCTTCCCTTTTAACAAAGAGATCTAATGTTCGATTCCTAGGCCCAGCTCCTTATTTCTTTATTTTTTTTTTCTAATTCTTTTAATATAAAGTTAGGGATTTTTTTTGTTTAACACTTTAACTCAAACATCACAGATTCACAGCCACCATTCATGTTCAACCTCATTTCCCATACCCACACACAACCCCAATTCCCAAACCGCCCTCCTCCTCTTCTACAACCCTCGCCAGTCGCTAGAGGTGTACAAAAAACCGGTTTTGAAAACCGAACCGGAAAAAAAACCGGATAGACAAAAACCGGTTTTTGTTCAAACCGGTCCCAAACCGACCCGAGTTACCGGTTCCGTATAGGTTTTAGGTTTTGGAGATTAGACCGGGTTGAAAACCGGTTTTAGGAACAAACCGGTTTGGCAAAAAAAACGGTTTTGGAAGAAAAAACCGATTTAGGCAATGTATTTTGATTCTAGGATGACCGGTTTGGCAAAAAAACCGGTTTAAAAACCGACCCAAATCGGTTCCGATCGATGGTCCTCTTCGATGCTAAAAACCGGTTTGGAAACCGGATCGGTTTGAGGAAAAACCGATTTAGGAAAAACCGGTTTTAAAACCGGTTCGGTTTTTAAAAAACACCCGGTTTGTACATCTCTACCAGTCGCCGCCTTCCTCCTCCTTGCCAGTCGCCTCCGCCCCTATAGCCGACTTCCTCCTCTTCTACAACTCATTTCATGAACCACAACCCACATGTAGTGAACTATTCCTTTAAATTATCAACTAATTTCATTTTATTATGTTTGTTTATGGCACTTAGTGTCTTAGTGTGATAACATTAACATTAATGGTGAATTGGAGAATTATGTTGTCATGTCCTTTAAATTATCAACTAATTTCATTTTATTATGTTGTTAATGGTTCTTAGTGTGGTCAGTAGTGAAATTGGTGTAGAGAATCCTTGTGTTGTTGACGTGCTGGAGAGCTGGGGATACACATTGGAGATAGTTTGGGATTGAACCCGGAAGTTGAAACCGGACGTGGAAAGGAGCTCCTACAACAAGTTTCGATCGAGAATGCACTGCAACGTTTTCATAAGATGAAAACTCGTAGGGAACAACTATAGGTATTATATTTTATTTTTCAACACTATCGTATTTATTTTACGTGTTTTAAATTTCTAATGACGATGTTTTTTTTCATTATTGTATTGTATTTTTATTATATGATGAACTTTACCCGACCAAAACTGTCAACCCGACCCAAATTTTTTATGTTCGGTCATTTAGAATTGGAGCATCAACAAAAGTGAACCCCCTGGAAAAAAATCATGAATCCACCACTAATGCCGGATGTCGTTTTTGTCTTTGTCAAAAGCCTTTCAACGTCTGGAATTGGTTATGTAAGGAAGTGTATGTGTGTAAGAACTTATCAAATAGGAGGTAAATTTCAGAGTTGACTTATATTTACAAAAGTTGAGGCATGTTATTTGCACAACCCTAATTTTTAATTTGCAAAACCCTCTACGACCCGTAGATATGGGGACCATCAATGAAGAGACTGCAGTGTGTCAGTCTGAAAAGCAACCCATCTACGGGCCGTAGAGACAAAAGTTGAGGCATGTTATTTGCACAACCCTCTACGGCCCGTAGATATGGGGACCATCAATGAAGAGACTGACTTGCAGTGTGTTAGTCTGAAAAGCAACCCATCTACGGGCCGTAGAGGCCTCTACGGCCCGTAGACACAGATGGTCCTCTACGGCTCATAGGGCCCTCTACGGCTCGTAGCAAAGATGGCCTCTATGACCCACAGATGGCCTCTACGAGCATTTTCTAGCCATCTACGGGCGAACGTATAGGCCTCTACGGGCCGTAGAGGTTTTTTTTATATAGATTGTGTTGGAATGGATGTGTTGATTCCTACTAGCTAATATAGGCTCACACAAACAAAGAAGACCCAATATGTTACATATTAAATGAAAAAAAAATTGTAACTGTCGGTACATAAGGCAATCAGACTCACGAAGCGACAATTACGTAGAGATTCGTACATAAGAAAAGACTTCAGCTTAAACAGTTGTACCTATCGGTACGGTTGGAGTTTCAGGGACCCAAATGGAGGATCAGGAAGGCCGAATGGAGGATCAGGAACTGGAAGGCCACAGGATAGATGATCATACTCCATACAAAGATAAGTGATACGAAGGTGACTAGAAGGCAATCAGACACACAAAGCGACAATTACGTAGAGATTCGTACATAAGAAAAGACTTCAGCTTAAACGGTTGTACCTATCGGTACGGTTGGAGTTTCAGGGACCCGAATGGAGGATCAGGAAGGCCGTATGGTAATCGGACTCACAAAGCATCAATAACATAGAGATTCGTACATAAGAAAAAACTCCAGCTTAAAAGGCTGTAACTATTCGTAGGGTTGAAGTTTCCAGGACCTAAATGGAGGAACCGGATGGCCATACGATATTTGATCATTATAAGCACTCTGATAAATGAATCGTAGCTGACCGGACAGTAATCAGGGTCACGAAGCGACAATCTTATAGAACACGCTCTTGATTCCTACTAGCTAATATAGGCTCACACAAACAAAGAAGACCCAATATTTTACATATTAAATGAAAAAAAATAAAAAAGTGTTGTTTATGCTATTTTACCTTTATAATAAGAAATGAATTTTTTTTTTATAAAAAACTCAAATAACATGCTTAAAACTAATAAACAACACTTAAAAAAACATAACTACGACCCGTATAGGCCTCTACTGGCCGTAGATGGTGCCCATAAACGGGCCGTAGAGACCCTTATGGGCCATCGAGAAGATGGCCTCTACGGGCCGTAGAGTTTTTTTTAGATTGTTTTGGAATGGATGTGTTGAGTTTTTTTATAAAAAGTAAAACGGCATAAACAAAATATTTTTTTTTACTTAATAATAATTTAGTACTAGATATACCCCGGGAAAGTCCTGGGGTTAGGGGTGAGCATATTAGGGCCGGACCGAAATAAAACCGAGAACCGAACCGAATTTAGACCTGAACCGAACCGTACATGTAAATTAGGTTCTCAAGTCGGTCCTTGTATATCAGCACAATCGGGTTTCGGGTCAGGTCGGTCCTGAAAAGGGTAAAAAAACCGAAAAAAAAATTGGACCGAAAGTTGAGAACAAACCGACTAACTTTATGCATATAATTTTGTGGGTTTATCTGTATTCTTTAAACTTCAAGATTTTTATTACTTTATAGTTGTATCCTTTGCAGCACGAAGAGCCACATGAAGCACATACCTGTTCTCTATGCTGTTTATCTGAAGTACAGATCAAACGGGTTCATAACAATCAAACCAACTAAATCAGCAAAAAACCTATCTTCTATCATGAACAAACCAATCAGTTCTAACATCAACAACTAATCAAACCAACTACTCTTTTAGTTTTTTCACTGAGGCATTCAATCGAACACTTGGTATGCAAAGATCATATATGCTAGATTACATAAAACAAGCTATAACATGACCAACCAATTCCATCAAGAACACATATCATAGCTTATTAGGGCAAATTCAGGTTAAGAAGCAACTGAAAATCTGAATTCAGTTTTGAATATGTAAGCACATGAACCCTTATCCTCAAACAACAAACCATGTAATAAGGCTACTTACCTTTAAGAAATTGGATGTTTGATCAACAATTTGGAGCCTTAAATGGCCATAGATCCGGATTGAGGGCATGAAATTGAAGATTGCAGATGGCATTTCTAAGTATTCTGGATACTATGTTAAAGGGGATGAACTATGGACGACTGATAATATAATGAAAATGTAGCTAGGTTTCGGTTCGGGTATTCCTTTATGGACCGACTGGAACTGTAAGCTCAGGACCGAAGACCGACCCGTATTAATGGTCCATATATCGGTTCTGATTTTATAGGGTGTTCGGGTTTCGGGTCGGGTCGGTTCTTTGGCTTTGCTCACCCCTACCCGGGGTTGAGAAATTTAATATGACATATCAATTTTACATATGAAATAGAATGATAATAAAACGCTATTTAACCAAAAATAATACTCTCAAACAAAATAATTGTGTGTATGAACTAAATTCCTTACCTAAAAAAACTATTAAATTTAACAACAAAATTGAATAAATGACTTATACATCCGATTAAAGTTACTATTGGAACAATCAAAAGTAACAAAATTCAATACCTAATTAGACATCTTTATCTTAACCATAAATTGTTAATCTAATCTCAAGCAGCGGGAATAAGAACTCAAAAAATTTTTATAAAAAAATTTTTTGATTATGCTATTTTACTTTTTATAAAAAAAAAACTTAACACATACATTCCAACACAATCTAAAAAAAAACCTCTCTACGGCCCATATAGGCCTCTACGGGCCGTAGATAGGATCACAATCATTGGTAGTCAGGACTGGACCTCGTACCTCGTTTTTCATGTTCGTCTACGGCCCGTAGAGACCTCTACGGGCTGTAGATAAGTCAAAAGTTGATCCCTACGGCCCGTAGAGGCCTATACGGGCCGTATAGGGTTGTGTGAATAAAATGCACCCTTGTGTGAATATCCGGAGCCCAAAAGTTGGGTTGTGCTTGCAAATGTTGGATTGAGCTTGAGTGTAGTTGTAGGAGTTATTTCCAATTGTAATGTTCCTTTAATTAGCAACAATAGATTTTGGTGAAGTTTTTATATACATGTAGGTGCATAAACACTAGAGGCACTATAAACATCATATAAGTGAACTGTAAATTTCTAATTATAAATATGAATATCACAAACCCGCCTATTCTTTGACTCATGTGCAAATAGTATCCTATATATTCCAACATCTCATACCTGGGAACACCTCAATTGGACAACCGATGCATGTCGTCTACAAAACCCAAAAGAAAAAAAAAATCAATATCAAAAGCCATGAGCAGTCACTCATTTATCTTTGAAATTAAAGAGAGAGGGGGGGGGGGGGACTACGACGGAAGCGAAGTGGTTTGCGTTCGTCACCATCGCCTTCAACACACACCTTGAACATTGGGGAGAAATGGAGGGAGATAAATAAAAAAAGAGGTTTTTATATCCTAGAAACAACACGTGGCTAAACAATATAAAGCCCTACAACATATTGCAACACAATCTATGCTTATCCCACTTATACATATTGTACTAACTGCTACAACTTCTCACAAGATACTTATTAATTAACTATCTAGCATGTGTTCCACTGTCTTTCTTCGTCTTCTTGTTGCAAGTTCTTTTGTTCTTCTTCAACTGACCATACCATAACCTAACATCCTTCATTAGCAGACATTTGTGCTCCATGTTTAAGGATTTCACAATCCACGCACATTGAGATATGTTGTTTTCAATGTGCAAAACCAAATCATATCTACCCATTTGGGGACTGGTACCCTTACACACCACACAAAAGGTGACCTTGTCTTTCGTATCAATCACTAATTGCCTCCTGTCAAACACAACATGGTTTTTAACAACCGTCTTGATATCGTCTTTACATCTAAAAGCTTGACCAAGATAAAAAATGTGGATCTTTAATTTGATCATAATCAATCAAACTGTCAGAGTCATCAACATCAGAACTGGAACTGGAAGCTTTATCAGTCATCATAAGTTGGATGATTGCATCTGCAACATTATCAGTATATAATTGTTTTTATTCACACTACAATGTAAATCAGTACATTAATCGAAGCAATACATACATACCTAAACCCTAAATCGGTACATACATACCTAAACCCTAAATAATTACATTAATTGAAGCAGTACATACATACATACCTAAACCCTAAGTCAAAAGATGCAGAAAATCAACTGTAGAAGACAAGCTGCTGTTTTGGCGCTTACCTGCAGAAACGAGCTGTTGTGGACGGGAAACGAGCTGCTATGGAGGGTTTATGGAGGGAAACGAGATGTTGTGGAGGGAAAACAGAGTGGAGGTAGCTAGTTTTTAGGAGCTCAGTAGGTAAATGGACAATTTTACCCCTAACTTAACTGGGTTCAGTTAACTCCGTTAAATAATTGGACTGTTTTGACGGATTTCGTGAAACTACTGGGTTGTTTTGGCAATTAGTTTGATTTTGGATTGGACTGGCAAAGAACACCAAACTACATGAATGGTTTTGGCTATTAACTCTTCCAGCTAAATAAGAATATACTAGAGTCAGCTAAATAAATTCATACATTGATTTTTGATGTTTCATTTAATCTGCGTGGGTGTGTGTTTATGTTGCACACTACTACAATCCCTACATTGTATATGTTTAATTATTTTTGGCGGTCCTTTGTTTAAGGACCCACTTGGCATTTTATAATTAGAAAAAAAAAACTTATGGTAGCGTTCTCTACCTTTTGCTCTGTGTTCCCGAGTTAACTTAAAGAGGGAAAGGAAAGGAAAAGAATCGAAGGAAAGGAAGGGAAAGGAAAAGAAAGGATAAACATCTTTTCCTTCAATTTCCTTCCAAATCAGAAGGAAAACTAAACTTAAAGATTTTGCCTAGTTTTACTTCCATTTCCTTTCTTTTCCCTCCTTAAATGAAACTCGGGAACACACTATGTTTTGTTTCCCTTCTTTTCCCTCCTTAAATGAAACTCGGGAACACAATCAAATTTGCCTCCACGAACGTGGGCATTTGTACATGTACGTTTATATTGCACTTGTCCATGTGGTTTTCTTTTACTTTTTAGGTAATAGGAACCTTTTAGTATACTTTCCTCTTTTATACATGTGTATATGTATGGGTTTACCAAAAAAAAATCCTTATACCAACCTACATGGGATTGAGTTTAGGGTAAAAGAATAAATAAAAAAATTGTAACGTAAAATTGCGTGCAGCTTGATGTAGGGGATCATTTGCTCCATATTCTTTTAGTTAAACTAGAACATTACTCGTCCAGAACTGATGTATCTAAAATCTCCATATCAAATAAAGTGACGACTTTTCTAATTGTTAATAGTGATGTATTCCTATGACACTTTCTATGATGAACATATTATAATTACTTATTTTCTTAGATAAAACATGTATTGAACTGTAAACTAAAGATTAAATAACCAACGTAACTTTCAAGAATTTAATAAGGATAATCCTCATGAGTTTAACCCTAATTATGAGTCACCTTCAACATGGCATATTAAAACTATGTATAATAGTTTTAATTATACGTCATTGTTAAAGTGTCACGCAGGCAATGGATCTTTTAGGGGGAAGAGGTGCATGTAGAATTGTTTTTTCATTTAACTGATTTTAGCTAATCATGCACTGCCACATCACCTTACTGATTTACTTAACTGAAACACTTTTTTAGAGACAGTACTCCACTGCTTCTTTCATTTATATTTTCATTTAACTTAAAAAAAGTAACCGTTTTTAATTTTCAAACGGTAATTAAATTTCTAGCCGTTTAAAAAGTAACCATTACAACCATAAATTCAAGAAAATGAATCGTTGCATTTTCTTCTATAAAAACCCCAAAAACCTCAATATCAAAATCACACCAAAACCGGTTATCTTTAATCATATCGTTAAAATGGTCCCGTGGAATGTAAATGAGGAGATCGCGTTAACTAGGGCATACTTGAGAGCGAGACTCAAATGATGCTACCGATTTGAGGAGAGCTTCGTTTTGGAACCGGGTGTCGGTGGAATTCAATGAAATAACCAGCGCAAATGACTGCCCCAAGGATTCGCTCGTTAGTAAGTGGCATGCTCTCTGGTTCAAGTGTATCCATTGGAACGCTCTCTATGACGCCACGATGGAGAGGCACCCTAATCTTCAAGAAGACATTGCAATCCAACTCACGCACCGCGACTATTACCATGCACACAGAAATAACTTCATCCACTTTGCGATATGGCGATTGTTGCGCGATATGTTTAATGATTAATGTTGTTATTGTTTAATGTTTAAAGTTGTTTAATGTTGTTTAATCTTTAATGGAAGTTAACTGCTAAAAAAATAACACTCAAAATACAAACATAATTAACCTAATTAAAACATTAATTAAACATAAACATAAACCTAATTAAAATACTACTTAAACATAGCTAAAAAAGGAAAGAATACGCAATTGACTCGGGCGAAGAAACTTCACAATCACTATCACGCCCGTCCGACCTCCCGTAGTGATATTGAAATCCCTCACTTTCGGGTGTCGGGCAATACATTTCTTCATCCAAATTATTTACGAATTCAGCCTCGGGATCATTTTCGTAACCTTCATCCGGGGGTTTTGTACCGGGAACGGTGGGTTTCGCACTATAGGAGGATTGACACGCTCCGGCACTCGGCCAACATCTGCAACCCGTATTGTTCCTAGTTGTAGTAGAGCCATTACGTAATCATATGCGTAAATCAATTATTCGGTGGTCACACTACAAGAAATTAAGGTGTTTACCAACACAAAATTTACCTACACATGTAAATGTGTGGGTAAGTACCTACACATGTTTGTATATGTGTGGGCAACATTTGATGATATATTTTTGATAATGACTAACACTTGATATAAGTTGGAAATACGCTTTAGCTACACTTGGGGTTGGTGGGAAAATTTCCCTCTAAAATCGATGATAAATTAAATATTAAATTACCTACACATGTTGCAAATTTTCGTTTTGTGTAGCTAAATTATCTACAGATATGTAAAAGACTAATATATGTGTGGGTATTGATTATGTTTACCATCACATATTATTTGTAAATAAATATGTAGATGAATAAAGTAATAATTTTTTATTTAAATTTTCTAAAATGACGTGGCAATATAAATACCTACACATATTTTAAAAATATAAGTATGTGTAGATATATATATATATATATATATATATATAGAGTAAGTAAGGATCAATGATGGTCAATTACAGTTAATTAGGATTAGTATTGGTTAATTAGGATCAATGATGGTCAATTAGATGATCAACTAAGGTAATTGGGGGTCAAGTAGTTCGAGTTATAGTCCACTGAAGCCAATAATGGCCAATTATAGCTAATTAATGTTAATTAGTTATTTTTTTTATCAAATAGCTTAATTTATGGTCAAATCCGGACAGTGGTTCAAGTTGATGATCAATTTGGGTCACTAGTTATCAAGTGGTTCGAGTTATGGTCAATTGATCTAATGATGGTCAGCTATAGCTAACTACTGTTAATTAGGATCGTTTAGGGTGAATTAATTAATTTTTAATTAAAAAGGTTCATTAATGATCAAGTTCGGTTAATTGTTGTCATTATTAACCAAATAAGGTTAATTACAGTTATTATTGGTCAGTTAAGATATATGATCGTACATTGAAGTAATTGATGATCACTTAGGCTTATAGGTGTGGAGACACCAAACCCTCCGTTTCACCCTCTCTCTCTTCCGTCCTTGTCCCAAACACCACCCATCCATGTTTACGTCTCTCATTTCTCTATAGAGACACATGGGACGACCAATAAAATTGAATGTATGTTAAATTATGATCCTTTTCAATTAATTAGTTAATTTTTTTGTGTAACACTCTTAAGGCTTAATATTACATATATAGTGGCTCATTTACGACTCTTAAGATCCACTATGCCTCATTTCAAAACGTGTGATCCACTAAAGTCATTCTCTTTAATATTAAAAGAAAGACACTTTAATAGTGTCTTTCTTTTAATATACACTAGTAGGAATGCCCGCGCGTTGCCGCGGGTAGTTATGTTTCTTCGACGGGTTTCACTTAATTTATTTTTAATTCCAATTTGATAAGACAACTAATATATCAATTCACAAAGGTGACTCTAGTCCGGTTGTGTGTATGGTGTTTCAAAGATGACATGATGATGAAGAAGGAGATACAAATGTGGTGTAAAATCTGCTATGAAAACAAAGAGTCATGGCAAATGTTATAAACTCAACATGTGCACATTCCTTTTGTTATGAGTGCACCATCCAACATGCAACAACAAAGATGCAAGAAAAACACAAAACCATTGCATGCCCTGAAATCAACTGCACTTCTACTTTGGATTCCAACATCTTGAGACTAATCATTCCCATAGACACTCTCATCAAATGGGATGAATTCCTATGTGAGTCCATGATTTGTGACTCCGAAAAGCTATATTGTCCATATACCAACTGTTCGGTTCCACTAATCAATGATGACACCAGCAATGGCATTACAAGAACCGATTGCCCAGTATGCCAACGGTTGTTTTGTGTAGTTTGTCGGGTCCCATGGCATTCAGAGTTCAGCTGCAAGGAGTTTGGGAAATTGAAAGAGGAAAAAGAGGATAAGTTGGCGGTGGCACTTGCAAAGAAGAAGTGGAAGAAATGCCCAAAGTGTAAGTTCTTTGTGGAAAAAGTAGTTGGTTGTATGCATATAACTTGCAGGTGTAAGTATGAGTGTGTGGAGCTATGTAGAGTCTTGATCATGTTAGGTGCAGACAAAGTAATGTGTGGCAATGGAGATGGTGGTGCAAGCTCGGCTCAACAATTTTCGGGGCCTAAAACATATTCCAACAACTGGCACTTTTCACAAAGAAATTTTTTTTTTGCTTAAGATACTTAACGCATGGAAATATGATTACGCATATGTTTTATATACGATTTCTAAAAGGCACATGATCGCACAAATTAGAGTTAAAGTGAGTTTAGTGCTAAGAAACGCTTCCAAGTATCGCTCCGCCTTTGTGTACCTATCAATCAGCTCGGCCTGTTGCCTTGTCAAGACACCGACTTTTTCAGCAAGTACCCGAACACACTCACGGAACTCGTTAATACCATCATCTCCTTTGTCATTCACAAAACTAACCATGGTCCATATTATTTCCAGTCAATTTCTATATTAGGCAACATATATTTACAAAATAAACGCTACTTTGAAAGTACTTAGTATGATACTAAACAAAGTACTTAGTATACCTGTACAGAACTAAAAGATTAAAGATACATAAATAAAGCCACATACAAAAAAGGAATAAGAAATGAAAATGAACCTGTAATTGTGGTCGACTTGCCAATGCAAGAGACAAGAATGGATATCCCAAAACAGCAACATAAACACTACTGATCACCACCTTCTTTCTTCTCTTCTTAGCCGATCAGGTAAGCGATCTCTCTCTGGTTGGTCGAGTGTTTTTATAAGATCTAAACAGATCTGTAAATTCAGTTGCATATCCTCTCAAGCAAATCACTTAATTACTTTTCTATAGCTTTCTCTTCTGCATTATTTTTCTCTGTAAATCAAAACAACCCAAAATCAATACATAAGTAACAAGTGGAATCAATTAACCTAATGAAAAACTCTTGAAATGAATAAAATTAAAATGTGTTTCTAATCATACATATACCACATAATACATGTCAACCTTCTTAAAACACTCCTTCCAAATCCCATCACTGTTAACAAATCCATTCGCTTCCTCTTCACCATCAAATATGATCATGACCGAAAAACCTCCCACATATTTAATCATCACATCTTTATAACCACGAAATCATTTACATATACGAATTAAGCCACAACAGTAGGTGGCTGTAAAGCCGCCGCCAGTCATCACCTAAACCAAGCATAAAATATTAAAATTTATTGACCTAATCAATGGACCACAAGAAAAATCAAGTAATAAAAAGTTCAGAGCAGAGATATGCCAGACCTTACAAGTCACCCTGTAAAAGTTAATTTGTTCATCCACTTGGAGCTAATAGTTAATTTCTTGTTAATGCAATGAAACTGTAACTTGATAATGAATAGGGAGAGAGTTTAGAGAGTTACGAAGGTATAAAGAGATGGAAGTTGTTCGTTTCACTTACCCTTTGATGACGAATTAATGATGAATGATAAACATTAAATTGGCAGTGAAGTGAATGATGCTAGAGGGTGGGTAAAGGGATGGGAGGGGTAGAAAGGGGATGAACTTTTAGGTTTGAACTAAAGGGTGAAGATAAAATTACATTAATAACCTTGCAAGTGTCTTAATATGCCTTTAGGTGACTAATTTACCCCTATCAATTAAGCTTTATTAAGTTGTACATGTAGCTTCAAAACTTGTACCCATAACAAAATTACAATCTTAGCCATCACTCCTCCTTTATAATGTATTATAGATATTGACCACTAATTTTTAGCTCTATTTAATTTTCTGTCACTAACTTTTAGATTAACTTTATTTTCTTCTAATTTGACCATCAAACTTAGACCAACAAACTTTTAACTTTTAGGATTTAAAACTTTGGCCACTAACTTTTAACTTAACTTTATTTTCTTTCAATTTGACCACCAAACTTTTAGCTTTTAGAATTTAAAACTTTGACCACCAAACTTTAAGCCACTAACTTTTAGCTTTATTTTATTTTCTGCCACTAACTTTTAGGTTAACTTTATTTTCTTCTAATTTGACCACCAAACTTTTAGCCACTAACTTTTAGCTTTATTTTATTTTCTGCCACTAACTTTTAGGTTAACTTTATTTTCTTCTAATTTGACCACCAAACTTAGACCAACAAACTTTTAACTTTTAGGATTTAAAACTTTGGCCACTAACTTTTAACTTAACTTTATTTTCTTCCAATTTGACCACCAAACTTTTAGCTTTTAGGATTTCAAACTTTCACCACCCAACTTTTTTAAACTTGCATTGCGCTTTGGCCAAACTTTTTGTTTTTAATATTTCAAACTTTGACCACCAAACTTTTAGCTTTTAGCCGCGAGTATTTTTTTGAAGCTCACGCTAGAATAGCAGTCACTTAATATTATCTTTTATGTCCACGAAACCCTCCACGCAACAGGAACTCCCACAGCGACGCACGATCTTTAACGTCCGCCAAGCACTCAACGTAACAGGAGCTCCCGTCGCGTTTCGCACAACAGCCGCACCCGCGGCGAAGCGCGGGCAACTTATACCTAGTTACAACTATATATATATGCGATCATTGCAACCATGGGTGGTTTTTCATTAGGACTAGACCAGGCCTTGGCCCACCCAGTTTTTTCGTTTTGTAGTGTAATTTACCGAAAATTTCCTAAAATTTTTATATGTATTGAGTCTGGCCCCACTAGATTGAGCCCGACCCTATTAGATTTTTCGTTCAAGATCCGCCACTGATTACAACATGATTAAACCTTGGTTGAAATTTGCATCTCAAACATGTAATCATGTAGTTAAAGTTGATTAATCACCTTTAAACAAGCTTAATAAGGTTAGTTATTCATCTTCAAAACATTCTCAGTTCAAACATTTTTTTTAAACAAGCTATTTATAACTTTTCTAGATATTTCTATGAATTTTTTTTGTATAATCTTATACATAATTTATATAATTTTTTTCAGGTTTATAGATAAAGTGAAAAAGTATGTACTAATTTTAATTATTATACAGGCCTAAACATTTTTTTTGTTTGTTAAACTTGTTATTTTTTGATAAATCCATGATACATATGTATACCGCGAAATCAAAATTTTAGTCTTTTTTTAAATCCCTCCAAAATTATTGTTCATTCACCCAAAATTTCCAATATCTGTTAGGCCTTTGCACCTCTACCACTTTCCAATGCACCATCGTTGCCCTCCATTGCACCGTGCTAAGAGAGAGACCATGTAAGTAATGTCTGAAACTAAAACCCTACAATTTAATGGGTTCATGAGTGGTAACCAAATTTATGTTTGAAACTTAAGGTTTATGTTTATCTTTGTTATGAATAGCATATACATGATGAAAAAACAGGGCATATTAAGGATTTTGGGATCTAATCATGCGGGGCTGTATTTGAATCTGGAATAACAAATAAATATGATGCTCTACCTCTGTTTTAAGGTCTGTGCTTTTATTTCTTCGTCGCCTAAAGGTCGTGGTCGTGTATTAATAATTAGGTCATTACTCATGTTAATTTCTAATTATGTAAAGAAATTTGATGTACAAGTGGGGTTCTCGCTAAGAGATGTTGGCATTCAGTTGCTTTCTACTCAATTTGTTGTATATGGAGTAGTATTATGATTGCTTTATGGTTCAAGTGGGTTAGCCAGTTGATTAATTAGAAATAAGAAATAAAAACTTCGTGCACTGTATTAAACATACAAAAAGCATATACTTATAGTGTTTACTATGATTGCAGGCTTGCAGCTAAATGAGCTTGAAGTTCATCAACGAGGTATGCTTTTACATTTTATCTCAGCTTGCTTTTTCCTGCACTTATCACTAGAAATAGGGGTGTTTCCTTCTGGATTGGTGGTTGGCTATGATGTTAGCGTTGATGTGGAAGTCGATCGTGATGGCGGCGTCTAAAGGCCGTTCAATTTTGATTGTCCCGCTACCTAAAGCAGCCAAAAAAACCACCGGTCCAGGCAGAGGAGGCCGTCAAACCAGAGCCGCGGCCAACGTAGTGCTACCGCCACCTGATCCGGTTCAGGAGGAACCCGTTAACCCGGTGAAAGAGACGGATCCGTTGCGGATGTTCATAATGGAATAGATCGTGCAAAGGGTATCCTTTTTCTTTTTGCTGTTCGTGTTATTAAGTTTTTCCTGTTTTAATTTGATTAATTTTATTCAGTTATTGCCGCTGCCGTAGATTGTTGTAAAACCCGCTGCAACATTTTCGTATCAGTTGTCCTAAACATCGATAGGTACCACCAAAATAGAAGGTACACGGTTAACATAACACGATTCGCTATTCAACTTACAACCGCCTACTAAAATTTATGTCGATGCAGGTACCATCATATTCTAACCGGTGGCCACACTAACACCGACGGACACTGCCACGCCTATACAAATAAAAGCGAGGAAAATATGGATCCCGCACAACATGCTACGCATTTGTCGACGAGCAGGTAAGTAAACAAACATATTTTTCCTCCTACACCTTAATAAATCGATTTGCAGGCGCTTACTTTAGGCAACCACACACCCCACAATCTCATGAACTCTTGCCAGAACTAGCAACGCACGCGCGCAGGTCAAATACTAGTTTAGTTAAGTGTGAAACTGACTAGAACCCGTGTAGGCTAAACCCAAACCCACCAATATCATGTTAGGTCCGTGTCATGTTTTCGATTTGCGTTGGAAATTCACTCCCCTACTATGAACATATGATGGTTTAAGTCATTTATATTGAATGTCCTATGAAGTTAATTCTTGTAATGAAGCAGATGTCTGTAACTAGAATTCATACAAATGGGTCAAGATAACATTATGAACTTGGAAGTACTTATGTTAATGAATTCTTGTAAGGGTTGAGTTTGGAATTTGATACTGGAATGCTATTAAAGATAGAGTTCAACTCTAAAACTTATAAACTGCTGACGAGTTTAAGTAATATCGTGGATTGAATGTGTCACTAATAAGAAGTAAATGTTAAGTAGGTCATGAGTATAAGAATAAGTGGTAACGAATATAAATTGAATTAAATAAATAGATGTTATGAGACATATAATGATGTCTGCAATTGTGAAAGGTCTAAATTGGCCCACTCATTAGTAAAGGTTGTATAATGTTATTTTGATGAGAATAGGTTTGACTGCAGGAAGTCAAAGTCAAAGACCTGGTAATGAAATTTCATGATTCAACCAATCCTACGGATCAAGGTGAGTGGATTTTGTAAAAAAAAATTAATATAATTGATTTTTTTTTATAGTGTAAGCATTTTAGTATATTTGCAATTATTAGAATGTGGATACCTTTCTTTATAGAGAAACAAAGAAATACATGGTGGTTGTTATCAGGTGCATATTCTCATCAAAATTTTAAGGTATGTATTTCTACTCTTTAGATTGTAACTGTTATACTTTTGTGACCCATTACGTGGAGTACCATAGTACTAACCGAGTGCTGAGAACATCATATTTGGAGTATAGTAGTTTAGGAAGTATTGGTAACATTACAGGTGCAAAAAGAAAATACATATAGAAACGAAAAAAACTTGGTATATTCATCGATTGCACAAGAAATGGATTTGGCCAAATTGACATGGAGTTGTATGCTGGCCTACAAGTCTTTTTACTATCATTAGCTTGTGTCAACAATCAATAATTTGTATATTTCAGGTAATATCTCGTACAATGCCGTTTTGGTTTGTTTTTTATTTCTAGTTTCTATACTTTTTATTTGTTGGAGATCAATGAATTTTACGCTGCATCCACATAATTCCCTACATAAGGAAGTATGGAAAGCATCCTGTTTCAAGATTTTGCTATTAAACATGATCTCATTCCACCAGCGTTTTACAAAACGCTGAAGGTATCATTTCATCTGCCTTCCTATTCTCATATACATATTGCTTTCTTTATCACTAGATACACCAGTTGATGACACTATGTGTTAACTATCTGAATAAAGACAACTAAATTAGTTTTACACAACTTCATGGTCCTTTCCATATATGTTTATCTGTTGAAATTTGTTTTGGAGGTAACGCATTTCATGCTCGTCTGGTTATCTGTAATCTAATACATACATTTGTGGTTTTCGTAACACGTGTATGCCTTTGAAGAAAAAAAAGCAGATTCATTCACTTTTGCATTTGTTTTTGGTTAAGTTGATTTTATTGTGATGTTTGATAGTTTGCAGACTATGCGATTGGTATTTATCAACTTGAGACTTGGCATTTTGCACATTGGGATGCCAAAAAAAGGTTGGACATCTACAAATGCGGCTACAAAATATGTAAGTTTACTTGCTCATCCTAGCTACCACTTCATTATTTGGTAAAATATTTAATTTATTGTACATTCTCTTCTCTTTTTTCGCTAAAAGGAAGATATGATGAAGTTAAAAACCAAAATCAAGTGGAATAAATGAGCGATAAGTCGGTTATTGAGAATTTACTTGTGGGAAGCTAAGTTCGGTTGCATCGGTGGGAAGGTGACTCAACTACCGCCAACAACGTCACAGGTACTACCCGGATATTAAAGCGTCCGAATTATGATGAACTCGATGAACTTGAAACACTGAAAAAAGTAAATGTTCAATTATGGAACAAACACTCATTGCGGATAATAGAATGCCTCCTAGCATATCAAGAAAATCTCAAGATGAGAGTGTAATGAAAATATTGATGAGTGAAGTAGTGTTAGTATTTTGTATAAAATTTAGTGACTTATGAATAGTTTTTGTTTTGTTAGTTTAAGTATTCCAATTTTGTAACTAGTACTTTTGTTTTGAAGCTTGAACAATGATGTTTCGACATTTTTAATTACGAATGGAAATTTGGTGTCATATGTTTATATATTGTTTTTGTATTTGTTTGAATGTAATTGAAGATCATTACCTACGTATATATATACGTAGGTTATTGTTCACACGCCAAGATATATTTACCAACGCATTAAAAAAATTATATGATAAAATCAATATATATAAATATGTTATTTTTACCTACACATAATATCACATATATCTTTACCTACAAATAATGTCCATGTCATCACCATGTCATGTTCCACATCATTAGCCATGTCACCTTATATTTTTAACCACACATATAAATTAGTTTTAACAACACATATATGTGTAGGTATAGAGTTCTATATACCTACACATAACTGATGTGTGGTTAATGATCTATTTCTACAGTCCTGAGTCTACACATAGCGACATTTAATTTTTGTGTAGGTAAAGTCAACTACAAACACATAATGGGTTTTTACCCACACAAACTATGTGTTGGTAAAGACCTAGATTTCTTGTAGTGTCAAATCGTCAGGATCTTGTGGCCCGTAATATTCAAATATGGGTGGAGGTTGTGTAGTCGGTGGGTGTGTAGTTGGTTGATGTGTTATCGGTTGTGTTGTTGGTGTGTGTGTAGTCGGTTGTGTTATTGGTGTGTGTAGTCGGTTGATGTGTTGCGGGTATTCGGAAACATACTACCACCACCCATATTAAAAGTTGTAGTTGTGTAAAATTTTATGTGAAGATATGATTTATATAGGGTAAAAAATAAAAAAACGGTCAAAATATAAAAGGTCGAAAAATAAAAAACGGTCATAATTTAACGGTCAAAGGAAAAAAAAACGTGGCAACTATTTATTGGTCAAGAAAAAAGACCGTTTCTTTGTACCAGCACAGTAACAAGAACCAGAAATTGGTTCACGGGACCCCTACCAGCACGGGTGGCGACGGTGTTACCGTGCAGGTAGTGGGATACCCGTGCCCAATTTTGGTGGCGTCCCGTCCCCCTTACTAAACCACCATTTCAGATGGGTATACTTATTTAATTGGTTGGATTGCAAGTGACTGGTTGGATTGGTAATATGTCATTCGTTGGATTGCAAGTGACCCCACCTCCTTATCTCTCATGCATGTTAGTGGAATAAGAGTATCCTTATTGGTAATCAAAAGTTGGGTTGGTCTCCAATAAAACAAAAGAAAACAAAAGAATGATTCATTTAAATAATTAAAAAAATAATAATTTTGGCAACCAGATTTGTGGAGCAACCATGGTTGCAACACAAATTAAACCCCTCACTAACTTAATTACTCAAATAACTTATAATATTTAAGTTAAAAAATAAAACTAAATACACTGTATTTCTTAACTTTTTTTATGAACATCATGATATAAATTTTATTAAACACTGAGTACGTTCAAAAAAATTATTTTTAGGTTTGGTTGGGTTGTGAATAGGTGTTAAATTTTGAGTATGATTGGGTTGTGTAGGTGAAAGAAAGAGATAATATTTTTTTAATAAAAGGTTGGGTTGTGAAAGTTCACCAATGGAGATAGTCTAAGGGAGCTCCGTTTGGTGCCCCTTTTCATTCAAGTGTAGTGGTGTTTGGGGCATAAAATGGGTGATGTGGTTTCCCCTTCACACCCCATTTAGAAGAATATAGGCTAAGATAGAACTTATGTGAATTGGGCTTAGCCTGGCTACTAGATCTTTCTCCATTTAGAAGAATACCTCTATCGTATCTAGCTGAACTAACCGGTTGTCAAGAATCATGGATATCAACATAATATTCAAATGACTTATTATTGAACCCAAATCTCAATGTTTACAAACCAAAAATATAGACAATGAAACTGACGGCTTATAGGATCAAAACTCTCTCTCACAAAACTCACACGGATCTACTGATGTAATCCTAAATCCACTAGAGAAACAATACAAACTCAAACTCAGAACAATACAAACACGGTAACAAGAGACTCCTGAGTATAACCCTAGACTTAGAACACAAAGATCAATACAGAGATTTGACCATATGAGACCGATTCTGTTGAATGAGACTTGAGACCTATATTATTTGTGAAAGATAACATCAGCAGAGATATATCGTGAGACTCAAAAGAAAGCAATAGATAGTGCCTCCTCAAATGAGAAATATCTTCTTCTTTTTTTATAATGGAGAAGAGTCGGTGAAGATAACATACCATGTGCCATAACAGCTTCAAGTCTTGGCCTAATTATTATCCTCAGCTTAGCTAATCAGCAGCAACCCACTATGATCATAAGTTCAACTCACAAGCTTTAGCCCATTTATCACAGCTATGGCCCAATATCTACAATCCAGCTACGACCAAATATCTACAGTCCAGCTATATATGCATCCATCCAACCATAAGCCCACTAGCCACCGATCGTCTTATCTAGCCGAGTTAATCTGGCTAGAAACTAGAACATCCTGCATAAAACACTTATGCAACATGATGAAAACAAGTAACAAAACAAGTAATAAAACTGAATAACGAGAAGAGTTAGACTTTTCAACACCCCCCACACAATTTTATTACTTAAACAGATATAAAGTCAACACATTTTAAAATTAGAAAGAAAACGACCTGAAAAGACACCAATAATATTCAATTATCATGATTAAACAATAATTTTTAAAAAATTTATTTAAAAGACCGACCTACAAAAGTTGTACACACCCTGAACACAGATTATCTTAAAGATAACAAAGTTCAAACTCTCTCACGAGATTAACACAAATCTCAAATGACTAGACTAGAACACGAATACTTCGCACAGATTCAATGTGAACAACGTGCAGTATACGAAACCTTAATCATCAATAATGTTTGAGAGAGAATACAGAAATAGAACTCCGGAAAATATAAAAATGAAAACCATAAAACCTTTGTTAAAAAACACCTCTTTCACACAAGATCAACATGATCAAAAACTACTAGACAATGAGCAGGATACACAAGAATCAAGACACATATCAAATGGATAGAAATATGAACCTGCATATTTAAAACTAAGTTGGTTATGATACCAACTAGTTTCACATGTAGCAGCACATATGGCACGATACATACTATAGACTGCTTTAACTTTTCCAAGTTTCTTAAATGGATACTAAAAGACATGCAAAACAAACTAGTTACAAGTCTCCAAGCTACTAAGAACTTTAAATAATGGTTTATGCAAACCCCTGACTTAAAATTCCACATATTATGAAATGTCGTGTCTGTTAAGCGGAAAATTGTATCCTTTTTTTCTCAATCAAGTATTACTAACCAAGTATGTCTAACAGACCATGAAGAAATTATAAGATTTTAATTCAAATGAATTTTAACCAGTTTATGTCTTGTCATATCAAAATCTAGTCAGAAATTTTAAAACAACATTTTATAGAGAAAATCATAATTTTCATCCACTGTAATGACTTGAATTTCTAGGACATGCTTAAGAACTCCTAGACCCTTTTATAAGAAACTTGGATTTGAGAAAGAACTTTCCATTAATTGCATCCTTAGTATTTATTACTTATTACTTGTGACCAAGAAATGATCAGATCTACTTAGATGAAACCTAGTTCACATAGAACAACAAACGCAAAATCAAATGATTTGAGTAACTCAATAAGTCTAAAAACATGACTAGATCTACAATGATCATCAATTAGAAGATCAAGAACATTAGAACAGATCTAGCCTCAAATGTGATTAACACAAATGAGAGATACTTTTGAGAAAGTTGGTGACACATTTGATTTAAGCAATCATGGAAAATAGCTCATCAAGGACCTTCTCTAATTTGGTAGAACTTTGTATCCGTATTCAACAAGACAAATGATATATGCAAAACTTTGTATCCATATCCAACAAGACAAATGATATATGCAAAAAACAGCTAAAAACAACTTTCATGTAAATTCAAAAAAGAACAAAACCAGAAAACATATTCTGATTAAACAACTAAATCACACGATTTAGTAACACATCTGACAATACAGTCAACAGATTATACAGTGAACCACACAGTTCAATAATCATATCAGACACACGTCTAATAAACCAGAAGTCACATAACTCTAAAGACTCATAACTAAGTTTGCACAATTTGAATCACACGATTCAACACAAGCTTGATAGCAATGTATACAACACACTATGAGACAACCAAACATGTTCCAATTAACACAAAATCACACGATTATCAATAAGAACATACAAGACAAATAGTATTCATGTTGATAAAACCTTGTAAAAAAATGTAAACACTCATTTGATTTAACCAAAAACACTTTTAACTTTTACTAACAAGAAAAAAAAAGTTTGATTTAAATCAAATATTTACAACTTCACAAAACAACAAGAACCATACAAAACTGAATCACATGATTCATAAACATGTAAGCATCGTTATAGCCTATACAATATCTGATAATATCCAAAATCACAAGATTTCAATACCAGAGTAAATCTTCCACACAGAAGAATACACATAAGGCTGCAACACCTACAAGATGTAAAACACAAAGAGAAACCAATCGGAACCCCTTACAATCTCTTCTCTAACCTCTACAGTTCAGGTCATCAACAAGACAAAAAGACAAAAAAAAAAAAAAAACACTAACATGATCTAACGGACTACCTTAAAGCTACATTATGTAGATTTTACTCAAGAATCCTAGATCTAGTGCCAATACCTGAGATTACAAAAGAAGAGATACACAAATTGAAACACACAGGTTGCCAAATCAAACAACATGTTCCAATACAAGAATTATCAGCCGAAAACATCTAATTGAATAAGAAAAATCACATGATTTTGCAATTAGAAAGACATCCCACAAAGGAGTAAACAAGGCTGACAATAACAATTCATGAATAACCTTGACAATACTACTGGTTAAGCAAGTGAACCATTCAGAACAACTATAACCATAATGCAAACAGGCCACACAAAATCATCATGATACAAGTTTAACTAAAAGTCATCAAGATACGGTTAAAGACGATGTTAAGACCACAAGAATCACATGTTTCAATACAAGTAAGCAAGACTACAAAGTTAAAACAAAGATTTCAGAACAAATATTTGATATTACTACTAGAAGTAACATAAACAAACAAGTCCTCAACATACACATGTCATCTAACAAATCTCTCAACAAATAACCATATATAGATTCTAAGATACAATAGAATCAAAACAAATCAAGAGATACAAACTAGACGATCAAAAAGAGTTATGTTCAATACTTAACCAAAGTTCATGAATTAAGGCGAAAACCAACTTCTTATGAACACTTCAAATCTCAAGCCTTTCCAAATAAAGTTTTTCCACACATTTGAAAGCCTACATGGCTGCCAAAACATTTAGCAATAATCTTTGATAAAATATGATTTGTAAAACTTTTAAGCCAAACGAATCAGCCAATAAATTTTATTATCTAAATTCAAAGACAGAAGACATGATTACAGTCCCAAAGTTTAACAAAAAAACTCTTTTAACAATATACTGATTAAAGACTGATATCTGAATCACTTACGAACACCAAGCATCAAGCGAAGAACAAGCAAAAAACCGCAACATGCCCATCTGTATTATCACTTATCCATGATCAAATAAAATTAGGATATGTAACAACAAATAATAATCAACTCAACAGATTAAAAGCTAACACAAATTACAAAGAAAACACTTAGATGCAAAGGCGAAGCCAAGCCAGTGTTCCCGGTCGTTGGTTCGTCACTCTTGGTGCCAGCGCAGGTCTTAACTTGGGAGCCACCTAAGACCTAGACACAACAAGTTTAATCAATTAGACTGGATCAACCACCGGTCCTTCTAACTCGGCCACAGACATCTAAACAAATTAAAAAAATAAAGAACAAAATTGGACAGATCTCACCAAATGTCCTCCCAAGTTAAGGTCGCCTCCCAAGCCAGTCAAGAACTGTACCTTCACTTAGGGTATATATTCTTGACGCAGTAAACAGTAACCCGGTAAGCTGATCCACTGTTCTTGAGTCCGCACCCTTAGAAGCACTTTAATCTCCCCAGCAGATCGCCAAATTCAGGTTAGATCTTAAAGTAACAACAATCAAGACTTATTGACAATAGACCACAACCCAAGGGAACCCTTGATAAATCATTTGTCCAACTCAACTCTCTGAACACAAGACTTAAGAACAAACATTCTACACACTTTATTCAAATTGAAGAATCGTGCAAAACCCCTAATTGTCTACTCTGTTATCAGAGGGAAAGAGACGAAGACTTGTCAATTGCAGAATACTTTAGATCTGAAAAACAAATCTACTGTATAGTTCAAACGATAGTTCATCAAAATAAAAAAAACCGAACCTCTAACAACAAAAGGATAAGATCAGAATAGAAGACATAACCCTTGTTAATAACAAAACCGTCAAGAACGAGAACCAAATCTTTAAAAAACTGTTACTATGACTAAGATCAGAAACATATTAAGAACAGATCTGAACACATGAACCAGAGAACCAGCGGAAACACCAATAGAAATAACACTGAGACCCGATCTGTTTTAAAAGATTGATACTATTTAGACCAAATCTTTACAAATAAAATCAGATCTACACATTAGACAATCGCTAAGAATCTGATCTGTAAACAATGATTAAATCCCCGGATAAAAGAAACACAACCAGAATCACGAGCTTATAGCTCTGATACCATGTCAAGAATCATGGATATCAACATAATATTCAAACGACTTATTATTGAACCCAAATCTCAATGTTTACAAACCAAAAAATATAGACAATGAAACTGACTGCTTATAGGATCAAAAAACTCTCTCGCAAAAGTCACACAGATCTATTGATCAAATGCTAAATCCACTAGGGAAACAATACAAACTCAGAACAATACAAACACAGTAATAAGAGACTCCTGAGTATAACCCTAGACTTAGAACACAAAGATCAATACAGAGATCTGACCATATGAGACCGATTCTGTTGAATGAGACTTGAAACCTATATTATTTGTGAGAGATAACATTAGCAGAGATAGATCTTGAGACTTAAAAGAAAGCAATAGATAGCGCCTCCTCAAATGAGAAATATCTTCTTCTTTTTTTTAATGGAGAAGAGTCGGTGAAGATAACATGCCATGGGCCATAACAGCTTCAAGTCTTGGCCTAATTATTATCCTCAGCTTAGCTAATCAGCACCAACCCACTACGATCATAAGTTCAACTCACAAGCTTTAGCCCATTTATCACATCTACAGCCCATTATCTACAGTCCAGCTACGACCAAATATCTACAGTCCAGCTATATATGCATCCATCCAACCATAAGCCCACTAGCCACCGATCGTCTTATCTAGCCGAGTTAATCTGGCCAGAAACCGGAACAACATCCTGCACAAAACACTTATGCAACATGATGAAAACAAGTAACAAAACAAGTAATAAAGTTGAATAACGAGAAGAGTTAGACTTTTCAACACCGGTGAAATGGTCTTATTTTCAAAACTATGAGTTTCAGTATGTTTATTAATCTAAGCACCTATAGGCTAAGTATTTTAGATATATAGATGCGATGTACATGTATTTAACCATACAAAATGCCAGTATTGCATTATTTATAGTTTCAAAACATAATTTATTACCATCCAAAAAAATCAACAGTCATAAGAGTTAATAACAGTTAATATATACAATATAGGTTGGAGAAATGGCGAGTAATACAACGTGAAGTATGTATATAGTTATAGATTAAAACTATCTGCCTTATGGTGGAGTGGTATGGAGGCTCAATGATAGAAGATCCATTGTTGAAAGGTCATGGGTTCGATTCTTGAGAGTGCCAGGTTTTACCGATTATTCCATTGTCGTGCTTTCGGACGGGTAGATAGTCGGGTTTTTCCCAAAACTGGTGAACTTGGTGAAACCAAGCTTCCTTACATGTCTGGCTATGCCGGGTGGAAGGAGTCCTATTTAACTGAGTAGAGACTCCGAATGGAGTTATTGGTGAATTTCGTTGGCCGTTAAAAAAAATTACAAATTAAAAAATAGAACTAAAGAATCGAAGTATGTTATTAAGTATGACAAAAGTAATAAATGGTTTATAGAGAGGGAGGGGTCATGATGTCTAGATAAAGTACAACAAAGACAACAGCCAACAGGTTCTCACTTTCAGAATCAGGCTTTGCTCTATTCTTTCAACCCCAACACTCCCACATGCATTTGCTTCTCTACTCTAATTGGTCAACTCAAAACAAATAACATATTTGACGAACTAAACAATATTTAATTTAGTATTTTTTTTGGATAAGATTGTTATCAAAATAATTAAAAGTGTGTGTGAAGTATATGCTTTGGATAGATCATAAAGGCTAGTTGAGGCACAAGGATATCATTCTTAATCAACACTATATATTTAAAAATGTTTTGTTGATACAACGTTTATATATTTATTTATATGATAATTCTACAATAGAAATCAAATTAATTATTTAGTTTTCTATAGTTAGGCTTCTTGTGAAGGTTTGTTACCTTCTTTCTCATTCAGTGATTCTTCCTAATCTCCATAACAAAAGTCAAGACTTCTTCTAATTGCAAATTAACGACTGTGACAACCACTTACATGACTCATAACCTCCCTTTTTATACAGGTGATGGAACCCTAAGGGACAACTTTCTCGCATAGCAAACATTAAACTTAGTTTTTGAATCACTAATTCTCTCTAAATCTCTAATCCTCGCTCCCTTTACCGTGGTTGTGCCCTTTGTACGTTCCTTGTGATTGTCATTGACACGCAGTGATTACATTTTCAAACTTAGAAGTTTTCAGCTCCTTTGCTTGTTTTTTAGCTTCAACACCTGAAAATAAAATGATCTTTGCAAACCTGAATTCAAATAATTAAACACCTATGTAAGTAATAAAACGCTATAACTTTCACTACTAGAAAATTGGGCTTTTGTCACCACATTTTCGGTCACATAACGGTAACAATTTTTCTGTAGCCACCATTTTGTAACCGAAAATGCGGTAGCAAAAACACCCGTGTGTGTTGCCCTAATGCCACCAAATAGCTACCACTTTTGTATTTTGCTACCATATGTTTGTCACCACAAAAACGGTTAAAATTATTGCTACCGCTCCTACAATGTTGTAGGAAGATCTTTTGCTACCGTTTTGATACCATTTAGCCACCGATATTACCACCGTTTAGACACCGTTTTTATTGAAAATTTACACTTTTTTGTAACCGTTTTGATACCATTTATTTTGCAACCATTTAGTCATCACTTTCATTAAGAATTTACTACCATTTAGCCATTACTTTCATTGAAAATTTACTACCATTTTGCCACCACTTTCATTGAAAATTTACTACCATTTTGCCACCACTTTCATTGAAAATTTGCAACCATTTAGTCATCACTTTCATTGAAAATTTGCTACCATATATCCACCGCTTACATTGAAAATTTGCTACCATTTAGCTTTGTTACAGCTTTTTTTCCTGCTTTATTAATTCAATTACATTTCAAGAAAACTATATTATATAAAACAGTCACATAATACAGAATCTCAAATTATTTAAAACAAATTTGTTAAAAGTTTTTCCAATTTTAAAATCATGTAAAAGCCTCTAATGGAAACACCAACTAAAACATCAAATAACTGAAGTTATCCATTAAAAACTTCAAAACATTCATGTCTAAGTGTTTATAGCCTGTTTTCGACTCGTAGATGTAAACATAGCTTCAATTTGTGCCATTCTATTGAGCATAGCCTCTTTATCCGCATTATCTTTTTCTTTTTCAGCCATCATGCACGCAATAGTTCCTTCGAACCTTTCTTTATCTTCATCTTCTTCCTTAACAAGCTCTTTGATAATCAAGTTAAACTTTTCAATCTACAAAACAAGCAATGAATAGAATCAAGAAGTCGGAATTAACAAAAACTAATAACGGGTCAACTTGGTTGCACAATAACATAATCCAATTGTGAGTTACCATTCTAGTGCTAGAAGCCAAATAACATGTTCCGATATCCACTATTTCTAATGCACTTAAGGCGCCAAGGCCTACTCAGGCCTTAGGTGCAAAAAAAGCGCTAGCCTACTAAAAACAGGCGCACATAAAGAAAAAAACCAAAATGATTAATCTTATGCATTCAAAACCAAAAATTGCTTGGACCCATTTAACTCATTCATAAGCATAGAACCGTTATTGCAAGCTGAAGTTGGATAAAACACTTGAATAACAGCCAAGTGAATATGCAAGTTGTGCACTTTTTATTAAATCTACAGCCGTTGCAGTTTCTTCAAAAAAAAACTACAGAGAACCTAATGCCCCCTTCCCTACCATCATATCCCTACTTATTAGGAATATTATTTTAGTTTATCACCACAATGAATATTATTTTAGTTTATCACCACAAATCAAGTACAATATATTTTACAACTATCCAAATATTCCTATTAGTCAAGTGTTTACAAAGAGAAAAAAAATCAAACAACCTTGATTTCGCAACTGGTTGATTATGGTGGTATCAATTAAGCTCTGTAACCCCAAATTATTATATAGAGTATAGACTCCTCTAGAGATGTGACTGCCGATTATTTTTAGGGTAAATCAATATGAATCGGAATGATATGTGATAAGATCAAAGAAAAAGCTAAAATGAAAGCCTCTAATTTTTATAGACATCTTACCGAAAAAACATTGCCTACAAGAATTTCCACCTGGAGTTTTTCATGGGCTTTTAGAATTCTCTTCCATTAACATTCTTATCCTTAACCCTATCATTGCAGCCACGTAGAGTCTTTCACGTTCAAAGTGTTGGATCGCAGCCCGGAGATCATCAACTTCTCTATAGTAATTGCCATATTGGAATAAACCTTCGCTTTCTCTAAAAATAATAACAAAACAAATTATCATCAGCTAACTAACATCATTATTAACTGACTTTATAAAATAATTGAAGATTCGATGAAGAACAATTGGTAAATATGTGATTTTATAACGTATGGCACTATGGATTGTGATGATCAGTTTAAACTTATTTGATTACTTTAACTCATGCATTATGAAGACAATAACCAATATGAACTTATGTTATAATTTATGTATGTAGTGGTACCATGCCGGTATCAAAAATACCGATACAAAAATTGACAAAAAGTGGGTAGCGAATACCATATCACATGTATCAGTTCGGCGAGGCCGGTTTTTTGATACTTTACCGCTTTGATATTTTCATTTTTTTCCTGATCTGCAACTCCAATTGATACAAACCATTGTATTACAACTGGTTGAAATTTAATAGTAATTTAAAAATAATTGCCTAATCAAGATATATGAATATGTTTAGAATTTAAACATAAAACCATGTGTTAGCAGAGGTTCCAATCAAATAATGGGTTTTGTAATTTCTTCTACTTTTCATTGCCCTTTTTGAGGAAACAGTGACGTGGGAGAGGTTTTATACCCAAAAGAATAGAACAAACAAACATGCACTTGACTTTAGCAAAATGCTCATTGAAATCAGTTAGTAAACACATTTGCTTTTTTTCATTGGTTTTCTTATAATTCATACATGCGTTCTTTCTTTCCTATAATGCAAACACCACTAGTCCACTACATAGAACTTCATGTGTAGACATGCTGAATAATATTGTTTGTTTCTCATAGCTAACCAGTTTTTCTTCAAAATCTACCAGATTAATCATCTCACCCTTAAACTTAACATTCACTGATCTTTAAAGACAATGGTACATAGATAGTATTGGCAATCAAACAGTTGTACAAAATATAATTACAGAGTTGGCTGAAGCATTTAATCAAACAGTTGGTATGCGTCT
Source organism: Ambrosia artemisiifolia (assembly GCA_032199755.1). NCBI lineage: Eukaryota > Viridiplantae > Streptophyta > Magnoliopsida > Asterales > Asteraceae > Ambrosia > Ambrosia artemisiifolia. Next base: position 11,320,056 of record CM063518.1, on the reverse strand, counting down.
TCGACCTTTCAGTTTTAAACAACAACAAACGAATCATAAATCGAACACTCTAATCTATTCAACCAAAAACTCTAATCTATTTACAAAATTCTATAACAATACATATTTATATAGAAAAAAAGTGTGGCTCAATGGCACAAATACCTTCAAAATAGAGAAGTGCGGAGTGACGACTTCAAATGTTGAGTCAACGATCGAACCAAACTGAGTTAAATATTAGGTCGACTTCAAACGCTAGAGCAGCGCGGTGAATCGCCACCCGCTGCTACCCTTGCACGTACTAATATGTGTTTTAGTCTTTAAGCATTTGAGTCATTGAGAAGTAGAATGGAGAGGGAGTGCCACAATTAGGTTTAGAATCAAAATAGTAGGAGGGAAAGGAAATTGGGTACAAAATTTTTTGCGGAAGTGTTTGAGAAAGTTGGGGGGAAAGATTTGGAGGGTTAGGTATGGAAGGAATTTAAATTTTTTTAAAGTATATTAAATTTTTTTAAGGTGAAGAAGTCAAGTTACTCGTGTACTACTCAAGATTGGCTTGATTAATAACTCTAGATCATCTGAGCTAAAACAAACTTGAAACGGCCCAAGTATAAAAATAGCCTTGTTTAGTAAACAAGTCTTGTCTCACTTATTGAGCTCGAGGCGAATCACGAACCTTAGGGAGCCTATTATATAATTTTTATTTAACATATTAAAACTATATTTATAAAATAATTATTATTCATAAATTATGATAAAAATAACTAAACTATATATAAATTGAAAAAATATTAGTATAACTAATATAATTAATTAATAACTATAAACGAACTGAGCTCGAGCTTGAAAACTTGCCAACGAACCAAGCCCAATCCTTCATAAGTTAAACGAGTTCAAGCCTAAATGAGTTTACTAACCATCATTGGATGTAACTGACCATCATTGAGCTTACTGGCCATCATTGGGTCTAATTGACCATCATTGGATCTAATTAATGATCATTGGTTCTAATTAACTATCATTGTGCCTATTGACCATCATCGGGTCTAATTCACCATCATTGGGTCTAAGTGACAATGATTGGATCTAACTGGCCATCATTGGATCGAACTGATGATCATTGGTTTAATTAACCATCATCGGATCTAATTGATGATCATTGGTTCCAGTTAAGCATTATTGGATCTAACTGACCATTATTGGATCTAATTGACGATCATTGGTTCCAATTGACCATCATTAGGCCTAGATCATCATCGGGTCTAATTGACCATCATCGGGTCTAAATGACCATCATTGGGTCTAAATTACACTGATTGGATCTACCCGCCCATCATTGGGTCTAACCAACCATCACTGGATCTAATTAGTCATCATTGGATGTAACTGACCATTATTGGATCTAACTGACCATCATTGGGCCTAACTGGCCATCACTAGATCCAACTGACCATTAGTGGTGTAATTAACCATCATTAGATCTAATTGACCATAAATGGATCTAAATGACAATCATTGGTTCTAATTGACCATCATTGGATCTAACTGACCATCATTGAGCCTAGCTGGTCATCATTGGATCCAACTGACCATCATTGGATCTAATTTACCATCATTGAATCTAATTGAAGATCATTGATTCTAATTGACCATAAACGTGCCTAATTGACCATCGTCGGGTCTAATTGACCATCATTGGGTCTAAATGACCTTCATTAGGTCTAAGTGACAATGATTGAATCTAACTAACCATCATTACATCCAATTGACCATCATTGAATCTAATTGACGATAAAATATTTACAGTTAGTAGTTTTGTTTCTTTCATTAAGTGTGGCTACTAAATGACAATTTTTTTCTTAAAGTGTGGTTAAAGGTTTCCAAAAGATGTGTTTTTGTTTCTTTCATTTGTTGTTTTTTATAAATTTTTATTTTTTAATTATTTCTTATTATTTTTCTCACAAATTTACCACAAAAAATAAACGGTGTCAAAATTTGCAACCGATTTGTTACCTTATCTTAGAATACATATTTTGGTGTAAAATCAGTTGTTAAATTCGCTACCATTTTTCTAGGTAGCAACTTTTGGTGATAATAGCCCAGTTTTGTCGTGGCTAATATGGTAGCAATTTAGTCTCAAAATTACCACTAATTAGCTACCATATATGTATATGCATTACGCTTTAAGAAATAGGTCCCTAAATTTGCTACCACTAAGGTGGTCACAATTCAATAGGTTTGTTGTTTTTCTTTATAAATTATTATTTTTTAATTCTTTCTTATTATTTTTCTCACGAATTTACCACAAAAAAATAAATGGTGTCAAAATTCTTATTATTTTTCTCACGAATTTACCACAAAAAAATAAATGGTGTCAAAATTTGCAACCAATTAGTTACCTTATCTTATAATACATATTTTGGTGTAAAATCGGTTGCTAAATTTGCTACCATTTTTCTAGGTAGCAACTTTTAGTGACAATAGCCCAGTTTTCTAGTAGTGTTTTACTACTTTTCTGTAAGCAAAAACCACAACACTTTGTGAAATTACAAGTCTTGCTGTTTTCATTAATTAAGGTAGGAAAAACATTTAGAAAACACAATTCTTACTAACACATAAGCATAAAAAATCACATTTATAGAATACGAGATGAACACTAAATCATTGTTGTCATGAGAAAATGAGTAAATTCTCATTTTTGTGAAGATAAAATATACGCAAGAGCTTGAAGAAATGAAAGAAGAGAAACACGCCGGGTTATTTATTATATAGGGAGGCACAAAATAAATATGTTACCTACTGAATGAAAAAAGAAAAAAAAAAAATAAAGGAGAGAAATACTCTTAATACAACAAAATGTTTTTATATACACATCAACCATGAAGATTAAACATTAACATTAAGACGCATGCATATGGCACCCTATAAATACACTCCCATTCATTCGTACCACACCAACTTTCCAAGTCATAAAGCCAACCTCTCTCTCTCTCTCTCTCTCTCTCTAGACAACAAGTAGTCACACCTAAACTCCCAAAAATGGCCTTCAAGAAGTCATCAAACAACAAGCTATCACAAGCAGCACTTATCAAACATATTATAAAGAGGTGTTCAAGCCTAGGAAGGAAACAAGAACAACATTATGACGACGTACCCAAGGGCCATTTCGTGGTATACGTTGGCAACAACCGAAGCCGATACGTCATTCCCATTTCGTTCTTGTCACGGCCTGAGTTTCAAACCTTGCTCCACCAAGCTGAAGAAGAGTTTGGGTTCGATCATGACATGGGTCTAACCATTCCTTGTGAAGAACAAGCTTTTGAGTCACTAACTTCATTGCTTCGGTATTGAGTATACCGATTATTTTGTCTTATTATTTCGGATTTAATCTAACCGTGCATTAAGATATTCTTAAGTAAAATCCCACAACTAGCTTGGAATGGGTTGCTTTGGTTGATTGTAAATTTTCAAGATTTTTTTTCTCATAATGTACGTGTTTGCTGTTTTTCACTCGTATTTATTATTTGCTTTTTGTTACTCAAATAACATAAATGAATGGATGAGTAAATTTTACTCCCCGCTGGCTTTTATAGAATAATTTATTTGTTAAATTTGTGTTCACAATTAATTTGCTTTTTTTTTTTTTTGTGAATATAACGTACAAACTTTGAATTTAATTAGTATGTGTTATCGTTTTCTTCAAAGTCATGTTGGTCGGCTAGAACTAGTCTTCCCTAAGCTATACGGAAAGAGAGTTATAGTTTGATGATGTAGTTGACTCGTGTAGCAATTTATTTAAAACTCGAACTCTAGTTCAGCTTATTTGAGTTGTCCTTTAGAGTTCGAGTAAAAGAATCAAGTCTTAAAATATGTAAGAATTGGTTCAACAATCTTCTACTAATAAACATTGTGAAACTAATTGCTCTAAGCCCATTTCCAAGTAACTATGTTTACATGTTGTAATTGCTCGTACCATTTTCATCCATTAATTTTCACAGAGTCACTATTGTGCGGCCGCACCCCTCCACTCCTACCGTCATACGTTACAGTCCTCACAAATGACACTCTTGTGGACATGTGCATCCCTTCGCTTGCTCTCTCCTGCGCTTCAGCTACCAAATCTTCTACGTTAGTCTATGGACGCCGATGGGTGGCTAGGACATTGTAGATGTCCTTTCAATTGTACATATACCCATGATGCAAGTTGTAATAAATATAATGGTTATTATCAGAGGTGTCTCCGAAGATTTACGTGCCTTATTTGAGCCGTTAAAAAATATGCCCCTTAGGCTTAAACAAAACCCCCAATTCTAAATATGAAAAAATTACCTAATTAAGTAATTACACTCAATTTTAGTGCACAAAAAAAACACCTAATTGCAATAATAGTTTATTAATCCACTGACAAACATAAAAAATACACAAAACCCAAGTACCTAACAAAGTAATCATGCTCAATTGAAAATAAAAAAAACCATAAAAATATTTTTTATAATTAGAATCTTAAAGATTAAACTTAATGTTACAATCTAGATGGATGGGATATGGACATGTGGTTATTGGAATTATAAACTATACTTTTATAATTGTATGTAATGTTTGTATTAGTATGTATGTAGATTATAAGTTTGTCTTAGTTGGTTAGTATATTAGAATTTGTATATGGGTCAAAATGGATAACATCAAGGCTGCATACAAGTCAATTATATTCGGATCAGAAGATGCTAAAGACTGCAGCATGTGAGAGTCAAATGGGTCAGCAAACTCAAACAGAAACAGCACCAAAACATGAAATAAAATGGCGGGACAGAAGGTGAAAAGACCAGAATGCCCTGACAGTTAATTTCAGTTTGTTTGGCGCCAAAATACATCAATCGGTGGCAGTTATGATCAAGACAAACAGACACAACCTTTCAGACAATAACTTCAACAAACGCATTGTTTCATTTGTATATATAGGATCTTTGTATTCATTTGTAATCACTTTTTGGGTGTACAATATTTCCTATCAATAAAAGTCCTTTATTTCCCTGCACATGTTCATATACATGTTGCTTTAGATTCTTGATTCTTGTTCTTGATGTCCAACAAATGGTATCAGAGCATGGCAACGATTCTTGGACAACGATTGAAAACCGCTGCACGAATCGAAAAGAATCAAGAATCTTATGAAAATGATCCAGAATTTATACACCAGAATTGAAGAAGAAGATTCATCAAGAAACAGAGGAATGATTATTGAAGTTACAGTCAACAATTGAAAAGAAAGAAAAACAGAGTACGAAGCAAGAAGATGAACAACCAATAAACAGAGTAATATTCTCTTTGTGTTGTTTATTTTTAAGAAATCTATTTGAAATTGATTTAAATCATTCAATTCAATCAGAATTGAATCCAAAGATAATCGATTTCAATCGTGTTCAGTCAATAAACACAACGAACACATACTCTGTTTTTGAAAAGATTCACAGATCGAATCATATCAACATATCGTATGATTCCTTTATAAAAGAATATGAAATCAAACGTTTAGATCTGTGATATTGATTGGACTGATGAATATTACATCGAGATCCCAAGTTTCAACGTCAAATCATCACCGAAACATAAGAATCGTGTGAAATAAATGGAGACGAAGAATATGGATTAATTTGATTCATATATGAAACCGAGTTCACACTCTCATATATGGAAAAAGTAATTAATCGGATTCATATATGATACCGAGTACATACACTCTCATATATGAACGGATATAATACGATGAAACGGGTCTTGATCAAAGAAAAGGGAAAGCAGAATATTACACAAAATATTGAAGTAAAAGAATATCCTCTGTTTTTGTTGAAAGATATGGATTGGGAAATAATATATATAGGACTTGATTACATGGAATCCTACAATGAAGAAGAAGATATATATATAATACGAATGATTGGATTCCAAACGGATCGGATTGAACAAGAAGTTGGATCGATTGAACGAGAATAACAACCAAAAGTCAAACATCAGCCTATGGATTGGAAAGAAATAAAAGAATGAAGGCTTCAACTCTATCCTAAACTAGTTACATAAAAGTCTAGTTTAAGGGAGGGTATTGGAATTATAAACTATACTTTTATAATTGTATGTAATGTTTGTATTAGTATGTATGTAGATTAAATGTAGATTATAAGTTTGTCCTAGTTAGTTAGTATATTAGAATTTGTATATGGGTCAAATTGGATAACATCAAGGCTGCATACAAGTCAATTATATTCGGATCAGAAGATGCTAAAGACTGCAGCATGTGAGAGTCAAATGGGTCAGCAAACTCAAACAGAAACAACAGCAAAACATGAAATAAAATGGCGGGACAGAAGGTGAAAAGACCAGAATGCCCTGACAGTTAATTTCAGTTTGTTTGGCGCCAAAATACATCAACCGGTGGCAGTTATGATCAAGACAAACAGACACAACCTTTCAGACAATAACTGTCAACAAACGCACTGTTTCATTTGTATATATAGGATCTTTGTATTCATTTGTAATCATTTTTGGGTGTACAATATTTCCTATCAATAAAAGTCCTTTATTTCCCTGCACATGTTCATATACATGTTGCTTTAGATTCTTGACTCTTGTTCTTGATGTCCAACAGTGGTAGCCATAGAGGATGATAAACATTCAACTCACAATTTTAAATTGGAATTGGAATCTCGATATTCTTCTGCAGGTGACACCAAATAGAAAGAAAAGGCGAATATCGTTGCTTTTTTTTTTTAATTTTAATAGGTTAAATAGGTATTCGGCTTATAAATGTTATGGGTCTTGAGTTAATAATTTATAAGTTTTAAATTGATTATTGGACCAAAATTTTAAGTGTTAAATGAGCTTTCTATTTTTTTAAAAATGCACACACACATATATATAAATTATATTAAAAAACCTGAGCCCCAATAAAAGTAGGCCAAAGCCGGATGGCCTCCCCGGCTTGAGCCATAGCCGGCCATGGGTATTACTTCAGTTCGATTTTGATGACCAGCTTCATTCGACTATCAAAGACTTAAATAACACATGAAAAACGGGTTACATATACTATATACCACATTAAAAACTTTAGTGGTGTAATGTGAAATTAATGTATTTAGTAGGAAACATAAATCAAATTTTAGATCGATGTAACGGGGCATTATTTTAGCCAAATTGGAGTTTTTGGTGATTGGAATGTTCTTTGATATTAAATTCTTGTTTTTGCCAAAAGAATGGTAGGGTTTTTCCCGCTTGTAGTTGTAGGGAAAGCATTCATGAAATATCTTGATATTTTAGGCACTTGCGACTAGGGCTGTAAACGAACCGAACTTTCAGCGAACAGTTAATGAACCGTTTGGCGGGAAGTCCGTTTGTGTTCGTTCGTTTAACAAATGAACGAACACGAACAAGAAATTTCGTTCGTTAAGTTAAACGAACGAACATGAACATAGGTCGCGTTTGTTCGTTTATGTTCGTGAACGTTCAGTAACGTGTTCGTTTGTGTTCGTTTATGTCCGTTTATACTTGTTCGTTTTTGTTCATTTGGTTTTTAAATTTTATATTTAAAATTTTAATATTATATATATGTATATAAAGAAACTTACTATAACAATGTTTTAAATTTTATATTCGTTCGTCTGTTTGTGTTCGTTTGTGTCAATTAACAATGTTTTATCTATATTTTCTAGTCAAACGTCCGTTTATGTTCGTTTGTGTCCGTTTGTGTCCATTAGTGTTCGTTTGTGTTCGCAGACAATGTTCACGAACAGTTCGTGAACATCCAAATTACAAACGAACACGGACACGGACAAACTTTTATGTTCGAAAATTGTCCACGAACAGTTCATGAACAGATTTAAAGCTTAACAAACGAACACGGACAAGCTCCGTCCGTGTCCGTCCGGTTCGTTTACAGCCCTACTTGCGACGGAGTTACACTTTTGTGGGGGTGGGTTATGATTTTATTTTATTTTTTTTAATTTTTTTTTGCAACAGTGTAATTCTTTGACTTGTTCAAAATCAATGTGCTACACTCAAAATAATTTTGTTCACTTAAAAAGTAATTTCATAGTTTTGAGCAATCGGTTATAATGTTATATTATTTCATTATGGCAATTTGCACAATGGATTAAACTAGATAGGTGTAACTAAGCCGAAGCTGAGCTCAACTAAACTTCAAAGCTTGACCGAGCTTGATAGACGTATTTTCATACTTGAGCTTAATAAGTTGGCCGGACTATGAAACTCAACTTGAATAATTTATAGGAGTATTGGATTTAAATCATCCCAACTATTAGCGATTGGCCATCATCGGTCTTAACTAACGAAATGTGTGTTAGCGGTCCCACTTTCTCACATATTGGCTACCAATGGACTATGACTAATAGAATACAACTGACTAGTTTATACCCCGGGAGCGTCCCGAGGTTAAAAAATCTAATATTCATAAACAAACGAAAAGAATAAATAACTTAATATCTAATATTAAGATCTAAAAAAACAAAGCGTCAATTATTACCTTTTGCCATATCCATAAAAAACAAAACGTTAATTATTACCAATGCTATATGTACAACCAAGGCGTCAATTATTACATGATTTATCAATTCTACTAATTATTTTCAAAGTATGTTCTTTAACCATTAGCAAATGCTAACCTGCAAACGCTGCAAAACAGGCTTTTGCCATCTTTCCCGCTGACAGAAAAAGAAGGAAAACTTTGTCAACAAAATATGCATTACTAATTATATTAACAATACTGAAAAAGGGAAACTCAAGGCTATTATCATCTCAAGATAAACAGCCTTTCTTAACCACTATGTTTTGATTACAACAACAAAATAGAACAATTTTCAAATCAATACCTTTTCTTTCCGGTGATTGAAGATGGACTAAAAAACTCCACATAGAGCTTGAAGGGCCTATGAAGTTGACAAAATAAGATGTAATCACATTTCAACTTCAACTCCCTTAAGTTTCCTTATCATCATACGAGTACCATCCTCAAGTTCTCCCAATTCAACAACTTTCTTTGAAAGACGCCATAGAAATAAAAGACCAATTGATATACAATGAAAACTAAAATAACCTACAATTAATTCATCATGTATAAATAAGTTAGTAATATAGTTAAATAAATATGAGCATAAACACTTACAATGCGATTTTAAGCAACAATGGTGAACACATAAGAGTCATTAGCATTTACTTCTTCTTGGTTCGGATCAGATTTGTCAGATTATATGTGTTGCTTAACATTCTACAGAGCTTCTTCTTTCAGATCATTGGCATTTAGTTATTGTGATACACACCCTAAACTTAGTTGGAGTCAGAAATTGCAACAAAATAAACTCTTCTAGTTTTGTGTTACACTAAAACACAATATTCATATCCGTAAACAGCAATAACCCTAATCACACGAGGCACCAAAAAATAAATATAAACCTCCAGTATCAATTATTAAAAATAGTCTGATAATATTTACAATCTACATCCAATCCTCATCATCTACGGTACTTACAGGCCTAAAAGGTAAAAGTTCATTGCTTCTAGATTAATGGATGAGGTCGACATCCGGTCACAACCAAAAGGATACCCAATAATCCAAAACCTGACAGCATAAAAACAAACCTTGGATTTAAGATTCAAAGCACTGATTTCAGTCCCTCTTCTTAAAATTGATCGACACCTCTCAAAATCAAACTCAAGATTCACGTATGACCACGTGGATGAAACCTACAAATTATAAAAATTAAAAAAACAAAACTCAGTTAGGCCATGGTGACGTGGCAACAGACTTAAATGCCTACGTGTAAAAGAATTGCAAAACATTTTTAAAAAAATTAAAAAACAACTTTTCTTCTCTCTCTACTCTCCATATTCACCACCACCACTGGACTGCCTCACCACCACCACCGTAACCACCCACCGCACAACCACCATTTTCAACCACTTCAAAACCTTACCAGAACCACACCACCTTACCTTGTCTTCTATTCTTTTGGCGGATTATGAATAATGCCTTTCATACGGAAACTCTCACGCGTCTTAATTTGTATGTAAACTTTTAACCAAACACATGTCTCTTTTAGTTCTGGAACCTTCTTCTTCTTCTTCTCCAATGACTGTTACCAAAGAAAACTCTAAAAATCGTCGTCGCACCGACATTCGATGATACTTTATCTTCCTTCCTAATTCCACGTCTGAGCCGCTATATTTTGTCCGACGACTTCACATTACCCGACGATTTCTTCTCCTTCGACTTCCATGACCTTAGTATAACCTTTAACGATCAACATCATCCTTCAAACACGCAACAGTTTCTCCATTTAGAGTCTGTGAAATCAGTGAAGATTTGGGAATTCGTTGTCCGAACTGAGGAATGACGTTGGCCTACATGTGATGATGGTACTGATGAAGGCCGTGATGGCTGTTGTAGACGATTCTGCCACGTCGGGTAATGTGGTGGTGAGGTATTTTAGGGGTTGAAGATGGTGGTTGTACAGTGGGTGATTGCGGTGGTGGTGAGGTGCTGCAGTGGTGGTTATGAGGTGAAGTGGCCGGTGGAGTAGTGGTGGTCAAGATGGTGAGTAAAAAGAGAAGAAAAGATTTTTTTTTAAAATTCAAAATGTTTAGCAATTGTTTTTACATGTAGGCGTACACGTCACCATGAACTAGCTGGGTTAGACCCCAATTAGTAAAACGTCGATGGAGGAAATATCTTGAAAGTTGGGGCTGGCAAAAAGAATTTCTTGAGTATGGATTATTAATGTCGGCCAATCAATTAATGTTTGGATTATTAAAATACAATATTCTGATTTTTTTTCCTCTCATGTGTACATACTATTACAAAATGGAACAACGTATCTAAGTCAACATACTAGTGAATGTTTAGTGTGAATTAGAGAGCAGATAATGTAACTTTAATAAAGCATTACGAAGCCACGTTGCTTCAACAACACTAGTGACAGCCATATAATTGGCTTTTATACCCCAACCAACTTGTTTACGATTTTTTTTAAATGCATTTAATTAACTGTGTAGTTCTGATGCGATGTTTTGTGCTTATTGCCAAAAACCATATTATGTTTAATGCTTAATCATGAACACGCCAATAATTAACTTAAAAACTTTACTTAATCTTAAACGCATCAAACCTAATGAGTAATGAATTAATGGCCACCTTTTGACTAGAACTAGAAGTTGCATCCTAGTACTTGAGCTCACTTGAATTCGTCACTTGAAAGAGAGCTCGCCACACAAAAAAATAAAAAATAAAAATTAATGGAAGCACATGTACATATAAAACCTACGATAGAAATGTAGTGAAACTTTAGTAGCTTAAAGGGAAAATGATGAAACTGCAGAACATTGATGAACTTGCATGGAAGCCAATAGTTCAATTCAAACAAGCTCAAAGAGGATGGCAAGTTGGGGCCTGAAATCAAACTCCAAAGTGACTTGACTGTGAAGACACCCGTCTGGTCACACAACCAGCTCCATTTGTCGCAATGACTCGTTAGACAGGTCTGAGAATTGAGATAATATGGAGCAGCAGGCATTGAGCTCAACAACTTTCTAGTCCGTTTCCGAATCCAGAGCCCAACACCAATTAAGAGCCGTGACAGCCCACAACTCCTGTATTTTGTCCATGATCATGCATCCTTTAAACTTTTTTGAGTATGAATAAAGATGGGAACAATTGTTGTAAGGGCGGGGTCGTTAGGAAGTTCACAAGAGTCTCTTTCATGGCAGAGATCTCAGCTCGCCTAAGCACGTCTCAATGGACATCCCTAATCAAATTGTGTCGGTATTTGAACCCAGACAACACCTTAGAGTGGACCGCATGCTCTCCGAAATTATCTCAACAAGCCTTTTTGCAAATAAGGCACGACTATCCACGAGGAAAGGGGGATCATAAACTGTTATTTAAGGATAGCCCGATACCCCTTGCCGACATGTGTTGCCCTGGCCCATCAATGGGACAACTATCAGAAAGTCTTAGGCATCGGCCTCGAGGACATTCAAGCACCGCTTTTTGGCATTGGGACAAACAAAATTATCTCCCAATGTCTGCAGAGTTTTACAATAGAGAGCACTCACCAATGTTTTTTTTTTTTTGGGGGGGGGGGGGGGGGGTCCTTATTAGTAAAATCGCCAAGATCAAAACCAGGAAGAAACCTATGTACGCTGCTAGTGCGAGCTCGTAATCAGAGTCCACTTCCACAACACTATTGTCCCTCATAATGTGATCCTGCAACAACTAAGACTGCCCCTAAAATCCACGAAAGCATATGCTGACACATCCTCTGGTGAATAGAGGCCTAAGCCCCCCCCCCCCCCCACCCCCACAAAAAAAAACGTATCGTTAGGGACGCCAACCGCAATTGGAAATCCCTAAAGTTCAGACCCCTACAAACTACACCCATACAAGAACGAAGCAACAGAAACTCACTTTGATGGTCCCGCAACTGAAGTAGACACCCCACAAGGTTCACCGCACACGAGACTCTTTTCACAGCCAAGTAGTTGAGATAACCCGCATCCTGACTAACAACCACTATGAAAAGTTTCACACATTTCTCCGGTCTCCCAATACCATTGAAAAGCCCGGGGTTCACCTCTCAATTTCCCTAGCAGTTATTATAGTTATTTTTTAAGAATTTGTCATATCTCACTAGAGGCGGACTTGGGGATTGTTTGTACTCATTGCTTATGAGTACGTCCTCATAGGCTCATAGCACATTTGCATAACATCGTTATGTGGGGGCTAGAGCGAGTGTTAAAAATCTTATAGAAAACGTTATGACGAATTTTATGTGATATCAAATGCATATTCGTGTAAAGTTCAAATTCCGTCTCATACACTAGTTGTAAATGTATGTAGATAACTAGACACATATAAAGAACCATTTTGGCATGTTTTTTATAACATTAAAAAAACGTAAAAATAATTGATATTATAGATCACAAATGAACATTATTGAGAAGATGTTGAGACAAAACGGTTTATCCTACCCATAGGATTGAGGAAAGTCTAGAATTTTGAGGTGTAAAAGGCGGCCACATATAGATCAATATTTTATTCATTATTCAGAAAGACAATTAATACATGTAGAAACTATTGAGCGGTGTCTTCACATGGATTCGAAACCGCTCAAAGTTGGCCCCGCTGGCTTGGGATAAATGGATCGACTTTGATATTCTTGATATGTTGTAATTGTTTTTGGTTTTTTGGTGTTGGCCGTTTGGCTTTTGCGGTGTAACTTGGAACCAGCCTCTTACTGAACCTTTATATTTAGAGTAAATTACTATTTGAGTCCTTGTGTTATCGTGATTTTAACTAGTTGAATCCAAGACGAAAATGTTTAACAACATGAGCACTTGGTTTTTTCATTTGTAATCATTTGAGTCCAAATTACTAACTCCGTTAGATTTTCTCAGTTATATTTTGTTAAATGACATAAATGCACATACCATGAAAAATAAATATTAAATATCTACATAAATATACATATCTTCTTCTCCCCCCATCTTCTATATTTATTCTTCTTCTTCTACACCACCACTGCACCACCTCACAACCACCACAGACACCATTATGCCACCTCCGGCCACTAATTTAACCATTAAACCTCACATCGCCACAAGACACCGCCCCAAACCCCCACTACAAAAACAACCCTCGACCACCCTTTTCATAGCCATCACCACCGTAACACGCCGCACCTCAGAACTGCAACCACCAACAACAACGATTTGACCTCCATTGTCAACATCACCGTACACAATCACAATTGTCAACAAAATCGAGGATAACCGGAAACAAAAATTGAAGGTAGGAACTTATCATTTCTTCGGAAAGTACCCACTGATCCTGATGTTTGTCTCTGATTTACTCATATCTGGTTGTTGATAATCGAAACGACTAGAGCAGCCGCCGTTGGAGTTCGTTACAAACCCTAGTCGTCGTGAATCTTTACTTGCCAGATGTGTTATGGCAGGGTAGAGTGGTTGTGGTGCAATGGGCGGCGAGAGTTGTGGAGGTACTATGGCAGTGGTGGGGGGTGCACCTGGGTGGGTGGTGCCGTGGAGGGGTGGTGGGAGGAGGGAGGTGCAGTGGTGTGGGGAGAGAGAGAGAGAGTGAGAGAGAGAGAGAGAGAGGGAGAGAATAGGTTAATATTTATGTGTGTATTATTTTTAAGTACCTTATGCATTAAGGCTTGTACTTTAGATGTAAATGACTGAAATGCCCTTCTAGCTAACAAACATAATAAACGATGTTAGTAAATTGGACTTAGATAGTTATAATTTGAAAATGCAGGTGCTTAGATTGTTAAACATTTTGAATTTAGATTCAAGTAGTTAAAATCACCAAAACACGAGAACGCAAATAGTAATTTACTCTTGTATTTATATATAAAGTTGTTTTAGTTATAAAAAACAGTATTGAGCGGTCCAAAACTTATTATTATGGTAGGTGTCCACTTAGTTGTTATGTAGCAACATCATATGTCATTACTCACTGTCCATCAATGCACTAGATTGTGGTAGTTTCATGTGGACCTGCTGTCACAACTCGACCAAGGTGGGCCTGGTCGAAATACAGATTGGTACCAAACTTGCACAGCAGAAGTAACAATTGTTCAATATAATAATTTATACAATTTCTAGTTCTAAATTAATACAACTCAGATAATAATAATTAAACTAAACTACTGCGTGGACGAATCATGGCACTCGTCGAAGCATTCCCGGATGTATATTTCACTAGATCTCTACCGATGCTTAGCTCTAATCCTCAAGTAGCATAATCCTTGTGTCATATAGTTCTTCCACAATGTCTACACGTTCCCTGAGCTCATATATATATATATACCTCGTTCCTCGATTCCAATCCAGAAGTGGTACCTGAACACATGCTTAAAAATAGGTTTGGGTCAACAAACATGTTGGTGAGTCCGTGTGTGCGTTAAACGGGTTTCAAAATAAGTTTGTCGTTAAAAGTCGGTTTATAAGTTATATGGTTTCCCACAATTTAGTTTTTAATTCCCAAAATAGGTTTACAAATTAATAAGGTTCAACACATGGTTGCACTGGTGATGTACAAGCCACACCTCAAACCTGACACTGAATCCATATACTCCCATTATGGATTCCTTGGCAAAATACGTGTCACAAATCTCAGTGGAGGGTTCTCCGGGCTTCCGGATCCACTGTGTGTGGGGGTTTCCCCAAGTAGTACTACCCACATATTAAGTGGCCCAATTCCCTTGGGTTGATGAGTGTGAATGGTATCGGGAGTACCTTGTCACATCATACTGGGTTCTCATTGGTTGTCAAATGGAAACATGCGTTCACCCCAAAACGTTTAATAAAAGTAAAAGAGGGGAAGGTTCACGAGACTCACCTGGATAGCAATGCACATGAACGGTTTATAATAATTGAAGCATCTAACATCTTGTACGGTATTCTTCCTGTACGAATCCTAAGTCAACAATTATGGTTAGTGGTTGGTTTTTATCCGGTAATGGTTACGCGTGTGGACGAGCTCGAGCATATGGTTTCTATATATCTTTGTATCCGAAGTCTCATGTGCCAATTTAATTCTTCTACTCTAATTCCCAAAGGTCAAGGTGATAATCCTCTCGATATTTATATATGTTTATACTTAGTTCACGTCGCTTATGATAATATACAAGTTGTCAAGCATCGATTCTATAACTAATATCCGAGATCTCAATCTTGGTGTTTACATTATTATTCTTGCCTAACTCTATCTTATGTGTCTAGGCGTCAAGTTACTATCCGCTTTACTATTTATATATATGCTTGCATCTAATAACATGTCATATGTTATGCCTAACTAAGTTCAATCTTTAGTCCCAATGTCCAAGTATTGCTATTAGGATTCCTTGGTTTGTTCATATAAGCTTTTTATATATAAATATACATGTCTCGTCGTATCCTAGTTCTAATCACATCCGAGTCTTGGTATCCTTGTTCAAGATCCATGTCCATGTCTTAAGTCTTAGTGTCTAAAGGGTCCATGGTCAAAATATTAAATCGCCTAACCAAGTCTACGTCTAATCTCCCATACGTCGCAAATCTAACTCCAAGTATTATGTCCGAGTCATATACTCAATGTTCAATGTTTCAAGTGCCAAGTCCCAACACTATGGTTCCTATTATCAAAATCAAAATGTCCAAACCAATGGCCGATACTCAATATAATATGCTCGTCGAGTCCCACACACCATATATAAAGGTCATAATTAATATCACGATCAAGTTAACGGTTTCGGTTATACCTCATACTCGGACAAAGATTCGTGTTGACCAGGTTGACCCACATTGACTGATTTGACCAGTCAACCATCTTGACTTCTGTTGACTTTCTTATCGACCCGTTGACTTTTGTTGACCGAACCTTAACCCACTTCACAATCTGTCTTCAATCCTTAGAGTACTCCCATCCATCAACAACACTCGAGACCACCACCATTATCTTGCTTACAATAATAACCACCACCACTCTAACCCGGTAACCATCAACCTACGCCACCATCTTCTGTCGAGTAACCATACCCATCTGCCAGAAACCACCCCGGTGACTAGCATGACCCGACACCCTCTACCATCATCTTCTAATATTATCAAAGATGGGGTTTTTACCTTTGTTGGTCGGAGAGCACATCGGACCCGATCGGAAGTGGGAAGAAGCTGTCGTCACCACCGTCACCGTGAATCACCACCGTCACTGTTATCGTTGTAGTCATCTTCTTCAACCTCAACCACCGCCGCCGTCATTTTCCTCCTACCTCCGAGTTCTCTCTCTATCTTTCTCTGTGCTTCTCTCTCTTCGATGTCTCTCTCTCTACGCGTCTCTCTCTCTCTCTAGATCTGGTAAGATGGGTGTAAGCATAAAGTGGGGGTCACGAGGCTTGGGGGCCGGTTCCGCCACAGCTCCTCCGGAGCTCCGCCGCTAGCGGTGGAGGTCTTCCACCTTCCTGCTCCCCTTTCTTCTATTATGGTAGTGTGGTTGTGAGTATGATATGATGTATGTATGCTGTACGAGATGAGAGAGATTGAGTGATAGGTGTCTGTGTGTGTGTGTTTGAACAAGATGAGAGAGAGAGAGCAGATGTTTTGCTGTGGATATATAATAAAGGGGTGGGTTTTTATAATAAGGTGAGGTGTGAGATGGTGGTGAGGTGCCATAACCTCAATGGGAAATGGGGGCATGTGTCCTTCTTGAGAGGTGACACATGTCCCCAAAGTGGTGACTAACCACTTTAAACTTAGGTCGGGTTTGGGTTCGTAACGTATATCAGTTCGTTCTTATGACGCGCAATCTAATAATATTTTATATATTCAGTGGTTCGGTTTTTGGTTTCGTACACTATCGTATTATTTATTGGTTTTTGATTAAATTAAGCGCAAAAAAATTTTCGGGGTCCGTTCTGGGTTGTTACACCCGCCCCCTACATTTTATCTCAACATAAAGGTCACACTTGACAGGTAATTCTAACCAGATAAAATCTATACAAACATCAATTTATTTTAGTGAATTCATTGATATTAACAAAATGTGTTATTCAAATCTTTAATTTTATATATTAATATTTCAAAGCATGATATCCTACGTGATACTCAAAGAAGTCATCCTCACCCTTAAGTTTACGAGAATCAAATACCTCCAACACCTCACCGACCATGACCAAGATATGAGTCTCGTTGTCACCAAACCGTCGGAAGCTATCCTAATCAAACTTAATATCTGATCAAGTCCTCTTAACTACCGAATTTGTTAACACTCTACGAGTATTAGTACTAACAGAATTATATTTTCTGTTAAGTTTTTTTGTTTTCGTTACGGGTAGAAGAAGATAGGGCATTGGAATAACTGGCGACTGCGAGAAGAGAAGAGGATATTATGTGGCGGAGGTTGTAATGTAATAGGGTGGATGGATGGTGGAATAACAGTTATTTGATGACAGTCGTGGTAGCTATGACGGCGTGAGGGGACATCACGGTGAGTCAGTGGTAATCAAATTAACGGCATCCACCAAGGGATTTTTTGTTGACACCACTTCTAGAGAGTATTATTGGATAATGTAAACTATGAACTTAATATTTATATTTGTATTTGTAATTTTTAGATGATAAACATATGTATTAAAGTATTGGTATGTGTATGTAGTTTAACATAGATCATAGGTAAATGTATCTTAGTTTTAGAATAATATGCTGCAAATGGGTCGTTATGGGTCAAGACAGAAGACTGCAACATAGTCAGCATGTTCGAATTATAAGGAGACCAAGGACAGCAATAAACATCCGAAGATTAAAGACTCAAAACATGGTTGCAAGTGATGAAAAGACTTTTATGCCCTTGACAGTTAAATTTGTTTAGTTTGGCGCCAATTCTTTCAACCGGTGACAGTTACACAATCAACCAACATGACCGTTCAAAATGATAACTGCCAAGGAGGACATAACGGTTCAGAATGTATATATAAGACTTGTAGGGCACATTTGTTCTTTACCAAGATTGTTTTATCCTTAATTCAATCCAAAAGTTCTCTTCGGTTATTTCATTGAGTATCAAGAATCTTTGTTCTTTTGTTCGATCATTTTGTTTATTGTTGTGTTGTTATTCAAAGTTAGTTTGTTTATGTTTTTGTTGTTTATCCGCTGCCAACAAGTATGTTCTCTTTTTTTTAATTTGTTTGATGAGAACTGTAACTTCCATTCTTAGGGTTACTTTGGTAATTTGTTTTCTTTTAATATACTTTCTTGAGTCTTAACAATGTGTTGTTTTAAGCTGGATTACAAGTAGAGTTGAAAGTGGGTTTCTTGTGAATTATAAAAAAGATAAAAAAATATCTTTTTTTTTTTAATTTGATGATAAACTATAGCTTTGGTTTTTAGGTTAGTTGGGTAATTTTTTAGCAATGTGTTCTCTTAAGATGATTTGGAAGTGGGTTTCTTGTGAATCATGAAAAAGATAAAGAATATATGAAGTTAATATTTTCTAGGTGTTAAGTTAATTTAAGCACTTATTAAAGTTTATTTATGTTCTATTATATGTTTTTTTATGCTTTTTTGTTGAGTTCTTGATGGCAATGATGATAACAATTAATTTTATTACGCTAGTTAATGTCTGTTTTCTGCTACTATGGGAGAAATTGAGAGAATTAATCCAAAAGCTTATATAAAAGACAACGTTGTTGCTGAACATATCGGATTATATTGTATACATGTTTGTTGCTCTAGTTAGTTTTTAGTTATTGATACGCGGTTGGAAGTCAGTAGTTTTCTATGTTTAAGATTGTATTTTTATGCAATTTTATATTGTCAAATACACTACTTTGACTTGGTTTATGTTTGTAGGCTTAGACGAGCTTAAAGTGCATTTCAGAAGTAAAACGAGGCTTTAGATTGAAACAAGGAATGACATTTTATGACAAAGAATTATTATGTGATCGTCATTAACATTTAGAGATGAATTTTCGTCAAGAATCATTATGACAAGCAATTAATGATTTTCTAATTACTTTTGGGTCTTGGAAATATCACGACAATAACAAAGGAGAAGACCATTTTGAATGCTCATTATTATTATTTATTCATTGTGAAGAAATAATAATTAAAAGGAATTAATTTCCTTTGACCAAAGATGAAGATATGACCGAAAACAAAGCTTTCTATGAGGGAGGTTTTTTTTATGTAAAGGAGGGATTTCATTCGGTTGGGGGGTTTTTACTAATTCATCACCACTCCATATTCAACGAATCAAGAGGTCACTCCATGACAAGTCTTTTACAACTTCTTCAAGCTCCATGGCCATGAGTGGCTAGTCTCTTTGTATCATGCTTAGGAATTAAACAATTGAAGTTCTAGGGTTTAAACATTTGGGTATTTCTTTAAACTTTTAATTGTGTTATTGTGTGTTTGAACTATCGTGTTGGATTGTGATTAATCTTATGTTGGAGTCATTTTAGTTAATTGATCTTGTGCCAATTTCTAATGCCATGAACATGGTTTCTTGCTCTAACACAAACATAGGGTTGTATGTTCTAGGTAATGAAGTGTAGTTTAGTCAATTGTTGAATGTCGATGAAACTTGACACCTAAGCCTATTGAACAATCACCCCGTTAACACCAATTGCACTACATTTGTTTGACCCATTTGTGATAACCTTAGACTTCATTGTTGAACCCTAGGTGTGGTGTTTTTAATTAATTGTTACAACCTAAATTGTTCTCCATCATTTTTATTATAATTTAATTTCAAGTTTTGTTAATTTAATCAAAACCTCTTTCAACCAAAGTCTTAAATGAACATATTGCAATCTTCATAATTAACATAGCATCTTCATAACCAACATTTTCTAATCAACTAAATAACATTCACTAACCACACACTCCTTGGATTCGATACCCTATTTACCCTAACTACCTAGGTTATTTAGGTTTTGTATGACCCGTGACGACCGGATCATCAAATGGCGCCGTTGCCGGGGAGCTAGTGCGCTTAGTGTTTAGTTTTTAGTTGATTATCGTGATTAACTGTTTAATTTGTCTTTGTTATTTCTTTTTGTTCGTTTTTACGCGTGGTGTGTTAGTGTGCAGGTGACAGATAATGCATGCATGCCACTTGTGTAAAATCTGAAGATTGGGAAATTAGCAAGACTTGATCGTCATCATCACAATGTATTGGGAAGATGATGATAATGCTTGTCCTTGTTGTGGGAGCCCATATCATTTGTGGCGAGATTGTCCCGTGGCCCGTAAGAGAATGGAAGCATTTAAAGAACGACAAGATCGTATTATTTTTGGGCTCGAAAAACCTGGAGGTTCACATTTATCTTCTTCACATCGTCAGTCACGTTATTCAAACTCCCAAAGCTATTATCAGTTAAACAATAGGTATCAAGGGAGTTCATTTAGCCAAAGGACGCAACAATATCAAAACCATGAGGAATATGATGACTACTATCCTAATAGCCCTCAACCGACATATGAAGAACCTCAAAACTCACGAGATTCCAAGTTTGATGCTATCATAGATATGATAAAAGAGGCGAAGCAGGGAAATGAAGTGAGAGACAAAGCTCATGAAGCTTTGGTTATGCAGGTTCACCAACTAGCTGAGGAAATCTCCCAACTTAAACGTGAGCGTGATGAGTTGGCTAGTGGTGTAGTGGTTTATGCTAATATAGATGAAGATACTGCAAGTCTTTCTGAATGGTTAACTCCAACTGAAGACTTAGTATCTCATGAAGATCCGGTGGCTGAGGTGAAAGTTCCTCACGAATCTCATCCCGTGTTGATTATGGCACACAACAAAGTGGAGGATGAAGGTTCAAAGATGAAGAAGAGGAAGGTGAGCTGGGAGGACATTGGGCAATTTATTGTAAAACGACCCCGCAACAAGAATCACCAGATTCTCATGCCAATAACTTGGAAGCAATTGTGGATTTGGCATGTGAACTACCGAGTGTATGTTGGAAACTCGGCAGGAAAATATGGGATAAAACCTTCATGCTTGGATTCGATGGTCAAGTTGAAGGAGAATGAACAGATTGGGGCATGGAAGGTAAACTACCGAGCTTATCTTGGTAATTCGGTAGGAAAATGTTCACTTCGACCACCATGAGTAAGAGATACTTGTTAGTTTTTGTATATTTTTGTATTTTTATTTTTATTTTTTTGTATTTTTTTTTGTTTGTGTGTTTTTTTTATTAATTTATTTTGTGTGGTAGGTAAATAAACGTTGTGGGTGTGTTTCCTATATAACCCTCACGAGACCTCACTCGTCCTCATAACCGGGCTACCGGGAGGTTTAAAGGATCTATCTTAGTTAGTGTATATTTTGTCCACTAATCAAAATTACATAAAAGATTACTTGGTAATGCTTTTCAACAAAAAGTAAAACCGATAACTCTTAATCTTTTTGTGAGAAGCTTGCTTCTACACACGTGCGAGTTACAGGTTTATTTATGATGGAAGTGGAGCTATTTTGTTGAAGAACACATGGAATTGAAGAATGAGGAAAAACCAGGTGCATCTATTTCCATCTCTTTAATTTTGATCGTTTACTTAGATTTAATAAGTGGATTGTAAACTGTATATTGTTGATTAGGGTGAATTCTTTGGTTTGGCTTTATCACATTCCCGTAAACACTTTGAAACTTTCCCTACACATTGAGGACAATGTTGACCTCAAGTGTGGGGATGGGGGAGAAAATTAAAAAAAAAAAATCAAAATTGTCCTCTTTAAAGCATTCGAAAAAAGCACAATTAGCAATGAGTCAACAAGGGATTTTGCAAACCATTTTGGTATTTTGTCATGGTTGGGTTACAAGAATTACATGATTGGTTCTCATCAAGTTTTTATAAAAAAATATGAGTGGTTACTTGGGAATAGCTTACTTGAGGAGTTGATTTACTATGTGCACATCACAAATCCCACCTATTTTTTCATGTGAGATATTGAGCCACCTTTAACATGCTACACTTTTAGATTTATATATTTATGCATGTTTTTTTTAATTGAGTGTGCCATTATAACAACACCTTGTAGAACTTGCACCTTTTGATGCGTTTGAGACCATAGGCCAATTTTGAGCACAAGAATGATTAAGGCATTAGGATAAACCTTTTTATTTTTAAACCATTTTATACCGTTACCCAAAAAAAAAATCCTTTAGTCACCCATTTTTTGAGCCTTAACCATTCGTTTGATCACCCAACTTAACCGTTTGACCCATTTAGCCTTTTTATTTTAAACCCGAGTGATGAAAATTCGATTTTAGGAGTATTTAGTTATTGTGAACCATTTTGGTTAGTTATTTTGTTTGAGTTAAAAAAAAAAGAGAAAAAAAAAGAAAAAGAAAAAAAAACCATTGAAAATGCAATGAGAAAAAGAGTTGAAAATTGTTATGAAAAAAAAAGAAAGATGTGTTAGTGTTTAGCAAATAAAAGGCGCAATTTTTGCCTTGAAGAGTTAATAGTTTGTATATTTGTAGATAGTTCGTTGATGTAATAAGAATTGAATTTTCATCACCTTAGTCACTTTAAACTATCGCATTCAATACCCTTTGCCTAGCCC
This sequence comes from Ambrosia artemisiifolia, assembly GCA_032199755.1. Classification (NCBI taxonomy): domain Eukaryota; kingdom Viridiplantae; phylum Streptophyta; class Magnoliopsida; order Asterales; family Asteraceae; genus Ambrosia; species Ambrosia artemisiifolia. Next base: position 11,296,946 of record CM063518.1, on the reverse strand, counting down.
CATTACAACCCTTCTAAAGACCTTTTGACTTGTGCCTTATCTTTGTGCAAATTGGTGGAGAATGATTGAGTTGCAAGCATATGCTAATGTGTGTTATGATCGGTTTTGAGTGTACATTATATATGCTAGCGCATCTTTGCTAGTCAAATCATAAACCGAGTGGAGAGATCAATGTGCGGGATGTCCACATTTGTTTATCATCTTTAAGGGTAGGTTAATCTTTGGTAACTATTTTGTTAAAAAAAATATTTAATTGATTGAGTAACTGTTGATTGTGAAACGTGTGACCCGGGTATGACTCTAGACCTTAACTTATAGTAAGAATGGGATGTGCTTCCTATTGTTTGACAAAAGTGAATGTGAAAAATAAGTTTGCTTGAGGACAAGCAAAAAGATAAATGTGGGGATGTGATACGCGGTTGGAAGTCAGTAGTTTTCTATGTTTAAGATTGTATTTTTATGCAATTTTATATTGTCAAATACACTACTTTGACTTGGTTTATGTTTGTAGGCTTAGACGAGCTTAAAGTGCATTTCAGAAGTAAAACGAGGCTTTAGATTGAAACAAGGAATGACATTTTATGACAAAGAATTATTATGTGATCGTCATTAACATTTAGAGATGAATTTTCGTCAAGAATCATTATGACAAGCAATTAATGATTTTCTAATTACTTTTGGGTCTTGGAAATATCACGACAATAACAAAGGAGAAGACCATTTTGAATGCTCATTATTATTATTTATTCATTGTGAAGAAATAATAATTAAAAGGAATTAATTTCCTTTGACCAAAGATGAAGATATGACCGAAAACAAAGCTTTCTATGAGGGAGGTTTTTTTTATGTAAAGGAGGGATTTCATTCGGTTGGGGGGTTTTTACTAATTCATCACCACTCCATATTCAACGAATCAAGAGGTCACTCCATGACAAGTCTTTTACAACTTCTTCAAGCTCCATGGCCATAAGTGGCTAGTCTCTTTGTATCATGCTTAGGAATTAAACAATTGAAGTTCTAGGGTTTAAACATTTGAGCATTTCTTTAAACTTTTAATTGTGTTATTGTGTGTTTGAACTATCGTGTTGGATTGTGATTAATCTTATGTTGGAGTCATTTTAGTTAATTGATCTTGTGCCAATTTCTAATGCCATGAACATGGTTTCTTGCTCTAACACAAACATAGGGTTGTATGTTCTAGGTAATGAAGTGTAGTTTAGTCCATTGTTGAATGTCGATGAAACTTGACACCTAAGCCTATTGAACAATCACCCCGTTAACACCAATTGCACTACATTTGTTTGACCCATTTGTGATAACCTTAGACTTCATTGTTGAACCCTAGGTGTGGTGTTTTTAATTAATTGTTACAACCTAAATTGTTCTCCATCATTTTTATTATAATTTAATTTCAAGTTTTGTTAATTTAATCAAAACCTCTTTCAACCAAAGTCTTAAATGAACATATTGCAATCTTCATAATTAACATAGCATCTTCATAACCAACATTTTCTAATCAACTAAATAACATTCACTAACCACACGCTCCTTGGATTCGATACCCTATTTACCCTAACTACCTAGGTTATTTAGGTTTTGTATGACCCGTGACGACCGGATCATCAGTTATCTCACTGCATATGTTGTGAATGGTTTCGATAGGTTTCTAACAAGACAAGTGTTAATGTGTTATTCCTGTTGCGGAAGTTGAGGCAACTGGATGTTCACACAATCCATCATCTGAAAGTCATCAGGTCAAATGATTATATATTACTTAATTCAATGCCTACATAGTTATTTTATTTACTGGTATGTTTAAGTTATTTACTTTTTTCGTTTGTTTACTAATATTAGATTTTTCAACCCCGGGCCGCTCCCGGAATATAATCTAGTTTTATATATAACAAAACTTCAAGCACCTTATTAATAGTGTTTCTATTTTTGTCTTTTATGTACGTTGTCTTGTAGGTTTTTTTGGTCTTTCATTTTCTTGTCACGTACTGAGTTTGTTTGGGTTTTATGCCAACTTACTGTATAAGCCTGCATTTGTTTATGTTTTATGTTATGTAATGGTGTAAATTTGTTTTTTTATTTATGATTTTCCCGGTTTTGGTCATTTTTTACTTACCACTTAACACGGTTTTACGACACCCGCATTGACCGCGACCCGGGAGCCAACATCGGTATTGGTACCGTATTTGTTTTTATGATTTTTCTCGATGTGGCGGCATAAATTAATTGAACATAAAGTTTTAATCGCATTGCAATAATTTTTCGTATCTAAGCTATATCGAGTTCAAGTATCGGTACCATAACAAACCAAACCAATAGCAACTGAACAACACTGGTACCGGTATATCTATTCATTTGTATGGTTTTCAATTGATGTAAAACATGTGTCGATTGCTATTCCGAGTGTCGGTATCAAGTGTCATGAACTAAACCGAACCAATTATTGATTGGAACTCCGCCGCAAAATGCGGGGAATCCCACTAGTTTATAACATAAAATGTTTACATCGTTTATGTTTGACTTGTTTGCTTACTAAAAATCGTAATGAAACCAGACCGATTTAAAATCAAACTAAGTTACATTTACAAGATCAAATCAATTAGAGATCTATCTTGCGCCAAGCACATTGTTTGATAAAATACATCCAATTTAACCAAGCAATTCAACGATTTACTATTACAAGAACCATGTTGCGCCACATGTGTGTTTATGTATGTGTGTATACGTACATACGTATGTATGTATCATTGATGGGCCTATTACTAAATCATTGATTGGGGAATCAATGGGTATTTCTTTATATATTTTGCCTACATGTGAATTTAATGAATGAAAAAATATTAGTTTTTACTTACTTTAAATTCAATAAGAAACAAAAAAAGAACATGGTGTGGTGCCTTAACTGCAATACAAGTGTGCACAAAATATTAGCACAGTATATAGTTGGTTATTTAAAAAATAACCCATGACATTATAACGCATTAGCATTTTAGGTGTGAGATAAGGCTTAGGAATCATTTGGTTCCCACAAGGGGTCGGGTTTTCCCATATTTATTGGGTTTCCTCCTGAATTGGTGTATAGACATTATTGCCTAGTGGAGATGGATATAATTAGGTGGTTCCGTTGGTGACACGATGATACACCAATAGTCGGTCAGTGATCCAAATTTGTCGTTCAAAAAAAAAGTTCAAACATAAACTTGGATTTGTGGACTTTATGTTTATGGGAAAATGATAGTTCAAAAAATATTCCCATTGAATGCATAGATTTTATGCATGCTAAGAATGTACACACGTCCGTGCATGATGGCCACTAAAAAGAAGGGCTAAAGGCCAAAGCTATTGATGGCCCATAGGTGGGTGGATCAAATCACTTCTTGGGAAGGTGTGGGGAATTCACTGGGAGTTTAATGCCCTCACATCCAAGGACCATCATGTTAGAAGAATTTAAAGACAAGATAAGAAGACGTAATGACCAAAAGGTTTGTACTTTGTAGTCTAGTACACTACACGTGTCTTTGTTCAATTGGTTGGAGTTCTTGTCTCGTGGTGGACATTCGTATAGATTTAGGAGTAAGTTTTATGTGTGTAAGTTAGCCGTTAACAAAAAGTAAAACGAACTTAACGGATTTTTAGTATTTCTACTATTCCATAATTAAGGAACACTCCTTGTTTAAGAATGGTCTAAAGACCAAAGAATAAATCATGGCGAGCTGCGTAAGCCAATATGTCAATATGTCTTGGTCTTCTAGAAACCTAAAGCCTATAACAAGAACGAATTATCGTATCTTAATCTACCAGGTAATGTGCATGCATAAGTATGCTCGTGTGTATATATACATGGTGTGTGTGTATATATATAGATGCATTCATATAGGTATAAAAAATTTATGAGTTAATTACACGGATTGTCTCTATGGTTGCACATTTTGCATCTTTGGTCCTTAAAAGTTGAAAATTACATGGACCCTCCTGGTGGTATGTATTTTGTAACCACTGGCGGATACATAACTTTTTTGTAGGGTGAGCACTATACAGGTCGGCTAAAAATGGTTAGAAAGAAGAGTAACTAAAAGCTTTTTAAATAAATTAACTTCAACCCCATTCAGAAAAATATGCATAAATGTATAGCAACATATATACATGTATCATGTATGTATATGTTTCTCCTCTAGTCTCTAGATAAATTTATACAACAGTTTTGAAAGAATATATATATAGGGGAGGGTTATCTTGAGAACGCTAAGGTCGGCTAAAAATGGTTAGAAAGAAGAGTAACTAAAAGCTTTTTAAATAAATTAACTTCAACCCCATTCAGAAAAATATGCATAAATGTATAGCAACATATATACATGTATCATGTATGTATATGTTTCTCCTCTAGTCTCTAGATAAATTTATACAACAGTTTTGAAAGAATATATATATAGGGGAGGGTTATCTTGAGAACGCTAAATATTGTGAGAACCGTGAGAACAAGTAAAAAAATCAATCAAAATCAAAAATTTTTAATACAAACCTCATTATAATCAAAATATAACATTAATAAATGAATTTTCTTTCCAAATGATTCATCTTTTCTTGCAAAAACACTTTAAAATTATTTTTTTACACATGTGTAAATGAAACAGTTTACACATGTATAAACAGTACATTTACACATGTGTAAAAACAATTTATTTTCGTATACGTTTGAATTTTTACGCGTAAATTGTGTTTTTGAGATTGTATTTTAGTAATAAAGATAAGTGTAAAAAGAAATTTTGAATTTGAATAGTTTTAGATGTCGTTCTCACGGTTCGCACGAAATATAGGTGTTCTCAAATTAACTTTTCCATATATATATATATAGGATCTGGTAGGAAAATTAATTTGTGTAGGAAGTGTAGGAAACAATTATAACCCTTGGATCAAAATTAGAGATCAAGGATAATTAAGTAAATTTAACACAAAATTAAGTTATGGAAAGCCTAAAATTACGGGATTTAAATTGATTGTTTTTTTTACTAATCCATCTTTCATCAATTTTTTACTAATCCATCTTTTCATTGATTTTATAATCCATCTTTCATCGATTTTTATAATCCATCGTTTTTTACTAATTAAGTAAAGATTTATAATCCATCTTTCATCGATTTTTAATGTTCCGATTGTACCACAGTTTTGCCGACTCCATCTCGATTATCATAGTGTTAAATGGCAGAAGTTATGGAGGACGATTCGGTAAGCAGTGTTTTTATATTGTTACAACAGTGTTGTATATGTTAAAAGCGTTTTATAAAGTATATACATTCTCTGTAAAACACTCCCATTGTATGATCAGATTTATAGTTTAGTGTGTTTTAAATTATGGTGGTAACGTTTGTTGATTATTTTTTTGGAGTATTTTTTATATTGTAGTGGTTTAAATATTTAAATATGTATTTTTGTGTATTAGTGTTATAATCTAGTTGAGAATCATGTCTATCACCTTGTTTTACAATAACATGTTTTTTAATGTTTTCGAAGTCATGTTTTAATAGTGTTTTAACAAATGGTTTGATTGGTTAGAAAAAATACAATAACATGTTTTTAATGCTTCGAAGTCATGTTTTAATAGTGTTTTAACTTTTAACAAATGGTTTGATTGGTTAGAAAAAAATGTGATGTACTTTTTTATTAATCTTTTTTTAATTGATGGTTTTAGAAGATTATTATATAACAACGATTGTTATTTAAAATGGTAGTTGTTTATTGTAGTTAAGTAGTGTCTTATAATATAAATGGTATTGATAAGTGTTTTATATCGTTACAGCAGTGTTTTATATCATAAATATATTCGGTAGGCACGGTAGGCACTGTGGGTGAGGTTTGTTGATTGTGTTTTTTCGGTTGTGCTGAGATTATATGAAATATGGTTGAACATGTGTGGAGAGAGAAGATTGTGTTAGTTATGAGATAGTGAGTAAAATTAGGAGATAATAAAACTTTCTTAATTTAAAACACACAAAATGACCATCACAACCCTTAATAAAACACACAATAGACATTTTTGCCCTTACCAATAGAGATAATTACTTATAACTAAAACACTATCTTTTTTAATCTCATCCATCCATTTTAATATCCAAGGGCTCATAACACTTCCTACCTTTCCTGCACAAATCAATTTTCCTACAGGAACCCTACCCTATATAGGTATATATATATATATATATATATATATATATATATATATATATATATATATATATAGGTAAAGTATATGGAGGAAACCCTCCTTATTTGGTAAACTCTGGAAACTCTGACTTCCCAACATTTTTTTTTTTGAAAAAAATAGGGTATGTAATATACATTTTTTTAAGCATTTTGAGCCAAAAAAATCGAAAAAGCGCCGAACGGTTTTTTTTTTTTTAAATAAAAAACGTCTACTCTTTACATATAGTTAACACATGGTTAACATCTGTTATTAGCGTTTAACATGTGTTAGTCAAAATTTTATTTTTTTTTTAAAAAAAAAATACTCGGCGCTTTTTTAATTTTTTTGGCCCAAAATGCTTAAAATCATGTATATTACTTGCCCTATTTTTTTCAAAAAAAAAATATTGGGAAGTCAGAGTTTCCAGAGTTTACCAAATAAGGAGGGTTTTCTCTAGAACCATTCCCTATATATATATATATATATATATATATATATATATATATATAGGGAATGGTTATACTAAAAACCCTCCAAAATTGAGAAAACCCGGTAAACCCAATCTAGACCATTGATCTAAAGTGATCAATGGTCTAGATTCATTCTATATTATTTTAATATATTTATGTAGGTAGATAACAAAAAAAGGGCACAATGGTCAAATGGCATTTTTCTGAAAAAGCACATATGACAAGTGAACCCCACACATGTCACATCATCTCTCTCATACTTTTGTGACCATGATCCTAAATCTGTCAGCACGTCGTGTTACATATGTAACATATGCAGTGTTGCGTACGTTAAAGTTGCACAGACTCTGGTCTCATATGTGATTTTTTGTTGCATACGTTAAAACACATAGATTGTATATAATCAATTAAAAACTTTATAGATCAAAAAACATTCAAATGTACACAAGAATTGTTTCTTACAAAGTGATAAAAACAAACAAAACGGTCATTACAAATCGACAAATGCTAAAAAAAATATCATAACTAAAAAATATTGTGTACACTTCATTCTTGATAATCATCTTCATCCTTAATGCGAAAAATATGCTCACCTGCAAAAATAAAACAAAAATCATCAATTTACATGTAAAGCCCCCCCCCCCCCCGGGTCTTAACGTATGTTAACCATCTGGATTACAAAAAAACATACGAAACTGACACAAACAAACATTGTTTTATCCATTTAGTTATCAAGATTATCAAACATACGAAAACTGATAGAAACTTAGTTCTGCTGTTACATACGAAACAGACGCAAAACATATATTTGATCCCGTGGTTAGTGAGTTGTTTTAATCAATATATGGTAAAAAAATCAGAAGCTAATTTATACCAATTTAGTTCTGCTGTTACATACGAAAAACATACGAAACTGATACAAAAAAAATGTTTTATACATTTAGTTATCAAACTTAAAAAATCAAAACTTTGTATCTGGTAAAAAAATCAGAAACTAGTTTATACCAACTTAGTGGTGCTGTTACATACGAAAGAGACGCAAACATAGATTCACCCATGATCAATGACATTAAATTAAAACTTTGTATCTGGTAAAAAAATCGGTAACAAATTTATACCAACTTAGTTCTGTTGTTACATACGAAACAAACGCAATATAGGAAACAGATGCAAACATACATTCCACACATTATAATACTCATACAAACATACACATGTTGGTAAAAAAACAAATCAGACATATTGTTGCATATGTTAAGAGACATTAAAATTCACCAATTTTGATTAAAAAAACATATTAATAATAATAACATATAAAAAAAGTTAATTAATAGCTCAAATTTTCAAAACCATCACAAGCAACTTCTTTTTATCAAACACTAATTTATACCAACTTAGTGGTGCTGTTACATACGAAACAGACGCAAACATAGATTTCATCCCAATTCTTCCTCTATAATATGCAAAAAATCAAACTTGTATCTGGTAAAAAAAAATCGGTAACTAATTTATACCAACTTAGTTCTGTTGTTACATACGAAACAGACGCAATATAGGAAACAGATGCAAACACACATTCCACACATTATAATACTCATACAAACATACACATACTGGTAAAAAACAAATCAGACATGTTGTTGCATATGTTAAGAGACATTAAAATTCAACAATTTTGATTAAAAAAACATATTAATAATAATAACATATAAAAAAGGTTAATTAATAGCTCAAATTTTCAAAACCATCACAAACAACTTTTTATTATCAAACACCAATTTTCAAAACCATCACAAACAACTTCTTATTACCAAACACTAATGAGCTCAAATTTAAACTCTAACCATTAAATGTTTTCTAACCCCTTTCAAAATCATATTAAAAATCAAAACTTGGTGATCACCATTTACCAAAAACCATTTCTCCAAACACCCACCAACAGAGGAGGTATCACCTTCCGTTAAGAAAAATCAATATTTGTGAATAATAATAATAATAATAATAATAATAATAAAAGCATTTCTATTAAACTCTAACAATTAAATGACAATTTCATAAAAACATTTCTAATAAAAAAACATTTCTCCAAAAACTCTAACCGTTTAAAACGATTTGTCTCATTCAAATCAATATAATAAAACAATATAAAACAATATAATAACGATGTACAGATTAATCCACACAAAGTTTTGAAATTACAAAACAAACCGTAATGGAGGACTCCCGTCACAGTCGTTGGTCAGGACGCACACCGTTTATGCAAGAACACGGGTTCACTTAGATTCACCTCTCTCCACTTATCACCCTTCCTTTATAAAACAGAAACAGAGGTGGTGGTGGTGGTGGTGGTGGCGGCGGTGGCGGTGGTGGCAGTGGCGGTGGTGGTGGTGGTGGATGAATCTTGAAGATGGTGGAAGAGATATGAAGAGAGAGAGAGGGAGTTGTTTATATAGGAGGGAGGTGGGAAAATTCAAATTAGAAAAAGTGGGGGAAGGGTAAAATTACTACTTTACCCTTATTAATTAAAATAATAGATGGTGATGTGGAGCAATGTGGTCCACTAGTTGGGTTTTCGGGAGTTTTCTCGTTTTAGAGGGTTTCCATTATACCTTTAGCCTATATATATGCAAAGGACAAAACACAAGTGACAATGAAGCTATAGAAAGCCAAGTGCCAAACTGTCAGAGACTTATGTTAGAGGACTTAGATTCTATATCCTAATAAATTTTACTTTTCTACTGGTCCACACGTTATATATATATATAGGCTAAGTATCCTGTGAAAACCCTCTTGAGTTGTGAAAACCCTATGTAACAACATTGTTTTTTTCTAACTTTTTTAGAATAGCTTGTATACTTAATTGTATGAGTTTTCGGCCCAGAAAAATCAAAAAAGCGCCGAATAGATTTTTTTTAAAAAAATTACGTAACACAGATGTTACATAGATTTTTTTGTTGTTACTCATAAAAAAAATTACGTAACACATATGTGTAACAAATAATCTACTCGGCGCTTTTTTAATTTTTTTTTGCCAAAACTAATAAAATTGAATATAAAAGCTATTCTGAAAAAAATCAAGAAAAAAAATGTTTTTACATAGGGTTTTCACGGGTTTTCACAACTCGTGAGGGTTTTTAATTTAACCCAACCCTATATATATATATATATATATATATATATGTATTAATTTGAAATGCTTATTTACTGTTCATCTACATTGTCACTCAGTGGCCCATTATTATATATATTTTTTTCTTTTCCCATAACTTTCTTACATAATATATACATCTGCTTTCCTTTCAAAACACAAATGTGTTGGTAATGGAGTGGTTTGTGGTGAGGTTTTCTTGCCTAAGGTCCCATGTTCTAACCCTAAGGGAGGCAATTTATTTATTTTTTCATTTTACTAATTGTTGCCCATCATTATATATACTTTGTTTAATAATATATATCTAAGGTTTCATTTCAAAACACAAGATGTGTTGGTGGTGGAGTGGTTAGTGGTGAGGTTTTCTTGTCCAAGGTCCTAGGTTCAAGCCTTGAGGGAGGAAACTTTTTGATTTTTTCATTTTAACAACTTTACTTAATAATAAATAAATTGGTTTTATATTTTGTCATTTTAACAACTTTACTTAATAATAAATCAATTATGTTAGTGGTGTAGTGGTTTGATGTCCATTTTGTTAAATTGAGGGTTGCAAGTTTGATCCTGACAAGTTGCATTTTTTTTTTCATTTCAACAGCCAATCTATTTCATAGTAAAACAAAATACTAAGCTATGTATATTCTTTCCACAATATAAGATCGTAATGGATTGCAACAAGCAATGCTTATACAATGTATTAATTTGAAATGAGATGAATAGTAACATGCCATTTTCGTAATTTATGAATTCTTTAGTGGTATATGTGTCCTTTGGTATCCATATCTGTGCATAGCATTGCCTCTCTCATCAAACACATGTATTGTTTCTTTTTCTCTTTCATTTGTTCGAGATCTGCTCTTTAGAGCGGTGCGGTTGTCGTTGACCGTCCATTCTGCCATACGTTGAATTTTCCCCGTTTTCACAGAAAGAATTTGCTGTATACTTTCTTGGGATGCTTATCTACTGTTCATCTAGAGTGTCACTCGGTGGCCCATTATTATATATATATATATATTTTTTTTTTTTCTTTTCCCACAACTTTCTTACATAATATATACATCTGCTTTCCTTTCAAACACACAAATGTGTTGGTAGTGGATTGGTTTGTGGTGAGATTTTCTTGCCTAAGGTCCCATGTTCTAACCCTAAGGGAGGTACCTTATTTATTTTTTTCATTTTACCAGCTTTGGCCCATTATTATATATACTTTGTTTAGTAATATATACCTAAGGTTTCATTTCAAAACACAAGATGTGTTGGTGGTGGAGTGGTTAGTGGTGAGGTTTTCTTGTCTAATGTCCTAGGTTCAAGCCTTGAGGGAGGCAACTTTTTTATTTTTTCATTTTAACAACTTTACTTAATAATAAATACGTACAATTGGTTTCATATTTAAACATCAATTATGTTAGTGGTGTAGTGGTTTGAGGTCTATTTTGTTAAATAGAGGGTTGCAAGTTTGATCCTAACAAATTGCATTTTTTTTTTCATTTCAACAGCCAATTTATTTCATATTAAAACAAAATACTAAACAGCCAATTTATTTCATATTAAAACAAAATACTAAGCTATGTATATTCTTTCCATAATATAAGATCGTAATGGATTGCAACAAGCAATGCTTATACTATGTATTAATTTGAAATGAAATGAATAGTAACATGCCATTTTCGTAATTTATGAATTCTTTAGTGGTATATGTGTCCTTTGGTATCCATATCTGTGCACAGCATTGCCTCTCTCATCAAACACCTGTATTGTTTTTTTTTCTCTTTCATTTGTTCAAGATCTGCTCTTTGGAGCGGTGCGGTTGTCGTTGACCGTCCATTCTGCCATACGTTGAATTTTCCCTGTTTTCACAGAAAGAATTTGCTATATACTTTCTGGGGATGCTTATTTACTGTTCATCTACAGTGTCACTCGGTGGCCCATTATTATATATATATATTTTTTTTTTTTTTCTTTTCCCACAACTTTCTTACATAGTATATAATCTGCTTTCCTTTCAAAACACAAATGTGTTGGTAGTGAAGTGGTTTGTGGTGAGCTTTTCTAGTCTAAGGTCCCATGTTCTAACCCTAAGGGAGGCAACTTATTTATTTTTTTCATTTTACCAGCTTTGGCCCATTTTTATATATACTTTGTTTAATAATATATACCTAAGGTTTCATTTCAAAACACAAGATGTGTTTGGTGGTGGAGTGGTTAGTGGTGAGTTTTTCTTGTCCAAGGTCCTAGGTTCAAGCCTTGAGGGAGGCAACCTTTTTATTTTTTTCATTTTAACAACTGTAATTAATAATAAATTCAATTGGTTTCATATTTAAACATCAATTATGTTAGTGGTGTAGTGGTTTGAGGTCCATTTTGTTAAATAGAGGGTTGCAAGTTTGATCCTGGTAAGTTGCATTTTTTTTTCATTTCAACAGCCAATCTATTTCATATTAAAACACAAATGGGTTTGGTGGTGTACTGGTATGAGATGCATTTTATCAATAGGAAGTCTTGGGTTCGAGACCAGGTGGTCGTTTTCAACAGCCTTATTTGATGTTCTTAATTAGTTTAGTTTCATAAAAAAATCAACTTGAGATTGTGGCGTAGTGGTTTGAGTTGGAGTCTCTTGATGAGGCTATACAAGTTCGAGTCCCATATGTAGCATTTAATTTTCTTTTTCACTTCAACAGCTTTATATAAGGTTAGGTATAATTAATTTCATTTTAAATCACGAATGGGGTTGGTGGTGCAGTGGTATGAAATGCATTTTCTTAGTTGAAGGTCTCAAGATCGAGTCTGGTGCTAGCATTTAATATTTTTATTTTTCATTTCAACAGTATTTTTTAATGTTAAATATAATTTGTTTCAAATTAAAATACAAATTGGGTTGATGGTATAGTTGTTTAAGCTGCATTTTTTTAATAGCAGGTCATAGGTTCGAGACATGGTTTGAGGCAATCACTTTTCCAGTTTATTTTTTGGTGGTCGCTTAGGCTAACATTGTCGCATTGGTACCATAATAAGACGACAATGACAACGAACACGCCGCAACGCACGTGGGAACCTTGCTAGTATAAGATTATGTATAAATAAATTATAGATCCTACAAAAGCCAATAAAATTACAGATGAGGTGTGGGCTGTGCACGGTGGGCACATGCCCACCCTCCCTAAAGCATATATCAGCCACCGTTTGTAACTGCTTTAGTCCCTAGCCTATTGTCTATTAAGTTCGTTATATCCATATAAAATCACTACATTACCCTTGATAGGGTCAAGTTATTCTACACAGTGTAACAAAAATGAGAAGGGTGAGAAGGATACAAAAAACACAATAGATCATGAAATATGACACAATGAGCCATAAAGTATAACACAATGACGAAAAATATAACAAATTACTTTACAAAAAAGACACAATGAATCACAAAAATGACGCAATGATGAAAGTAAGAAAAAGACACAATGGTACATAAAAGACACAATGTTACAATGTAAATTTTAAAAACTGCAAGCTAAAAATCCAAAAAAGCGAAAACCTAAAAACTAAGATCATAGGGTTTGATGAGACGGTTCCAATGCCGCTTGAATGAGTTCAATCGGGGTCCGTTTGATATCCTTCCTACGACTTCTTATTTTTCTTTCACTGTGTATTTGATCCTAACCCACCCTTGATATTTATTATAAAACCAAAGAAATAAAGTAATTAAACAAAATTGATTAAAAGGTTCACCACCATCACCATCTACACCCTCCACCGGTAACCCTTGTTACCCCCACCACCACTTATCACCTTTCTGCAACCACCTATGTAAGCATTTACACAACACAACACTAACAAAACCACAATTCAACAAACTCAACTTGAAATCAGCTTGTTTTAAAAATGAGTTGAGTCGAGCTCTAAGTCAAAGTAGTTCACTAGTTTGCCACGTTTAAGTTAAGTCAAATATTTAATGTCTACAAATTATAGCATAATATTTACCACTGCCAGCCCTTAACAGGGGTGATGGGGGCAACGGCTTCAGGCCCGAAATCTCGATGGCCCGAAGTTTTTTTTTTAATTTTATATATATTTATGAGTTGTAGAGTATTGTGATCATTTTTTTAAACATTAACCCATCTAATAAGGCCTAAAATCACTAAATTTAAACTCATCAAAATAAACCCTACCCAAAATGAAATTTAAACTTAAAAACAATTTTGTGGGCCTAATATGTAAAGGCGGGAGAATTTGTAAGGGAAAGTGAGACGAACAAGAGTTCAGAAGGCGGAACGGTTTACCATTTACACAACTGATGCCGAACGCTCCAGACTTCCAACCATAAGCCCGGTTTTTTTATATTGGGTTTTTATATGTGATGATGGGGTTTAATTATATGAGCCCGGTTTAATTGTTGTGGCCTCAAGCCTAATTTTTTTTTCCGTTCCCAAAAAGACGGCCCTGGTATTTACTACTGAGCCCACATAATAAGCCCACTAAACTAAGGCCACCCTAATATTAATGAGTGACACCAATTTTAATTTAAGCAAGTTAACTCTAGCTTTTTACAAGCCGATTTCCGGCTCATTTCCAGCTAGTTTCATAAATGAGCCTAGCCAACTGGCTCATTCAACTTCGAGCTCAAGCTATGGTGAATTTGGTTCGGCTGTCTTGTATGCACATGAAATTTGTTAAGAGTGGTTTTAAAATGATCATGAAGCCCGAGATGAAGCTGGTTCGGCTAGGCACTCTTGTTAAGCAACTCCCGTGTATGCACTTCATATTTGTTGAAGAGTGGTTACAAAATGATCATAGATGTCATTCTGTTGACATTATGAAGCAAGTTTAAACAGTGAATCTACTAATATGATAATTATTTATAGTTAAATATGATTTTATTCTAAGACATTTTATTTTATTATTATATTTTGTTTTTATCAAATATAATCATCAACCAAAAACAAAGTCAATAAATTGTTAGAAAGCATATTCTTATATAATCATTTACCTAAAACAAACTTAATAAAATTGTTTGTTAGAAAGCATATTCTTACTATTAACCACCATTTGATTTCTGTTGTAATGTTATCATCATAAGTCTAAATAAATACAAAGAATCTACTGAATCACCCCCACTCCACTCCCGGACAAACAAAACGACGACGCACCTTCAGGCTGCAACTACCACCACTACAAGTCCTAAAACTTGAAAAAATACATAAAATAAATAAATAAATAATAATCATAATAATAATAAGATAGACCAGGGTTGATCAAACTATGATTAGAACAGTTTTTTTTTCTAAAATTATTTCGGAAGCAACTAATTAACAGTTCAGATTCTTATGGTTTAGTGATGAACCAACTTTTTTATTTTATTTTCAAAAACATCGGCGCGTATTGTTTTTTTTTTAAATAAAGATGATTTGTAATCTTAATACATATACATAACTACGTATTCCAAAAATGAAAAAAAAAATGTGTATCAACTTATAAAGCTAAACCAGTTAGTTCAGTTTATATGGCGTGTTCCATGTTCCAAACCGGATCGAACCGAAAAACCACCAAAGCCAAACATTTTGGATCTTAAACAAGCCAAATCGGCTGACTTGCTTTAGTTTAGATGGTTCGGTTGATTTTAAAAGTTCAACACATCTTACAAAGTTGGATGATTGTGAAGTTAGAACTTAGTAGGCCATAAAGTGATATATATTATGTAATGTTAGGAGGCAGGTCGAAGCTTGAAGGGAATAGGGTCAGTAATGCTTTTTGGACACTTCATCTAATCTAATTGCTTCAAGACTAAATAATATCATATATTTAAATTCTACAAGAAGAAACAAATTCAAATTTAAATAAAGAGAAATGAAACTCATAAATAAAATAATGCACTCTTTTTTTTGTTTTTGTTTTACTAAAACAACATTGTACTAACAAACACAACATCAGTTGTAAGTAAAAAAAAAACATATTTCATGAAAACTTATGTCATGTTTTCAGTCAAACAAACCAAAAAATAAAAATACACTAACGTAACCATTTATACGATACGAAGATCATAACAAGATCAAACACAGGCATGTAATACAAAAATTTACCTCGCAACTCACGGAATGCCATCATTTCGATAATAGTATCTATACAGTCCAGGCCAGTGTGGTTCACTTTGCTTTTGTTGAAAAGAATCGGCTAAACCCACGAGTGTTCTTTTCAGGCGTCGGGTTAGATGATGATGATGAAGATGATCCGGATTTAGTAGGTCGATGTTTTGCACCGACTGGTGATCTCAAAAGATTGTTCGCCTCGGAATCTGAAGGACTTAAGTGGTGGTTGTCTAATTGGTTAGGGGACTCATTTCCAGCCTGTAAATTCATGCCACTACTAGTTGTTACTTCTTCTTCTTCTTGTACTACTTCTTCAACATAGGTTTGACTTTTTTGACTTAACGGAGATCCCGTGATTTCGGGTTGAGGACGCATGCCGTTTAGCTGCTTTCCCAGAAGAAATATTGTTTCTTGACACTCTGCTAGCTTCTCTGCTAACTCTTTCTCCTGAAAAATTATTAGTCAAATATTTATTTTAATTATATTTATATCTACCATTAGTGAAATAATATATAAATTTTTAAACTTTATATAATCTTGCTCACCTGGTTACTTTTGGCATCCTCAACAGCAACAGAGGCTTCAATCCTGACATAATTAGACAAAAGACGGATTAGATACAATTTTCGCCGCATAAAAGTATAAAAAACTTGAGTTAAGTACCTTTGTAATTGATCTTGAAGATCCTTGCACCTCGTTTCAGTATCCTTATGATTCTTCTTCTCTTCTTCGAGCTCATTCTCCAGCGTTACAATCTTTGACTCTAGAAGGTTGACCCGAGACTGCAAGTCACCAGCACGGTTTTCAAGTGAATTATACGACTCCGCCATACACTTAAGCTGTGTTTCAGACAAACTATTCAGTTTTTGAGCAGCGGTCAACTGAGACTTTACTTCAGATAACTGATGTTCAGTTTCAGTCAACTTTGACTTCATGGTTTCTAGATCCTCGTTACATCTAGAAAGTTCCGTAACCATATTCTCTTTCTCCGATTTCATCTGCTCAAACTCCTCCAAAGAGCATTTCACCAACGACACGTTTAACTCAGTGGTCGGTACTGAATTACCATCGTGAGGTATGTCCGGATCAGAAGTTGTATCTGAAAATTGCGTACAACCGTTTGCATAGTCAACCTTATTTTCAGGTAATGCAACTTTGTCTATGCAATCAGGACTACTGCCTTCACCATCATTAATTTCATACCCTGCAAAACTGAACCGAAGCTCGCCAGCTTTACCAAGAATAACAGAAACACAATTAATAAAATCATTCAGATTTATTTTGTTCCCTTCAATCTCTTTAAACTCTTCAAGTTTCTCGATCATTCCATTCTCTTCTAGAGACGTTCCCACCACAGATTTCGCTTCCTTCACCAGAACTAACACAAAATCATAAATTCGCGAAATTGCCACTGTTAATTCTTTGTCGTTTTCTTTTTCTGTTTCTTTTTCGCCCACATTACCTTGTACAACTCGCCTGATTTCTTCGTAAAGTTTTTCTGAATCTGAATCTTTAGGTAATGAATTTATTAAATCAGCTATTTTAGATTTAAGATTCTCGAACGGATCTGAATCAGTCTTTTCAGTGGCACCTGCTGAATCGTTTGACGAACATGCCAACTTCTCCATCTCCAAGAAATCATCCATAAGCTCCAAACGGTTTGCGCTTTCAGTTCTTTGAGGGCTCTCGATGTTTTTATCTTTTTTGTTATGAGATAAGTCAGAGATCAACACAGTCGCCCAAGATCCAGCAAGGCTGACATCGTCATCATTACCTTCTGAAACCGATGCCACACTTGGTGGACTGGTTTTCAGTTGAGAGTTTGACTGCAGTTGACCTTCCAAACTCTGAAGTTTGCTTACTGTTTTCGCACAGATGCTTCTAGAAGCTTGAAGTTCGGTATTTCGTTTAGCCAAAGCTTCTTTCAACATCTTTGTTTCTTCTTCCGTTGCCAATAAACGCTCCGTCAGCAAATCATTCTCCTTTTGATATTTTTGTATATTGTCAAGAGAAAAGTCAGGAGCTGAAGAAAAGTGTGGGCTGTGTGGACTCGAGATCGGGGTCGGGGGTTTGATCGGAGACCTTTTGACTCGCGTTTCACCATAATCACGTCCCAAATTATCGACTTCCAGT
Source organism: Ambrosia artemisiifolia (assembly GCA_032199755.1). Classification (NCBI taxonomy): domain Eukaryota; kingdom Viridiplantae; phylum Streptophyta; class Magnoliopsida; order Asterales; family Asteraceae; genus Ambrosia; species Ambrosia artemisiifolia. Next base: position 11,278,934 of record CM063518.1, on the reverse strand, counting down.
TTCATTTGAGCCAAAGCCGCAGGCCCAGGTAACTTCTTTCTTACAAGCCCGCGTAGTCTTTGGCACTCGGCTTCCAGTTTAGCTATTTTCTTCACCCCTTCCATATGCTGCTTGTTTGCCACCTCAGCAGACCGTACGCTCATATTTTTTTCTTCATTACGAATTTCTAGCTCTTTAGCAACAATATGTAACTCATATTTGAGAGAGTTTATTTCCCTCTCACATGATTCAATGTTGCTTTTTAAAAGCTCGATCTCTGCTTCCGCTTGTGATTTCTCTTCACTCATTTTCATCAGCATGTTAGAGCGCTCTTGTAAGGATCTCGAAACAGCAGCATTTTCAGCAGCGGATCGCTTGAGTTCTTGATTTAAGTTTGCTACTTTCGTATCAAATTCGTGCTTCATTTTCTCAAATTGTTTTGTTTTTGCAAGAACGACGTCGTGCACAGTTTGTTCATGCTCTTCTTTTAAATTTCTTATTTGACGCATGCATTCCTTTAAAGCACCGTCTAAATGTGAGGCTCGATCTTCGGCAGTTAGTTTTAACAGAGTAACAGATTCTAGATGGCTCTTCAGCGTTGCAGCTTCCGCCTCCGCCTTCTCCCAACCTATTTAAAATTATAATTTTAGATATATATAAATTTTATTGTAATCATGATTAAAAATGAAGTATTTAATTAACCATGATTAACAAACAACCTGAGACGGCTTCTTCAGCAACTTTAGAGTGTTGTTTGACGAGATTTTCCTGTGTGACAATCTCTGATTGGGCTTCGGAAAGTTGTTCATTCAATTCCTTGACTTCATCTTCCAAGTTCTTAATCTGATCTTCATACACCAACTGTTGATCTTCGTATCTTTTCACTTGTTCATCATATGATTTCACTTGAGCTTCGTACGACTTCACTTGATCTTCGTAGGATTTCACTTTATCTTCATATGAACTCACTTGATCTTCGTACGATTTCACTTGATCCTCCAATCCAGTTAGATGTGAATATTGATCCACGGAAATTTGAACATAATTCGGCTTTTTGTAGCTATCTTGTTTCACCTGAGAACCCTCAATTATAGCAACCGCCTTGTCAGCACCTGACTTATCAGATGATTTCTTCTTCCAGGGCCAACTCCGGCGATCCATGATCCACTATTCTACTGTACGTTTTTACATAACAATAAAATAATTAAAAATAGATCAAACAAAAATAATAGACTTAAATGGTTCTTAATAATTCAACAACAAATTGTTTTAATATCAACACTTAGATAATAATAATAATAATAATATTAATAATGTTCTTACCCATCATCAGAACTCAAATTATCATAGTTACAGACTTTAAAAAACATTTATTGGGCTTCATAAAAGCATTTACTTTCATAAGTTAAGAGAGAGTAACTTTATAAAAGGCACACACCCTATGTTATTTACCTTCATTTATGACATAGATGCAACAACTAAAGTAAAAAAAAAAAACAAATATAAAAACAAACAAACAATCAAATACAAGTAAAAAAAAATCATAAAAATCAAACTTATTTTTCAGTCACAAGGACACTGCACCATTTGAGTATTTGACAATATACCAATTTGGAATTATCTCAGTAACTGTATATGTATTACCTTTATCCCATTCAGAACATAAAAACTTTCATAATATCAGAAAAACATATCCAATAAATCAAATCATTCTAATCAAAGATAAAACAGATTATGAATACACATTCTTGGCAACTTGGCATCTGTCACTGACAAACTAAAATAAACAATCAATGTACTTGTGAGAATGAATTGAAAAAAAAAAAAACTATTTTTATTAGAGAAAGAACAAAGTTACACAAAGATTAGTGTAAATAAGTAAATATAATAATATTATTTAACAAAACAACAAAGATTAGGTAGAACAAAACCTGCACAAGATTCAGGAAGATGGTATTTGAGTCTTGACTGAAAATGAGGATCTTTCTACTTATAAAGATGAAATGTCACATTTATTAATCTTTTCATATTAAATAATAATAATAATAATCCTAATATTGGTGAAAGATGAGTTGGGAAAAGAGAATATAGATTATGACTGAATACCTACAGCTATAGAAAACAATGGTTCAGAAATTGACAATCTGTATTAAAAAAAATTAAAATAATAATAATAATAATAATAATAAGCCTAAGATGAAATGTGACAATTAAAATCAAAAGAATCCTAATCCAATAAAAATGGCATGCATCAATAAATCAGGAGATAATTATCTAAATATCTATTTATCTTCACAGATAAATATACCTAAATATAAAAAAATAAAATAAACCAAAGCATAAACGCCGACATCATTTAGGAACAATTCAAAGCTAATCATATTAATTAACTAAAAATAATTAAAAATTAATTAAGAATTAAAATACTCCAAATTGTTAAACTAAAGACTCAGATTCCTCCAGTTCATACACATAATGAATCAAATTACATTAATTATTTAATTTAATTTAATTTCTTCAAACAAACAACAATGTAAACTAAACTAAACCCACTTACAGATAATAATTCGAATCCAATTAAAGATCAGTAAAGTTAAAAAGCAACACACACTCACCGACAACAGTAAACCCAGATTAGAAGCAACTAATAACAAACAAAAAAACAAACAGTGTCTAATTATATAAACTTATAAACATAATAATATGAATCTAATTATGTAAACTGGATTAGATCAAACCCAGATTGAAGAAGAAGAAGTACTTAAAGATAAGAAATAAGAAAACATATAATCTTGAAAAAAGAGAAAATTCAAAAACCAATTAATAATAATAATAATAACTTGAGAAGTAATTAAAGATCGTGGACATCGAGGATAACCAACTTACGGGGGCAACAATGTGGGTGGCAGAGTGATAATAATATTATCAATTTGAAGAGTTTTGTGGCTTTAGTTTGTTATTGTTTAAATTAGAGATCCAAAATTGAAGCTTTTATCTGCAATTGAGATGATGATGGTAGTGGTGGTGTGGTGATGGTGGTGAGTGGGTGTGTGTGTGTGGGGGGGGGTATTGTTTAGGTGTCACAAAAACTCAGGGGGTATGAAGAGCTCTTAAAAATATATCATCAAGTATTGCAGTTTATGGAAATTTCACTTTCATCCCCTGCTTTTACTTTTAGTATGTGAATGAATATTGAGTATTTAAATTTTGGTCCTTTTATTATATGGTTTTGTATAGTTTTGGTCCCTTGGGATCAAGGATGTTGTTGAGATATGATTTTTATAAATTAAAGCAACTCGATTTGTCGGCCTAGTGGTAAGGTTTAATGATCTGATTTTCAAATGTGTTGTGTGAATGTGTAGTGTGAGAATTCTAAATGCCAGTAATGTTTGTCTAGCAAAACATGTGTAAGTTTTTAGATCTAAGCTTAGAGCTTTTTTCCATGTGAAACGCCCCACAATTTTTAAAATGTATATGTTAGTGTAGTGTATTGTATTGTATTGTAAGAGCATCCACGATATAGTGTTCTTCACTTGTTTATTACATGTTGGACTTCAGCGGACTTTCTTTGGTCGTACGGTTACATTGTTGCACTCGTTCGGTTTGTCTTAACTCCGTAAGTGCTGACCTCCAACAGACTTCTTGTGTGGGTCCTTCACTCACACAAACACACACACACATATATATAATAATGGGTTTGTGGAGTTATGTACATTATGAAGAAAATGAAGGTCTCTTAGGGAAGTTTTTAGGATTTGCACATCGTGGATGCTCTGAGATTAGGACTTTTACAATCTATAATTCTAAAAAATAAACCTTTACGGTTTTCATAGTTCAAAAATCTAACTAGTCCAGATAATCTGTAACTAAACTAGCAAAATCAAATTATATAAAAGGGCTGGTTTAATGTCTCTTTTTGTCTTGCAATTGGAAAAGCGACTTGTATTATATAACAAAGAAACGATTACAGACAAAGTGTGTATACAATATATAGATGATTCAAGGGTTGATATTCATGCATAACAATGTGGATGGAAACATCGCAATGCTTTAACAATGTAGACACATCATATGTTCTAAAAGTACGAGATCTTTTTACAAGAAATAGCATAAAGGGTTGAGCCTCAAGTAATAGCTATTAAGCTATATATCCTATTTCAAGCGCCCATTAAAAAGATACAATACATACATTCTATACTCATTATCTTACATGTTTTTTAATAAATTATTATCTTACTTATTTTAATATGGATTAAATGATTAAACTTGAGACGTATCAAATTTAATGTAAAATACCGATAAAAAAAATACTACTACATAGACAATGGTGTGATAATAGTACTTGTATCCAAATGTAATGATGTGCTATAGCCATAGTCTTAGTTATTTTTCCATGTTCAAACTATTTTCACTTAGCATCACAATTCTTTAGATTTTTTTACTTGTATATATAGCATTAGAGGGGACGGGGCGCCACAAAAAATGGTCACGGGTATCCCATTACCCGTGTGGCTCGGATTCAAACTTACGACCTCTACGATTCAAGCGTTGAGTATTAGATTTTTTTTTAATAAATTTATGTAACAAGCACCAACTCATGTTTTAATTCGTGTGTTATGTGGTCCTTACGCCTATTACTTGTTTCTTCTGAATACATAAATAAATGATCATAAACTAAATGTCATACAATAATTGTTAATAATTTTCACCGTTTGATATCAGAAACACGTCTAAAATGTGTATATGAGTATATGACATTACAAAACTGCATTGATACTTTTATGTAGTCACCTTATCATTACTTATATCACAACCAAATTTTCTATACAAGATAATTGTTACATATATAATTTTTTTAGAAAAACAACTCACACACCCATTTAGTCTACTCCTAAATTACATTACATCTACAGCTGGACTCGAACCTATGATACCATATGATATATCAAGACACAATTGAGCTAAATGTCCTTTTGATATCGAGTAATCAAGATGATTTATGCATGGTAACTGGTCATGAATATATATATAGTATGACACTAATGTAAAGTTATCATAGCATATATACTTGTTCGGTTTTACTCTGCCATTATATTTGATAGTACTATTACTTAATTTAAATCATTTCCAGCCTCATCTATTTCACATCTACCAACTTAAATATCTAATTACTAATTCTTTCAAGAGGTCATTCAATTGTCATGTACCCTCAAAGGTTACTCCTTTCACGTTCAAGTGGACCTCATTTCCTATTTTATCTTCCAAAGTTATAACCATCCAATTGCTTTTAGTGTAGCGTTCATTCCATTTAACCCTCTTTAGTATTTAGGTCAATTAGTTAACTATGAGTGGTTGAAGTTCTAATCTTCAAAAATGTCATTTATGTTATTTAATTAGCGATAAATGAAGAGTATGGGATGAATTTATCACAAATAAAAATGTCAACTCTAACTTTTTTTTTTCTATTATTCTTTCAAAAACTTTATGATATATATATAAAATTGTAATGGTTGAAGTTATGGTGAAAAATGTAATGTTAGAATGAAATCAGAAACCCAAAATCTGGTTTATAGGCCGGATTAGTATCATAAAAAAAATAACATATTTTCTAATTATTTACATAAAGTTTTAACCCAATTTTGGTATATTGTCATAAAGTTGTTTAATACGTGTGATTATGGAAGAAACGATAAATGTTGGTTACTAGTGTTGGAAATTTCTAAGTTGTGAATGGAAATTAATACAATAAATTATTAATAAAACTCTTCAATGTATGGTGATTAACTCTTTAGTAGAGGTTTCTCATTTTCACTTAATTAGTTTTTATTAGAGTTTAAGTCTCTAATTAATTATATAATTAAGTGAGGCTCTTCATCACCCATTGGTCTTGTATATGTGGTAAGCTTTGTGCCTAGTTTGAGGGCAAGAAAAACATACAAGAAAATATATGATATAATTTTGAAGAGTTCTAAAAGAAGTGATTACTTGAAGATCCAATAATCATTTTGAAAACCCATATGTTGGGTAACTACATAGAATGGAACACTCTTACACACACATACGCAGAGAACAAATACAGAAGTAAATCAAAGTCTGGTTATCTTTCAGGCAAGTGTGCAAGTCCGGCAGTGCACCACCACTGTTAAGAACCGGTGTACCCTGGGAACAGACCGCGAATCTGTTTAAGGGAATTGTGTCAAACACAAGCCCGGTTCACCTCTATGATTTTGTTTTCTTTTTATATTTTGCTGCAGCAAGTATAGAGATTCTGATGCATCTGAGTTTCATGTAAGAAAGCGTGCGGCGATTACTATGTAAGTTTCTCTAACAAACTTAAACAGATTGTAAAACAAACTTTCGTGTAGATTGGAAACCGATCTTAAACCTTTTTCTTAAGGAATTTGGGTTCGCGAAAGTTTGTAGAATTTTTCCTTTTGGTACATCGAATTGGATTATATTCATGATGAGAATGCAATCTTTAATCCGAAAGATTGTTTGACAAAATGAATTTTTGATTTAATTTTCAGATTCATGGGTTTTGAGTTGTGTTTAGATAAACCAGACTATTAACATTTCTAATATGTGTTTAAACATTTTTTGAAATATTGATTTCTAATGAAAGTATTAGAAAAGACATAATATTTGCAAACCCATGTAAAACGTTTGATAACGGTTTCTTTCTAGTAAGCGTATTAGAAAGATAATTTCAAAGTATTTGAAATGTATACATTTTCTAATAAGAGTATTGGAAAATAAAGGGTTTCAAAATATAAGGTTTTGAAACATGTATTTCTAACAAGCATGTTAGAAACGACGACGTTGAAAGAATAACGTGTCATGAAACATTTCTAATATGCGTATTAGAAATTATTATTTACAAAATCATAAGTTTAATTTGTAAACTTATATATTGATTTGTCTAACGGGCATGTTAGAAATTGAGGATTTTGTAAAGACAAAATAAGATGTTTATATTTTCTAACAAGTGTGTTAGAAAAGATTATTATACAAAATAGACAAACGTGTTGGAAATTTTATTTTGGAAAATTTTGTGAAAATAAAAAAAAAAGTTATAAACTTATTTTGTTTTATTGAAGGTTTTAGTAAGAATACTAATTAAAACTCCAAAGTTGAAACTTAAAAATAATAAGAATACCATTAAGTTGGGTCAAATATTCTTAAAGGTTTTAATAGGGTGTTTCAACTCATGGATTTATGGGGAATTGAGTGTTTCAACCTTTTCCAACATTAAACTAGTTTGGTTAAATTTGACGGTTTCTAACGAATGAGTTTGAAACGGGTATATTTTGGAAAAATCCAAAGTTAATACCATTTATGTAAATGGTTTAATTTTCTAACGTGGGTGTTAGAAACGGTTTATTTTATATAAACCAACAAGGTCGAAAACGATTGTCATAATCGTGTATTTCTAACAGGCAGGTTAGAAACGATTGAGAATATAAACCAATGACCTTTAAAATGATTTTGGTAATCCTTTATTTCTAACGGGTGTGTTAGAAAAAGGTTTATTTGATATAACCAAAATCTATATGATGAAACGTGTAATCGTTTGCATTCTAACAAGTATGTTAGAAATAGTTAATTTTTAAACCGTATATGTTTATATGGTACACGTATAGTTTCTAATGAACAAATTAGAAATGGTTAGTCATGAAAACCATATACTCTAACTAGTGAGTTAGGAATGGTTTAAATAATAAAACTATATTAGAGTTTATGGTTTTGATGTGTAATCAAAACATAAATATGTATAGTTTATGGAAAATACTTGTAAAAGTAGAAATGTTTTGTATGAATAAACATGTCTTTTGCAAATTATATATGGTTTGATACCTGTATGAGAAGTATGATGACTTGAACCATATAATAGTCTAGAGAGACTATTTAGTGTAAAACAACTTGATGTTGTTTTGGATATATATACTTGTTCGACTACTTGTGAGTAGTTAAGTATAAACAACTTTGTTGTTTTGAACAGTGTATTGAGGGAGTACCTCTAAACATGCCACGAGACGATATAATTGCTATTATTTCGTCAAACGATAAAGTGTTGAAGAAAATAACACTTTGACATTTGAGGTTTATATATCCTTATATGCATCCGTTTAAAGATATATGTAATATGTTATATATATTTTGGATTATATTGAAATTATAATTTGGTAAATTATAATTAATTGGTAAAACTCTTCATGTGGTGAATTGAAGAAAAACTCTGTAGTAGAGTTAATTTATTTATGACACTTGATTATAGTTTTAAGACTAAATTAAGTGTATAATTGAAACTCTTGAGTAGAGTTTTTAATGCCATTTGATGAGGTTTTATTTCACATGGTGAAACTCTTGGGTAGAGTTCTTAATGTCATTTGATGAGGTTTTATTAGAGTCTTAATTAGAGTCTTAAGTCTCTAATTAAATGACTAAGAAGAAAAAACTCTTCATCCATCCCCATTGAGATAATCATGATCAACGTGACAAATGTATTGAAGTTAAATGCACGAAAACGAGATATGTCATCTAATGTTGAAAGCATTTACGTAGAAATGCACAAATGTAGTTTTGATGACTATAACATATGATAGGAATATATGTTATTATTCATAAGTCTTTGACAAATATTGTGATATTTATTATAAAAGACTTAGAATATTGATGGACGTGTAGAGTCTCTATAAACCATCAATGTTGGTTGAACTGTATGGAGGATTCGTGATATTTGGGAGGGTCACCCAATAACTTGTTTCAACAAAATATATACGTATCACTTAGGCATATGTGAATGTCATGTCGTTGAGTGTCAATCTAATTGACTTGTTGATGATGAATATGTTCATCAAAGTGACTTATATTAAGACTTATGTTTAAGTCCTAAAGAGTCAATGGTGAAGCCTTGAAGATTAAAGGCAAACGAGTCTTGATCCTAATGGATGGAATTAATTATGGTTTTGAAACATTCTTTAAACCAAGGTTTTGGAATGGTAAACAAAATCTCATTTTGTGTCTAAACTAAGACGTGAATGTTAGAAAGAGATAGTGAGTTATCTCTTAAGGCTGTGAGGAATCAGAATGAGACATCTTCTGTTCACATGCTAAGTATTCGTAGTCTAAAGCATGCTAGACTAATACTTGTTAATTTAGATGCTCCACGGAGAATAAATTAACTTTGAACATTCAAACATATGTGACGACATAAGAATGAATTTTGTAAAAGCAAATATATAATTCATTAAAAAGGATGACTCGAAAGGACCGAATAAATAGTTCATTGGTTATGATACTATTTAGCTGAATATGAGGAGAACTCATATAGCTAAGAAAACGGTTCGTGTGGAAAATATGGGTTGAGTAATATAATGGATGACCTCAATAACACAAGATATAGATAGTCGCTATCTTATCACGGGTGTCTAATGTCATCATGAGTGATATTACTCAAACTCAATCAAAGTGCAAGCAATGTGGGGGGAAGAGCCATTTAAGAAACAATCCGTAAGGATGTAAAAATGGCACTTGAGAAGTTTTCAAACTACATATGAAAGGAAGAAAACTTCATCACCCCATTTGGTAGTTATCCAATAAACACATAAGTGTGGAGGTGACTTGTATTTGAAAATAGAAGGTTTGATATAAACGGATGTGATTTTGGGAAGTACAAATCACACGAGCTAGAACAGACTTGTTATAAGTCAGTCCTATTATGTGGACAAAATTCTTGAGAAGTTCAATGGAAATGACTCTAATGTGGCTAGAACTTTCATTGACACGAGTCAACGTCTAGCTAAGAATCGAGGTGAGACTGTTAACCAATTAGAGTACTCAAGAATTATTGGCAGCCTGATGTATCTGATGAGTTGTATCAAACCAGACTTAGCAAGCAAGCTAAGTAGATACACGAGCAACCTAAGTTCAATTCATTGGAATTACGTGACACAGGTGCTTTGGTAATTAGGATACATACGAGACTACGGGCTGCAATATAAAAGATATCCAGCAGTCGTTGAAGGTTACTATGATGCGAATTGGATATCTGACACGAATGATTCCAAGGCAACGAGTGGGTAATTGTTCACACTTGAAGGTGCTGCGATAACATGGAAATCATCTAAGCAAATGGTTATTGCTAGATCCATGATGGAATCAAAATTCATCGCTTTAGAGGATGAATAGGCAAAATGGCTACGTCGATTTGTTAAGGATATACCTAGGTGGCCGAAGCCGGCATTGGCCTAATGCATATGCTGTGATAGTCAATTGGTAATTGGCAGAGCTCATATCACAATGTGTATCATTAAGAACAGGTATATAAGACGTAGGCATAATACGGTACGACAACTAATCTCTACAGGAGTTATCACTGTTGACTACGTGAAGTCAAAGGATAACATCGCGGATCCGCTAACAAAAGGCTTAAGCAGAGAGTTAGTTCAGAAGTCGTCAATGGGAATGGGGCTAAAGCCCATGAAAGGCTAGGTTTATGCGAAGGAAACCTAACTCAGCTGACTGGAGATCCCAAGATCTGAGTTCAATAGGATAACCTAATTGTATGAACTGGCGAAGGTCACTGTGGGGGAGAGTTGGTGGAAACCCCACGTATTAAAAAGGAACTTACTATAAATTAAATAAGCTTCCTAGTCCATTCCTAAAAAGTGACAAGGTTGAGGTTAAGCCTATGGCTTTTAATGATTTGACTGAGGTAACCAGTCCCAGTAGATCACCTATGTGAGAGAGAAGTGGGGTCGCTTCGAAGGGTATTGTTGGGGCACAATACCTAAGAGCTCTCGCAGAACCAGGCACGTGTCCATGACCACAACGGACACAACTATGAGGACTTGACGTTGTCAGGGAGAGTCTTGTGTGAAGCGTATTGTCGTCTACACAAACGGCAGACGAGTTCAAAGACATCGCGTTCTACTCAGAGCCAGTGGGCTAAGTGCGTTTCATAAGCGAAGGTTCAAAGGGTCACACCTACCTATCGTATGCAAAACTCAACTGTTGAAATTTAATCAGAATGAGGTTGCTTCTGAGAATGACTCCCATTCATGTGGGAGTTTGTTGGAAATTGTGTGTGTTTTGATAAATCTCCATTCATGTGGGGGATTGTTGGAAATTTCTAAGTTGTGAATGGAAATTAATACAATAAATTATTAATAAAACTCTTCAATGTATGGTGATTAACTCTTTAGTAGAGGTTTCTCATTTTCACTTAATTAGTTTTTATTAGAGTTTAAGTCTCTAATTAATTATATAATTAAGTGAGGCTCTTCATCACCCATTGGTCTTGTATATGTGGTAAGCTTTGTGCCTAGTTTGAGGGCAAGAAAAACATACAAGAAAATATATGATATAATTTTGAAGAGTTCTAAAAGAAGTGATTACTTGAAGATCCAATAATCATTTTGAAAACCCATATGTTGGGTAACTACATAGAATGGAACACTCTTACACACACATACGCAGAGAACAAATACAGAAGTAAATCAAAGTCTGGTTATCTTTCAGGCAAGTGTGCAAGTCCGGCAGTGCACCACCACTGTTAAGAACCGGTGTACCCTGGGAACAGACCGCGAATCTGTTTAAGGGAATTGTGTCAAACACAAGCCCGGTTCACCTCTATGATTTTGTTTTCTTTTTATATTTTGCTGCAGCAAGTATAGAGATTCTGATGCATCTGAGTTTCATGTAAGAAAGCGTGCGGCGATTACTATGTAAGTTTCTCTAACAACTAGTATAATCTTTGTCTATGTGGAGGTTATGTACCGATTTACATTTGTTAATGTGGAACACTACATCATGAACTTTGATCGTTTTAACTTTTAGAGTTAATTACATGGTTAGTCCCTATGGTTTGTGGAGAATAACAAGGTTGGGTATTAAGAGTTTAAAGTAACAATCTAGGGTATTAACTTTTGATTTTGTAACATCCTAGAGTATTAAGATTAATATCAGTTAAAAACTAACTGAGAACTGAGGGTAATTTCGTCATTCCACTTTTAGTACCCAAGCTTGTTACTTTTGAGAAACCATATAATGAAAATAATTCTTATCATTTAAAACACCATTTACTTATATGCTTATACAATAAAATGAAATAATAATCATGTTAAGTTGGCCAAATTTAACATATGTCACCAAGTTAAACATGAATTAACTTGTCACTCAATTCATCATAAGTTAGACATTTAACTATGTTGACTAAAAAGTGGAGCTATTAAATTGTATAATTTTTAAATATATATCGCATCTGAACAGTATTTAAAAACTATACCATTTACAATTAAACATTTTTTTTTCGATACACAAATTTTATTCACAAAAGCCCAAGCAAAACACAAGGACATCACAAAACAACCAGAAACATATTTAGATCATATTAAGATAAGTTAAAGCTACATCATTCTTTCCAAAGGAGACATTGGGTGCTTAGATATGGATTTGAATCATAAAAACCTATGAGGCTTCAGAATGTATATTTATTTAGAACATATGGTTATTGTAATTTTAAACATGTTTTTGTTTGGGTACCTCACCATGATGTAATGATCACTAGATATACATTTATCCAGATAAAGGATTTTGGTTATTTTTATTTTTTTTTAATTTTCTATTATTATTTCAGTAATTTCACCAGATTATGTACTATGACCCATAAAAACTTGTGAACCCATTGTTGGCTTGTTGCCCATAATATACCTTAGCAATATAGAAAGTAATTATCACAAAACCAAAATGTAAGTCTTGGGATGAAAAAACTCTATAAATGAATAAAAATTCAAAGGTTTGATAAATCATAGTGTTAGGAAGAAAATGAAGAGTCGATGCTTTTTCTTTCTTTCTGATTAACTATTACTTAATATACAAATTCTTGAGAATCATGGAACTTCTTTATCATTCCAATTTAAATCTTGATAACGATCAAGGGAAGTAACAAAGTTGGGTACTAGATGCAAAATGACAAAATTAACCTTTGTTCTCTGTTAGTTTTTAACTGATGTTAGCCTTAATACCCTATGATGTTACAAAATCAAAAGTTAATACCCTAAATTGTTACTTTAAACTCTTAGTACCCAACCTTATTACCCACCACAAACCACAAGGACTAACTGTGTAATTAACTCTAACTTTTAAATACAAACTTATAACATGATATAAGATAAGGTATGCATGCATGTCAACCCTTTCCCACCCTTTGACCAAATCAAGAGATAACATGTGCAATTTAAACAAGTTTAAAAATTTTAATATTTTTGGTTGAAGAACTTCTTCACCCAAAAAGATATGCACATTTTTATGGTGTTATCTCTATCATTTTAGTCGGGGTGCTATAGCATATGCACGCATAATTAAGTAGTCCACGTCATTAAAACTTTGTCATATAAGCGGTCCACGTCATTAAAACTTTAACTTTTTGTCATATAAGCCGTCTATGTTGGCAAAACTTTGATTTTTTTGCCACGTAAGCAGCCTACACATAGTTTACTGATCTATACTATATTATATCTATACTATATTATAATGAATAAGAGGAAGATACCTGGCAAATTTAAGTAATTACAATTGTGCTTAAAGTACAAATAGTTCATGCATTTGATGAGGGGTAAATTGGACTTTTAGTCATAAATAAGGAGGTTAGAGAGTATTAAATTGGAGAATATGTAGAGAACTAAACTTATCATTAATTGGAGTAATGGACAACGATCAATTCATAAAAAAAAACATAAAGACATTATACCAAAACTTTGAAATTGTTATGAACTTAAGATAAGCAAGTATTCCAAAAGTTTGAAAGTGTTATAAACTTATACTTAATAGAGAGACATTATACCAACTCATTAGTAAGATTAACATCGTATTTATTATATCGTCGCACGTCGGTTACAATAGGCATTTTGGTATATGCATGATGTGTAGTATTCTAATTATGAATGAAGAGAATTCCTTTCTTTTTTCTCTCTGGTACTTTTTACTTTATCACTTATCAACACATTGCTCTTCCAAAAACATAATCCATTGATGTTATGTTCAAAGATCTTCATCAAATGAGACAGCAAATCTTGATTCACCTTTATATAATTTATTGCTCTGCGTTCGTTTGTCGTTGCTATTATTACTACAAATCTTGATTCACCTTTATATAATCTACATATATCATCTATACATAAATGTTACATGATCTCAAACATGGTTCATCATGCAAAACATCTATAAGTTTACCCTTTGAGTGGACATCCATTCCTAAGTTTTTCTTTTAGATGATGATCAACGATGCCATCACCTAGAACCATCTCGAGTGACTGGTTATTACTGTGCCAATAGTCTCACATGGAATATGGAAACCGGCATCTTCATTCGTGATAGGTTTTGCCTTCATGATCTAGTGGAGTTCTGAAATCATCCTACCGAAGCAAACCTCCAGCTCAAATCATCACGTATTCACCATTAAAAAAAGAAGCGATAAGGTTTTCTTGGAAGATTATCACTATTATAGTTTTATATGTCTTTTATATGAACTAATTTATTTATATTGATAATACTGAATAGAACAATTAAACCAAAGACGTGGTTTATTGTCAATCTCATGAAAGAACATATATATGCTTAGATTTGATATGCAAAGTGTCTTACTCCATCACTCCATGTATCTCATTATCAAGTTTATATAAACTTGATAATCAAAATTTGTTTAATCCGATTTCCCTTATAAATAAACTTGTCTTCACATAATATCAATTTAGAAATAGTATGAAATGTTTGAAGTGACTTTATATTCGTATGTTCGAGGAGACCCTCTGGCCCCTGGTATCCATATTGGATACCGATCATCCCACCCCACAAGGGTTATGATCCCGGCAAAATACCTCAAAGTGCTGCCCACAAAAAAATTAAACAACTTATGCAGGGTTACGTTTTTAATAGATTAGGATTTGCTATTCAGAAAGGGGTGGCGGCGCAGCTTGTTGCCCGCCTGCCCGTTATCTTGATGTAATTTCCTTGTTCTGGAATGAAAAATCTAAATACTTATGCTGAAGTTAATCATTAAGTGGTGTCATACCCTAAATAGTTTTTTTAAATCAAATTGTGGAGTCGACAGTGACAATGATAGTAGAGGGTGTCGTTGAGGGGGGATGCAAGAGCGAGTGTTGGAGAGGCAATGGGGGGGGGGGGGGGGGGATTAGTAACAGGTGGTGGCAGCACAGAATGGTAGTCCGTGATGCTCGTTCATTTCAGCCTATTCTTAAATAGCAAGTTTTATGATAGTGATCAAGTTGCAAATTTTTGCCCCGCAGCAACGCGTGGGTTTCCCACTAGTTATATAAAAATACATACACAAACATTTATTAGATTTTTTAAATGCTATGACAGGATGTTTTAGAATTAACAAAGTATTATTTAGCAAGATTTGCGTACGTACCTCACAAAATTATTTTTCTTTTCATTTTCATTTGTTTTAATATTACTTGTTTACTTTTAAAACTCTAATTATTTACTATCTATCTACTTGTATTGTTATGTTATGATCTATTTATATTTTTTACATAGGAGCTTTATTTATATATATTTTTACATAGTAGCTTTATATAACAACTAGGGCTTATTATACACACCTTCTAGCAGTGGCGGATCTAGACCAAGATTTCAGGGGTAGCGTTACATAATTTTCACGGGTAACGTAATACAAAACACGTAAAAAAATATTAAAAATACACTAAAAATACACTACGCCAAAAAAGTTGAGGGGTAACGGATGTTACCCCTGCTCCTTCTCTAGATCTGTCCCTGCCTTCTAGGATCTAATCTCACGTTATTTTCAAACGGCCATTTAAGGGTCATATCATATCCCCTCCAAATTTAAAAGGCCATCAGCGTATATGTTGAACGGTTATTTGTTAGTTTGTATGTTGAATCATAGCATACGTTGATCGACTGTTTAATTGTGTTGTGTGGCGTAAGATTAAAAAACAAGAGCGGGTATAGCATGACCCTAACTATTTTGTGTGGCAAAGAAGATATGATTATATATAAAAACTAAAAAGATAAAAATATATACACTGATCTCCGTATTAATATAATCTTTTCATGTTATAGATATAAAAAAATCAAGACAAAGGGAAAACTGGAATGGTATTAATAGTCCTTCAAGTGCACTTTAGTTTCCTCATTCCATTTTTTTACCATTTTCTCAACTAGCATACAAGAAGCAATGTGGATATAACGGATCATGTTGACTCTTGCTTATTGCACCCGTACTGGAGCGCTTTCAGGGCGTTTTGGGCCACCAAAGCACCGGGGAACACCGCCCCCCCCGGCGCTATGGCGCCGTTATGGTTGAGCTCGTTATACACATGAAGGGCGTTTTGAAATTGGAGGGTGTGCTTTGGACCGTTTACAAACGGTCATATTTCTTAAAAAAAGAAAAGTTTATCAATCTATATATATATACATTGCATATCTTCACACACATACAATACACATAAACATCCTTCAACACACAAACAAATCACCACAATGTCGTCTCCTCCTTCCGAAGACTCGTTTGTCGATCTATATAAGCAGTTTTTCATGACGACGGCGCGGAAGAGGAAGAAGCCGTTACGAGTGCGGTTATGCTAGCGTCTACCACGATGCATCATATAAATAATTCCGCCCCACGGCCGATATTGTCTAGGGAATATATAGAGCGAGACCGTGTATCCGCCAATGAGCGTTTAATGAAAGATTATTTCAATGAGAATCCGGTTTACGACCCTGATATCTTTAGGCGAAGATTTCGGTTGAGTAAAAGCTTATTTTTGCGCATTACTGAAGAATTAGAGTCCACATATGACTACTTTAAGCAAAAACCCGATGCTATAGGGTGTTTAGGATTCACCCCAATTCAAAAGTCACTTCCGCATTACGTGTACTCGCCTACGGGAACACATACGATATCAATGACGAGTATTTGAAGATGGCAGAGAAAACCACACACGATACCTTGCAGAATTTCTGCTACGGTATATTTACAAAACTTTTTGCACTCTGAGCCACTATACTTGTATTTTCTTGCAGTTTGAGCCCAACTGTTAACTTTCCATCCACTTAAACGTTAGATGCAAGGGCAAATTTGTAATTTTCCATCCAAATTAACCCTCCCATTCGGAAACAAAAATCAGTTCTTTTTCCTAGACAAACTTCTTTCATGTATTTCAATCCATGCATCTTGGAAGGATTACCTTCAATATTGGGATCACGAAGCATAGGCTTCTCTGCTCGTATCTGCAGTGTTGTTAATATTATAAATTTTGTAAGCTTTATAAAATTTTAATATGGACATAATTGCTTTAAAGTTGCCACAAATAAAAAACTAATTGACCCAAACAACAGATTTGGTAACAACACGTCAAAACAGGTAGGCACATTGTTGGCCATATACTGAGATAGTTCAAGCGCTGAATATGAATACAATAATATGTTACGACAATAATAACCTAATTTTCATGGAATAAAACCGTAAAAGGAGGTTGTAAGCAATAAAATTAACACTTTTGGCAACTTTCAACCCTTTTCCATTTCTAGCCAAATTAAAATGACCCATTAGAGATCAATCATTACCCAAATTGCCACATTCATATACGCATCCAAACACGGCTAGATAATTAAAGATTCTAATGTTGCTAACCTTTGAAAGTTTTATGCAATCGAGTAAGCATGCACTCAGCTCATTTGCTGTACCACGGAAACCTACCATTTTTCTGTACGCCCTTGAAGGTACTCCTTCCAAGATGCATGGATTGAAATACATGAAAGAAGTTTGTCTAGTAAAAAGAACTGATTTTTGTTTCCGAATGGGAGGATTAATTTGGATGGAAAATTACAAATTTGCCCTTGCATCTAACATTTAAGTGGATGGAAAGTTAACAGTTGGGCTCAAACTGCATGAAAATACAAGTATAGTGGCTCAAAGTGCAAAAGGTTTCGAAAATGGGTGCAAGATGCCAGCTCCACTAAACCACAGGGACGCAAATTGCAGTTAACTCTATATTTTTTATTTCTGCTACGGTATTTACAAATATACATATATTTTTAATTAGTTGTTACACTATATATATATATACATTTTATTTTTTTAGGTATATGCCAATTATATGGAAAACGATACTTGAGAAACCCGACATGGAACGACCTTCAACAACTATACGAAGCGTATTTACAAAGACATGGATTACCCGGCATGATTGGTAGTATAGACTGTCGTCAATGGCGGTGGTATACTTGTCCAACCGCATGGCGAGGTCAACATACACGCGGTGACCAAAAGGGACCAACGTTGGTTTTACAAGCATTTGCCTCACAAGACCTGTGGGTTTGGTCGACCTTCTTTGGTCTCGCCGGGTGTATGAACGACATAAATACTTTTCAGTTTTCGCCATTGCTAGAGTCTTACATTGGCAGAACAATACCAAAAGCTGGGTTTTATGCAAATAATAATTACTACGAGCATGGATACTACTTGGCGGATGGTATCCGCAGTATTCAATGCTCGTCAAAACGTTTAGTCAAACACAAGATCAAAAAAGGAAATATTTTAAGAGAGTTCATGACTCCGCAAGAAAGGACATCGAGAGGTGTTTTGGCGTTCTTCAACAACGATGACATTTTGTTAGAAATCCTTGTCGTATGTGGGAAAAAGAAAGGATTAGAATAGTGATGTATGCTTGTGTCATAATGCATAATATGTTACTTGAAGACGAAGGAAAGGCAATATGCCCAAACTATATTGCAGAAGATGATGTTCAAGGGACGCAAGCGACAATGGAGGAGAGAGTGCAAAACAGTACCTTGTTGCGTTCCAAGGATATACATAACGCGTTGAAGGCGGATTTGGTTGAGGAAGCATGGGCGATTTGCCCGATTCAACACAACCAACAAGAAGAAGAAGGAGGAGGAGGAGGAGGAGAAAATGAAGAAGAAGAAGACGACGACGACGAGTAGTTTTTTTAAGTATTTGTAATTTTTTTAAAGTATTTGTAACTTTTTTGAAGTATTTGTAATTTTTTTTAGTATTTGTAATTTTTTTAGTATTTGTAATTTTTTTTTATTTAAATAAGAAAACAATAATTAACAAATGAAAACCCAAACATTTATAAAGCCCCATAACGCCCTTTCCCACTACACCCTCTTTTTCCATAACGCCCCATAACCCCCTTCTATTACTTTACAATATTTTAATCCCCATAACGCCCTATAACGCCCCTCCACTACACATGCCCTTATAAAGTTTCCTTAGTTTAAGGAGTTAATAATTTATACTTTTATAACGATTATTAATATATAAGGAAACTTTTTTTATTCATATATTTTAAAAAAACTTAGAAAACTTAACTACTAATGATAGGTAAACCGGCAATAAGTTGCGCCACAACTCACTTTTAATTGGAAATTCGATTCTACAAAAACAAAGCTCTGGTTATTCGCCGTTACGAATTGTTGTGCATAAACTAATGCACTCTCTTCAGGAACCCAACAGCTTCGAAGGCAAGGGACCCAAAAGTATTAAAGGCAAAGGGAACAAAGGCATGTTAATTTTTAGCACAAGCTTGCCCACGCTTTGCCAGCCATGAAATCGTTGCAATTGAGCCCAACAGCAGGGGGTAAGGTCTTCACAAGCGTGTTTCCACCCTGTTTATTCGAATTTAAAATTAAAAAATAAAAATAGATTAAAACTTTAGTCTAGTCGAAGGACTTTTCTTATGTTCATAAAAATTGTTATGGACTGGAAACATTGTAAGGTATTTGATTTGTCCTACATTGATTGTATGGGCAAAAAAATGTGCGTTTATAAGTCAAATGGACTCTATCTCCCATTAGACTAGTCTTTTGGGATGAGTTCTTCTGTTTGGATTGTAACATTGCTATCAGAGCCTAACTTGGAGTAGTGGCCTCGATGGAGCTAGCCGTAACCAACGAGGCTCGTAGTGGTGGCCACATAGTGGTGGTTTGGATGGAACCAACTGTGACCAACGAGGAGGCTGGCCCTTAAAGAGGGTAGATTATTATGGCCTGGTATCATTGCAAGGTATGAAATTTGTCCCACATCAGTTGTATGGGCAACAAATTTGGGGTTTATAACCCAAATGAGCTTTCTCTCCCATTAGACTAGTCTTTTGGTATAAGCCCTTATGTTTGGTTGTAATATTAGCATCAGATCCAGAATTGGAGGGAGCCAGCCGTGACCAACGAGGCTCGTAGTGGTAGCTCACAGAGTTATGGCTTGGATGGAGCCAATCATGACCAACGAGGACGTTGATCCTTAAGGAGGGTCGATTGATATAGACTGGAACTATTGCAAGATATAAGACTTGTCCCACATCGGTTGTAGGGGAATGTGGGTTTTATAGACCAAATGAGCTCTCTCTCTTTCCCATAAGACTAATCTTCTGGGACGAGCTCTCCTGTTTAGGTTGGAACATTCGCAACGAGGACGTTGACCCTTAGAGAGGGTTGATTGATATGGACTAGAATCATTGCAAGGTATGGGACTTGTCCCACGCTGGTTGTAGTGGCAACAAATGTGGGGTTTATAACCAAACAAGCTCTCTCTCCCGTCAGACTAATCTTCTGAGATGAGCTCTCATGTTTAGATAGTAACATTGCCTGGAGGGAGCCAGCCGTGACCAACGAGGCTCGTAACGGTGGCTCACGGAGTGGTGGCTTGGATGGAGCCAACAGTTGCCGACTTAGCCGTGACTAACAAGGACGTTGACCCTTAAGGAGAGTTGATTGTTATGCACTAGAATCATTTTAAGGTATGAAACTTGTCTCACATCGATTGTATGAACAACAAATGTAAAGTTTAGAACTTAACTCAATTGTTTCATTGTATCTTACTCGATAATTCACCAATCACCCAAAACACGCTAATTAGAGAAACAGATTGGATGAGATTGCTTTAGGAACAAATAGTATTCACCTTGATTCACTAGTAGTGACACTAAACAATTTATTTTTATCACTCGAAAATAAAATTCTCTAAACTAACGTTATCCATGTGTTACATGTAAGTAGAAAGAAAAGTTCGAGCTATATACTTGGGGGGTAAGAACTGGAATAACTTGGTAGATTAAGGAGTATATTGCAATATGAAAAACAGTTAAAAGATAGTGGAGGGAATAATCATGGTTAGATTTACTTCTATCTATATTTATATAAACCACCCCGTGGCTCCCTCAACAAGACGTTCATATTTAAAAAATAAAACGTTATGTTTATTTTTTTGTTGAAAAAAGAATATCGGAAAAGCAATTATTGTTTTTAATAACATTTTTAAACCATGCACACGATCATACAATACGTTTAAACATAACCAACCATAAGTACATATAATTGTATAAACATACTGTGTAAAATTAATTCTTAGGATGAAAACTTGAAAAATATTCATAAGTTTTTTAATTGGTTTATTTTAGAAGAATACCCTTATCCTATATAATTTTAAGAGAGCTTTAACATTAGTTGATGTTTTCCTAGCATTAGCTTAGACCATCTATTTTGAGTCGCGAGCGTGCAGACGCGGGTCACGTACTTCACTCTCAAGTAACGTCATCGTCTGTGCTCACTTGACCTAGTTGTGGCTGAGGGTGAGCAACGGAGGGACCAAAAGGTCACTTTCTCCCGTTAACGCACGCAAGCACCGTCACGTGTGCTCGCGCCGGGGCTATTCGTGTGTGCTCGCGTCGGGGCTGTTCATGTGTGCTCGCGACCCACAACAGACAGTCTTAGCTTCTGGTTGTTTATATTAATTTTGTTTTCTTAAAGACAGATACTATTTTTTTTTTTGGAAAACAAAGATTTCCACATTAAAATATGGTTTAATATCTATAGAGTTAACACCTTAGAGTACTAACTTATTTTTTTAACATGTTAAATGTTTATGGTTTCAGTTTTATAAATGCCTATAATATCTAGAGGGGCTATTATTGTAATTAACTCTATTTGATTACACGCATAATATTTTATTTACTAAAATAATAATTATCTATTAATATTATTAACACCTAAAAATTTTAAATTATAAAAATATACTAGAATTAAATAATTATACTCTATACATTTTAATATATGTTTTATAAACGTAATTCGTATATGCTATCAAGCACCACGTCAACGCTCAACTCTACCACCATTGTTGCCATGTGTTATCTATAGTTGACATGGTTGTCATCACACCTGTTCAGATCTAGCAACTATTTTGCAGATCTAAACCACCCCCACCATTAAGCACCACCACTAGTAAGCTTGATCAAACGTCGGCCACCACTCATCGATTAAATTTCCGCCTCTGATCGATGACCCTCCTAACCCTAGTCCAGCAGTTTGGCTGGCGAGATTAAAAAACAATCACTCAAATAAATATGCAACACATACATGTACACCCCCAATGTAGATGCTACACACCTTTTTACTACTAGAAACCAACCATCCCTAAAGGGGTTTCCACTTGCCAATTTTAAGCTAAAAAGAATGAAGAGGGATAGGGGAGATTGATCGGCAACGTCTAAGTCGTCATAAAGGCGATGGTGGACGGTGCTAAATGTGACACGAGCAATAACACTTTTAGTAATATTAATATTATTTTTTATATAATATAAATTTTTTAAGTTTTAGTAATATTATAATTCCTATTTCAATTAATTGCAAAATTTATTGTTGCCAAAAATAGAGTTAATTACAAGAATAGCCCCGCTGGTTATTATAGGGCATTTTAGTCATTTGATCAAAACCTAACTAGAAAATCTAACGAAGTTGGCCTTAGTGTTCCGACATGTTACAAAACTGAAACCATAAACCCTTAACATGTTAAAAAAAATAAGTTAGTACTATAAAATATTACTTTCTATATATATCACAAGGACTATCTGTGTAGTTAACTCGTATTTATATTTTGCTTTTAAAGAATGAACACATTCCGATGCATGCCAAAAGCCCTTTAGTTTAATTAAAATGAATATTTTTTTAACTGGGCACACACGATCTTGAAATCTACTAATCATATAGGGTTATTCTAAATACACCATACCTATTTTCCATTTACACCCTACTATATATATTTATTAATCTTAAATTTAACAAACCAATAAGAACTCATCTCCACTTAATTAAGTTTGAATAGAAATTGAGTCTACATTAATAACCATTTAGATCCTTAATTACACTCTAAATTTAATTATTAATATTAGGATTTTAAATTGATTATGACATTAAAATCTTTATTTATTTCAAAACTACTGAAAATTGTATGAAAAAAAATTCATTAAAAAAGATTATGTAAGAATTTTTAAAGCTTAAATATTAAAGCTACATAAAAAAAATCTTATGAATAAAAACCGTAGCACAAAATATAAGTTTTAAAAAATTATTAAAAATGTCTTCTAAGATATGCTCTTCGTAAAATTATTTTATAAATCAATAAATTGGAAAATACACAAAGAAATCTTTTTAAAAACTATTATGATTGTATAGCTTTTGTATGACCAATAAAAAAAGATAAATACCTTTTTAATTTGATTATATTAATTACATTTTTGTTGAAATTGAATAACTTAAGTTCTAAAAAAACAATCTATAAACTATACGTTAAATAAAAACTGAAAAATATTTGTTAAGTAAAAGAACTCATTTGCTTACTGAAGAAAACTAATAATAAAAGGAAAAAAAAAGTAATAAAATGATAAGTAGGTTATATTAATAGAAAAATTAACATAACAAAATGAAACTTAAGTGCATTTTATTTTTTAGTTTTACGTGCATTTGAAATCAATTAAGAAATGTTTTTAATGTTAAACTAATAAACGATAAATGATTATTGAAGTTTTCAATTTCCTAGATAATAACTAATGATTTATGTAGAGTATAGTGTAATAGGGTGGCTGTAAATAGCAACACCCAATCATATATTGCTTACTTTGGGAACCTTGAACCCATGTAACTTTAGTTGAGACTATTGGGAAAGCCCGCGCGTTGCCGCGGGTACATATGTTTTTTTGCCACGTTGCATTTCAGGTTGCATGTAATCCATGTTTTGGTTTATGTTAGGTTTTATATTACTTTAAAAAAATAGAATACACACTTATTTTAAGCTGTAACAATGAGTATAATTTTGGATCTATATCACATGTATTCATCTCTATATATATTGTAAGAGTATAATTTAGTTTCGTTTCCAAAAACTATTGTCAAATATTAACCAAAACACTGCAAAAAGTTGTCCCCGAAAATTCCCAAATCACAGCAGAGTTGTCCAAAAATGAACTTGAAATATAGCAAAATATGTAGTCCCCATTGGTGACTTTAAACAAAACAATAATGTTATCTAAAATTACATTAGATGCAAAAAAAACACCATAGTCCCTAAACAAAAGTAAAACACAGTGAAAAAGTTGAAAAAAGAACCTAATATGCATTCCATCAAAAGGACATGAAACGGAGCAAAAATATTATAATATACACCCAAAATGCAGAAGAATACAGTCCCTAAAAGACATTGAGAAAGTTGTAAAATTGAGGCTGATAAGATGTAAAATGCATTCGAAAGGACTTAAAACACAATTTGAATTTTGTTAATTTACAAAGGTTGAAAATTACAAAACGAATGTGATTACAAAAATAAACAACCGCAAACAATTACGAATCCAACATAAATAAAATATAAAGCAAAAGAATAATGACAAACTGCAATTTAAAAGGCTAACGTAAAACAAATTAACACGCTCGAGGGTAATTTTTAACAGGGAGTTTGTTCAAACCGCAACTCGAAGCATTGATTTATCTTGGCATAGATCATAGATTTCAGTCCAGTTGATATTATTTCTTTTTTTAAGATGTTCATCTCTTCTTTCGCCCAAAAAAGTACATTGTTGCTTCAAATCAAATGCATATTGTTAGCATTGGTAATTTAACACATCATTGAAAGGAAATTGAAATTTATTTTTAATGTGTCAAAATAAGAATATGTGTACCTGATAATTGATGGTTGTTTTGTACAGTCATTGCGCATGGTTGTTCATAATTTAGTTATGAACATATATACTTAACCACTTTAATCCATTCTTTACTTTGCATGGGTTATGAAACGAATCTACATACAACCAAACATAAAATATAAATTAAAAAAATTGCAATAAACATGTTCACCGTATATGTGGGAGTGTAAACTGAAAGAACAAAATTCACACTTTAATTAGCCTTTTGGATGTCTTTCATCACATCTTGAAAGTAATTATTTGATATTGAACCATGATGTAATTCGGTAAACATCAAAAACCTTACCTTCAAGGCTTATATCTACCTACACAAAAGATGGAGCACATCCCATGCATGTATGAACATTAACTTCATCCAGAGCTTTTGGTTCCTCTTCAAGATTGAAACTAACCATGCATGGTTAACTCTCATTGGTCAAATCATCATCGTTACGAGTTCGCATCAAAGTTGTTTGGTGTGGGTGTTGAAACTTAGAGACAAATCTCCTTTTATAACATCAAGTGAAGGAAGTTGATAAGAACCGACTCAAGTTGAGGAAGTTGAAGCAATAATGGTTAATTTTGGCATTGAAGATGGTTGATCCCTAAGAAATGGAAGAGACAATGCCATTAAAAGCTGGAATGAATTAACGGTTTCAAAATCAATGATTAGGAATGACTTGCATTAGTCATTTGTATAATTGCCATCAAAGGTTGTACTACAGGGGCATAAAAGGAAGAAAATAGGTAAAAATTATAGGATTACACTTGTGGCTTTTGAGATGCCATCTTAAAATGATGGTGAAATTACGCATGTATCCGTCGAGTTTATTTAATATAGTAATATAGATATAGATAAAGACCTAATGCTACAAAAAGGACATCAACAATAAAATGCATATCTAGATACTAATATTTAAAGAGAAATTGGATTTTAATAATTAAAACTTTATCTTGTCGGCCGACATTAATCCCTACTTAAGATATTTCTAAAAACATTCTCAACTTTCAACCTATTTTCCTTCATCGAGTTTTTTAAACTAGTGTTTAACACAGTTAGTTTTTCTGATGTGACAGCTTTTGTGGCAGAAAAACTTAGTTATTTGATGACGTGACTGTTATGTGGAACATTCGCCACTATCACCACCCACCAAAAACCACCACCATACCACTCCCACCACTGCCACAAGTCGTACACCTAACCCTAACCTACTAACAACACCACCATCCACCTTCTGCCTCAACCATTCCGCCACCAACCTACACCCAAAATCAAATCCCTACCACTCCTTACCATTAGCAACCTTTGAAATCAGACCTCCACATCCATCTGCCACCACTCTGAAACCCTAACTACGTATTACCACCACTCCAAACATGCAAATCGCTACTAACAAAGTGAAACTCCAAATTGAAATCCGTCAACTGTTTCCACTACTCTAAAATGATATGAACCTTAGGATGATTTGCAAATTGATCGGGGAGAAGCTGTAAATATTTGCAATTGGTTATTTCTTATGGTTTCTTTCCAATTTTGCTTTGGTTTTAATTTTAATGGGTGGTAGATAGTGGCAACAGGTGGTTAGGGTTTTAGCGTGGTGGTCGACGGTCCTGGAGGTTTGGTTTTAGAGGTTGATGGTGAGGAGTGGCATGGATTCGATTTTGGGTCTAGGTAAGTAGCTGAATGGTGGTGGCAGAATGTGGATGTTGGTGGTGGTAGCAAGTGGGGTAGGTTAGGGCTTATGACGGTGGTAGGAGCGGTATGGTGAGGGTGATTGTGCCACGTAACAACACACCATCAAGAGAAAGTTGCTCGAATAGTCCTTGTGGTTCGATCAACTTCACTTTTAGTCCCTATCTTTTTAAAATTACATTCCTAGTCCCTGACTTTTGCGCAATCATCACTCGAATAGTCCCTAGAGTGAATGATCGTTAATTTATTCAGTTAAGTGACCACCCCCCCCCAAAGGGTGAAATGGATGAGGTGCCGCCTATGGCCTCTGTTACATTTAGTCTAACCAAATTCCTTATAAACCCCTTAATCTTAATCACAAATTTTAGCATCATACACCTTCAATTACACCAATTGGCTGCAACCCTCTATAGATGGGAATCAAAATTTGGTTAGAAGTTCCAACGATGACAAACTGTTGGATCTGATGACCATTCGAATGAATTTTATAATACACAAAATTATGGTTCTTTAATCCTTCAGATGAATATTATAATACACAGAATTTACTCGGTGTTTTTCTTATTTTTTTTTTTATTTATAGGTGGTGAACGACGGTGCTTGTGATGGCAGAGAGGGGTGGTGGTGGTGGTGGTTTGGGGAGATGGTAATGGTGGGATGAGGAAGATGAAGTGGGTGGGCCCCATAAAAATTATTAAATCTTTTTATTATAATATTTTTTAATATTAAGGGTAGTTTTGTCATTTTACACCCACCTAACTGAATAAATTAACGGTCATCCATTCTAGGGACTATCTGAGTGATGATTGAGCAAACGTTAGGGACTAGGAATGTAATTTTAAAAAGATGGGGATTAAAGGTGAAAGTTAACCAAACCATAGGGACTAATCGAGCAATTTTCTCCACCATCAAATAAGTAAGTTTTTCTTCCACATAAGTTACCACATCAGCAAAAAAAAAAAAAAAAAAACTAACTTGGTTAGATCTCAGTTAGAAAAGACACAATGGAGAAAGCAATTTGAAAGTTGTGACTATTCTCAGAAGTTTCTTTAAGTAGTGATCAATGTTATCTAACAGGGCAAAATTAGATTATTACAAACCAATTCCTAATTTTTAAAAAAAAACGGACTGTTTTATAATGTATCTAAATGTAAACAAGATGTATATTTACTAGATTCTAAAGCTTACTTTTCAATGTATCACACTTTTAGATCTTATTTAGCGTTTAAATCGAGGACAAAATTTCGGCTTATGATCATGACGAATAAATCGACTACTTTTATGATCATCACATCAATAAGACTAACATGTATGGGGCTCGTCGAAGGCTTGTCCTCGCCGTCGTGGGTCGTCCTACACCACCCCGACGGGGCGGCTCGTCCTATCCGGACAAAAACAGACGATGAAGACAGGGCATGCTTATTGGTTGTTGGTGTTTTGTGGGTCCTCTTGTCTGTCTCTCATTTTAATTGTCAAGGTTTGACCAATAGGAGTGGAGGACTACCCATGGATGACCACCCCCAAACCCTTGGGTAGCCCTCATATTGTCATCTTTTTTTTAGGGGGGGGGGGGGGGGTTGGTGATGACGGGTAGTCTTGAAGGACTACCCTCCACCACACCTGATAGTCAAATAAATACCGATTCACAATGAAAAGTTATTGAATACATACAAAAATAAAAATTGTAGTTTTGATAGATTAATATGCAATTTTAACGTGAAGTGAATAAAAAACAATAACCACCACCACCTCCACCTCTACCATACATGACCCTAACATCCTACCGCCACCAACATCCATCGTCTGCCACCACCACTCCAGCCTCGTGACCTTAACCATGCTGGTGGTGGCTGATGGTGGAGGAGGTGATGATAGTGTCACATAAGCAGCCGCGTTATCATATAACTAAAGTTTAAGTATGTATTGAATTAAATAATTCAAAAAAGCTTTTTTTCGCATCCAGCTAACCAAAAGTTCATTTTTTATTTTGAGAAAGTATATACACACATAAAATTATATCTATGTTTTTCAGTTATGTATTTAACCAAAAATATTTATAAATCATATGCTTGCAACATTTTAACCGTTGTAATAACAAAATTTAAGGAATTACATACTTAGGGTTGTTGGTAGCCTCTTAATGATTTTATTAAGATACTAACTTTGAATCAGACACCATTAAGTATGATTGGTTCACTTACGTAATACCTTTGAATCAGACAATAAGTCTCTTATCCATTAATTTCAAAATGATGCTGAATGAAAATTTTACCCATTTATCAATTCACATGTGTTTCTAAACATTTTCAGGCCACTCTCACACTACCTCCTCGACCCACCACCACCAACAAGTCAGACTTCTTACTGGTTCAGAATCTCTTACCCAATCAGACTTTTTAATGGCTCAGCACATATTGGCGAAGAGATTGCCAAAGAACCCCTTTTTGTATTAATAGAATTAAAAGATATCATTAATGGGTAATGCTTGTTTAGTAAAGAGAAAGTTACGAAATTAGTTATAAGAGGATCTATTAGGGTTTGTTTGGTATGAGGTAATGGAATGGACGAGGGAATGGAATGGAATGGACAAGGGAATGGATGGACAAAGGAATGAAATGGATGATTACCATTCCATGGTCTTGTTTGGTTACCACGGAATGAATCACTACTTTGTATTGTTTGGTAGGTAGGAAAAGACTTGGGAATAAAAAACCGGCGGTGGTGAGTGGTGGCGATGGCGGTTGATAATGGGTGCCGGCGACGGTGGTTGGTGGTGGCGGAGGTGGTGGTGGTCGGTGGGTGGCGGTCGTGGTAGTGACAACGATGGTGGTCAATGGCGGCGACAACGATGGTCGGTGTGGTGAGACGTTTGGTGGTTATAGTAGCGGTAACGGTGGTGGTGGTCGGTGGGTGACGATAGGGAATGACGGGGATAGTGAGTGGCGACGGTGGAGGTGGAGGTGGAGGTGGAGGTGGTGGTGGTGATGGTCGGTGCGTGTCAGTGACGGAGAATGTCGGTGGTGGCGGTCAATTCTTGGTGGTGGGTGGCAGTGGTTGGTGGTGGAGGTGGTCGGTGACGGAGAGTGTCGGTGGTGCCAGTCGGTGCTTAGTGGTGGGTGCCGGTGGTCGGTGGTGGTGGGTGGCAGTGGTGGTTGTGGTCGGTGACGGAGACTGTCGGTGATGGCAGTTGGTGCTTGGTGGTGAGTGGCGGTGGTTGGTGGTGGAGGTGTCAGTTGGTGGTGCCAGTTGGTGGTGGGTGGCGGTGGTCGGTGGTGGAGGTGGCGGTTGGTGGTGGGTGGCGGGGTGGTCGTTGATGGCAGTGGTCGGTGGGTGGGGGTGGCGGTGGTCGGTGACGGAGAGTGGCGGTGGTTGTCAGTGGGTGGCGGAAGTCGGTGGTTGGTGGTGGTCGGCGATGGCGGTGGTCAATATTGACGTCAAGTGGTGGTGGCGATGGGTGGTAGTGGGAGAGGTGGGTGATGGTGGTGGTCGGTGTTGATGCAGGGTGACAAAGGGAATGGAATGGAAAAAAAAAACACGGTGGATGGATAGAATGAATTTTTGAGTTTTTAGAGGGAATGGAGTGGAAGAGGTAATGGATGATTCCATTACCTTGACCAATCAAACACTTTTTTTTCATTCCATTGTAATGCTCCATATCATTCCGCCTTCCATTTCTGCATACCGAAAGCTACCTTACAGTTATATTACAACAAATTAACACGTATCATCATGTTAAAACTTTGTTGTGTTTTGTAGTAACATTAGGATCAAATACACAATGAAAGAAAAATAGGAAGTCGTAGGAAAGGTATCAAACGGGCTTCGATTGAACTCATTCAAGCGTCATTGAAACCACCTCATCAAACACTACAATCTTAGCTTTTAGGTTTTCGTTTTTTTTTGGATATTTAGCTTGTAGTTTTTAGAATTTATGTTATATCATTGTACGTGTCTTTTATGTAGCATTTTTTCTTATTTTTATCATTGTGTTATTTTTGCGATTAATTATGTCTTTTTTCTTCAGCATTGTGTTATATTTTATGGCTTATTGTGTTATATTTCATGATCTATTGTGTTTTTGTATCATTTTCATCCTTCTTAATTTGGTTACACTGTGGAGGATAACTTGACCCTTCGTAATAATACACAAACAACATCCAAGAACTAAATGTTATATCGAATAAGATTTGAGTATTTTAGCTTTTATACTATGTACCCGTAATAATATTTTTTGTTTGCCCATAATAAACTACACATAAACCGTATTTGATAAGAATGAATTTTCGTTAGCCCAATGATAAGTTATACGAGAATTGAATATCTGTTATTTATATCTATGTATATGTAAAAAATAAAAGGTATATACTCGGATAATAAGAATGTATTTTCGTCCACCTCATAAATTATGACACATGTATCCATTAGACTATTAGAGTATCTATTTCTTATACACACATCGTATTATCATTGTGTACAATAAACTTCGTCTCATACGCTAAATTTTAGTGACGACAAGGGTTCATATGTCATCGCTGTAGGTTATAGCGACGGCATGTCTTCACTAAAACTTGTCATCATTGCTTCTTTGCTAATGGTGTGAACAATTGACGGGAAAGATGTCACAAAAGGTTCGTTCTAACAAATGTTTTGCAGATTGACGTTAAAACTTTTACCGACGACACGTCGTCAGTACAAAGTTTGGAAATAGAGCCTCTTTTTTTCATCATTCCCATATAAACATATTAGTATATATATTAAATGCTATCCGTCGGCGGAATAGTAAACCGAGGGCGAAATGGTAATTTCGCCAAACCAACTAGTTAGAAGAAATATATATAGCTGGTATATAGGGATGGCAACGGGTCGGGTATGGGTCGGGTTTGGCTAATACCATACCCATACCCGGTTATAAAATCTCATACCATACCCGTCCCATTGTTCGTCGGGTTTTTGTCAGGTATTACCCGTCGGGTATAGAGCATACCCGCGGGTATCGGGTATACCCGTTGGTAGTTGCATGTATATATATATTTTTAATTTCTTTTATAGTCTTATGTTTTAAACAATCAAGAATATATGAAATTGTAATAAGTAACATATATATTATCATCACCATAATAATCTTTGAAACATTTTATATATAAATACATATTATATATGAATTTTGAAAACTATTTATATATTTCATAGCATATAAATATAAATAATAATGTTATTTATAAAAAAAAAAAAAAAAAATAAAAAAAAAAAAATAATGTTATTAGAATATATATTTTAGACGAAAAAATTATTTTTCAAACAATAAATCTATTAAAATGAAACATTACTAAAAATAGTTAAGAAAAGATATATATAAAACTTAAAAGTCTGTGGGTATATGTTTCAGGTAGACGGGTATTTAGTTTCGGGTAATCGGGTCAGGTATCACCTAATAACATACCCGTCCCATACCCGCGAAATATTATTTTTCCAATACGTACCAAACCAGTCCCATACCCGTTGGGTATCGAATATACCCGCCCCAAATGCTTCGGGTTTCGAGTATACCCGTCGGGCCCGGGTTTTTTTTGCCATCCCTACAAGTATATATATACACACACATACTAACACGAAGTTTTCTCAAACAACATGTCATCGATACATGGGTATCTAGAGTGACCACAAGGCGTAGTTGCTAAAGTTTCGTCGTATCAGTGATACTGATACGAAACTTCTGGTCCGACTAGTAAAATAAAAAGTGGAAAAAAACAAAACTGCATGGTTATGAAATACACTTATTTTTGTAATATTACTTTGTAGTGTATAAGATATTTAAAAAATAGTTTTTTTTCTTAATGATATTAATACTTTATTAAATGTGGAAGTATTGTTAAATAATAAGCTTGTGGTAGAAGGGAGGTATAATTTGTCATTGTGCTTAGCTGTAAACGAGTCTAATTGCAAATGGACCAACGTCACTCACACACTACAGCTCACCACTTGAGTGTGACACAACCATATACGCTGTAGTGCCTCTCCAGAGTCTCCAGGGAAAACCACCCTCATATAAGCAGTATAATATTAACAAGTAAAATACGTAGTAATCAATGTAAATTTTTTTGCTTAAAAGTTAAAAAACATCACAAATAAAGTCATAAAACGGATTTGCGAGCGAACCATGAGAGCGACCGAAAAAAAAAAACGTTTAGACAAACGTATGTACCGGTTTAATCCAAAACTGACTCTAATATGTTTAAACAAAACTCAAACCTATAAATTTCGTGTCAAGTTAAGACATCTATTTGTGCATTGCGCCT
This sequence comes from Ambrosia artemisiifolia, assembly GCA_032199755.1. Taxonomy (NCBI): domain Eukaryota; kingdom Viridiplantae; phylum Streptophyta; class Magnoliopsida; order Asterales; family Asteraceae; genus Ambrosia; species Ambrosia artemisiifolia. Next base: position 11,245,950 of record CM063518.1, on the reverse strand, counting down.
ATTTCTAATTCGAATAAGTATATAAATTAGAGTTAATATTAATATACTAGTGGGGAACCCGCGCTTCGCGACGGAATAATAACATAACAACCTGATAAATAAAATAGTCATTTGAATTTTAAAGACACATATAAAGGTTATTTCCTTTCAAATTATAATTATAAAATGTAATATATAAATTCATAAAACAGTTAAGTTTTCTTCATTTTAAAATTATAACTGGTCAAATGCTATAATGTCTTACCAAGGGTCGTAGTAACCTAAATATTTGTTTACACGAGATCAAATCTTGTGAATTGTTCTGGTTTACAACGTTTTTTGTATTCAAAATCATTATCCCTTTTTGAAATCCTTGTCAATTTCAACCTTCAAATAATTGATTTCAAATCATTATCAAGAAAAGAAATATCAAATACAATCCTTTATAACTTAATAAAATGTTGGAAAATTCTATGAATAGAAATTAATATAATAAAAACTATTAATGATATTATATGGTGATTAAATATTGGGTAGAGGTTCTTATGTTACTTAATTAGTTTTTATTAGAGTTTATGTCTCAGATAAATTTTATATTGACGTATAGATTGTAGGTTTTGTACCTAGTTTGAGAGAGGAAAAATATATACAATAAAATACATTACATATTTTGAAGAGTTCTTAGAAAAGATGTGATCACTTGAAGATCCTTTAATCATTTGAAGACTCGTATGTTGGGTAACTACATGGAGTAGAACACTCTTTACACACTAAAATATTTTTTACTAGGTGTAATCTCGGGCGCGTGGCCTTCTCTGATAGTACAATCTGCTTTAGTTGTTGTACCATGTGAGATAGACGCGTTATTTTGAGTAGAGATGTGAAATCTGTTTTAAGGAAAGCGTGTTAAACACGTGGCTCAGCCACAACCGTCAACATTAGTTTGTTCTTTATTGCACCAAAAAAAAAACCCTTTTTAAAGACTTAGACTATTTGAAGATATTGGCATGGTGTTTCATGTTTTAAGTCTAAAATAAATTGTTGTATGCTTTTAATTATTATGTCTACGTTTATTTTAGCCTAAACAATTTAAATCTTGACTAGGTCCAATATATAATGCATTTTATAAGGTACATAAAGATTCCAAAAAATTAAGAGTTTTTTTTTTCTTTCACCGCATAAGGTACAATCCTAAAATGAGAGTAATTAATCCTTTAAACACCTTTATACTTTAATACATCATCTTAGTTATACTTTAATTCCATCAACTTACTAAATGTTGTTTTATTTGAATAAGAATTACATTTTTTCTCCTTATTTTAAGCCAATTACCCCACGATTTTAAAACGACCAAAAATTTTCATAGGTTAATACTTTATAAAAAAAAATTAAATCATAAAAATGAGCATTTTGTTCTCTTTAATTTGATAATAGTATTGCCATTATTTTTTAGCTTAAAAAATTGATGTGTTACTTGATTAACAATGTATAGGGATGGGACGAAACAAAAAAAAGACGAAACCAAACTAAATAAACTGAAAAATGATTTAACCAAAGAACTGATTTAACTTTGGTTAACGATTTTTTTTGGATCCTTAGTTAACTGAAATTAACCAAACTGAAACCGAACAATTCATATATTCACATACTTTTAGCTTTTATACTTCAATGTCATGTATTTATATCCTCATTTCATATACTTCTAAGCAAAAATTTTAGTCAAAGTTTAATTTTGGTTATTGACAAAAATTAACTAAACCGAACTAAAAACTTATAATCTTACAAAATAATCTGAACCAACTAAACGATTGGTTAATACGATCGATTAACCACTGACTTTGGTTTCGTTTGGGACTAATAACCAAACTAAACCGAACCATGCACACCCTTAGAAATGTTTGTGTTTCCTGCCGTATCATACAGGCTAGTGACACTAAATTCATAGCACATCGTTTACAACAACAATGGGATTAGCATGAACCATTGAGAAGAACCCCATCAGCAACCAGGGGTAAAGCCTTCTGGTGGCAGCCCCCCTCCCTCTTTTTTTATCAGTAGTGTAAATTACTTGTACTTCGTCTGAAAATTTCATATGTATTGAGTCCTGACCATATGACTTTTGGCCTCCCTATATCTTTGATCAAGCTCCGCCACCATCATCAACTACGAGGTCATCGATAACAATTGTAATAATAGTGTTGAGTCCTATACTTCGCCAACAACAACCGTGTCTCGGTAGGAACCACAAGTGACTACCGATGTGACTACTGACTTAATCACTCGTTAGCAAGTACGGTTGCTTACCCCTAATCAACGGTAAAAAAGATATACGCGACGTATGTTGATGTGTGTGCGCAAGTGCAAAGTACGTTCTCATTTATTTCTTATTGCCAAGGAAACTATATCCAAGAACAGTTTCCACTTATATACCAGCACCACTTCAAGATTTATATAACTGTCTATGTAAGAACTTTATTTATTTTCTAGTTTTAAGGATCATATCAAACTCATTACTTTAAGATAACGTTTGGTATGATGGAATGAAAGGGGGAATGAAATGGACCATTACGAGGTAATGAAAAATAGTGTGTTTGGTTGATTAAAGGAATGGAATCACTCATTCCACAAGGCATTCCGTTCCCTCAAAACCATTCCATCCACCCCCCATGTTTTTTTTTTCATTCCATCCTTCATTCATTTTTTACTAACAACACCATAACCCACCACCCGCCACCATCATCATCACCACCCACCATCGTTGCCGCCGCCACCACCCACCACTGCCGTCACCATCCACCACCGCTGTCGCCACCACCCACCGCCGCCGTCACCACTTACCACCGTCATTGTCGTCGCCACCACCCGCTACCACCCACCACCACCCACCACCACCGCTATCTGACACCACCCAACGCCGCCCACCACCGTCACCCACCCACCCACCACTGCCTCCACCACCTGCCACCGTCACTCACCACAATTTCCTTTACCCACCACTACCGCCGCCACCCACCACCACCCATCACCGCCACTACTCACCATCGTCACCCACCCACCATCACCTCCATCCATCTCCACCTCCACCTCCACCTCCACCCATCGCCATCGTTGCCACCACCTACCACCGTCGTCGCCACCACCCACCATCGCCGTCGCCACCCACCACTGTCGTCGCCACTACCCACCATCGTCGTCGCCACCCACCACCATGCTACCACACCACACCTCCACCAACCACACCCACCACCACCACTACTAACCATCGTCGCCCACCTACCATCACAGTCGTCTACCTCCACCATCCATCGTCACTACCACCACCGCCGCCACCCACCACCGCCGCTATCGCCACATATCACCACCCACCATCATCGCCACCGACCACCACCCACCACAACCACTTAACTTCAATTTTAGTCCTTCGTCTTTTCCTACCTATCTAACAACACAAAGTGATGTTTTGTTTCATTCCCACATGGCAACCAAACAAGACATGGAATGGTAATGATCCATTCCATTACCTTGTCCATTCCATTACCTCGTCCATTCCATTCCCCCTCCATTCCATTACCTCATACCAAACAGACCATAAGTATTGATATCTTATTTATCTCACCTCTATATTAGACAAGCTTTAGGTTGTTACAAAACTTTAATCAACAAGAACAAAACCTATCAACTGTCAATTATATAACTCATGTACAAAGATAACTAGTTGTGTCTAAAGTTAGTAAAAGTTAATTCTCAACTAGTTTTTTCCTACGTTATTATATTAGAAAGGTGACTTATAGATAAACATAAAATATACACATACAAATAATTTAGAAATGGTTTTTTAGGTATAATATACAAGTATCAATTTGTTAATCTTTTTCTATCAAGATCATCCAACTATTTAACTTATATGCGTATATATGTATAGAAAAAAGATCAAATACAAACAACTTTTTTGGTACGTGAACTTAACCCTATATGTATATATGTTGTACGCTATATATATCGGTATCGATGGTGTCAATGTTGCAAAAGTCGTTAGGCGTTTCCTAGTTGGAGTCGGAAGTACTCGGGGAGTTATCGGCCTAGTCGGAGAGTACCCGGGGAGTACTCGGCCTAGGCCTAGAGTACTCGGGCCTCGACAACCTACCTTGTAGCTATTATTCGGGAAGTATTCGGCCTCTGAGAGCTTGTTTTACAACAATGGATGGTGTTTAGGCGGTAGTGATTTGATTGGGAACGTTACCAGTATTTGATAAAATTAGTAAAATCCATGCTTTTGGATACAAAAAGGCAATAGATATTGATTTAGGGCTAATAGATATTGATTAAGTGGTAGGGCTGTTCACGAGCCGAGCCGAACCGAGCGGACCTTTGCTCATGCTTGGCTCATTTACAAACCGAACCAAGCCGATCGGCTCGTTTACAATCGATCCGGAAACCGAACGAGCATTGTTCGAGCGCACATTTTTTCGAGCGAAAATCGAGCGAGCGACGAGCGGCGAGTGTTTTCGGATAACCATAAATCTGTGATGTTTCCTTTAATATTCTCGCTGCCTAGTGATGACTGAGGTTCGACCGTTCGAGAACGAGGCTCCAGTTGAGGCTAGTGAGGTGATGAGCATACTACGGAGAACGATTGTCGTGTTGTGGCATAGGTTGAGAGCGGGAGATGATTGATGGTGGAAAACTAATGTGGATAGGAAGTCAAGCATGTTTTTTCACGACTTAGGGTTTCAAAATTAAACTTAGTGTTAAGTTATCATTGGGTTGAATGTGCCAATAACTATATATATAATTGTATATATGCATTTATCGAGCCAAGCCCGATAGAGTGGCATGTATAAAACTATAAATATAATTGTAATTAATGTGTGTATATATATAATTATATATATAATAAATTAATAAACATATATCGAGCCGAACCGAGCCGAGCGGACCTTTGCTCGTGCTTGGCTCATTTACAAACCGAACCGAGCTGATCGGCTCGTTTACAGCCGAGCGGATAATCGAACGAGCAGTTTTCGAGCAAATTCCGAATGAGCGGCGAGCGATCGGCGAGCGCCGAGCGTTTTGAAAAGCCCTATTAAGTGGAGCCAAAAAAGCCTGAGGTGGCGGCGGAATTCAAGAGTGAGGCAATATATGCCCCATGATGTGATTATTAAAAAAACAATAACAATCCTACATATACATACACATGAAACATATACATATACGCACAAAGTTTGTGAGAGGCAACTATTTACAAGTTGTCTTTTGCTTTTTTATCAAACTATATTCGAAAATATAGAAAAAAGGGGCCAACAAGTATTGGAAGTCCCTAGTTACAAAATCAAGTCACAAATATTAACATCACACCATCTATTTCATTCTAAACAACTGAACTTAGATAGATTTTTAATCCAAATAAACGACTCCTCCTTAATGACCTCCATAGTCTTCTCGAATGGGACGCCTTTGTTATTGAACTCTCTATCATTCTGCGTCTTCCAAATGCACCAAAAAGTCGTAAAAAAACACGGCAAAACTCAAAAGTAACCTTTTCCATTCCTTGAACCCTGGGATAGCATGTGTACCATATTTAACATCTCTGAATAGTAGTGAAGCCCTCTAGACTAGGGAGCTGTTTGAGCCAAACCATAATAGAACACCAAAGCGTTCAAGCAGCAAGACAAGAGACGAGCAGGTGATTGGTATTTTCCTACACAGCCCCACATATGTTGCATGCCGAATCTTCCAATATAACCCCTCGCACCATCAGAGCAGTTTAGATGGGATTTTGTTGTCACTGCTCTCCAAACAAAATTATTGATTAATAATTTCTTTTATTATTAAAGCAAAAATACCCTCTATATACACGTGCCTTTAAAAAAAAATCAAAAATACTTTTTGAAGAACTTTTTGTGCCATTCGGTGTGATTTTGTGGGCTTGTCTCAACTACGGGAAGGGGTTTTTCATGGAATAGTTATAATTTCATATTGGAGGATTTGGAAGGCGAGAAATAAATGGTTGTTTTTCAAATAAAAATATTAGGGCGGTGGAAATAATAGCTGATGTGAAATCGTTAGAATATTTATGGTTTAAAAGCAGACACAAATTTAAAACTATAGATTGACAAAAACGATGTAAGTTCAATATGGTGATGTACAATTTGTTTGCGACCTTGTTTCGCCTTGGAACAAGGTTGGCTTATTTCTAATGAAGTTTAACTCTAAAAAAAGTAGTCAGGTTAACAAAAGACCTTTGGCAATCTGTCGGTGATTCAATGTCCTAACAAACTATTTCCAAATTTAATATTTTAAGAATTAAAGACAAGATAAACCATAAATTTTTATTGCTATACATCAATTATTTGCTTGTCTTGAAACACTTGGCACCCACAATATTTATTTGCATGTCTGGCTTAGGGTTCTTGTGATGATAGTACATCGTGTTGCGGTGATTACGTAAAAATAAGCCCTGACAACAATTTGGCATTTTTCTTCTATTCGATCCCCACATTTCTTGACTTTTTTACTTCCATAGGGATGTTATCATATATTGATAATCTGTATGACTATATGTATTTAATTTAACATAGAGAACATCACAAACATAAAATCTCATTTTAAGTACTTATTATCGTTTTGTAACTAACTGAAGCGCTTATCATTTATCAATGGCACATAAAGACTTTTGAGGATTTGTACCTAGCATATCAAGGTTTGTAAAAAAAATGCCCATCTTCTAAAGGTGAGAGTTTTTGTCACATGATAGATGTAGATGTAAGAGTATGATTAGTGGGGCTTACGAGTATTTTATACGAAATTAACTTAATTTTGTAATTTCAATATTTTCTGGTATAAGTGTTGATTACCCTAGAAAGCTAGTACTATTATGTGTGATAATAAAGATCCAATACATATTTCAAAGAATCGAGAAAAACTCGAAACAGGAATTATAGTGCTCCCATTTATTCAAGCCGTTAACAGGACGATCTTTAATCAGTGTCTTTACAAGTTAAGTATCGAAAATTCCACTACTTAACTTGAGGGGAGTGTTAAAAAATAGAGCATGAGTTCCCGTCATTTCCTTCCTTAAAAGATATCACCACTAATCACCGATGTTAACTTTTTTACGAGGCGAATGAAGGTCCACTTGATAAAGACACATGCTTCTTAGAGAGGATGTCATAGTTTAACCTGGGCAAGGATGTATAATTTAAATTTGTGATGTAAAGGAGTAAACATTAGCTTACCCACCAAAAAAAACACTTTTTTTTACCACGAGTGAATAAAGACAAGCAAATCACTTTTACTTGCTCCCAACGTTCTACTTCCATCAAGAAACACAACTCTGCAAATCAACAATCTAGAAGGGGCTGGATATTCACACAACCTAGGGTTTTATTTGCACAACCCCTCCACGGGTCGTCGAGGCCTGGACGGCCCGTATAGGGCCAAATGGGCAAAACGACGGGTCGTCCAGGCCCAGACGGCCCGTATAAGGGCTTAAACCCTAAAACAGATGGCCAGTCAAGGCCAGGACGACCCGTCCAAAAGCATCCAATCCAAAACAATCATTGGTAATCATTGGCAATGATTAGGTGATGATTAGGTGATGATTATTTGATTTTTTTTATAAGTGTAGTGAGTGTGGATGTTTAAAATGGGTTTGAATGTTTGGTTTTTTATAAATGTTTGGTTTTTTATAAATGTTATTTTTTTATTTGTATAATATGATCTTTTTTATATAATTGTGTATATGAATATGAACGAATATCGTTTATGTTGCCGAACTAAACAAAACCCAAGATACGAACAAGCTGAACAATAAAGCATAAATAAGCATAATATTCCAAAAATTTACATAAAACTAAGAGTTCAAATGTACAACCAAAATACCACCAACCCGTCTAACCCGACCCACCCTGCTGATCCGACCCACCCGGCTGATCCGACCCACCCGGCTGACTGGTGGACGCCCCACCATGCTGACTGCTGGACGCCCAACCCGGAAGTGGACGCGGCTCCAAACCAGCTTCCCGTCGTCTCTCATTCTCGCTCTCTAACATCCACCGCATGTCAGCTCCCATCGTCTGCACATCAGCCCGCAACGACCCCAACTGATCCAGGATCTGCTGAAGTACCTGGGTCGTGTTATCATGCAACCTGACATCATGATAAAGGCGGGCAGGACGCTGTCGCTCATCAATGGGAGCATCTGGCATCTCTATATCCACCGGTGGGTCGCCGTCGGCAACGTGTGGCATCTGGACCTCAGGGGCATTCGGCCCATCGAGATGTACCAGCGGCTGTGGCACAAAATGCTCGCCACGGTCGCCAGCCTCACCGAAAGCACGCTGGTAATAAGCGGGTGGGTTGCTGCGCGGGACCCGTGCTGCCACCCTCATCTGCTGCATAGTCTGAATATTTAACGGCCTGAAATGCAAAACAACAATAATAATATTAAATAATAATATATAAAATTAAATAATAATAATAAATAATATTAAATAATAATATATAATAATAATCTTACTTGGGTCTCATCGGAGCTGGTAAGTTATCCTCCTCAACATGCGTCCACAAATCGCCCGGGCAAATACGCAGCGCGATGGCGGTGATGATCCCACCAATCGGAATAGCCCCCGCCGGGTTCCTGTGAGGGTAGGTCGCGATGTACTCGGCAAAGCACCTGTGTAGCGCAACCGGCCTACCCCTCAGGATGCAGTAAAGGTAGAAAAGGTCATTCTGCTGGACCCTTTCGTTACAGTTACACCGCCCGGCAATCGACCAGGTAACCAAACGGTGTATGTAACGGATCAGAGGGTCCCGGATGTTGCTGGCCCTATCCATCCTGCACAGAATAATACTAACATTAAAAAAATTTCGGCAGAGTTTCCTCTGTTTTTGTACGAACCAGACAACACAAGTCGTCTACAAAATCCAAAAACAAACAACATAAACTAACAAAGTAACAATAATAATTAAGTAACTAAGCGAACTAAATAACAATAATAACGAACTAAATGAACACGAACTAAATGAACTAAATAACAATAATAATACCTCTCGCCCTCCTCCCCATACACTGGACCACCGATAGTGGGCCACCAGGCCATAAGCATGTCGTCTGGCAAGGTCGTGATGGCCGTGGTGTACATGTCCTGGACAAGCTCCTCCTCCTCTCGTAGCCCACTGGTCGATCGTATATGTGTAGAGGTGTCCGAATAATCGGAACTGTACCTCAGGCTCAGGCTGGCCGTCAGGACCTACTGGAGGATCAACACCTGCTGGATGCGGCACGTAGCGGAATGTCGAGATGAACTCGAGCGTCAGTGGCCGATACGCGTCATTCTGGAGGTCAGCTAACATCCGCTCCCAGGGGCTGTCGTCAAGGATCCACTCCTCAAACCTATCCTCAGCAGTGATCGCGCGTAATGCGGACCAGTCAACACTGCGCGATCCGTGTATCGGATGCAGCTCCATCTTCTCCCAGCGCGCTATCTCGTAGTCGTCGTTATCGTGCCTGTACGGCCAATCTCTCATGTCGCCCAGTGCAAGAGGATTCCCGTCGTCAGGCTGGATACGGCGTCTTCTGTTGCCTCTGTTTGCCATATCTGCAAAACAAAAGCAAAACACTTTAGGCGCGCATTTATATTAAAAGGAACTAAACAAACACAAGAACAATAACACTTTGTGCGCGCCTTTATATTTAGGTAGTTATTCCAGATCTCTCAGATCTTCTTTACTTTAGGCGCGCGTTTAGGTTTAGGCGCCTAAACCTAAACGCGCGCCTTTATGTTCAGGCGCGCGTTTAGGTTTAGGCGCCTAAACACAAACGCGCGCCTTTATGTTTAGGCGCGCGTTTGTGTTTAGGCGCCTACACACCACAGCCCCACCCCACTACCACAGCCCCACCACCACCACTGACCACCCTATCCCCACCACCACTGCCCCACCCCACCACCACAGCCCCACCACCACCACAGCCCCACCCCACCACCCACAGCCCCACCACCACCACAGCCCCACCCCACCACCCACCCCACCACCACTGCCCCACCCAACCCAGCCACCACCACTGCCCCACCCCACCACCCACCCCACCACCACAGCCCCACCACCACCACAACCCTCACCACCCAACCACCACCCAACCACCACTGCCACGACAATAATTCCCAAAAAAAAAAAAACCCTAATAATTAAAAAAGAACCCTAATAATAATAATTATATACTAATAATAAGGCTTTGGATTTGAACAGTGCTTTTCATTTTTGCAGATTTTTGTATAAGAATAAGTATCTTTGGTTTGGATAATATTAACAAGTTATTGCTGTGGTGTAGTGGTGAAGTGAGATGTTCTATAGAGAGGCCACCCAGGTTCGAATCCTGCCTATGGTCAAATTTTATTTTTTTCCTGTTTTGCATCCCCTTGAAACACGTGTACAGTACGTGTCTTCTTCTGCAACACGTGGTACATTATCTTGGGCTAAATATAAACCCTCTTTTTACCTCCACTCATTCTCTTTATCATCTAAAAACCCACACACATAGATATGAGAGAGAGGGGCTGAGGAAAGCCTCCGGCCACCGCCTTAACTTCGTTTCCTGGTTCTGCCCCACGTGCTTCGATCATCCTCCGCCTATTAAAAATATGTAGTTTGTGTTTGTGGGTGTATGCATGAATTATTAATCTTTAGATTCTTATTTAATTAATATAATTAAGATTTTGTTATTGTTTTGTTTTGTTTTAGGTTTTACACAGACGAAAATATTTGATCAAGAAATGTACAGCTTCTGCTGTGAAAAGGATATCTCCTCAAGGTAAAGTTTATAGTCTCTGGGTGTTCTATAATAATAATAATATTATTGTTGTTATTATTATTATTAATAAGAATTAAACAGACATTAATTATTGAAAAGGGTGTGTCACTGTTTTGTTACAATTGGTTGTGAATTTATGGTTAGTTTTGTGAGTTGGTGATTACGGTGATTAGATTATGTCTACAAAGAAGGTTTGTTTTTTATTTATAATTTGAAACCTAAAGACTAAAGAGACAAATTGTGTCATCCTTAATAACAAACCCATAAAAAATGTCTATTGCAAAGAAGGCGTCTCAAGAATATTTATTGCAACTTCAACAGCATACTTTAAGAACAAAGGTACTTACTTTTTTATAAAGATTTTGAAGTGGGTTTGTTTATCTTGATGATTTATGATCAGGGTTATGTCATTTTGTTGATTTAAGAATTGGGTTTTCGGTTTCTTGATTTATAAATGTTTATAAGTGATTAAGTAGTGAAATTTTGCATATGTTTTAGGCCTTGACCTTTAAGATCAAAGGTAGTGACTTCTGTTTTTTTAACGGATTTTGAAGTGGGGTTTGTTTATTTTGATGAATTGTGATCTGGGTATTGTTCTTTTGTTGATTCAAGAACTGGGTTGTGTTTCTTGATTTATTTATAATTGTCCTTATATGATCAATGAGGACAATACATCTGAATGTTATTTGTTAAATAAAAGGGTGAAACTGAAAACTTATGTCATTGTAGTTACCTTATTGGATTGATCTTATAAAGATAAGCCATTATCAACTTGAAGTAATTAATCTGTTTTTGACTTTATTGTTGACTGTTGAGTATTAACTTAAATTTCTTTTTTCCGAATTTTTGTTTGCAGTACACATTGGATTGCTTTATGTTATCTCAGGGTTTGGTGGCAGTTTGCTATCTGCACTATTCCTTCAGTCAAATATATCAATTGGGAGTTAACATAGGAATCTGGCAGATTATGTGTTTGAGGCTGTCTCATTTTTAAATGTTGTCTTTTGACTATGTGTCTGTCATAGGATTAGGATTGCCTTATTGTTGGTTACCTTGATTTGGCACCAAAGAGAACACTTATACCGATTTCATCTTGCAGGAACCAAAAGACAAGATAACGAAGACACGGAAACTATAAGTCACATTGTTGTTAAGGGACTGCAGGTACGTATGATAAGATTACATCATGAACAGATTGAATACATATTTGTCATGAGTTTTTCATTGCATAAAGAATGGGCTATGTAAGAGTTTCAAAACAAATCTTCCAGTCATCGTATCTCAGGAAGAGAGAGACAACCGAGAGGAGGTCGGTGGTACTCCGACGCCCAAGGCGGAGCTCCGACGACACCACTCCCTGACGACACACCCACAACTCCCTTACACTCACCTTATCAGGGCGTGGTGTCCTCACCATTGTTGTGGGTTTCGAATCTAATTTGTATCTATTTAAACCCAATTTTATTTTTGGTGATGGTTGGTCGATGATGGTGAGTGATAGCTCATTTTAGACAGTCTTGGACCTACAAGTTGATATTCATGAGTTTAAACCATATTTTTGTGTGTTTTTTCCCCAAATATGATGTTGGCTCGGTAATGATGCCACAGCTCGATTCGAAACGTTTTGGGGTTGCCTTTTAATTTTTGTTGTTGCTTGATAATTGTTATGATGGGTCGATGATGGTGTACTTTGGTTTACCTGAGACATCTTGAAGCTTTACCTTGATGGTCGAACTATTCAAGCGGTGGTACACATATCCAACCCCCTATTTTCTTTCCATTTATATATAATAATATTATTTTATATCTTAGTAATTGTAACTGCAAGCATCAATGTATCTATACATCTTTTATCAAGTTAAGATTACTCAACTGATATTTGTAAAAAAGCAATATGCATAGGAAAAAAAAATTCTTTTATATCTTTGATCAAGTTAAGATTACCTGCTGCCATAATTTTTTCGATCACTTGCTTCTATTCTGTAATTTAAAGTAGCTAATAATATTGTTATATAGATCTGACATACTTTATAGAGTTGACCTTAGTTAGGAAATAATGTATAGAAGTGTTGAGTTCGAACCACGCTTGTGGCAAGAATAATGAAAAAATTTCTTGAGCGGGTTCGGGCTATGATTCTTTGGAATCATGCGAGGCCTCACCGGTTCGTACTTGGGAACGCCGTTGGCGTAGGTGAGCCGTATCGAACCAGGGTCTTGTGGTTCTCAAGTGTGCGCGCAGCCACTTGATTTTGCCGTTAAATAAATGATAGCTGATTGGATGTATCATTGTATCATGATGATCATCAATGATCATGGTCATGTTAATTTGGAGGTTTTTGAATTGGTCAAACTGTTTATTCAGTTTTGGTCAACTTTGGTGAGTTGGTAAAGTTTGATCCTTGTGTTGACTGGTCAACTATGTTTTAGTGTTTTTAGTAATTAAATTAAGTGCCTACCATAGCAGCGCCGCGGAAGACACATGTGACATTGTTGCAATTATTAGGTAATCACTTTTAAAGGGATTAGGGAATATTTGATGATCATACATTAAGAAACAAATGGACATACCGAGTATAATTCTACTCATGTTAGTGGTAGGGTCTTAGGAGGGCGGGATTGAAGGTAAACCTTTCCTCTAACCCACTTTACGATGATCATACATTGCGGTCATATTGTGTTTGTTACTATCAGCAAGTTAAATGGGTGATAAATGCTCCTGAATATGTTATTACAACTTGCAAAGTTAGGCCTTCGAGGAATGACAAGGCAAATGTCATGGATGATGATGATGATGCAGTAGAACTTGAGAAAAATAACATTCTTCTAATGGGACCAACGGGTTCTGGTAATCTTTAATCTTCAATGAGATTAATTAAATAATGTAGATATAGCTTCGTATAATTATATGGATTTTTCGGAATCATGTTTTAACTATTGCTTTGAAAACAGGGAAGACACTACTTGCAAAAACATTGGCGTGCTTAGTGAATGTTCCTTTTGTTATTGCAGACTCTACTACACTCACCCAGGTGAGTTTTTAGTTTTACTTTCGTTAGATATCATATGTATATAAAATTTTTTGGGTGTTCTTTTCTTTTTCTTTATTTTGGCTTAATATTCTTGCTTGGTAATTTGCGAATTAACAGTGAATTTCATGCCAAATAACCTTATGTAATTTTACATTATTTTACTCTTTGGGATGTCAACATTCTTTGCAAATTGCAGGCGGGGTATGTTGGGGAAGATGTGGAGTCCATTCTATACAAGCCTCTTACTTTACGTCCCTTGGATACATAGTGGCCATTTTGATCAATTAAGGTTAAACATATAATTAAACTACATGATTTAGGTTGCTGATTATAATGTATAATGAAGTTAAGGAAGAAATAATTTGAGCATATAATAAAGTTAATATAAATAATTACAACAGAGAGGAGGGTGGGGGTGGGTGGGGAGAATGAAATTTTAATAGATTTATGTTCCTATTATATTATTTTTCTTATTATTGTCCTTTTTTTCTCTAGCGTACGAGGCGACAAGAGAGGCCTTCGCGCCTTGGCAATATCATCCACATCGCCTCACCTATGGGGGAGGAATGGAGAACGATGTCAAGGGATGTTGATACATGAAAAGTTGAAGACTACAACAAGCCCATGAACCACATCTGCCATACACTATCAAGCAGCTTTTAAAAAAAATGGGGGCATACGAAAGGACAAAAGAGAGCAGAGATGGTATACGTTTAACTGTAATTTCATTAGACTTTACTTGCCTTCCAGTCATTCATAAAGCAATTGATTTGGGTATAGTTCCCGTATGTAAATGAGTTAACAAGCTCCCGAAAACATAGTTCTATCATTATATGTCGCAATGCTATGTTATTACTTAATTATTTTCTAAACCAGATTGACGCCGCCGCAACGCGCGGCTGGATAAAAACCTAGTAACAATAATAATAATAACAATAATAATAATGACAATAATAATACCTGTTGTGGTGGTGGCTGGAGGTGTTGGAAAGAGTACTTCGGTGGTGGTTGTGGTGGTGAAGGGTGGAGGACTTCGGTGGTGGTGGTGGTAGGGTGGAGGACTTCGGTGGTGGTGGTGGAAGGGTGGAGGAGCCTCTGCGGATGAATCCCCACATATCCTGTTGCCACCCTAAGCCCACAGCTACGGATCGAAACCCACAGTGACCGTCTCCATGGACATCCCGAATGTCTGTAATGTATCTATGATATGCAGGTGGAAGCCATTTCTTAAACCTTTCGATCTCCAGTTTGTACCTGTAACCATTAAAAAGTGAGATTTAATATGTGTATAAATATGTATGCATGTGTGAATTTATATATTAGTAGTTTGTACCTATCCCTTTCCAACAGTGGAAAATCTTCATCGTAAACAATCGGTTTGTCCCTTGATTGTTTACCTCTTCTGGAAGGCTTTTTGCCGTACGTTGAAAAAATTATATAACAACAACAACAACAACAACAACAACAATAATAATAATAATAATAATACTAACCGCAGCCTTATCTTCCTTTTTTTCCTTTTCACTTGTTGTTGGCCGACCCCGAGTATCGGTTTGTACCTCAGGAGGTTTATGTTTAGTCATAATCGGATTCAACACCTCCTTCATCTTCTGCAACATGCTTTTTTTCACTTGCACCGGTTGCGACCTTAGTTGCTCAGCGAATGCATTCATTTCGTGCTGAAAGTCAAACTCGGGATTCTCAGCTACTTCTGGCATAAAGTCAAGTCGTGTCCAGAAGACGTCGATATCAGCCAGTGACACTCGTGTATCTGATATATATATTCAATCACAACAACAATCAATAATCTACAAAAATTTCGGATTTTTATAAAAATTTCGGCAGAGTTTCCTCTGTTTTTGTACGAACCAGACAACACAAGTCGTCTACAAAACGCTTCAAACATTTATAAATTTGACTATTATATCCTAAAAAAAATAATAAGTCTAAAAAATGATGTTACCTTTCGCATCATACAATTGCAATTGACAGGAACATGGCAATCCATAAGTCTTCTTGAGTCGGTGTTCACAAGACCTCTTTTTTTCCATATAATAATTTATCTTGTTGACCCCTCCGAGCATCAAATCAAGCGCTAGATGGGAAACCCTACCGATTACGTCTTGAAACAACGGTAGTTCATGTTTCCACATTCTTGTTGATCGGCTGTGTTCAAAGGAGTGATTTATCGCTACGCGCCGTGACTCCATAACTTTGTCTATTTCCAACACAAGCGCGTGGAGCGAGCTGTTCGGGCCTTTTATGTACCTCTTAATCAGAGCATGCTGACTCTCGACCCTGTTGGTCGTAGTCTGACCGAACGTAAGGTTTTTATCTGCCCATGCTTCCACAAACATTTCTTTATAATCTCGGAGCCAAACTGACTCCATGTACTCATAAACCTCTGTAAAAAACAGAATAGTGATGTCAATACAGAAAATATGTACGCTTGTAAAGCAAAATAAAGAATAAAATATATACCCGTTCGATCCTGCCCCCAAAGTCGTCTGTAGAGCGATGCCCGATTCGATTCGTAAGCCTTTTCGTCAGGAGATTTACACAGTCGACCAAAATACTGCAAAAATATTTCCCATTCTTCTTTTGGAAATCCCGCTTTATGATATTTTGCAATATTTCGTTGAATATGATACCTGCAAAACAACAACAATAATATTAATAATAATAATAATAATAATATTATTAATAATAATAATAATAATATTTTGTTGAATATGACACCTGCAAAGCAATTTCGTAGCATCCGGGAAAACTGTAGCACATGCATTTATCAGAGCCAGATCTCTATCTGTAACAATTACACGTGGCTCCATACTCTTCTCCAGCAATTCTTTGAGCCTCTGAAGCACCCATATGTAGTTACTCGTTTTCTCTTTAACGATAAATGCATGGCCGATACAAAACGACTGGTTTGTCGACGTCATACCCACAATTTGAACAAACGGGATTCTGTACTCGTTCGTTTTGTAGGTGGCGTCGATCAGCATCACATGTGGAAAGGCACGCCAGAGATTGTAGGAGACCCGGTGTGAAAAGAAAATATTCTCAACAGCATCTGTCTCTGGATTCTGCTTGGTGAAGTAGGTAAATTTCTTTTCAACCAGGATACTCTCGAGTATCTGCATAACAATAATAATAACAATATTTAATATTTAACAACAACAAAATTAATAATAGTCTATGACAATAATAGTAATTAATAATAATACCTGCATTGGGGTTTTATCGCCGTAAATTCTATGTTTAATCTTGCTCACTGTATTGTGTATGTCTCGTAGAATACATACATTATCCGGGTTTTGTGCTCTGATGGCCAAATGTATGTTCGCCGGTTCCAGGCCTTGAAAATAAAGCGTTTCCACCATTTGTTCTTCTTGTGGTGTCAGCCGCCTAGCAAAAGCGTGACCCTCAACATGTATAAAAGGGTCGTGGTTATGATTCGCGTGTTTAACCTCCAACTTCCAACCCTCTTTGCGTAGCCTCCCTATTAACATAAACGGACAGTTAATCTTTTTGCTACCCGTAGACCTTACTGTGGCTGTAGTATGGTATTCGCCATGACGGTCGCATCTCAGGTCTATCCTAATTTTTCTTGCATTATTTCCACTGCCTTTTGAAACAGAACGTCCTGTCACTAGGACGTAACCGCTAGCAAGGGCTCTATCGTAAGCCCATTGTTTCATCTCTTCAACAGACCCGAATACCTGAAAATTTATACAAGAGTCTAGTCTAAATTCATACTACTCTAAATTATATACTACTGTAAATATATACTAGTTCAATCCAGCAAACCCTAAAACGTGTAAAGATATACTAGTGTAAATAAATAAACGCACCTGCTCGGTTTCATACGAAACATCCGGGTTAGGTTCAACTTTTATGTTAACATCTTCATAAGCGTCTTCCTGGTTGTCATCATTCGGGTTAGAGCCGTTATAATCTTCCTCTAAGTCCTTAGCACGATTCCCGCGCGAATGGTAACTCCCGTACGTGTACTGCGGGTAGCTTGGTGGCACGAAAAATGACTCCTGTTCCTCTACATATTCCTCGTTGAGATCGGGCAGCATGTTCCCGTCATTACCACGAACCCCGGATTTAACCTCCTCTTCACCAACTTGAACCCCGGGTTCATACCCTACGCTTTCAGAGACGTAAGACTCGTTCTCAGACAGGTCAACGGTTGAAAAGCTTTGTAAATATGTCATCGTGAGACCGGGAAGTCGAAATGGGTCGAGGGTTTTGGTGGTGGTGATGTTTTAAGGTTTTGTTCAAATGGGGAAGAAGCTGATCGTGTAATGGTTAAATATGGAAATCTCAACGGGCCGTCGAGGCCTAGATGGGCCGTCGAGGGAGTAAATGCCCTAACCTAACACATCTCTACGGGCCGTCGGGGCCTGGACGGCCCGTCCTAATGTGCCTTTTTCAGACTTTTCAGTCTGAACTGCCTGCTTTTGCAGGAGTTCAGACTGAACAGCTGTTACATCGTACTTATACGGGCCGTCTGGGCCTGGACGGCCCGTCGTTTTTGTCTTTTCTGCAAACAAACGGCCCGTCAAGGCCAGGACGGGTAGTCCTGAAACCCTAATTTAGCTTAACGGCCCATGTAGGCCTCGACGACCCGTCCTAAGGTTGTTTAGGGTTTTTTTGGGGTTGTGTAAATAATATCACCCATCTAGAATCAGAGTTCGTCTTGTGAAGCAAGCCCACTCTTTATTTCTTTCCATACTTGCACATATAATAATAATAATAATAATAATAATAATAATAATAATAATAATAATAATAATAATACATAGCATCTTTATCTAAAGCACTTTAGGGTTTTCTACAATATTTCTTATAAATAAATGAACTAATTCAGAACTGAAAAAAAAGAAGATTCAAGGACTAAGAGAAGGTATACACGAATTTGGAGATGACCACCGCACACATGGCTGCAAAAAGATTAATTAGCCCCGACTCGTCCCTTTCGTGTATTCAGAACCATGAACCTCACATATATAGCTATGACGTGGTGCGTTTAACTTGGATGCATGGTGTAAAATTTTAATCAGAATTATTAATATACCCACCGTTATTTGCTAGTTCATTATTTTAATATTTTATAACAATGTTAATCAGCTAGCTAGTAAACTCTATAAACTATAGTTTTGTTTTTTATAATATGATACTATGCACTATATATTATACATATTGAATGTGAGATGATTATAAATGTGTGACACTGAAAATAAGATAGTTCAGGCATAAATTTTATAAATAAAAGTTATAGTGATTGTAAAGGGACGAGATTCAGGTCTTATTTTTTTGGCAATTAGTCAATTAATTTTGGCCTTTTGGGTACTAAATTTGAAGCGGGACCGGTCTACGATAGAGTGAGGGTTTGAAAGGGATATTTATAATAAGAAACAAGAATTTTGGTAACGACTATTAATTAAGATAAGACTGTCTATTTCGAAACATTAGATGTTGACACCAATACGTCTTGTACACGTCTATATGAGGCGTATAGTTTTTTCAATTTTCAAGATAGTATAGGTGTAGTATAGGTGTAGTATAGGTATGCTACCTATACTATACTAGACTATACGATACGATACGATCATATGATGTTGTACTATACAAGAAGATACTATACACATATTACACTATACTTACACTACACCTAACTATACATATACTAAACTATATAAACCTATACGAGGCTTATACAATACTATACTATAAGTCTATACGAGGCCTATAGAGGACATATACTATACTATACTATACTATACTATACTATACTATACTATACTATACTATACTATACTATACTATACTATACTACAGTACACTATACTATATTGTACTTTACTATACTATAATGTGTTGGAAAAAAACAATTGATTATTCACAGAAATCACACACTCATATTTTGGAGAACACCTCCTGACACTTTATATTGATTGAAAAGTGAATAAAATTACAAATAATTCTACCCATGTTCATAAGCTAAACATTACTTGGAGATAAAAGAAAAACAATTAAATTCTAAACCTACTAGGACTCTTTATTTTAATTAAATACTAATTTAATACTTATCCGACTGTGTTGACCCTTATCCGATTTATTTCAACCAATCAAACTTATCCTTGAAGTGATCAGGATTAATTCTCATAATCACCCCCTAAATCCTTGTCTCCAAGCAAGTTCCTCATCTCTTCAAACTTTACTCTAGGAAATGCCTTAGTTAATATATCTGCCTGTTGCTCTAATCCACTTACATGTTCAAATCGAACCTCTTCTTGTTCAATACACTCTCGTATGAAGTGAAATCTCGTATGTATATGCTTGCTACGACCGTGGAAAACGTGATTCTTCATTAGAGTTCTTGCAGACTTGTTATCCACTCGCATGAGTACAACCTTCTCACTCTAGATAGTTCACTTAAAAGACTTCTTAACCATAATGCTTGACAAGTTGTAGCCGTCGTTGCCATAAATTCTGATTTGCACGAGGAAAGTGCTACTGTTTTCTGTTTTTGAGAGTTCCATGATATTAAAGCATTTCTGTAATAAAACGCCATACCGGTTGCACTTCTTCCATCGGTTTGATATGTGGCATGACTACTGTCAGAGAATCCAATTAAATTCTCGTCTCCGTCTCATTCACATGATAGTCTGAGATTAATTGTACCCTTCACATATCGTAGTATTTGTTTTACGATCTTCATGTGACTCATTCTTGGCTCTTGCATAAAACGACTCATTACTCCAAACCGAATAAGATAAATCCGGTCTTGTGTGTAATAAGTATCGGAGACTACAAAAAATTCGAAGATATTGTGTCGGGTTCACCCGCTCTTCTTTTTTCACTTTTAGTCACTTGTAATCTATGCTCCATGGGATACTTTGTAGGGTTGCATTCATCCATGCTTGCAATTTTCAAGATTTTTCTAGCATAAGCAGATTGCTTCAACTCAATTTTACCTTTCTTTTGTTGCACTTCGATCCCTAAATAATAGGATAAGAGACCAAGATATTGCATTTTAAATAAAAAAATGTTGAAATTTGTATGTCAGAAATGAAATTGACAACTTAGTAAAAAAAATGTTTGCAAATTATATATTGAGCTGACTAATATATTATTTCACAGATTAAATAATTCATGGCAAGTCCAACAAATCTAATTACAATTAAGAACTTTGATATTTGATTTTTGTTTGATTAAAATGTTGAATATGGCTTTTCTTATAAAAGTGAACTTAACCCATAACGTGAAAAAAGTGGGTGCAAGAAAAAACAAAGGAAGATGGTGGGATGGCAGCCTTTGGATCGAGTGGGTTGATCGAGGGTTGGAGCCTTCCAATTTGTAGCGCACAATCATGGCTCACACTGAGGGGACACAGGTGATCCGATCATAAAGATACTTGGTCCCATCCACTATGCGTCACACGTGTCAAGTCTTCATGATACTCTTCGTAC
The DNA here is from genome assembly GCA_032199755.1 of Ambrosia artemisiifolia. Lineage (NCBI taxonomy): Eukaryota > Viridiplantae > Streptophyta > Magnoliopsida > Asterales > Asteraceae > Ambrosia > Ambrosia artemisiifolia. The sequence continues at coordinate 11,224,648 of CM063518.1, read as the reverse complement.
AACTAACGCAAAGTAAAAAGATAGCAGACTTCTTTTCTTCAACATTTGGAACCCCATCATGTGCAACAAATGCGTCCATCTCCCACTTTGTGATATCTAGTTAATTTCGTTCAGTAAAAACATAGTTTTACTACTTTTTAAAATTAATGAGTGTTCAGTTTAAAAGTGGATCATCTTAAACATGAAAACGCTGTATAAAAATGAATTTTAAACATGTAAACTTTTACATTTGCATTAACTGCATAGGAAACGAAATCACGTTGAAACGACGATAAAAATAAGCAATACGCACATCAAGTGAACACGTCTAAAAATTATAAAAGATTTGAACATACTGAAAAAAATTAATTAAAGTGTAAAGGTGAGCATTCACAACCCAACCTTCAAACTTTCCTCTATCTTTAAAATTAAAATATATATATATATATATACTAAAAATTTACTACATCTCATCCACCATTTATTTATCATATCCCTATTTTTTAAAAAATCCATCACCACCATCAAATAATTTATCTTCACTTCTTTGTTTTTTTTTATTATGGAGTCACCGTAAAGAAAACATTGATGTCACTTGAAAAACCCATACATACATCTCTATATAAGCTAGAAAATTCACTGTTGCCCCGTGACTACGTAGTCGTCAAACTAAATCCGCCCCTGTATATGTACTAAACTTTTTGAGGATTTATTCGATCAATCACTTTTCAGAAGTAGTATCCCGAACATCTGTCCATCTAGTAGTTGGGAAGGGCTCAGTTCTTTCCCCCACACACAGACACACTAGTTCCACTTCTTGGAAACAATACTCGGCCAGATTACCTAGGACACTTGCAACGGTGAACCCACGGTACTCGGCCAAACTCGATGATACTAGGGGGTGGTTAACACGCTAAGTAGACGTAAAACATTGAATGATTCAGTGGGACTCATGACATTTCTATATTTTACGTTTTGGTCTGATTTTCACATTTCTATAATATGAAATTCGTGATAGTGTGATCACTGATATGTATAGTCCATACTTATCCACAACATATACAGTAAGTAAGTAATTTGATTGCGATAAAAAGTTTAATAACGAGTCAAGGACTTTACTATCTAACATAATATTCTCCCTACAGTATCTTATCTTAGAATTATTAATAAATTAAAGAATCAATGATGCCATGCTTCATAACCAATACGCGAATATAATATTTTTCAAAGATGAAGTCTTTAATTTATTTCTAGATTGTAAGAATTAATATTAATATTGATAGTTGCTTAAAGAAAAAGAAACATAAGGATGGGTTTACATCATCATTAACATGTTACATTAAGTCGTACGTACGTAGAAGTTATTCTTGACAAGTTGATAGCGAAACTTCCCATCATTAATATCATAATCACAAGTCAAATTCATGAGACAGCAAAAGGTATCACTTGGGCAGGAGGTTTTTTACAAAGTTGTTTCTTCATGTAAAGGTCTCCAACTCAATTCATACTAATTGTAAATTTTGTAAATAAGGGCAAGCACCATTGGAAGTTATTCGAATTTGGGGATAAGGTTTAAGAGTTGATGTTCATCCTTTGAAAGGCTGTCAAATTTCCAATTGTATTGTGTGTTCAATAGAAAAAAGTCATCACTCCATTAATAAAATTTTGACGATTGAGATTCCTTTAATTACAATTTTTTTAAGTGATTTCGAAACTAACTTGAATCATGGCTTCATCATAATCAAAAGGATATTTGATTTAACAGAAAAAAAAAGTTAAACGTTGTTGGATTAGTATAATTAGACCGCCAGATTTAACTACGTTACTCGTCTTGAGACGATTTTGCATTTGTCAGTTAATTGAGGTTGTTGGGTTAAACTTTAAAGATTATAAAAACCTTAAAAAAAGATGATACCCTTCTTAAAACATTGATATAGAGATTAACTGAGTCAAGTTATCCTACAAAGTGTAACAAAAATGAGAAGAGAGATAAAGATACAAAAAAACACAATGGATCAAAAAATATAACACGAGTCACAGGATATAACATACTGCCACTAAATACAACACAATGTCCAGAAACAAAGACACAATGAATCGTAGAAATGACACAATGACGAAAATAAAGAATAGACAAAATGTAATATAAAAGACACAATGATATAACACAAATTCTAAAAAATACAAACCAAAAATCCAAAAAATCAAAAACCTAAAAAGTAAGATCGTGTGGTTCGATGAGACAGTTCCAACGCTGCTTGAATGAGTTCAATCGAGCTCCGTTTGATATCATTCTCATGACTTCATATTTTTCTTTCACTACGTATTTGATCATATCCCGGATTAATTAAACCTTTTGAATTATAACATTAGCTAGAAAAACGTTAGCGGTTGTTAGATATTTAGTTTATCAAATGATTATTAATTTTTGGATGACCGGTCGATTGATTGATATAAAACCGTTCATCCCCCTTTGTACACATCTAAGTAACCTAATCTAGTATTTAAATTGTAATCACGATTAATATATATAATTCTTGATTGATACATTTTAACTTGGATGATTTACAAAACTACAAAATATTATAATAATGTTTGTACTAATTAAACAAGACTTTAATAATGATGAAATTAGCAAGCTGGCAATCAAGTGAATATACATGCCAATGACCTCCAGCCCAGCTGGGGAGAGGTGGGAGGGTTTACCTCTTCAGAGGGTTCCCGTCAGGGCTTGGTCTTGAGTTCGAATCCTGCACACCACGAAAAAATTCCCTGTAACGGTTTGAGATAACTTCAAAGTGGACACCGGTGCGTGGGTAGTGATTCGAACTCGGGTCAAGAGGTTGTCTATCGATTGGTTTCACCATTGAAGTACACCTTCCAAAAAAAAGTGAATATACATAATTACATACATAATGGAATAATTAAACATTTTTATTTTATTGTATCGTATAGAAGAAATGTTACATTTCAATTCCTCTGTTTTTTATTTTTTTGAAAGGCGTAGATCAGTTGGAAACCCATTAGCTTACTTCAACCCTTTTTTGCGGAAGTCAAGCCACCCGGGTTCGAATCGGCACCCCACCGAAGCAGAGCTGGAATAACACATCCATAGGCCACACCCACATGGGGCATTTATGCCTCTGTTTTTTATTAACATTAAATATATTTACAAGGTGTCTATATATATAGAATTTGAATCATTTGAGAATTAATTATTTAATTGGATTACACATTTATAACAGAGTTTTTTTTATTCAATTATACATATATGTATATTATCAAGTTTGGATTACACGAAGGTTACGAGGGTGTAACAAAGTATTATTTAGGTGTTACATGGGCTTTTTTTTGGGTTTTCACTACTAAATGGGTTTTCAAAATAACCCTTCTCTTTCTCTCTCTCTTTATATATATATATATATATATATATATATATATATATAGGGTAGGGATCATACGAGAACCAACTTTAGGGAGAGAACCAAAGAACCAATGTGAACAGGGGGCATTATTGTAAATATATAGCTAGATTTATAAAAAGAGATCAAAAGATGCAGACATGTTTCTTTTCCAAAACCCTAGTTCATCTCAATCTCCTCCATCGTCATCCACTACAACCACGACCACCGTAATCCACCTCAAAATAATTCTCATCGTCTTCTCCGACGACCTCATCCAACAATCCCTATTAACAACCGCCCACCTGGCGTCATCCCGGTGGCCACCTGCCTTCCTGTCAAAGGCGCTGAAGATGCTATTAATATACAGCTCGCAGTTGAGCCATCTACTAGATCTGAGACTATCTATTTTATTGATTCACTTATTATGCTTTATTGATTAGTTATTGATTAAGTTTCCTGAAAGAATTAGGATTTGTTTTCAATTTGTTAGTCTGTTCGTTTTATATTAAGTAAGTTGTTGAAATGGTGAATATTATTAAGGTGAATTAGTGTCAATTGTTTGTTACCGGTAATGGAAGATAAAGGTGGATCATTCATTGCTGTTAGAAGGATTTCACATCGTCTTGACAGAGCTAATACTTGTAATACAACTTCAGGTATCTTATCATTATTATTACTACTCATCAGTTATCCTCATTCTAGTTCAGCACTACAGATCTGTTATTGCTATGAGGTCATTGATTATGATAGTAATAATTGTTGATTTGTTAAAAAATAATGTTCATGCACATGTGCATTAACATTAAATTTTAATTTTCTAATGTATTGTTTATTAAATTTTAAACTCTGCACTGTTTCTGATCGATTGTTGCAGCGTTGAGTTATTCGTGAGTTCGCAAGTAACTGGAAGAAGCGGCCGACCACGCAGGATGGAAGTTATCCTCATTCTAGTTCAGCACTACAGATCTGTTATTGCTATGAGGTCATTGATTATGATAGTAATAATTGTTGATTTGTTAAAAAATAATGTTCATGCACATGTGCATTAACATTAAATTTTAACTTTCTAATGTATTGTTTATTAAATTTTAAAACTCTACACTGTTTCTGATCGATTGCTGCAGCGTGGAGGTATTCGTGAGTTCGCAAGTAACTGGAAGAAGCGGCCGACCACGCAGGATGAAAGTTATCCTCATTTTAGTTCAGCACTACAAATCTGTTATTGCTATGAGGTCATTGATTATGATAGTAATAATTGTTGATTTATTAAAAAATAATGTTCATGCACATGTGCATTAACATTAAATTTTAATTTTCTAATGTATTGTTTATTAAATTTTAAACTCTGCACTGTTTCTGATTGATTGTTGCAGCGTTGAGTTATTCGTGAGTTCGCAAGTAACTGGAAGAAGCGGCCGACCACGCAGGATGGAAGTTATCCTCATTCTAGTTCAGTACTACAGATCTGTTATTGCTATGAGGTCATTGATTATGATAGTAATAATTGTTGATTTGTTAAAAAATAATGTTCATGCACATGTGCATTAACATTAAATTTTAATTTTCTAATGTATTGTTTATTAAATTTTAAACTCTGCACTGTTTCTGATCGATTGTTGCAGCGTTGAGTTATTCGTGAGTTCGCAAGTAACCGGAAGAAGCGGCCGACCACGCAGGATGAAAGTTATCCTCATTTTAGTTCAGCACTACAGATCTGTTGTTGCTATGAGGTCATTGATTATGATAGTAATAATTGTTGATTTGTTAAAAAATAATGTTCATGCACATGTGCATTAACATTAAATTTTAATTTTCTAATGTATTCTTTATTAAATTTTAAACTCTGCACTGTTTCTGATCGATTGTTGCAGCGTTGAGTTATTCGTGAGTTCGCAAGTAACTGGAAGAAGCGGCCGACCACGCAGGATGGAAGTTATCCTCATTCTAGTTCAGCACTACAGATCTGTTATTGCTATGAGGTCATTGATTATGATAGTAATAATTGTTGATTTGTTAAAAAATAATGTTCATGCACATGTGCATTAACATTAAATTTTAACTTTCTAATGTATTGTTTATTAAATTTTAAACTCTACACTGTTTCTGATCGATTGCTGCAGCGTGGAGGTATTCGTGAGTTCGCAAGTAACTGGAAGAAGCGGCCGACCACGCATGATGGAAGTTATCCTCATTTTAGTTCAGCACTACAGATCTGTTATTGCTATGAGGTCATTGATTATGATAGTAATAATTGTTGATTTGTTAAAAAATAACATTAAATTTTAATTTTCTAATGTATTGTTTATTAAATTTTAAACTCTGCACTGTTTCTGATCGATTGCTGCAGCGTGGAGGTATTCGTGAGTTCGCAAGTAACTGGAAGAAGCGGCAGACCACGCAGGATGAAACTTCTGAATTGACGGTTCTTAAACAGCAAACTACTGCTGTTTGTCTGGCAGATTTTACGGACAGGTGGCAGTGGAACAACTGCAGCGATGGCTTATTTGTTGCAGCTGTGAAACGTTGGATCTGCAGCGGATATAATAGCAGTCCTGGTCCTTTATTTCAGTGGTGTAAATGGATCCCGTCGAAGTGTAACATATTTTTTTGGAGAGCTATGTCAGAAAGAATTCCCACCAAAGTGGCGTTGGCGCAGAGGAACATAAACATAGCTGAATTGGACTGTCCGTTTTGTGGTGAAAATGATGAAACAGCTGCACATTTATTCACAGGTTGCATTTTAGCGCGCAGCGTTTGGCAAGCGGTGGCGAATTCGTGTCATCTCCCTCCTATATTCGCTTTCGACACCAAGGACCTTTTGGAGATCAAGATTACATCCGGACACCCTGAAATCTATCGAGAAGTTATTCGAGGTATTATCATTATTAATTGTTGGCGATTATGGAAGGCTCGCAACGAACTCATCTTCAAAGCAAAGGAGGTTATTAGATCGGAAATACTTTCAGCCGTAAAATCTCTTGGTTTTTTATGGTACAAGCATAGGCGAAAAGACAATGTATGTGATTGGAAGTCATGGTGTAAATTTAATTTGATGTAAGGTTGTGTTCGGTGGCTCGTTCTCTTTCTTGGAGACGAGTTGTTAGCCGTTTCTAATGAAGTTCAATTTTCAAAAAAAAAAAAAAGAATGTGAAAAAAATTGAAGAAGGTAAATTGTCTTAGAATCGAGGGAGAAAGGGTCAAAAAAGCTGCCGGATGCGATTGGAGATGATGATATAATCGTTGATCATGAAGTTAAAAAAGGTCATTATTTATTTAAGCGATTTAGATATATATGCACATGTGCATATATGTATATTTATCATGTTAAGTAATAAATGTTAATTATTAGTTGTTTAAACACACGAACAATGTAAAGGAACGAAAAGGTTACCGGATGCAAGTGAAGATAATAACACGATTGTTGATCAGAAAGTTGAATCAGGTTGGCATTATTATTTATTTAGTCCAGATGTACTTGGTATTCACTTGTTCCATGTATTAGTTACGTTGTTTATTTATTGTATAATCGAGCTCCGTGTGATCTCCCAGAAGCAGAAGTTGATAATGTAACAGATGTTTATAAAGAAGTTGAATCAGGTTGTTATTATTTACTTAGTAAATTTATATAGAAATGCACATGTGCAGTTTTGCTTGTGAAATATTAAATGTTGATTGTTTAAACACACAAATTATCCTGTATGCAGATATAGATTTAAGAAGAAAGGTTTAAACGAGGTCAAATAAGCGAAAACATATAGTGACGGTGAATAATGATGGTATGTTGTTTTGCATAATATTTAACATAGATAGTTGAGTATGCACATGTGCATAATTGTGGATGAACATGATATAATGTGTTTTTTGACAAATGTGTGTGCAGATACAATTACAAGAAAGAAAAAAACAGCAAAGAGTGTTAAAATGGTGGTAATGAAGTCAACTCAAAAGAAGGTTATCAATAAAGCAAATTGGCGTTCGAAACAAACACGTGTTATACCATATAAACTTTGGTTGGGGATAAGGAAATTGTCAAATAAACAAAGAAGTTTGCATAACATTTTGTGTAATGTATGTTTGGATTAACATTTTTGTTATGTTGGTGAACGTGAGATTGCGAGATAATTAGAATGTTGTATGTAGGTGGTTAACATAGTTGGTTTGTAATATTGTTATCTTTTTGTTATCGTTTGTTTTATTGAGTTAATACGTTTGTAGAGACTACATGTAGTTGTATGATAACAACAAATTGGTATAAAAAGTTTGTTATTTGAAGGATGATGCATGCATATATGTATGTTCGAAAGTTAAACCACTAAAAAATTCTAACAATATTAGTGAAATGCACATGTGCATGCAGTACACGTTTCCTATTTTATAGGTCTTATATAGAGGTGTTTCAAGTTTATTCATGTTTGTTGTCATACACGTGTTTTATTTTCAATTTATGTTATAATATGCATGACTAAACACTTGACGAGTTCAAGTGTATTTTATATCTCACTTTGTGTCCATTTAATGATCATTGAATAAAATTTGTGACCCCTTATATATCTGTATCGCGTCCATTTAATAATCATTTAAGTATGGTAATTGACAATTCATTCAAAAGTGTGATTTAATAGTGAAATGCACATGTGCATACGGTGTATTTCTGTATATATAACAGCGAAATGCACATGTGCATCAGAATGACGTCATACGACGTCACAAGCCAATTTTTTTAATTTTTTTTTATTTTTTTTTTATTTTTTTTTCGAATTAATAATGAAAAATAATCATTTTTGTTTTTTTACTTTTTTATTTTTTTTATTTAATTAGGTTATATAATTTTTTTTTAATTTTTTTTATTTTTTTTATGGAGGGGTTTTTGTAGAACCCTTCATATTTACAAAAATGCCACATGTTCACACTGGTTCTTTAGTTCTCTCCCTAAATGGTGGTTCTCAAATGATCCAAATCCTATATATATATATATATATATATATATATATATATATATGGGCGAGAAACAATACATTTAACATGTTAAATAATTAAAAAAATTCAATTTAGCTTGTAAAAAATTATTTCTTTGAAATTTGTTTGCAAAGGTTTTGCATATAAAGATATGTAGAAGTCATTGTAATGAGTAAATTCCTTTTTGAGTCCCTGTGTTTTGTTTATTTTAACTACTTGAGTCCAACATTTTGATTTTTAACATTCTGAATACCAAAGATTTAATTTTGTAACCCTTTGAGTCCAATTTTGTAATGACGTTAATCAAGTCTGTTAAGTATAGGGGTATTTCAGTCATTTAACACCTAGGTATAACTTTATAATGCGTAATGTATAAGGAACAAGTCTTTAATGCATAAGTTTTAATAATATATAAATAAACACACACACAAACCTACTGCCTGCACTTCTCTCTCTCTCTCTCTCACACACACACACACACACACCTGCACACCCACGACCACCCCACTCCGCCTGACCACCGCTGCTTTACCACCACCGCATCTCCACCACCGTACAACAAACACACACACATACCTGCACATACCCAAATGACAAATTGAAGAGATTTTTTTTAAACATAATCAGAGACCAGATGCTTTGAAATTCAACGAAAACGATGAAATTAAAGTGTACTTACAGCATTGTGAGATTGAATCTGCGTGAAGATGATGAATGGTATCGGAATTTGAGTAGAATTTGGGATTCAGTGAGTGGTGTAAGAAGAATGTGCGAATTTCCAAGTTATAATAATATCTATCTGTTTTCAAGGGCAGTTTGGCATTTTTTTTTCTTTTAACGAGCGATGGAGATGAACAGACAGCTGACCTTTCTTCTCCGGCGAATCATGCTCACGAAGAGACGAAGATGAACAGAGGGCTAACGGAGGGCTAATGGAGATGGAGATGAAGAGAGGGCTAACGGAGATGAACAGACGAGTAATGGAGGTTGTGTTAGGTGGTAGGGTTTCAGAGGTGGCACTGGGTTTCGGAAACCTGAGATGGAGGTTGTGTCAGGTGGTAGTCGGTCGGAGATGGAGGTGGTAGTGGTGGTGGTCATTGCTGAAGGTGTATGGTGGTGGTGGATATGATACTTTTAGAGAGAGATAGAGAAGAGTGAGATTTGTATGGTGGTGGTGTAGATCTGTGTGTAGAGAGGGAAGATAAAGACAAATAAATTAGGATTATTATTATTATAATATATAATAAAGTAATATTTAATAATATTTATTTTTAATTGTATGGGTACTTTGGTCATTTTACAAATATTAACAGAAAAAATCTAACAGAGATAGAAAATTGGACTCAAATGGTTATAGAATTATCAACCAGGCACTCAGAATGTTAAAAATGAAAATGTTAGACTCAAGTAGTTAAAATCAACAAAACTCAGGGACTCAAAAAGGAATTTACTCCATTGTAATTAAAAATAGATTTTTGTAAAAATAAAAAAAAAAACCTATTTTTCGAGGAAGATTGGATTTAATAATCCCACCTTTTTGTTGTTGGCCAATAATAATCCCACCCGATTTATTCTTTCCACTAATCCCACCTTTTAACTTATTTTTTCTCATTACACCCCCGTTAACTCACACTAACGTCGTTAGCTCAAACTCACAATTTTAGGCGATTATTCACTGGATTTGAAAAGGGGAATCGATACGATGATGTTGGTATGCTCAATTGCAGAAATGAGCATAAGTTGATGGGTTCCAGGTTGATGTTCTCGTCGAATGGGATGACCGGAACCGACGATTAAACCATTAAACCATGCTCATTTCTGCAATTGAACATACTAATATCATTGTCTCGATTCCCTCTTTCAAATCCGGTAAATAATCGCCTAAAATTGTGAGTTTCAGCTAACGATGTTAGTGTGAGTTAATGGGGGTGTAATGAGAAAAAATAAATTAATAGTTGGGATTAGTGGGAATAATAAACTCATGTGGGATTATTATTGGGCAACAAAAAAAAGGTGGGATTATTAAAATCCAATTTCCCCTTTCAACTCATTTTAAGCATTTTTTTTTAAAAACTTATACAAAAAGCTTCTACATGCATTTATATAAAAAAAATTCCAAATACGTTTTTGAAAAAAAATTAAATTTTTGCATGTCAAATTGAATTTTATGTTTATATTTAACATGTTAAATGATTGGTTCTCGGTTATCCACTTTTTTAAGCTTCCCCATTAAACCTTACACTATATATATATATACTAGAATTCGACCCCCGCGCGTTGCGGCGGGAGCATGTTGTGACGATAACGCAAATGATACACCAGAATGCATACATCAAATAACCATTGTCGAAAGTAAGGCCCCCTCGCGTTAATACTTATTAGATGTTCCCAAAGATCACTAAATTTTAATTAAAAAACATCATTAACCTTTAACAATGCTTGTCGAGTCTATGTATGTTGTTTTACAAATGTTGGTGTGAGATGATATTGTATATGTTTACATAAAGCTTTCAAACCAAAATCTCACCAAAACAGAACAATTCATGAAATCTCATCCTTGCCCTTTCTATCCAGCGCCTCTTTGATCAGCTACTTTGCAGCAGCCCGCAGATCCTTCATGCAATCTATAGCCTCCTCGGAGACCACTTCCTGAAACGATTTACGCATTTTTATTATAAGTTTCTGAACTATACAAAGTAAACCCATTGCAAATCATAAAGATTAAACCAAAACGACCTGTTTTTGTTAAACTATCCAAAATTACAACCTACAATTTAAAATATATTGAAAAACTTGGGTCAATTAGAAAGTCTTTCTTCTCAAGATTCCTTACACATGCATTTTACAATGGCAGTTGACAACAAACCCAAAGGAATGAAAAAATAAAATAACATAGCAAGTGTATTATTTAGATCTCACTGGAAAGTAACACAGTGTGTGAAAGTTCAATCAACAATTTTTGTTGATTAGATCAACTTTGACACAAAACCTGTGAAGTTAGAGATAACTTACCATTACTTCCTCATTGGCAGAATGATGGTAAAAAAACATGCATAAAGACATATAAAGTATAAAATACAGAAAATATAACCAAGAGATGATCTTTGTACTTGATCTTGTTGCTTGGTCCAACTTTCTTGATCTTTATCTAAAAACAACCTACCCAAAATGCCATGATTAAATAACCCTTCAGCAAATCCATTTGACATGTGTATAACTATTGCATAATCATAATTGAATTGAATTACTTTAGAGTTGGCTGATGGTTCCCACGAATTAACATACCAAGTTAGCCAAATTAATGTATTTCAATACGATCCAACTCCGTAACTATCCATATTCATTTATCAAAACAATTTATGTCAGCATGAATGTTGAACATGAATTATACACTGCCTCAACTCATGATGTTGGCTCTGCATTGACGTAGCTTACTTTTTACACGCCAAAAAAGCAATTTGTTTGACATTTTTATCAAACAACTCATGTGCCTAAGTTTTAGATATCTTAAAACGGAAGATGAATATGAGAATTCCCTGAACATAAGTCATCATAGATAAAATTTCAGCAAAGAAAAGGAAAAAACAAACCTAAAATACAGGCATAAACGTTAATGAGGAAAATTTTTCGGAGTCCAACGAAACATTCTTCAATCCCCGAATGACAATGCAAAAAGCCAATAAGCACTCTAAACAAATCGAATTACCAATAAAGAGTACATGTATAATTGAGAGTAAAAACTGGGGTTTAATCTTACCTTAGATGTGTCAGTGACAATGACGCGATGATGTGTGGACTGATTTAGGCGTTAAGGTTTCACACTATTAGAAGCCAACCGCTAGTGAATATAATCAACTATGTAGCCATAAATATCGACAACTGAGAATTCGACTGAGTGCCCAGGCCGGATCCTTTTCATTGTTATATGAACAACATATATAGTTCCTACATTAGTTACAGATACATACTACATGATCTGATCGTATCCTTCTATAAGGATTTGTGCTACTATGTAAGCAAACAAAACATCAGGTGAAGGCTTAAGGTTTGTAAACTGCAAAACAATACCACATTGGTTCTTAAGGTCCAAATAATTATTTTAACTAAAAAAATTTCTATTAGATTTGTGCTCCAATTTGTTTCATATAAACGGAAAGAAACAAAAGGTCGCTTCAGAAAAAGAATATCAATACCACCTAGAACCTATATTTGACACATCAATACCACCTAGAACCTAACCAAATTGACCATTACCATGTCTTAAATCATTAAAAAAACAACAATATCAAGTTTAGGGTTAGGATTACTTATTACTGAACATGCGCAAAGAACTTGGATCGCCCTGACCCGAAACGAATGACACTCTCACAGAATCCAATGCCACCATCTCCTAGTCACCTAATCCTCGGTAAGCTAAACACTGAATGTAAGTTATTCCACAAATTAGCAGAATTCCAACTACCTACTGAAAATCAAGTCAATATAATGTGCAAGCGTAATCCAATTGACAAACCCAATATAATATAAAAATAGTTCATTATAATCGAAAACCACAATACTGTAAACGGCGGAGGAAGATTCTGGTAAAGTATGAACTATACTTTTGCTTCAGTTCCTTCCAAATACCACCATATAAAGTGATATAAACATAACTGAACCATAAATAATAAATCATGAACAAATGTATTTCAACATCAGTGGGAAAGTTCCAAAATATAATTAATAAAACCAAGAAGTTGGTGATCCAAGTTACCTGAGAGATTAAAGTGTTACCCCTTCAAACCACATGCCCCATTCATCTTCACCGCCGCAAAACCACCACCACGGTCGAACCACTCCCTCTCCGCATCCCTAATCGAGATGCGACAGAGGACAATGGTTTTTGTCGCCGTAGTTAGTTCGATCTTTGAGTGTTCTAGATTTCCTAACCACCTTCTTTTTCTTTTTACCAGCTGCTGGTTCTCGATGGTCATCGATTTCTGAAGGTGTCTTGTCAGCGGCATGTGACGGTGACCGTCGGTATAGCCATCGTCCTCCACCTTAACCTCTTTCTTCGATGATGGTGTTCTGTCGTCGGAACCGGATGTAGAGAGCCACCAGAAATCGGAAAACCACTCTCCCCTCTTTATCCTCTCTTTTTGGACGTGTGTGAATGAATGCATATCTTGGAAAGAGAATATGTTTTATGACAGAGCAATGCCACGTTTTTATCGGATGGATTATCAGGTTACACGTATCACAATTTTTTTTTTCCAAAGAATTTGAAGATGCCACGTATGAGGTTGTAGTAGAGATAATGCTAAAGACCAACATACCCCTCACAAATCTCAGAATTACAATGTCACCATACAACCCTTAATGCACACTTTACAACCAAACAATGCACAAAAAAACTCTTAAAGCTTATGGTACAACCTAGCATTGCACCCATGCTTTGCTAATTAGTATAATTTAAATAGCGTAGAGTTAGCCTACAAAGTATTTTTTTTTCCTAAGAACTACAAAGTATGTTTTTTTATAAAAAGACTAACAAATATTAAGAGCCATTAGATTGTAATTTTGATGGATTGATTGGTTATTGAGAATTTGTAATTCATGTTTTAATTTTAATTATTTATTTAATAACATAGTGGCATAAATGTATTTATGCATTTGCTAAACAATAAAATGAGACTCAAGCAACAAGAACTTGGGTTATGTTCTATTATGAAAACAAGCTAATGAATGTTATTATCTATGTAACGGAAATAATATTAGAAGCTAGCTTGGTACATTAAGTTTTAATAGCAAAATAAACCGAGACTAAACTTGAGGGACCATAGTTGCCTAAATGATAAACTTGGTTTTATCATTATGAAATTTAAAAGAAAAAAAAATAACCAACACACACACTTGGTGTGTCACGAAAATCATCAGGAGACAAGTCTCCTTTGCCTACAACCCTAATCAACAAGAACGAGCCCAATCAAGGCCAAAATCAAAGGGATTCTTCTTGCATGAGCCCTAAAACGAATCACCCAAGTTTGATAAACGCAAAGGTAACTTTTATTTGCCTTAATTTGATGATTTTATTCAAGCTTGAAGTGGGTAAAAATCTTGGTTGGTTACAAAACGTGAGATTATTAGTTGTTAGAGGTTTCTCTAGCTTTAGGGAGCCTCAATCATACCTAAATTGCTTATGAATCACATTCTACATGTATGTTTGATTCTAGTCATATGGTTATGCTAATATGTGAAAACTGGGGTTTAACTTCTAGGTTGAAACCCTCTATGTTTAATGATTTAGTTAACTCTTAGGAGTTTTCTTAATGAGGAATTTAGGCTAAAAAGTCTAAATAACATGATATGGTGATGTTTAGCTAAATGGGTATGCTTTGGCTAACTTAAAACTCATGAAAATCAATTGAATTGTTGAGTGCACACCAAGTGTTTGATAAAATGCTTGAATGAGAAAATAAATGTGTAAACATGTATGAACATGAATACTTGAAATTTGAGGTTGAACTAGAGGTAAAATGAATACATGAATGCCATGGATAATGAAAGAAATCCATATAATGTATTCTAACAAAACAAGGTTTGACATGTCCCTAAGTTAGGTACAAGAACTAGGGTGCAAACGGGTCAAACGAATGCAAGCTCAATGCGCATGGAAGCAAGAATGGATATGAAGTAAGTTTTACTTACACCAATGTACTATAGCATAGCTTAATTGTTGTAGACATTAGTCTTAAATCTTGAATGTGTGATAAAGATAAACCCCAAGGGATAGAAGCTATTAATGGGTCACCTTATGTGCAATCGATACAAAACGTGGTTTATGACCTTAACCAAGACAAGGCGTTATAACCAAATGGTGAAATCCATCAAACGGGTCAATAAATAAAGATATGTGAAAAATGATGTTTTAATCTAAATGATAGCATTTGAATGAAGCCGTTAAGCATGGTGTTAAATGGGTCAAGTTAGTGTCACTTGAACCATATTAAAAACTTGGGTAACGAGTATCATGAACTATGGGTCTAAACGGGTCATATGGTGAATTCATCATCATTTGAGTCCAACACTTGATGCTTGTTTTCCAAGCATTAAGATTCTTGAGGTTAAACGGATCAAATGGCAAGGTATTACCATTTGAGTTCCGAGGAATCAATGTGTATATTTAGAAAGCACGCAGGTAAATGCACTTGCGCATGCACGCTTGATGCTAAGAATCATGGAGGATACGCACAAGGTATGAGGCTGGGTCAACACCACCCGGTAAGTCCGTAGCTAATTAAACACCTTCGGGCGAAGCAACATGGGTACTAAAACTACCCACATGAAGTGTGGGTGCAAATCAAGTAAGTTATTTCCATAACTATGTCTAACGCGCGCTAATGCTCTTAGAATCCACTAAACAAGTAAAAACTTGAGAAAGGATGAAAATCTAAGTCCGGAAGGACTTAGAGGTTTTTAAACAAGTCAATGAGTCAAAATCATTGGAATTGGAACAAGAAGTTTCGCCACGAATGGCTAAATTGAAATATTTGACCATGAAGGGCATTTTGGGAATTTAAAGATTTCTAAAGGTTGAATCTAAGAAACTAAATAATAATGAAACAAATCGGATACACGATTTTGTTGATCAAGTGTCTAATAGCTTGACAACTTAATCGGTAGGCATTTGGTGTGGTCAGACAGTGCCTTGTTTGATTCAAGGCCTTAACGGGTCGATATGGGTAAAAATCAACATAAACACTTAAAACTTTGAACCGGGTCATTTCATCATGAACCGGACTATAATTTCAGTCAAACAAAGGTTTATTTAGTCGGCAAGTCAATACTTAGGCTTCGGGAATCATCGAATGCGGTTGCAACATGATTCCCATGCTTAAAAATCTCTAAACCAACATCAGAAGCTGTGAGCGGCCGCTCACAGAAAACAGCATGACTGTACGATCTTTAAAATTGCATATAAAATCGTAGAAACATCGTTAGGAGATGTTCTTTATATGTCTAGAAAACTCTCGGAGCGTAGAACAATTCTTATTTGAAAGTCGAAGTCGGAGTTTGGGTTTTAGAAGGGGTAAAAGCGATCCGAACAGCTGCTGCGCAAAAGTTACAGCAGTTTGTTCTCCTGATAAAGGGCCGTTGGGCCTGGTTCGTTCCGTTTCGACGTGTAACGACTCTCATACTAGTTTAAATGTATTATTGACAACCCACTAACCATTCTCTGTGTGATGGTGCTAGGTAAACATTTAATGGACGACCCGGAGCAAGGATCAAGTCGCGATAAGAGCCGAACACACCCGATCACTTATTCAAGCTTCCGCACTAGAATCTAAGGAACTCCCGTTAAAACGCAACATCTTAAAATATGTTTTAACTATTAAAATGTAAAAAAAAATAAAATTGTGTGAATCAAACATGTATTTGATCTTAATGGGTTGACTTAACAAATTTCAAAGTTTTAATCGGGAGTGGTTTAAGTAAGGTCCAAACCCGTATGATTTGGGCGTTGATCACGTGATTACGGGTTAGGGTCCTACAAGTGGTATCAGAGCCACTGGTTTGAGGGATCCGAGTGTCGAGAAGGATACTTGGACTCAAACTGTGCGCTCAAGTGTTGAAGGGTGTTCGGTTCGAGGCTTGATCGAGGAATCCGGTAAGTAATATTTACAATAACAATCTGGTTTGATCGGGGATTGTTATATATGATCAATAGTGATATCGTGTAGATACATGCTATCACGACATCTTGGTAAGGAAATGGTTGGGTGGCATGAAGCCGATCCAAAGATTTATTCGGGCAACGAAATTCTTGCGTAACAAGAATTCTAACAATATTACTGTAATGATGCATACTAATACCGACATGTCGTGTTACTAATCAATTGGAATTGTAAATGTGACAGGTATGAGAACATCTTAATTCGATCAAGATGGGATCGAATGATTCACCCAACGAAGTGGTGGAGGGTTCGGGAGCACGGCCGATAGCATGCTCGCTAAGGACCAAGTCAAGTAACTACTCGAGCTAATGGATCGGTAACGAAAGGGAACATAGGAGCAAGTATCAATCAGGTACACGCTTGAAACCATGTCATGCTTATTAGTGTGCAACTTTCACTCGATGAATGATAGTTGCATACAACAACATAAGACTTGGGAAAACTGGACGGGAATTCACATTCAGAGTACAAATTCCCAAGTGAAACTAAGTTGGAAATGTGCATTATTCACAATAGTGAAGAACCAATGCACAAAGGCAAATCTAAACACGGAAACCAGGAATGAGGATAATCATCCTGTTTAATGTTTAAAACGTAAGGAATACAAGAGTCGTGTAGTTGTCACATCAATGAATATGATCACATAAAGTTTTATGAAACGAAAACACATCGTTGGTTTAAAATGAGTAAAGGTAAAACCAAATATCCAATAAATATCAATAAAAAGGTTTTACCGAATAAAATAGGGGGCACAAGCATGAGCTGAAATTTGCTTGCATAGGGTGTGATGCCTTAAGTATAATAAGTCCGTGTGTACCATATGCGAATTACTTACCCTGGCCAGGTAAGTGTTAAACATATGATACCAAGGGTTTCTTATGATTAATATATATACAACCTATGTAACAAAGGCTTAGTAAGTGTGAGGTGCCGGGGGATTTTGGACGTAGTCCACTGTCTAACACGGCAGGGATGCGATCCATGCAAGACCTTGAGTGAGGCACCAGCTAGAATACGTTGGGCTAGCAAAGAGGACAACAAACTGGAGCGTTTGGACGTAGTCCGCTGTCTAACACGACAGGGATGCGAACCATGCAAGACCTTGAGCGAGGCACCAGCTTATACGCTGGGCTAGCAAAACGGGCAATATACGATATGAGTTATCCTGGGTTGATACAAAGATTGACTTGAACCTTAATCAAGGTTTAGTCATAAATAGATTAAGTTCAGAAATAAACTTGAACCTTAATCAAGGTTGAGTCATAAACAGATTTAGCTTGAAAACAAACTTGGACCTTAATCAAGGTTAAGTCATAATTAAACTCGGACTTTTATAGAAGGTCAAATTCGTAAAGAGGGACTTGAACTTTAATCAAGGGTTGAGTCATAATCACATTCGGGTAAGTCGTGAATCTTGGGATTAATGACCTAAAACATCGGTCTTGGGCCGTGACAAATCAGTAAATCATTCAACCCTCGGGTTAAGGATAAAAAAGTGTAAACTGCAATAACATTAGATTGTGTCGTTGGTACAATTTAATGCAAATTATAATAACAGTTGGCTTGTATAGTTATTACAATCGGATGCAAACCGGGATAACAGGAGATTAGTCGATACAATAAGTTGTAATGACCAATCTACACCGTGTTTTATGAAAAGAAAACCGACCTCAATTTATAGTGAGATCGGTAATCATAAAAAGGACTTTTAGAAACTAAGCGTTCTAAATATATAAACGATTTGAAATATGAAACACAAAAGTATTTAAACGGGTCGGTTGGGGGTAATGACCACCAACTAAGTTAGCAAAACTGGAATTTGGGGGGAAACCCAAGTTCAAATTGTCAGATACAAATTAGATATGTTACGGGTGAGCCCGAGCATAGTAAACCGGATAACTCACTTGGCGTGAGGTTAAAAAAGGGGGGGTGAACTATAATGGATCATACTTTAGAATGCCATACTTGAAACATGGGGTCCAGCAAACCGGCTGGGTAAAATGTGGGAAACCAGTAACGATTCCCACAATAATCACGGAGGGTATGGGAAACCCAATAAGTGGCGAATTCTTAAGATAGGATTAGTCAAAGGATGGAAAACGTTAGTTTAAAGCAAACCCAAATAAAAAAAACGAGGGTTGGAAAGCTCTCGGAGCGTAGAACAATTTTTATTTAAAAGTCAAAGTCAGATTTTGGGTTTTAAAAGGGGTAAAAGCGATCCGAACAGCTGCTGCGCAAAAGTTACAGCAGTTTGTTCTCCTGATAAAGGGCCGTTGGGCCTGGTTCGTTCCGTTTCGACGTGTAACGACTCTCATACTAGTTTAAATGTATTATTGACAACCCAGTAACCATTATTTGTGTGATGGTGCTAGGTAAACATTTAATGGACGACCCGGAGCAAGGATCAAGTCGCGATAAGAGCCGAACACATCCGATCACTCATTCAAGCTTCCGCACTAGAATCTAAGGAACTCCCGTTAAAACGCAACATCTTAAAATATGTTTTAACTATTAAAATGTAAAAAAAAAATTGTGTGAATCAAACATGTATTTGATCTTAATGGGTTGACTTAACAAATTTCAAAGTTTTAATCGGGAGTGGTTTAAGTAAGGTCCAAACCCGTATGATTTGGGCGTTGATCACGTGATTACGGGTTAGGGTCTTACATAAGGTCCCCAAACATCCAGATGAATGAGATCACCTATTTGTTTGGATAGATGATCACTTATAGGGAAGGGTACCCTCACTTGTTCAGCCTTATGACATACATCACAAGGCTGATGTGAGTCCCTTTGTCCTAGATTTAGACTCTTTCTTAACACAGCTAAAACCTGGTTAGAGGGATGACCAAGCCTACTATGCCATAAATTGGCATCATCAATACTGTTAAAACAACTACTATTAACACTAATATTTTTACCAACAAAATACAGACCATCAGTCTGTTTACCAGTCACCAAGATTCTCTTGGACTTGGAATCATGAATGAAACAACTTTGTTTATCAAATAATACACTTAACTTGTTATCTCTAGCTAACTTATGAACAGACAAAAGATTAACACATTAATCAGGAACTAAGAACACATCATACAGAATAACACCTTCAGCAAGTTTTATATCCCCTATTTTAGTGACTTTGGCACTAGTGCCATTTGGATGTTTAACTAAAATATCATACTCAGAAACTTCAACACAGTTAAACATTTCCTTGTCACTACTATTCATGTGTTGATTAGCACCAGAATCAGTGATCCAACCATGACTAATAGCAGCTTTAACAAAACTAGAACAATTTGAAAAATGTTTCAAAATATTTTCCAAATTAGAAATTCTTGACATACAAGAAAACCCATTTATAAAAGCACTCTTACCTCCTGCATTATTTGTTTGAGACTCATTCCCACCTTTCTCACTGATCAGATTAATAAGCTTTGATATCTGTTCAGATGAAAAAGGCAAACCATAAGAACTAGACATAGATTGTTTATCATTTGAAACATTTGATGACATATTAGATCTAATATTTTGATTAAACCCTTTCCTCCTAACCCCAGGAGGATAACCTACAAGCTCATAACACCTATCTACAGTATGCCCAAGCATATTGCAGTGAGTACATTTAAAGTTAGGATTTGGTCCTCTATTTCCAGATGTTGAGAAGTTTTGATTAGATCCTCTATTTCCAACCCTTCTATTTGTGTTAACATTATTAGTTCTAGTTAAGAAAGACACATTTGTTTCTTTAGCATTATTAGTGCTAGACTTCCTATGTGACTCTTCCCTAGATATAATAGAAAAGGCATGTTTCACAGAAGGTAATGGATCTAATATCAACAAATTTTTTCTAACTGGTTGATATATGTCATCTAAACCCATTAAGAATTGCATAAGTCTTATTAAACCATTAAAATTGTTAAATTCCTTTGAAGCCTCACAAGAACAAGGTGGTAACTAAATTGAATCAAACTGTTTCCACATTGTGTTTAACTTGTGATAATACTTAGAAACTGAACTCCCATTTTGACTCATAGAACAGATTTGTTGATGCAAATTAAGGACAACTGACCCATCAATCTTATCATAGGTTTCTCTTAGGTCTAACCAAACATCCCTAGCAAGTTTTGAAAACACTTGTCCTAGATAAAGATCCTCATCAACTGAGTTTAACAACCAAGACAAGACAACTGAATTACACCTATCCCATTGTTTGGCCAGGACTTCATCATTAGTAGGTTTGACAACAGTACCATCAATAAATCCAAATTTATTTTTAGTTTCAAGAGCAAGTTTCATAGAATTAGACCATACTTTATAGTTATCAGTTCCTTTCAATTTAAGATTGATGATGGTTAAGGTACTGGTGCCACTAGGATGGATACAAAGGGTCACCAATGTCAAGTTTACTGATTAATGTGCCAGGATTGGGTTCACCACCACCACCATTGTTTGGTGGTGGAGGATTAACAACATCATCACCCATACTGGATAACCAGCACAACAAAGAATCAAAAGATATAAGACAATACACACAGACACAAACAACAGAACCAAGCTACTAAAACTGAATAACCAACAGATATACCCTAGAAGGACGAAGCTGTGTCAGTGTAAAGATGGTGGGTTCATCACTCAAGGTGCCCACCCAATTCTTAACACAGGAGTCCTTTTATTATCTATATATATATGTATATATCCAGATAATATGTAATAAACCAGAGACACAAAGAAAGCAAAACAACCAGATATCAATCAACAAGACAATCAAACAAGTAAGCAAACAAAGACACTAAGTAGTCGGCACAATTACCGGTCCACCCTAACCCGGTTAGGTTGCCTCTAGACACACAAAAATAAAGACAGATGATAAGGACAGATCTCACCAAGATGGGGACCCAAGTGAGGGTTCTCCTAAACTTACAACCTGTACCTTCACTTAGGGTATAGTGTTGTGAATGCAATTGTAGCTATAAACTCCAAGCACCACGTCCAAGACTTCAATCCACCAGGATCAGAACCAATAATCCGGAGGTTTAAGCCAATAATCGTTGACAAATACTCCAGATCTACACAAATACCAAACTAAGATAATAGACCAGATTTAAATAGATCAGATCTACTAAAGAACAAGAATAGGTCAAGATCTATAAAGAAGACCAAAACCCTAACAGACGACCAGACAACCACAAACCAGATCTAAACAATACACTAAGACCAGAAAACCACGACAAGCAGCAGAAGACGATTGACACCAGAATCAAGAGCCAATAAGCTCTGATACCATGTTGAAAACTATAGATCTAACAACTCAAACAGACAATAATATGAACAATAAACCAACAGACAGAGAAGTAGCGACAAAACAGGTGACAAAGCTATTATTAAACCAACCCAAAGAAGTACCCACCAATACCCAGAGTTCTATAATCATAGAACTCAAAGATGAATACAAAGTTAGATCCAACAGCTGATCAAAATATCAGATGATGGATCTGAATAAGAACAATACAAATACAAAGACTTACAGATCAATAGAAACCCTAATACAATGATAACGAAGACGAAGACCTAAAAAATACAGAGAAAACTATTTTAGAGAGAGGGACTAAAACAAAGACTTAATGAGAAATAATAATATGACTGCTCTTTATATGCTTCTCGAGAAGCTTCTGTCAAGTCCACGAGAAAGAATCATAGCCACACGATCAAGTCTATCTCAGCCATACGATCTGATCTGTTATAACAAATTCTCAACAAACAATTATCAGCCCAAATAATATTAACATAATATCCAGCCCATTAATACTTATAATAAGCCCTAATACTTATTACAAACATATTAATAGGCCCAAAGGTTAGAATTAACATACGTATACTTTTTAACATAGATGATGGAGACAAACAATAATGTTGGGTGGTGTAAACCTAGTTGAGCGTGTCTTAGATTAATTAATTTTAAAATTATTAACTTTTGTTGTCCCATTATAAAAATTGTTCAGAGAAATCAAATAACAACTAAAATAGTAACAATGTAATCTTAATTCAGACGTCTATGGAATGCACATATATGATTCCCTTGAACAATATACAATTTTGATGTTTGATAGTCTTTTTTAGACAATCACATTATGAAGCTTATAGTTGTAGTATTTAAATTTTCTAAACCAATATATTATGTTAGATAGTTTTTTTAAACAATCAAATTATGAAGCTTGTATTTGTAAATTTAAACTTTCAAAACCAATATATTATAGTATAAAGAGAGTCAACTGACATCACTGTGGTGCAGGAGACTTTGTATTTATTATTACCTTCTTCTATTGAATACTCCTAAAGTTATTTGGAAAAAAATGTGATAAAGCGTTAAGAGGTTTGTGTTTTCTCCACCTCCTTTGGAGGAACAAGGTATCAGACTATCAGGTTTGGTCAGATGCCAATATGTCATGTCTTGTAAATTGGGCCTAAACAACTCATGTCCTGAACGGGCTTTCAGCCAATGATCTTCAGCCCAGCTGGTTTGAGGTGGGAAGGTTTACCTCCTTGGAGGGTTCCTGCCCGGGTTTGGTCTCAGGTTCGAATCTCACGCTCCACCAAAAAAATAACCGCTTGGGTTTGAAAGGAGAAACCCGTGTGGTGCTATGGGATTCGATCTTGGGCAGTGGTCGCTTTACAACACAGGATTTACCGCTGAAACACTACTCTCCAAAAAAAAAACACCAATGGGCCGTTATATCTGACTATTAAAGTATCTGCTGCTAGAGGTGCAACCGGTTTGTTAACCATAACCTGTTAATAACTGATGATTCCTAATCGGTTAAAGATTTTTAGGAATGGAACCGGACATTAACTAGTAACGGTTAACTGTCCAGTTTTGTAGATTTGACCACTAAAAAGCCGTTCGATTTGAAAAACGGTCATATGACCGTTAAAGAGTAGTTACAACTAGTGGCGGAGCCAGAAATGTTTTCTTATGGTGTCGGTTTTTTCAATGCCTAGGTTTATAATAACACAGCGTCAATATTTTCGAATCGGGTCGGGTCAAATCACACAATAAAAATTGATGTCATAATAAAAGTCTTTTATATTATATAAAGAAAGTTATATTTTATAGTTGCTCCCTACGAGTTTTCATGTTTTGAAAACGATTCATAACGTCTTCAACCGTAACGTTCGCCAAAAACTCCTTTACAATATAACAAATGCAAGCATCATTCAAATAATCATCACTCATCCGATTAAACAAATTTGTTTTCACATGCTTCATAGAAGAAAAACATCTCTCAACACTTGCCGTTGCAACTGGTAGAACTAATGATAATTTAAACAAACGATAGACCAACGAATATCCAACATGTTTATTTGATTCCACCATCATTTTTGCAAGATTAGATATACCATTCACGCCGCCAAACATTTTGTCGCCTCGTATGTTATTAATGTAGATGCCGAGTTCATGCATAAGATCATCTCTTTCTTCACAATTAAAATCATACGGGTACATCTCCGCAAAAATAAGCCTAAGAATTTTCTTTCAAAACCAAATCTTTCAATCCATTAAATTCGCCCGCCATGTTGCTTGCCCCATCATATCCTTGACCTCTTATCTTCGGCACACTCAAATTATTTCTAGCAAACAACTCATCAATTGCATATTTAAGAGATAATGAAGTTGTTTCATTGACATGAACAAGGCCAATAAATCGCTCTTTAAACTATCATTTTTTTTGTTATGTAAAATGTTTAGAAAAAATAGCAATGGTGTTGCTCGTAAATAAACAATGGTGTCGCTTGTAAAAAATCAATGGTGTCGCTCGAATTTTTTCTATTACACGTTACATATAATACCAAAATTTGAATGGTGTCGGGCGCACCGTTATCGTGTATGTAGCTCCGCAACTTACAACCCGTTTAAGCTCCATTTGACCCGACAACCTGTATAAATACTTATTTGGGTATTGGTTCCCACAACATTCCAAGCTAAAACCACATAGAAATAAAAAACGCAAAAACTGTATACGTTTCAAATGGCTAGTTCGAGTGCTCAAAATTCGGTTTGTGTTGGCTCACCCTCTAGTGAATTAGTTGTGAAAGAATCTTCCAAACGATATGGCCGATCCAACACTGTGGGTGAATTTTGCCTTATGCAAATTGTCAAATGGTAAAGAAAAGACGCGGTGCAAAAATTGCGGTACGTTTCTTGCCGCCGCATTAAACTCTATTTTGAGGGCACATGCATGTGTCATCACATTTCGAGGCGTTGAAAGACAATCCCACTAGTGATCAAGCACAAATATCACGGGATGTGGATATTTGGAATTTCGACGTGGAGATGATTCGTCAAAGGATGGCTCAGTTTGTCATCCAAGAAACATTACCATTTGATCACTTTGACAATCCGCATTGGACTAAGTTGATTTAACACACGCTTTAACCATGTCATGGGATGTGGATATTTGGAATTACACCTGGATTTAATGAGAATTGTTGAGTATATAAAGGAGTGACGAAAGGAAATAAAGGGGTGGATTGATTGACGTCTTCAAATTTTCACCACCATTCAAGAAAATAACCGATGATTTGATTGTCATTGATATTCAAAAGAGAAAGCCAATGGGTTTATAGTGGGTGGTGGTGGTAATGTTCTAGAGAGAAGTAGAAGGTTAATTAAAGGGAAAATCTCAAAAATAAACATTGATTACCTTTTAATTACAAAAATAAACACGTGAAAGGTCTTAAGCATAGGGACTTCACACTATCCAACACTTCTCATAATCTGAAATTTATCCCAAGAGTATTAAATAAATACTATTTAACTTGTAATAGTCACACAAACCAACCAATAAAATGATGACATGTGGGTCAAAAAGGCTACTGTAACGGCCCAAAATCCGTATATTTGTTAATTGTTAGTATACTTGTTTTATTGCATGAATTAATTCAACTAGATTAAAACAAGTGTTGACCAAGAGGGACTTCAAATGTAAGAATAATTGACTAGGAGTAAGTCAAAACTAAACTAGATAGATAGTTAAACCCAAAGAAATTGTTAAACCGAAATAAAAGCGAAATTGGGACAAAAATGGAAATTTCCAAACTTTAAGGGCTAAGATTGTAAATTAGCTAAACTTAAGTAATTCTATCATGTATTTGGTAGGAAGAGATTTATTTGGCATGTGGTATATTCATGGGAACTCAATATGAAGGTAAATGAAAGTTTTGTCAAAATTTGGCCTAAACCCCAAACTAGAGGGACTTAAATTGGCAATTTGATAAACTTAAATAAAATTTGATTTAAGTAAGGTAGAGTGAGAAAAATAGCATCCCCAAATCAGATTTATATTACCCATTTTGGTTAGGGTTCTTATACACCTCATCTTGTACAAGATTGAAGATGAAATCCAAAATATTTGATGAGGCATTTTGGATTTGAGCTATAAACTAGAAAGGATAAGTATCTTCAAGCAAGGTCTGATTATACAAGCCCATAAATCTGAATGTGGATGTTATTTTGTGTTCTATGCATGCACTTAGTTGATGAAACCATAAATTATGCAAGCTTTTGCTTATTGGTTTCCTTATGTTTATATGCTAATGTGTTGGAATAATAATTAATAAAGATAATCTAGTTACTAATAAGAAAGAATCATGGTTCATGAATGAATGATGGAATTAAGAGGTTATATATATATATATATATATATATATATATATATATATGCTTGACATGAATTCTTTACTAGGATGCACACCAAGTGTTTGATGAAATGCTTGAATAATTAGTTAATGCATACCTACATTCAATCATGTGTAGTTTCAATGTGGTTTAGGTTTTATGTAGGAATTGGTGAAGTTTTAGTATCATATAATGTTTAGTATGTTTATTGTTCTTAAAATATACTATGAACATGATTTGATGGTTTAAAGTTGAGTTTTGAAAGGTTTACAAAGCTGATTGGAAGTATTATTGTTGCGCATCTGTTTTGAATAAATCGTATAAAATCAACCGTTTATCCGATTTGGGTGTTCTATAGCTTTTCGGAAAGCTTATCGAGTAAATTTTATTGTTTTCGATCATGAGAAGTTAATATAGTTGTTAAATGGGTCAAAAAGGTGAATCAAAACGGCTGTCTAGGAGCTTTGAAAGCTGTTTGAAAATAAAATATAGTTGCTGACCTGATCTTAAAATATTCATATAAAATCATAGAAAAATCATTAGGAGGTGATCTTTATATGCTTGGAAAGGTCTTTGAATGAGGCACATTTTGTATTTGATAGTCAAGATCTGATTCCGAGGTTTAGAAGGGGAAAAATGACCTTGAACAGCAGTTGTGCAGAAAACCTTGGGACTATAAGTCAAACGCGTATAAGGCGAAAACACTCCTACGGGCAAAGGTAAGTGACTTATGATGCAAACTCTTGGTTTAGTAATTGTATGTTTATGTCTAAATAGTGAATGAGAAGCAAGTATGAAATGGTAATTTATAGTAAGGTTATCCGATTGATGTTGTTGGTGAACGGGTATAGTTCACCATACAACAATGATAGTAGTTGGGATAAATGGGTAGCAAAGATAAATGAAGTGAGGGTAATTAAGGATGAACTAAATCCAAGATTAACAAATATGGCATAATAATGAATGGTAAAATGTATGTATTGATACGTGTGTGTGTATATATAGATGGATACATTCAATCATGGGTGTGACTATTTAGATTGAATTGTATAGTTGTCCAAGGTCACACAAATGGTAAACCGTTTGGTAAGTGGAATTATCACGTGTTGGATGCTAGTGTAATAGAATGTGTGCATATTTGCTTATGCCCAGGAATGTGTTAAAGTGTTTGTATGTAAAGGTTGGTCGTTATGTGTAGATTGAGTATAGGTTCGGAAACGTCATGTTTGTCCTTGAGAATACATGAAGGAAGAATAGTATGACGGGTCAAGATAACTTGTACATGGGATTTGTACGTGCGTGTATATTTTAGTGTTATTAATCTTTTGTTATGACAATTGTAATAAAGATGCAGGTATGTAAGTATGAATTCCTGGAAATTGGAGGATAGGATTCGGAGACCGGATTCAAACTTATAAAAAGGCGTTTGGATATGACCATTGAGTATTGTTGATGTTATTTTTATATTGTGAATATTGCATGAAGTCACTTAATGAACTAACGAAATGGTTATGTGGTAGTGGCAGGTTGTCTAGTCAAGCTCACAAAGCAAGAAATGGTTGGAGGTCGAGTGAGGACACGAATTGTACGGGGTCGCGGTCACGGTCACGTAAACTAATAAAGATGAGTTGTATTTGATGTAATAAGAAACAATAAAAGACGAAAGTATGAACCACCTATAATATTTAGTAGATATGGGTTCAAAACATACAATAATGTTTTATCAAGCAAGAAATTTTCTAGTTCGTATTTCCGCTGCGTATTTTCTGTTAAAAAGGTTTAGGGTGTTCCAGCTACTAGACGGTTGAGTTTTATAGAGTCTTTACCCTAGACGCCAACTATAGAAGCGTCCGTACGTTTTTAAGACTTTTCATTTGAAATAAAGACCTTTCCGTACATTACTAAGACTCTTGCCAACTATAGACGCGTCCGTACATTTTTAAGACTTTTTATTTAAACCAAAGACCATTCCATACATTTTTAACACTTCAGGCTTGGCGTCTAGGATTAAGACTCTACAAAACTCAAGTGTCTAGTAGCCTTTTCACCCATGTGTCATCATTTTATTGGTTGATTTGTGAGACCATTACAAGTTAAAGAGTCTTTATTTAATACTCTTGGGACAAATGTCAGATTCTGAGTAGTGTTGGATAGTGTGAAATCTCTAAACTTAAGACCTTTCATCATTTCATGTGTTTATTTTTGTAATTATATGGTGATCAATGTTTATTTTGGAGATTTTCCCTTAATTAAATGGGAAAATATGAAGTGAAAAATAGAGAACTCTTGAACTTGCCCCATTATTAATAACCATTAACCTCAATATTGATGAGTAAAAGACTAATTTATCCTTTTACAAATGCATCAAGTGTTTGTACTTTAGGCAATGAAATTTGTAATTACTTAAATTTTATCGGTATCCTTCCCTCTTACTTTATAATATAGTATGATATGATAACTAATAATCAATATAGCGTAAACATTTCTTTTTAGTAGGGTTACATCATCTAGCTAGACACAAAATCACTTAACAATAAATCTCGTAACAATAGTAACGAGAACAATGATTCAGTCATTGCAACAATAGACATGATTGATGGATTTTAGTATTAAGCTTTTAAATCAAACAAAACATTTAGAAGTTGCCTAACATTTTTAGTTGGTCAACAACCAAATCCCGTTTACTTTTAGTACTGGCCCATCTAATTCTAAAAGTGTCAGGCCCAAATCCATGAGCCCAGCTATTGGTAATAGTCCTACAAATCCATTTAACCTGTCTTTTATTCCTCAATTCTAAAAAAAGATCTCAGATTGGTCGTGACCCATTTCGCCTTTACCAGCTCTTGGGTGAACAATTTTCATTTTCATATCAACTCTTTGATTTGATTTGACTTGACGACAGTGATGTTCGGTTTTTTTGAGAATTTGGTACCGAAAGTACCATGATTGAAGAATAACCTTTTTAAATTGTTTTTTTTTTCTCTATGGACAAAACATTTGATAATTTCTTGCTCACTCATTTTGACACCAAAATTCCTTGAAAACAATTTGTGTCCATTAATAGTGTTGAGCTTTTCTTAATTTTCTTGATCACAAGTCTCTTTCAGTTTTGTTGGTATATACATCCTTCACATGGAGTCCTTGTTTGTTTGTTTGTTTTTTCAGAGCTGTGATTGACATCGACAAATTAAATTCCGATAAAGAAATAATTATCTTCTTTTTTAATTAACTTCCTATTGATAAAAATTATGTGTAGTGAAAATGTGTATATAAAATTCGAAACAAGTTTTAAAACATACAATCGGCTAATGTACCGCTCGCAATGTATCAAGTAGGCAAGACGAGATATCATTCCATGGATACTATATGCAAAGTTTCGATACTGAAACTCTATCTGTAAGATAATGTGATTAATGTCTTGCCTATTTCATTAGCAATAATCACTATAAATAATTACAAGGAGTCTCCTTATTTTAGGAGAGTTGACAATTACAATCAATGACAATAATTAACAATATTTACAAAATAATGTTCGCATGATTGACTCCTATTACACCCCCGCAGTCGAAGCGGAAGGAGAACGGATACTGAGACTGGATTTGAAGTCATCGAATAGAATCCGAGGCAGCCCTTTGGTGAAGATATCCACGATTTGGAAGCGAGAAGGCATGTGCAGAACACGAACTAAGCCCTTTTGAACATGTTCCCTGACAAAGTATATATCTAGTTCAATTTGCTTTGTTCGTTGGTGTTGAACCGGATTTCCTGACAGATATATGGCACTCACGTTATCACAGTAGACCAGGGATGCTAGAGAAAGGGGCCGGTGTAGCTCAAGAAGTAAATTGCGAAGCCAACATATTTCTGCGACAACATTTGCTACACCTCGATACTCGGCTTCAGCACTGGATCAAGCAATAGTGGTCTGACGTTTGGAGGACCAGGAGACCAGATTGTCCCCAAGATAGTCACAGTAGCCAGACGTGGAACGTCTTGTGTCAGGGCAGCCCGCCCAATCTACATCTGTGTAGGCACGAATTGTAAGAGTGGGCGAGGAAGATAGGCGTAGACCAAAGTCAAGAGTAACCTGTAAGTAGCAAATGATCGTTTCAGAGCATTCCAGTGAGCCAGGCAGGGTGAGTGCATGTGCATACAAATTTGTTGCGCAACATATGTGATGTCAGGGCGGATGAAAGTAAGGTATTGCAAGGCGCCAGCTAGGCTCCTGTAGGTAGTGGGGTCATATTGGAGAATGGTACCCACGGTCTCATACTGCTCGGTAAGCCCTGTGATTGTCTGTAAGACAAGATCCTGTTCATCGACAGGGGCATCAACGTTGTTGAGTTGGTCCGCTAAAACCTTGATGGTTTGACAGTACTCATGCATGGAAGAGAAGTTTTCAAGACGGGTGTTGTAACACCCCAACCGATGGCGGAAACATCGAGGTGTCACGTAGTGACGATTGTTCAATAGCTCATGGTACTAAAGTGTAAATTTGAGTACATTGAATAATAGTTTATTACATTGACAAGAAATTGAAATTA
Source organism: Ambrosia artemisiifolia (assembly GCA_032199755.1). NCBI lineage: Eukaryota > Viridiplantae > Streptophyta > Magnoliopsida > Asterales > Asteraceae > Ambrosia > Ambrosia artemisiifolia. The sequence continues at coordinate 11,193,378 of CM063518.1, read as the reverse complement.
CAAAGATTCTAAAGCGACAAGTCTAACTAAAATACAATGAAGTCAAAACTTAAATATAAATCCAAAGCTTAAAGAAAGCGTCTCAAAATGACCTAAAACATGTACAAAATAATTTTGTCAACACATATAATGTATTGGTGAGCATACCCTGTTTGAATACATATAGTAGAAAAAGTGTTTAGCAATTCATGTGTTGTATACCGTTTGCAATTATGTAATAAGTAGTATCAGTCAAAACCAAGCCTTGATGAATAATGACTGACATATGAATAACCAACTGAATAATGAATTAACAAGACAATGACCAAGATTCTCTCAACAGAGTCTCAAGGGGGTATACCATAGTACTATTCATTGAAATGCTAGGCCGCAGAACGGTTAATGATTATGACTAAGCATACACACAAATTCACATAAAGCAAACACACATGAGAATTGCATTAAGTATAAGAATAACATTTGATAATAATGTACATGAGTAGCCCCAAAATAGTAAAACATGAAAAAGGGGAAAGATATACTCACAGTTTTGCTAAGCGTATCAATTCCAACAAAACTTTAATTTGGGAATTCCGAAGAATTCAACCTATACGTATAAGCATACTAATGAGGAAAGTGTCTTAAAAGTCTAAAGCATCTAGAATCTAAGGCATTAGGGTTTACTAGGCTTATGTAGGGAAGATGAAGTTTTTATGATAACTCGAATGTAATAATAATTTTTTTTAAATAAAATATATTGTGATTCACGATCGAATAGGTGACTAAAGAAGTTTAATACTATGTTTCCACAAGTAGGAACATTTTCTATTTTATATAAAAATATCCCTAAAATAAATTTTAATAATTTATATTTAACTAAATAGTTTATTATATCTAATTAAATATAAATAAACTAAAAATACAAGATATGATCCAAAAATGATATTTTTATGAAAAATGATTATTTTCTGATGTATAACAGTGAAAATAATTTTTCCATAATTTTTCTCAATTTATTGGTATTTAAAATAAATTTAATAAGTTTAAATCATGTTTAAATGATTAAAAAATAGGAAAATTAATAAAAATAAATGTTTTCTGAACCAAAAATTTTTATTTAAGTTCATGATCCTTAAAAATAATTTTCCAGAAAATTTGAGATTAAAAACATTAAAATTGGATTTTTAATCAATTATTTATGATTAAAACTATTTAAATTAATAAAATTATGAAAAATAAATATTTTTCAGCAAAAAAAAAATATGATAATTTTCTATAAGTTGTCAGGAAGCTATTTCTAAATTTTCATGATTTTTGAGGAAAAATTGAATTAGTTATGAATATTTCAAGATATAATGCATTTATATATATAAAAAAAATAATAAATGAGGCTTATCCAAAAATATACCCAGACCAGTGGCCTAGGGGGCTCGAACCCGGGTCCTTGCTGTTTACATAACACACCCACAACCACTACTCTATGGCATTTTTTATTGATTGAATGGAATGATAAATATATTTATAAAATAACAAAAACTTCATCTTCTTCCCCAATTCAAACCAAGAACCCTAGAATCGCATCACCTTCAATTCGTACCAGTTAGGACTCAAAACCATAGGGCTTTCGAAGAGAGGGTAGCGACTAACATTAATACATCAAATAATTGAACTTACAATGTCGTATAGGTATCGAAATCGAAGCTTCAAGGTCCGAACTCAATATAGCCGATTAGAACTAAATAAAACTCGATTTTTGCTGTTTGTTTGGTGGGTTTATGTCGTGTGAATGTGCAGAAAACTAATGGTAGGATTGGTATATATTATAAACGATTCAATGACGGGTTTAAAGTCAATTAAAGTTTCCATACGTTATGCTTCAAAACCCATTTTAAAAACCCGATTATAAACACACTAGCCGATTACCCCGGGAAGGTCCCGGGGTTGAAAAATTTAATATGATTTAATAAAAAATGATAAAAAAAAAAAAGAAAACTCAAATCACGAAAAGAGTAAATAACTTAAACATAATCAATCTTAGTTAAAAACATTTATTTAAAAAGTTAAAAAAATAAAAAGCATAAACCATATTAAACATAATAAAGTATTAAAAGGATAACCTTCAACATATAATCATCTTCACGTAAATTAAAATATGTTAGAATTTGATTAATGAATAACTTGAACACTTTGTGTTTTTTTCTGTATGAATATAACCCCACAAAAAATAGTCGTTTTTTTTTTCGTTCTTATATAGCACTATGGTACTCGTTGGAAAGATAATAAAACGCTCGTTAATTTGGTGTAATTTTTTTATTTAAAAAATCTCGAATATAAAAGATATTTATGTTTAAAAATTATGGGAGGAAGATAAGAGAGAAAAATTTAAATTTGTTTTTAAATTTTTTTTTCCTAAAATAACTCAATTAATTTTAGTAATTGAGAATTAAGAGATAGAGAGATAAATTTAGAAAAATACTCAAAAACACCAAAAACACTCAATTATTAAGCCACGTGGCACTCTCAATGGGCATATATGCTTTCTTTTATATATATATATAGATTATAGGTCGGTTACACCACATTAGATGCGATTAAAGTCCCTTTAAACATGTTAATTTCTCTATTGATTCGTTGGGAACTATTGGTTTAATGTGGAGAAATAAATTCTAGCTTTAAAAACATTAATGGTGCCTTAATGATTTTTTTTTCCTTTGATCGTAGTAAGAGCAAGGTAGGGGAAGAATTGAGTTTATAAAAAAAATGCAAAACAGGTCCCTACACTTTTAGAAAGATTTAAAACACTATTAACAAATTTGGGTGTGTATTATTTAAACACCTTTAAAAAAAATGTAATCTATTTATTAAAAAAAAAACTTAACTTTATAAACTTATACTTTTTTTTATAGATTAGGTAAGTTTATAGATTCTCATTGCATACACGTATTATGTTAATACGCGTTTATAAAATACGTAAACGTGAAAACTTAAAATTTATTGCTAAATTAGAAGAAATTTCTTAAAATAAAATGAAGTAGGGATAAAAATGGAAGTTCAAAATAGATGAAAGGATAAAATTGACAACTCGCTAAAAGGTGAGGGTGACGGTTGTCACAGGTGTTTGCAAACTTTTGTTTCAGGTAGAGGGCACGGGTAGCTTTGTTATCCTGGAAAAGATTTTCGACAGCAATCCAGGCGTCATATGCGGTGGTGCCCTTTTTGATGATGGTTTTGAGAAGACCCGGGGAGATGGTGCCATAGATCCATTGCTTGACTATGGCATCAAGACGCTCCCATGAGTCGGTTTGGGGTGGTGGGGGGGTTTGATTTTCGGTAGAAGTGGTGGCAGCTGCAGGAGGACGGTGGGGTTCCAAATGATCGGATACGAGGAAAGCAGTGCAATGAATTCGAAAGAGTTCTGACCACATATTGTAGTTAGCGGCTTCATTGTCAAGGGTTATACGGACGGAGTTTTTGATGTTTGAGACGGTGACTGCGGGGTGGATTTTGTGATCGGCCATAGAGAAAGAGGAAGAGGGGTGAGAGAGGTGGTGGTATGTAACCGGAAAAAGAATGCAGCGGCCGGCAGAAGGTGGCGGCAGCCGAAGAATGGTTGAGGAGGTGCTAGGATCTTAGGGTTAATGATACCATGTAAGATAATGGGTTTAATGCCTTGCCTCTTTCATTAGCAATAATCACTATAAATAATTATAAGGAGTCTCCTTATTTTAGGAGAGTTGACAATTACAATCAATGATAACTAACAATATTTACAAAATAATGTTCGCATGATTGACTCCTATTACTATCGACTCCCTGCGTAATATATTATAAAAAGACTAGGTTATGTACCCATGTGACACATGGGTTGAACAATTTAAATTTAATATGTATAAATAAATAAATGTAATTAAGACAAGCTGTTTAATATAGACAGATACGAAAGTCTCACAGAACCTTAACTAATTAGGTTGTGTAAGTACTAAATTGTTTATTTTTACTTTGGAACTAATGTTAACATCTAAAGGGTGTTGCTAAATGCACCCCCATTTCTTTTATTTTTACTGATTATACCCCCCTTTAAGTTTCAAATAAATAAAATCAAACCTTATACATTCTCTTTTTCTTAAAACTACATCTACTTTAAGGTTTTATACTATTCAAAATATATATATATATATATATATATATATATATATATATATATATATGTATATATAACAAAAACTTATCCATAAATTTTGTAAGGATTGAATTCATATAAATTATTTATGTGTATGACTATTTTCTTTTTTAAGTTGAATATTGTTATTATCCGTTCACCAAATTGTATTATATCTAGATTCACACCTACTTGTTACTAGCATTTTTATTTTCACTGTTCTTTCATAGTTTCAACAGTCACCATCCTTAATTCAATGATTTCATTCAAGATTAGAACCTCTTTTGTTTAGAAGATCAGTTTTATATAAAGGACGTACCAACTAGCCTTGCATAAGATCATAACAAACAGAATCTTGATAATTCAAAACTAAAAGTTAAACTATATACGCATCAAGTTTAATCGAATTTAATGAATAAATTTTCACTAATATTTCATCGACCTCCTTGGATTCGTATTAGAACAATGTAGCCAGTTGTTCAAATATTTATTTCATTGAAGTATTGAACACAAAAGTTTTAATGGATTTATGGATATATTCAACATATATACATTCTTAATAGGGAAAAATAAAATGATGTGTGTTAAACATAAACAGGAATTACGAAAAGAAAATACTGAACTTGAATTAAATTACAATAATATTTTTTTTAAACTGCATCCACTTTAAGTTGAATCTTGATGTATCATTACAAAAATATTGCTACGTAAATTAATGTAGATGATTTTTAGATAAACTAACATTTAAAATAAAAATAAGTTTTTTTAAAGGGGGAAAATTGACAACTTTTAAACTGATTTATTTAGAAGGGAGTGTAAATAGTAAAAAAGGGGGTGCATTAGGCTGCCCCTAAAAGATAATAATCATTTGTCAAACATTGCAACAAATATTGCTTTAAATAGAGAGTGAAGGACCAAATTATTATAATGGGTTAATTTAAAGTACATGACTTAAATTAAAATTAATAACATATAGATATGTTATTTAAAAAGATGAAGAATCATACAAAGGTAAATACGACATAGTTGGGATTTTTTTAGGGAATTGGATTGTTTTAATTTTTTTTTATAGAGAATTGGGTTAAGGTAGATAGAATTTTTATGAAAAATTGCAATGTTTAATGGTTGGTATTTTAATTTGAAAAAAAAAACTTATTTTTACTAGCTGTTAAGGCTTTAATGTCAAAAAAAAAAGATAATAATAAAATAATCCACCTCGGCCTGTCATGTGCGTTCCGTAGAGAACGTAGAAGACGGGGACGGTAGGGGGCTAGTGTTCACCGTTCAAGATGGTCCAGGACTGTACTAAGACGTCTCCCACACCCATTAGTCTAAACAATTTTTCCCTTCAAAGGAATAAAAGTTGTCACATCAAAATCTATAAAAAAAAATTTTTAATGTGATATGAAAGCTTAGCTATTGCGGATTCAACTACCAAACAGGATGACATTGATTAATTTCTTTACCATTTAATTTGATTTACCTTCAATAATTTGTGTAGTTAGCTTAAAAATACATACAGTTTTGCTTAATTTTTTAATCAACAATCCAACACGAGCGTGAAGTATATCACAATGATATATATCACTATCATGAAACTACCGCATGCGGCAGTGTTGCACGGGCTTCACGGCCGTGATACTCTTTTTTAGGGGCACGTCCAGTTCACCCTTATTGTTCTTGGATTACTTGGATTATGAATGATTTATTGTTACTATGATTAATTGTTATTAATCAACCACAAATTAACATATAACATACGGTAATAGTTAGACTAATACAAGTTCCAAAACCAAATTCTAATAAAAAAATTGAATGCATATTTTTTTTTTGAACGGCCAACAAATTGGAATCACTCACGGAACACTGGAGTATCATCATGCCACCAGTGTTGTCACGCGATCATATTCCACCACCAAGTCATCAATTCAGGAGGAAACTCATAATTATGAGAAAACCCTCTTTGTGATATTCGAACCCAGGAGGACCTCATGGCCCCTAAGTCTTATCTCACCACCAAGAATTGAATGCATATTTTAAGTGACCAACTATGATTTAATGATTCTTAAGATATGTAGAGTCGAGTAATATCCAACGAATATAGATTCGATTATGATGTTTTAATACCTTATGATATTTGTAAATAAATAAAATAAAAGATATGAGGTGAAAACAAAATAAATTGATTAAATAGTGCCTGGATATGGTATGTTTTATAACTCCACTAGCGAATAATAATTGTTGTAAAAATTAAATATTAAATTATTGGTGGACAACTAGCGTTGGAAGTTCTCTACAATTTGCATATATAACTTGCAATATTAATAATCGTAAAAATAACAAAATCAATTGAATGCACATGGTAATTTACAAAAGTGACCCCCATCTTTAATCAATCAGCCATTTCCTTCCCTCGATCTTCTTTCCTTGTGACTCCGATTCTAATCTGGGACGACTCAGTGTTGCCATCTCCTTAACTTCGTGAGTCAACTTGGTGACTCAGTAACACTCCCCCCCCCCCCCCCCCCCCCCCTCGAGATACATGTAAGGGTAATCCCGTAAAAATACAAAAGAAACAAAGGTAATTAAAGACATTTAAAAAAAGGTCTTTAATTACATTTGTGTAATGTTAGCTGAAGTTACTAACAAGTCCCCAAATCGGAGTTCTTTACATCTTTACTTGTTTGTGCACGTTGGCCGAGTGGCCGAATCGACACGGGGTCAAAATATGAGTCAACTCAACTCAACTCGCTCAGTTTTATTATTATTTTTGTTGTTTTGAGTTTTTTTCACTGATGAAGTAGAGGCCGAGACTCTGGCCAGAAATCCAAATTACTCCTGATGCCTACGTGACAGTGACGTTGAAACTCTTCAAGGTTCACAAACCGGTTCGCTGACGAATCTGACCGCGATAAAAACCCGATAATTTCTTCAAACAAATATTCATCACAAGGGATCGTTAATGGGCCCGATTGAGAAAACCCGAATTCTTCCTCAGCTTGAATTAACAACTTTTTAAATACGGGATGGTTAAGATAAGTTGCTCTAACAACAAATCTTCGGTAGTTAGAGCCAACACACACCGCCACGTGGCCCGCGGGTACATCGGACGGTATGCATTTACGGGATTGCATTGCGGCTTTTTTTCTCCAACGCCGTAACATTTGACGAAGTTGAACAATGTGACGGATTTTGCTGCAGCCTGTCATGATGTTTTATTAAGGTTGTTGATGTGTACTGTTGTTTGTGACTTTGTGTTTGTGTTGTCGAATGATAGTGTCGAATGAGAGAGAGGGGTGTAAAGGTGGAGAGCAATGGTTGGTTATATAAGAGGTTGTGTACGAAATTGCCCCTGGTTTTGGGGTTAATTACGATTTATTTGACGGCTTTAAAAGCTTATTTTATTGTTTTTATTTTCGCTTTTTGTTTTTTATTATTTCTTTTCGAAGACCTCTGCCATAGTTTACAATAAATATTTATCTTGCAAATGTAAACTGTTTGCAATACCTTTTTTTTTAACGGCAATCACTTTTTTATATAGTTGAACTAGCTTATTACCTCGGGAAGGTCCCGGGGTTGAAAATTTTTATATGACTTAATAAAAAATGATAAAAGAAGAAAACTCAAATCACGAAAAGAGTAAATAACTTGAACATAATCAATCTTAGTTAAAAAAATTTCACTGCGTGATAACCTATTGCAAATGGCTCAAGTTAACTAACCACAAAATCTCTCACTCACTGCATGTCCATATATTCTCTAACCTAAAACCTAATCAGTAATCATCTAAACAATCACTTATGTAAGCTGCAACTATTTAAAAACTCATCAATCTCTAATGACTCCTATAATTATTAACCTAATCAACTAAACAATCACTTTTTTTTTTTTGAAAAGAACTAAACAATCACTTAAGTTGGAAGTTGTAACCATTAAAAAACTTATCACGTCTATGTACCAAGTCTCATAATACTAATATTGATACCTAACTTAAAAGAATGTATAACTCTAATATTAACACCTATCATAAATGCTAAAAAACGCATAACTCTAATATCAATATTCAATACATAACCTAAAACAATGTATAACTTAAATATTAATACATGTCATAAAGGCTAAAAAAAATACATAATTCTAATATCAATATTCAATACCTGACCTAAAACAATCTATAAATCCAATGCTAACACCATAATTCTAATATTGTTTTACTTAACAGTAACCATAAACGAAATGGAGAGAAGTTATGGAACTTACCACCATAATCAGATCCTAATCGAAATTATAAACATGAAGCATAATAATAGAAGTCTATATCAGTTAACTAAATACACAATACATTAAGTTCATAATAACACATTAACATGACAAAAAGGCTTGAATACACAATACTGTTGCTACCAAATTAAGATAATTAACTGTTTCTATACAAAAGATGCTTTTTGAACTTAAACAAAAAAAAAGGTCTACAACAATAGTATAGCAAACTTTTGGATGTGTAAAGGGGTGTGAGTGGTGGTTTTTATTTGTTTTAGCCAATCATAACATTGTGTTGTTTTATTGCCATGAGCAGATTAGTTTCGAAACCATGATGAAGCACACTAAATTAATATATTCCAAATAATCCATAAACATACCAAAGCACAACATAGCGTTATGCAGATGAAGGGGAAGAAACACTATATAAGGCAAATGGGATAAAAACTTACCATTAAAAGCTCTTAATTGTTATAGAAACTGTATTGAAATTATATTTTGAAACCCACCGGAACCGAGCCACCGCCAATCCCCTACGGCGTACAATAAAAAAACAATATCACATATACGAAGTAAAGTGGATTTAGTGGATTTGTGTTGCTCACGTAGGGAGATTCAATTAGGGTTCTAGGGTTGTAGAGGGAGAAATGGATTGAGAATAAAAGATTATTAGGGTTTGGTAGGCCTGTAAACGAACCGAACGTTCATGAACTGTTCGTGAACTGTTCGGCGGGAAGTTCGTTTATGTTCGTTTATTTAAATAAATGAACAAACACGAACACAATTTTTTGTTCGTTTAATTAAACGAACGAACATGAACACACGTTGTGTTCGTTCATTTATGTTCATGAACGTTCGTTTATGTTCGTTCATTTATGTTCGTTTATTTTTGTTCGTTTATGTTCGTTTAATTAAACTTAACTTTATTTTATTATTTATTTCCTTTTGTTAAGTAACCTTAATTCATATGTTCTAAAAACTTAACCCTAACCCTAACATTCTAAACATATCACTTATCAGCCGCTCTCCACACTTCACAGCCCCACACCTCACAGCCGCTCTCCACCCTAACCTTAACGTTCATTTATGTTCATGAATCACTATTAACTTGTTTTTGTTTGTGTTCGTTTATATTTATCATTTGTGTTCGTTTATGTTCATGAACTGTTCGTTTAGGTTTAAATGAACGAACACGAACACGACAAATTTCTTAATGAACGAACACAAAAATGCGTTCGATTATGTATTCGTGTTCGTGTTCGGTTAAAGTTAAATGAACAAACACGAACACGCCTGTGTTCTGTTCGTTCGGTTCGTTTACAGGCCTAGGGTTTGGGGTGAGAAGAAAGACGATTATATATGATTATTGGTAGGTTTTATGTGATTTAATAAAAAAACGAAAAATTAAAAAAAAATTGCACCTCATTATGCTACGTGGCACATTCAAAGGAGGGTTAAGGCCACCATTAATTGCCACGTCATCAAACATCAATTATTTTATATATATTAATAATAATAATAATAATTAATAATAATAGATTAATAGATAATAGATTAATAGAATAATAGATGAGATTCTAATATTTGAATACAACATGTTAATATCAAATTGAAAGTGATGATAAATTTACCTAAATATGATGCACTGCAAGTTAAAGAAGTTGGAAGATTTTAAGATTCCTTTAGGTGTGGAATTGAGTTGTTTTGCTTTGATGTACATTCAATTAATAAATTGAACATGAGCAGCTTGTATTTGTCGTAGCCTTTCTGCATTCACTTTGAATTGTATTTTGATTATGAATGACAGAATTGTATTTATAAATTATATTATGTTAAATAGAGTAATAAAATATGTCGGTACTTTAAAATATGAAATTTTTAAAGATTTGATAAAGATAATAATATTTAACATGTAAATAGATAACAATAAAACTTTAAAATTTTCAGAAAAGATTATCTTTAAAACTTTAATATATACGTAAAATTGTTAGATAACAATTAATATAGATAATATACATTAAAACGAAATAATTAAAAAACACTAAAATCTTTCAATTATGATGCCATGTGGCAGTTTCATGGAGAGGTTGAAATCACCATTGCACGCCACGTCAGCAACTATCAATTCTTTTATATATATAGATAGATATAAAAGCCTACCAGAAGTTAGAAAAATAAAACACCCATATAGCACCAAAACAGAGATTACACGAATCAAGCTACATCGCCCAATCGGCCCAAGAGAGGTTTGCAATATTGATAAAATTCTTCATGTTGACAAACTAGTTTTAACTGTTTTATTGACTTAAAAGTGATTGAAGGGATAGGGAGCCTAATCCAGGCGGAAGAGGCATCCCTATCCCCATAAGTCAGCTCCCTCGCGCCAGTCAGCGGCGCGAGGAAGAAGCGGCGCGCATCCGGCAGTATATACAAGAAGGCGCGTAAGGGCAACAACTGATAAGCAACATCACCACCTGATAAGCGCGTACCGTCACGCGCGGAATCTTCCCTTGACAACCATCGTACAAAGTACAGAAGACAACAAAAGGGAGATTCACAAAGATCACTGACAGTGTACGCGCCAATAGCAAAGCAACAGGTGGCAAAAGTGGTCCAACAACTACAAGACAAGGACAGCAGCATGGCTGCAGCCATGCTTCCACCATACCAGCGTCTACAGTGACAGCAGACATCCCTTGCTGCTGTCAGGAGCATGGTCAACGACTGACAGGTGTGCCGTCTGCCAACCACAGCGTGCCACGTGTCCGCCTCGAGCAACAACCATGCTGCCCGAATGACGTCATGAACAGTACGCTTGTTCTCCCGCCAATTCCAGGGAAGACCTTGGGCTTGGGCCCGGACCAAGCCCAATAAAGAATGACTACTCGTGGGCCTTTCGATCAAGCCCACGAGTTCTCCTATAAATACAAGGATACCTCTCCTTGCCAAAGGATCCGAAAATAATTACTTGTAGCCTAGAGCATTCTCACTTGTACTCTTTGTGTTCTCACATTAATAACATTATCGGCTACTTACAGTGGACGTAGGTCATTACCTGACCGAACCACTTACATCTTGTGTTCTTACTTACTTTCACCACACACACACTTGTATTATTATCAAACGGGTTGGACCATACGGTTTGGGTAAAAGATTAACCCTGACGAACATAGGTATTAACCCCACGTAGATTATACGTAATCTCCGTGTTACCTATTGTTTCTTCATTGGCGCCATCCAACGGTTAGAACCGCTCTTTTACTCATCTTTTCAACCCACCCATGGCTGAACCCAACCCTAATACTGCTGTCGTAAACCGTTCCGGAGAAGGGGATACCCAACTCCCGGAAAATCAAATAACACCACCCACAGTCGTCAAAAAAACCCACTTCCAGGCTCCAAAGCCAAGAAGTTGAGGTGCGAGACGCCAACTCCGACGACGACAGCAGTGCTAGCTCTGAGGAGGACCTTGACCAGTGGCTCCTCCGCCAGAATACGAAAAACGCTGCAATTTACCAGCGTAAGCTCTTGCAACAAGCCAAGAAAAAAGGCAAGGCTCTCACATATGATACCCCATCCAAAAAGGGGAAAGACCCAGCTGCCCCAGGTGCTGGTCGTAGCGGGGAACTCGGCGGAGACGCCAGAGTTCGGGGCTACGCGAAGCACCGGGCAGAGCCTGATGGTTACAAATCCTCTAGTAGCGATTCAGGCTACAAAGGGAAGAAAAACGATCATCGCTCGCGCCACAATGACGAGGATGATGACTTAGTCAAGCCATTTAGGCCAAAGGCTTTCGCCGAAAAGTCAAAGTTCGTCGCTCGCATAGCGACGGCAAGAATACCGAGAAAAGCAAAACTTCCTAGCAGCATCGGCAGCTACGATGGCTTGCGTGATCCAGATGACCACGTGCATGACTTTGAATGCGCAGGAATGTCGGTAGACTGGCCCGTACAAGTTTGGTGCCACTTATTCGCACAAACTCTGACGGGCGCAGCCAGGGTCTGGTTCGATAACCTCCCCGCGGGGAGTGTTAAAGACTTCGACGACCTTACCGACAAATTCACCAACCACTTCTCGCACTTACGCAAGCACAAGAAGGACAAGGCGCACATCCTGTTGTGCCGCCGAAACGACAATGAATCCATCGAGGACTTCATCGTTCGATTCAACAAGGAGGCCTTGCTAATAGGCTGCGGGGAAGAGCTCACAAGGGCCGCGTTCGTACATAACGTACGCAGCCCAGAGTTAATGAAATGCCTCACAGGCAAAGACGGCATACCGGAGTCCTGGGATGAACTCATCCACTCCACCAAGATATACGCCTCGTCCGAGAAATCTTTTAATCAAACACACAATTTCCAACACCACCATAATAATAATAAAAATAAAAACAAATCCGTCTGGAGCCGCATCTCTGGCGCCGCGGATGAGGGAAAGTATTCCCCAGCCGGGGACGCCAGGCAGATGATCAGTCCCAAACAGACGCGGGACCAGCGTGGTCATTCAAAGAAAAATTACGACTGGACCCCACTAACAAAGACACCATCTCAGGTCCTAAAGACCGAACAGGTCACGTTGAAGGCCGCCCCGCCCCTGGGCAAGCGCAGACACATGGACCGAAGCAAATTCTGCGAGTACCACAACGACTACGGTCACCTCACAGACAATTGCTATACCTTAAAGATGGAAATCGAAACTGCACTGAAGTCAGGACAGCTCGGCCATTTGGTTAAGAACGTGCACCGCACAGGCAAGAATCAAACGGGTGAGGAGAATCAAGAGGAGGGATCTCGAAAAAAGATCCGTGACCTGAACACTCACGCCGCCACATTGATTCCCCGCCACCACTGCAACATGACAAAGAAGGGCAAAAGCGCCTACCAAGGAAAACGCGCCCGTGCGCCACCACCAAGCGATTCATGGAAAGAGGCTGACGTCCTCATGCCAAAGATCAGAGGCGGCGCCTCATGCACAGCCCCTCTTGTCATTACCGCTATCTTTGGACATTATCGCACGCGATATATGTTCCTAGATGGCGGCAGCAGTACTGATATCATGTACGAACAATGCTTCCAACAGCTTGACCCGGAGGACAAAGCAAAGCTCGTCCCAGTCAACGAGCCTATCTCCGGTTTCATTCATGAAACCATCATGCCGCGGGGCATGCTGTCCATGCCAGTAACTTGGTCTGACGGCACCCACGAGCGCACGGAGATATGCGATTTTATGGTCCTGCCGGCCAACTCCAATCATGACATCCTTCTTGGACGGGAAGGCATCGCACGCTTTAACGCCAACGCTTCAACGGCGCATGCGATGGTGGGGTTCCCAACCAAAACAGGTATTGCCTACATCAGGGGCAACAAAGACTGCCACACCACAGAAACCGCCAAACCGCCAAAAATGGTGAAAACTGACACCCGCGCCGAGCCGGAAAAATGGGTTCTCAACCCTAAATTTCCGGAGCAAACGGTGGTCATTGGCCATGAAATCTCCGAGGCCATTCGCAATCATTTAAAGCAGCTTCTAATCAGTAACATTGATGTATTTGCGTGGCAGCCAGCCGACATGGTTGGTGTTCCACGCGACATTGCGGAACATAGACTCAACGTCTACCGCTCAGTGGAACCAATAGTACAAAAGAAGCGCAGCATGGGCCCGGAGAAAACAAAGGCCATGAACGAACAACTCACCGAGCTGCTCAACGCGGGTATCCTTCGCCCAATCAGATACCAGACATGGGTAGCTAACCCAGTCATGGTAGCCAAAGCAAACGGCGGGTGGCGCATGTGTGTCGATTATAAGGATATCAACAAAGCATGTCCAAAGGATTGCTATCCTCTGCCAGAAATTGACCTAAAAGTGGATTCTTTAGCCCCATATCGCTTCAAGTGCTTCTTAGACGCGTATAAGGGCTATCATCAAATCCAAATGGCAAAAGAGGACGAAGACAAAACGGCATTCCGCACAGACGCTGGCATTTTCTGTTACACGAAAATGCCATTCGGCCTGAAGAATGCAGGCGCTACATACCAGCGCCTCATGGATACTGCCTTCATCAACGAGATTGGCGTACGGCTTGAAGTGTACGTCGACGATCTCGTAATCAAGAGCAAAGATGAAAGCGACATGCTCAAGGATATCCAGCAAACGTTCGCACAGTTGCGCAAAGTGCGCATGAAGCTCAACCCAAGCAAGTGCTCCTTCGGGATGGAAGAAGGCAAATTTCTAGGAGTGATCGTAACGCGCGATGGATTTCGCGCTAATCCAGAAAAAGTACAAGCTATAGAAAGAATGCCCTCGCCTGCTTCCGTCAAAGAGGTGCAAACACTCATGGGCCGCCTCGTGGCCCTCAACCGATTTTTATCCAACTACGCTTCAAAGTCATTTCCGTTTGTTGACACTTTGAAGAACTGTTTAAAAAAGAGCAATTTCCGCTGGACACCAGAGGCGGAATCGGCATTCAAAGAAATGAAACAATGTTTGATGAACCTTCCGACGCTAACAGCGCCCCTTCCCAAAGAGCCATTAACACTGTACCTATCGGTCACGGACCGCGCAATAGGTGCAGTCCTCATGGTGGAGCGCAAGAACGTGCAAACGCCGATATACTATATCAGCCGCACGCTTTTAGACGCGGAAACAAGGTACACAATCATGGAAAAGCTGGTCCTCGCTCTGGTACACGCATCCCGAAGACTCCGCAGATACTTCCAAGGGCATCCGATAAACGTCCTCACGGACTACCGGATAAACGATATACTCGCCAAGCCCGAGTTGTCGGGGCGCCTGGCCAAATGGGCCATTGAACTGGGGGAACACACGATCCACTACAAACCGCGCCCCGCCATCAAGGGCCAAGTTCTTGCGGACTTCGCCACGGAAATCCCCGCAGACAAAGTACTTGAATGTCAGGCGGCAGAAACCCCCGCGCTAGCGCAAGACCCAGCACAAAAATGGTCCTTATTCACGGACGGGGCCTCAAACGAGGATGGCGCTGGCGCGGGATTACGCCTTATCAGCCCAGATAAACAAGAGTTCACATACGCCATCCGCCTCGACTTCAAAAGCACGAATAACGAGGCGGAATACGAAGCGTTGCTGGCAGGCCTCCGAATTGCGGAAAAAATGGGGGCCAGGCACGTGGAGGCACACGTGGACTCACTACTTGTTGCGCGGCAGATCAACGGGACTTACGATGCGAAAGACGAAACCATGGCGTTATACCTGGAACAGGCCAAACAGCTGATGCGCCGATTCGACTCATGCAAAGTCGAGCACATCCGGCGCAGCGAAAATAAGCCCGCTGATGCGCTAAGTAAAATGGCATCAACGGTCTTTGAGCATATGGCCAAAGAAGTCCGCATCGAGGTCCTGGACAAACCATCTGTCCCCCCGCGACAAGTCAACATAATCCAAACAGGAAGCGCATCCTGGATGACTCCGATCAAGGCCTACCTATCATCCGGTACCCTGCCTGGCGACAAGTCAGAGGCCCGGAAGATCAAGAACAAGGCCCTACAATACCAACTCATGGACGGTATCCTGTATCGCCGCTCCTACCTGGGACCGCTATTGCGCTGCGTAGACTCCGCAGATGCTTCCTTTCTCCTACGAGACATACATGAAGGTACATGCGGATTACACGCGGGCCCAAGAATGGTAGTGGCGAAGTTAATGAACGCGGGGTACTACTGGCCGGGCATGCACGTGGACGCGGTCAACGAGTTGCGCAAATGCGACAGTTGCCAGCGCCACGCCCCGAACACCTTGCGACCCAAGAACAACCTGGTGCCAGTCACAGCGGCCTGGCCGTTCCAGAAATGGGCAATTGATTTGGTAGGCCCATTCCCAACGGCTCCAGGAAATGTAAAATACCTAATCGTCGCCATCGACTACTTCACAAAGTGGGTTGAGGCGAAACCTCTAGCAAAAATTGACGGCGCGCACGTCAAAAAATTCATCTGGGAATTCATCATTTGCCGATTTGGCCTACCGCTGCAATTGGTAAGCGACAATGGCACATAATTTGAAGACCAATCCTTACAAGAATGGCTGTCTCAAATGGGTGTCCAACAAATCTTCACATCTGTCGCGCATCCTCAAGGCAACGGTCAAGTTGAAAGGGCCAATCGTACAATCGTTGAAGGTATTAAGGCACGGCTGGGTACCAAAAGAACAGGGTGGGTAGACGAAATACCCCATGTCCTATGGGCATACCGCACCCTCACAAAAACCAGCAACGACGAAACGCCATTCAGCTTGACATACGCAACGGAGACGGTCATCCCAGCCGAAATCGGCTGCCCCTCCGCAAGAGTACTCATGGCCAACAAGAGAGACAATGACAAAGAGCTCCGCCTAAACCTTGATCTCCTAGATGAACGACGTGAACTCGCCGCAATTAAAGAGGCGAAATACAAAACGCAGCTAGAGCGCTATTACAACAAGCGCGTCAAAGCTTGCACGTTCAAGATTGGCGACTATGTTTTCCGAAACAACGAGGCTTCCAACGCCGAAAAACCTGGAAAACTAGCCCCCACTTGGGAAGGCCCATACAAGATACAAGGGATACTTGGCAAAGGCGCATATGCGCTAGAAAGGCTTGATGGAACACCTATTCCCAGATCTTGGAACGCTGCACAACTGCGCCGCTGCTACTTATAAAATATTTGTAATTACGGCTACACATGCCACATCTATCAATGAAAATTGTTCCCTATATCTGTTATTCTACTTGTTTTTCCGCGCCAAGGTCCTCAAGACATAAGCAAAACTATCGTCGGACCACAAACAGCGCGGCGCTGACACGATAAGGCCTTCTAAACATGCTTCGCGCACGTCGGACTTATAAAAATCGTATAACGCCGCACAGGATGGTCTTCAAGACAAGTTTACTTGCCGGACTTAAAGACGCACGCCACTAGAACAAACTTAAAGCCTTGTCTTCTAAACTTGTAACACAAGTTGGACAAAGAGCAAACTAGTTGAGCGCGCAGTCGTGGGTCTTCTAGGCAAGGCGCTCACGCGCTTAACTCGGACCTTTTGGCACAAGTCGCGCCCCGCTATAGTCTTCAAGGCAAATACTTAACACGCCGGACTATCTAGCAGGACGCGCGCCTAATTTTAACTTATTAAATCGGGTGACGACTTGGTTAGATAAGTTAAGTTAGGATGAGAAACACAAGATATAAGGAAAAACCAAAATTTTCATTCACAATAAGGGACTTAAAAACCCTTGATAATTACAAAGTATTTACAAGAAAAAAAAAACACACAAGCGCCTATCAAAGCTATACATTTGAAGTGCCTTCGCCACTGGCTCGTTGGCGCTCTTCTTCAAGGCGCTTGCGCTCCTCTTCCCTGGCCAACTCATCAGATTTGTCAATGAAATACTTGAGGGCGGACAGAGGATCAGCATTCTTGTTGCAATCAGCAACCACTTGAAGAATTGGGAAGTCCACCTTTTCAAATTTGAGCAGCTCCGCCTCATACTCGTCTTTTAGTGGCTTCCCATAATGCTCCGCGTCCTCAATCCGCCCACCATTCTGAGCGGCCAGAAAACCATCCTCATAGCCTTCACCATACCCATAGGCTTGGGCGGTGGCGGCTATGGCAGCGACTTGGTCGCCCAGCTTGGGTTCTTGCCAGAACCTCTTGAAGACCTGCAAAAGACTTAACAAGTTAGCATCTAAAGTTTCAAAAGAAAACAAAAGCGCTAAAAAAGATATGTGCTTACCCCAGCGATCCCATCAGTCATCATCCATTTGATGGAATCCTGTGTCTGTGTCTGGGCGGCCATCGCCTCATCCAAAAGGCGCTGGGCTGTCTCACACTCCTTGACAGCCGCAGCGCGAGCCTCCTCGGCGGAGCCAAGGTCTTGTTCCAGATCCTCTTTGGAATGAAGGATCTGGATCCTCTCCTGCTCCAAGAAAGAGACACGCTCGGTAGCTTTAACGAGATCTGCATCTTTAGACTCAAGCTCCAAGCGCTTCTCCACAACTTGCGCAGTCCGTGCAGAGAGGGCCTTGCTCTTCTCTTCTAACTGCCGGGTCAGCGCCCGGCTTTCCTCCTGCACCTCGGCCAGAGTCTGCCTCAACTTCATAGTTTCAGCATTAGTCTTCTTGCAAGACTCTGACCATCGGCGCTTATCCGCCGCCGCGTCCCCTTCCAACTTGGTAACCTTAGCTTCAGCTTCGTGGGCGCGACGACGGTACTTGGATATTTCAGCTTTGAAGGCAGCCTCCTTCTCAGCAAGGCCTGCCTTCTCAGCCTCCAAGCGTTGAATATCTCGCCACACCGCCGCATCACGACGGCGTAGCGAGTCAATCATGGATAGCTGAGTCGCTTGATTTACACAAAGAGCAGAAATCAGCGCATCGCGACTCAGCATATCCTGGTGAGTGCGCTCATAAGGAGGCACCACCTCGCGGACAAACTCCTCAGCAGCCCAGGAGTTGGAAAACAAGGTGTTTTCCCGGATTGCCCAACGGGGGCGCCAAATGGCGTCACCTCCAGCCCATTGGGAGCCATCATACTCTCCAGATGGCTCCCCTTCATTCACCACAAAGGGCTCACGCCTAGATTGGCGTAAACCCTCACCACTGCCACCAGCGCCCGCCTCTAAAAGGGCTCTCTCAAAGCCATCCATCTCTTGAGAGCCCTCGGCGCTAGCATGGGCACTTTGCTCCGCCTGCTCCTTCAGCCGGCGAGCCTTCTCCTCCAAGAATTGTTGCTCTTGGAGACGAAGGCGTTCCGCCTCAGCATGTTTCGCCGCCTCAGCCTTTTGTCTAGCTTCATCGGCGGCAGCCTTTCTTTCAGCCTCAGCCCTTCGCAGCGCCTACTCGGCCTCTGCCTTCCTCTTCTCAGCCTCCGCCCTACGAAGGGCTTCATCGGCTTCAGCCTTCAAACGGGCCTCTTCCCGCTGCGCTGCCTCTTGCTCTTGAAAGAGCATATCCACCTCTGTCCTACCCACCTCCGCAGATGGAGACGTGGGAGGAGGAGTTGGTATAATTTTAGGCGCAACTGCAAAAGAGACAAAAACGTTAAGAGGAAAACAAAGGAAAAGACTTAAGAAAAAACAAAGGGAAATCAACTTACCAGGGGCTTTCTTCTTTATCAGCTTCTGAAAAAGAGGCTGACGCGTGGGCGCAGCGCCTATGCCCACACTAAAGGTGGGGGCAGCAACCCCCCCAACACTGGAACTTTTCTCCAGCACCACCCCTTGCGCCGGCGACAAGGGGGAGGCAGTGGTCTCTGAAGCAGGGATTTCAACCCCACCACCGGTGGTGCGCCTCTTCTTCCTTTTCTCCAGCTTGGAGGGTTCTTCCTCCTCCTCATCTTCAGAGGCAGGCCCATCTTTCCTTCGGCGCCGCCCTTTTACCACTTCACCTACTGAAACGGAAGAACCCGAGTCAGAACTGGATAAAGGTTGGTGGATACGTTTACGCCTCCGCGGAGCGTGTTTCCAACGGCCACGCCCCGCAGGCACCTTCTGAACCTCCACAATCTCCACGGAGGAGTCAGAGGCATCATCGCCAAAGAGGCTAGAAAACAAAAGGTCATTAGACTCACCTGTGGTATAGTAAGGCTTGGGCGCGATGGACAGATCAGGATAATAGAACCTGTCCACAAACGCCTCGAGGCACGACACCTGCCCCTCCGCCACAGGCCTCCACTTAATGCCCTTCTCCTGGCGGGCAGCGTAAAACTGGAACTTGCTCACACCTGCGCAAGAAAAAGTTAGAATAATATGAAATACAAAAATAAGGAAGTCAAAACAAAGAGACCAGGCTTACCCTCTTGAGCAATGTATGGTTCCTTCCCCGCGCGCAAAGCCACGCGGCTCATCCCCAGAAGGTAGAAAATACCATCTGTGAGATTCTTGAACTCCAGCTTGGTGGCATTGGCGGTGAGGGTGGTAAACCAGGACTGCTTCTTATAATCTTTCATCACTGGTATGTCAGCCACCCGCTGACCGTCTGCAATCACCTTCCATGGCAAACTGATGGGGATCACCCCCCTCTTCAAGAAGAACTTCTCCTTGGCCCAGTGTAGGGACTTAGGATTGTGGGTGGCCATTGGAGGCA
This sequence comes from Ambrosia artemisiifolia, assembly GCA_032199755.1. Taxonomy (NCBI): domain Eukaryota; kingdom Viridiplantae; phylum Streptophyta; class Magnoliopsida; order Asterales; family Asteraceae; genus Ambrosia; species Ambrosia artemisiifolia. The sequence continues at coordinate 11,172,891 of CM063518.1, read as the reverse complement.
CCTTGGGGCGCGGCTTAAACGAGAACCACATCTCGTCGCGCGCAAGAAAATAGAAGACATTGAGCATCTCAACGGTGGGCTCAATGTCCAAGGCGCGGCAAGACGCCTCAAAGTGTACCAGCCTTAGCATCCCAAAGGCGGTAAGTTGGGTTGGCCCAACGCCATAAGCTACCAGGGTATCGACCTGGAAGCGCGTGCAAGGCAGCCGGAAGCCACACTTGGTGAAATGGGCTTCATAGAGGGCAAGCTGCCCAGGCCCTGCAGAGAGCACCGTCTCCGTCGGCGACGGCAGTGTGGGTTCCCATTCCGGCAGGATGTCATAGATCCTGCAAAATTGACTGAAGGCCTCTTCAGTCCAAACACAAAATGTGTTCGTCATGAGCTTTCGCTCCTTTATCTTCCCATGTTCCACCTGCACCTCCTCCTCCACGTCATCCATCACCGGTTCCTTCCCGGTAACATCACCGGAGGGAGACCCAACGTTGGAGGCATTAGACATTCTAACAGAATAATGAAGGAAAGGAAAAGAAAACTATGATTTATCAACAAGAACCGGTTGAAGACTCGCCGGAAAACTCAAAGAGTTCACCGGAAAACTCAACAGACACGGAGAAAACTTTGAAGAATGATCGGAATCTTCAAAGCAAACAAACAAGGTGACACGAACGGAGAACAAACAAGAAAGTGATGAAGATCAAGAAGAAGTTTCACAATAAATCTTTGAAGATTGATCAAACAATCTTTGAAGATTCAAAGAAAACTTCAAATGATCTGAGTGTTCTGAAGAAAAGATTGCAAGTGAGAAGAAAGAATGAGCAAAATGGACGAGTAACCGTCCAACATGCCTCCCAACTCCTATATATACCCACTGCATTAATGACAGTGGGACCCAAGGAGAAACAACCGTCGTCACACTTTTTCACAAAGGGGAAAAGCAGATGATGACACGTGTCCTCATGCGCGAGTGAACGGCTACGATCAAACACAGATCAACAATCCAACCGTCACTCGCTGGATGACTGACACGTGTCACGAGATCTCACCAATTTAAACTGATCAGGCGCGTGAATGATCACGCGTCTGACAAACTTCACGTGCCACCCGACACGTGGCACAAGCATAACCACACAAACAACAAGTGGGGCGCGTGACAGCACACGCGCCTGACACAGACGAAATGTTGGTAACTGCACCATTATGAGGGGACAGCCAACAGTCAGCACAGCAGACGAGGCTGACTCGTCAGCAACCCTCAGGCTTCCATCAGAAGCAACTGATAATTCGAATTCCAGGTGCCTTAACTCTCATTTATGAGAGACAAATTTAATGCCAATGATTCAAGATTTATTACAGCTGCTGGAGCGCTTCCGCGACAACAGGAGAACCACAACATGGCGCAAATTTGACGTAAAACCAAAAAAGACGTTCTCCGCCCAGCGCCTTAACAGGTCATGGCGGCAAACTTCTTTTATGGCGCAAATTTGACGTAAAAAGAAAAAAGACGTTCTCCGCCCAGCGCCTTAACAGGTCATGGCGGCAAACTTCGTTTATGGCGCAAATTTGACGTAAAACCAAAAAAGACGTTCTCCGCCAAAATTTGCAGAAGAACGAATTTCAAGGCACACAAGCAGATGGGCTTTCATCCGCGACCTCATACTTTGAGTCTAGCGCTCCACCTGCTCTTCACAAAGAATAGGAGAAGCCCTAGACTAGGGGGACTTGAAGGGATAGGGAGCCTAATCCAGGCGGAAGAGGCATCCCTATCCCCATAAGTCAGCTCCCTCGCGCCAGTCAGCGGCGCGAGGAAGAAGCGGCGCGCATCCGGCAGTATATATAAGAAGGCGCGTAAGGGCAACAACTGATAAGCAACATCACCACCTGATAAGCGCGTACCGTCACGCGCGGAATCTTCCCTTGACAACCATCGTACAAAGTACAGAAGACAACAAAAGGGAGATTCACAAAGATCACTGACAGTGTACGCGCCAATAGCAAAGCAACAGGTGGCAAAAGTGGTCCAACAACTACAAGACAAGGACAGCAGCATGGCTGCAGCCATGCTTCCACCATACCAGCGTCTACAGTGACAGCAGACATCCCTTGCTGCTGTCAGGAGCATGGTCAACGACTGACAGGTGTGCCGTCTGCCAACCACAGCGTGCCACGTGTCCGCCTCGAGCAACAACCATGCTGCCCGAATGACGTCATGAACAGTACGCTTGTTCTCCCGCCAATTCCAGGGAAGACCTTGGGCTTGGGCCCGGACCAAGCCCAATAAAGAATGACTACTCGTGGGCCTTTCGATCAAGCCCACGAGTTCTCCTATAAATACAAGGATACCTCTCCTTGCCAAAGGATCCGAAAATAATTACTTGTAGCCTAGAGCATTCTCACTTGTACTCTTTGTGTTCTCACATTAATAACATTATCGGCTACTTACAGTGGACGTAGGTCATTACCTGACCGACCCACTTACATCTTGTGTTCTTACTTACTTTCACCACACACACTTGTATTATTATCAAACGGGTTGGACCATACGGTTTGGGTAAATGATTAACCCTGACGAACATAGGTATTAACCCCACGTAGATTATACGTAATCTCCGTGTTAACTATTGTTTCTTCAGTGATTTTTATGTGATTTATACTGCATTACTTATTTTTCAAATTCTGCATACTAACAAAAAAGTTTAGCTGTTTTATTAACTTAAAAGATGGATTGTTGTAACATGATTTATACTTATTTAACACTACACCAGTGATAAAAATGTATAACTATTTCTTCAACTTTAAATACATCTATTTTTTATTCTTATGAGGCTTGAACTCCCAACCCCTCCTTTAAACACCAACACCTTTACCACCACACCACAAGAAGTGGAGCTATGAAGTATTATACTTAGATAAAGAATAGTAATTTACAAATACCTGATAAAAATATTATAAAATTAATATTTTGTTTTGCATTTTGCTTTCTTTAATGTCACACTTGTGTTGGGTATAATAATATATCGGAAAACGGATCATGCAACAGTAACCCATATTGAGAAGATCATGAAGTTTTGTGCAGTGCGTTATTCCAGTGAGACATTGACTTGTATTTATTTTTATTATTTACTTTTTTGTTTTTTTGGTATATACATAATACATTTACATATAAATATGTAAATTACACGGCAATATCTTTTTATTTATAACTTTCGTCCTTAATTAGCGTTATGAAATTACTTCCATCACAGTCCTAACTTTACAAACCCATGTAACACATGTTTCCACTATTTGACAAGTTTAATACTAAGACATGTGTTGAACTAAATCTAGAGCTGATATTAACATTGTCGTTAACGAGCCTTTTGTTTTTGGAAATTGTGTAATTTATGTTCATCGTTATACAATAATCTTAATTTATCGCCAAAGTTGTGTCCTTTGTATTAGTGATTTATGAGTGTGAGACTTTTTTAAAAAATAAAAAAAAAATTATAGGGGAGAATTTTGACAACTATTAAAGTGTTCATTAGGGAGGGGGTATGGTGAATATAATTTTATACATTTAGTGGAAGAATTTCAACTTCGGATTTGGTTAATAAGTAGGAATTTGCACGATTATTTTACTAAACCATTTCCTGCATGAGGCATCTTGATTACCGGATGTATTCAAGGTCTCCGGTAGGTCGATCGTGTAGATTTTGCTGGGGATGGTGAGGTGAATTTTGTTGTCATTTGTTGGTGCTATCTAATTTTGTTTTGATTAGAAAAGTAAAATACTTTGGGCTATCACAATTGATTGAGGCATATGCCTCTTAGAAGGAGGGAGGTTCAAGGTTAATCCTTGACAATGGTATAATTTAGAATTATTGATATAGTAATATAGGAGATGTAACATTTGTCATTAAAAACGTATAGACTATGTAAAAATAAAGGGGATTAAAAAAATGACATAATTTAGTAAATACTTTTTATACTACACCTAAAAGTTAAATACTTTTTGTAACTACACTAGTTTGAGAAAAAACTCTTTAAAATCCCATTGTATTTACATAGATATCCATAATTCTTACTAGAAAGTTAAATACTTTTTGTTAATACACCAATTTGAGAAAAGGCTCTTTAAAATAATAGTATAATGACATATACAGCCATATTTCTTGCTAGAAAGCAAGTTCTATTTGTTTGCTCAGTATCAAATTATATTATCCCATTTCTATTACAACTGATTTTTATTCCGAGAAAAAATAGAGAAGTTTTTAGTTGTGATAGTTAGTAGACCTTAATTAAAAAAGTTAGAATACTTGGAATCTTGTAAATGAGGTAGTCGTGGAGTGGTTGGAAAAAGACTAGGGGTCTGTTTGGTATGGGGTAATGGAATGAGAGAGGGAATGGAATGGAAGAGGTAATGGAATGGGAGAGGTAATGGAATGGATCATTATCATTCCATGTCTTGTTTGGTTATCATGTGGGAATGGAATGAATTCTTACTTTGTGTTATTTGGTATGTAAGAAAAAACGAAAATATAAAATCGATGGTGAGTGGTGGGTGGTGGCAGTGACGGTGGTGGTGGGTAGCGGCGGCGGCAACGGTGGTGGTGGCAGTGGGCGATGGCGGTGACGATTTGTGGGTGGGCGACGACGGCAGTGGTGGGTTGCAGCGGTGACGGTGGGTGGTGGTGGCGATGACAGTGGTGGCGGCAGTGGGTGGCAGTGACGCAAGTGGTGGTGGTGGTTGGAAGGTGGTGACAATGGTGGGTTACGACGATGGTAGCAATGGTTGTGGGTGGCGGCAATAGGCGGTGGTGGTTGGATGATGACAACGATGGTGGGTTGTAATAATAATAATAATAATAATAATAATAATAATAATAATAATAATAATAATAATAATAATAATAATAATAATATATTTGTTTCCATTCCTTGAAGGAATGAAAAAAAAAACATCACCTTACCAAGGAATGAAAATTCTTAAAATGGAAGGAATCTCATTCCTTATGGAATGATCCATTCCATTACTACATTGTAACCAAACATGTTTAATTTCATTCCATGGGAATGATCTATTCCATTCCACCTTTGATTCCTTCATACCAAACGCTACCTAGGTGTTTCCTGTGATACAGGTTCGATTCCCACCCTCCCCATTATTTTCTGCGGTATCCAGGTGAAGAGCGAATACGGGTGGTGCCGGTTCGACTTGGATGGGAGGCGATGTTTTACCGATTATTTCTTTGTCGTGCCTTCGAGCGGGTGGAGGTTGGGTTTCCGCGCATCTGGGAGAGCCAAGTACCGGGCTGGCGGCGGTCGAGTAGTCGACCTTGCCCACAACGCCCGGTGTCACGATGATTAGCACGTCGTTCCTTGCCCTTAAAAAAAATACTTGGAATCTTGGATCACATTAAGATACATTATCCATAGTTTTAACAATGATGGTAACTATAATATTCAAGAATATGCCTTTAATATAGTGGTATCGATCTGATATTAATGAATATAATTTGTTCTATCTTTTTTTTTTTTTTTGAACGGCAAAACCAAACTTTATTAAAAAGCTAGCAAGGAACTAGCACGGGAAAAAACAATCCGAGAAACAAAATCCAGAACCAGACAACACAGAAACAAAACCCGAAAGTATACATAAAAACTATCCCATTTTTGCCGTGTCAAACAAGCTCCATGCGTCCCATGTCATGTCTTCAAACTTCCCGCGATTTGTAATCCACAAGTAACTCATCACCTTTATTTCTTCAAATGTTTTCCGGGCCGAAATCTGTTTTTGATTAAAGATGAAGTCATTCCGTGCTCGCCAAATACTCCAAAACGCTGTGTGAACAATACCACATAATGCCTTCCTTGGGCGCTTTCTTACCTTGGCCGTTCTATGGATTGAGAGCAGATCCCGGACGTGAAATGCGAAACCATTAGGGACGTTGCACCACGCAAAAACCGCCTGCCACACATCCGAAAACGCAGGGCAGCCCGTGAATAAATGATCTGCTGTTTCAACGACCAGGTCACAACATTTGCAGATCTGCGTATCCAGCTGAATGTTCCGTTTTGCCAACGCTTCAGCCGTTGGTAAACGGTCTAGAGAAGCTCGCCATGCCACTATACCCACCTTTTTTGGAACCCAATTACACCACTCGAAGGGGGAAACCGGCAGCACATTTGACGCCTCAAAAATACACTTTTTCATACCTGAAACAGAGAACCCAACACTCCCACCAGCTGCCCACAACCAGCGATCAGCGCCTTGACCCAACACAACACCCTGCAGCAGGTGCAACAGTGCTGCAAGCTCCGTTTGTTCTGCAGCGCTGAAGGCAGCCCGTTTCCACTCCCATGTAAACTGAATAGGCTGCAGCCCCGAGGACAGACGATCAGCGACCAGACATAAACGCTTCCTGTCAAGCGCGTATAATAGCGGAAACTTTTTTAGGAGAATGTCATCCGAAACCCACCAATCATGCCAGAAGAGAATCTCCGTGCCGCTGCGAATATCCCCTTTTAATAACTGTACAGTATCCACACTCATGCGCTCAAGAATACCCGGAACACTAGCCACTTACTTCCACGTACCGCCTATCGAAGCCGTAACCGGAATAAAAAACCACCCGCGACCATTAGCATGAATAGACCAAATAACTTTACGCCATAACGAGTCTTGATTAGTCTTGAAGCGCCACCACCATTTGGATAAAAGAGACAAATTTGTATCACGAAGCGAACCCAACCCAAGACCTCCATATTTTTCCGGCGCAATCGCTTTCTCCCAGGCAAGCCAACTCATCTTATCAACCTCATCCGTACCCCCCCCCCCAAAGAAATTCCGTCTAATCCGCTCCAATGAATTAACAACCTGGACAGGAGCACGAAAAAGGGAGAAATAATACAATGGCATCGCACTAAGAACCGATTTTAACAGTGTGAGACGGCCACCATAAGATAAGCTTCTCTCCTTCCACGAAGAGAGTTTTTTCTGGAACTTTTCAATGACCGGATCCCAGCTTCGGATCAGATTCATATTGGCAGAAATCGGAACCCCAAGGTGCATTAAGGGGAATCGGCCCAAAGGGCATTTAATTGACCTGGCCACTTCCACAGCTTCATTATCCTCCACTCCTACCCCAAACAATCTAGTCTTCTTGGAGCTGATCCTGAGACCAGAAATTAAGTAGAATCCCCTTAAAATACGGCGCAAATTTTTCGCATTCGTCATTGACCACTCCCCACAAAAGACCACGTCATCCGCATACATGAAGTGAGACAAAAGCGGACCCGAACCACCAACCCGAATGCCACGGAAAGCCCCCAAGGCACACGCTCGTCTCATAAATCTAGTAAGGCCCTCCATCGCTGTAATGAATAAAAACGGCGAAAGGGGGTCGCCTTGGCGAAGACCCCTCTCACACGAGAATTCACGAGTAGGCGAACCGTTTACCAATACAGATGCCCGAGAAGATCTAATGATGGACATAACCCACCCACGCCATTTGGAAGAAAAATTCATTTGGGTCATAATCTCATCTAGGAACTCCCACGATAACGAATCATAAGCCTTCTCAATGTCGACTTTAAGGAACAAACCCTTTACTTTCGCCTTCTTCAACCAAGCAATAGTTTCATTTAGAATTAACGGGCCATCAAGTATATTCCGGTCACACAAAAAAGCGGTTTGTTCAACCGAAATAAGGTTCGCCATAACATTCTTCAACCGAAGCACCAACACTTTAGATAACACCTTATTCAAAATCCCGACTAAACTGATCGGTCGATAATCTGCCAAGGTTGGCTGGTCCCGGCCTTTGGGAATTAATGCTATGAAAGCCGAAAAACACCCCTCTGAAATGTACCCATTAGCGTGAAAGACCGAGAACATATTAAAAAAATCTTGCTTTAACAAAGGCCAAAATTTTTTAATAAACGTAAAATTAAATCCGTCCGGTCCTGGCGCTTTATCTCCATCACACTCCCAAACGGCGCTTGTAATTTCATCCACCGAAAAAGGAGCATCCAAACAGTTAACCTCTTCATCAGTCAGCCTATACACATCCGGGCATGAAAAAGAAGGCCACACCTCAAAATCACTACTGAACTTTACTTCAAAAAAATCCGCAATCTTATCTTTAACTTGCACTGGTTCAGAGACCCACGCCCCGTCCACCAATAACCCATGAATATGACTGTTGGCTGAATTGAGTTTAATAATACCATGAAAATACCTCGAATTCTCGTCCCCGTCTACAGCCCATTTTACCCGTGCCTTTTGTTTTAAATCCAGCGCCTTCATTCTATCTTCCTCAATCAATGTCTTCTTCGCAATCGCCCTGTTATCAATCTCTACAACAGAAAGATCCCTCAATTCAGCTATATGTTCCAACTCCTCAACTACCAGCTTACTCTTAATTAGTTTTTCATCTCTCTTCTTTTTTTCCGCCTCTACCCACAATCGAATACGCCCCTTCAACCATTTAAGCTTGGCTGCTAGAGCTTTATCAGGCGGCCCCATAAACACAAAGCTATCCGAAATAGAATTAACGAAAGAAACAAAACCTGGAAGCTCCAACCAGGAGTTATAAAATCTGAATGGTGTATGACCGAAATCCGTGTTCTTCAAAGAGAACGCCAACGGACAATGGTCAGAAAGATTCCGAGGAAGAGCAGTAACAATGGCAGCAGGCCATTTGGTCATGAACTCCTTACACACAAGAACTCTGTCCAGCCGACTCATTTTATCCCCATTTTTTGACATATAAGTAAACTGATATCCACAATAGTTATATTCTACCAACTCAGCTTCCCGAATAAAAGTATTAAACGCAGCCGCATTTTGAGGGAAAAACTCCGAATTCCTCCTCTCATCCGAACATCTAACTTCATTAAAATCTCCTAGCATAATCCACATCCCCATGAATGAACGCCTAAGCAACAAAAGCTCACTCCAGAACGCCCTTCTACCAGCTGGATCGTTAGGAGCGTGAACATTGGCGACATTCACAAGAACTTTCGACTGGACCAACAACCCCGAAAGTACTAACACATGCTTAGCTTTGAAAACCCCCACCCGCTGAAAACAAGTCGGATCCCACCACGAAATAAGACCCCCCCCCCCCCCCCCCAATACCATCAGAACTCACAAAATCGCTATGAAACATAGAATTACCCCAGCACTGTGAGAGAACCCTCTGAGAAATATCCGAAGACTTCGACTCCTGAATAGCCAAGAAATCAACCCCTTGAGACATCCGCAACCCTCTAATCCAACCCGGCTTCCCTTTACCTTTAATCCCACGAGCATTCAGCGAAAGGCAATTCATTAATTTAACAACGCTCCGTCCTCCGAAATAATCTCCCCTGCAATTCTGCTGTTAAAAGAATTTAAGTTCATACCAACCAACTCACAAACTTTGACTGTCAAATCGACCTCTGTATTGATCCCCACAGCCTCGTCGACCATCACTTCATCACCCCCATTAGCTACCATCTCAGCCGGCCCCGAATCCTGCACCGGCTGATCATTGGTCAACAACTCGTCTGAAAGAGCATCCTCCTGTTGAACCCCCTGTTGACCATTAGAACCCACTTCCGCTCCACGAAACCCACCATCCGCCACAGCTTCCACCGGCCTATCATTGAGGTCTGGACACCGCTGACGACAAAACTCCACGAATTTCTCATACGCCCTAGACCCATCTGGAACATCCTCTGGAGAATTATGGAACACATGCCTGGACCTCTTTCTACTCTTGAAGGGGGTGGACTTACCCAAGTTGAAATTAGAAGGCCCGTTAAAATTAGGCCCATTAGGAGAATAACATTCATCATGGGCCGAAAACTGAGAAGCCCCACCAACAGAAGGTTCCAGTCCCACTTGATTTGAATTCTGGGCGCCAATATTCTCACGTAACTGATTTGGCAAGTCAACCTTTCCATGCATACTATCCAACGTAACGTGCTGAAAATCCGGCTGATTATGCGCTTGATCAGCGGCACCTATCACCGGTTCCGGAATCACCGTCCGTTCCTTCGCAGCTACGTAATCTTCCTTCGCCGGTGACGAGTCACGTATTTCCCCATCTTCCAATTCATCGTCGAGCTCCACCGGCTCTACCGGTTCGAACTCTGGACACCAAGAGGATAACTCCTCAACGACCCAAACACTATAACCCTTATTCTTCCAAATGACATTAACTTCTTCGTCAATCCGTGAACATTGATTAGTAAGGATGTGAGTAAAGCCGATGGCATTATCCACCCCTAACCATGAGAAGTCCGATGGCCAGACAACATTACCAAACAATTTCCCCACACTATCAAAAGCAACACTTTCCCGAGCATCAACAGGCAAGCCCACAATCTTCAACACCGCAATTCTATCAAAAGGGATCGGTTGGCCAACCCATGGAGAAACCGAAACCAAAGCCTCCTTCCAAAAGTTTTCCTTAGTCTGTATGAACTCATTCATTTGCGCCGAGTCATGAAAAGTAATCAAAACTGTCAAGCCTCCCAAATAGGAAATAGCCGCCTCCGAGAAGCCAGCTTTGGCCACCATCTTTTTTACCAGGTGAAGACGTGCTATAGTATCCGACACACCCACAACAGCCTTTCCAACTGAGTGCTTTGGATACACAGCTTCACCAGTATTTAAATGCAACACCTTCTTAGAACCCGACGTAGTCCCATAAACCGTTCCCATCGTTGGAAAATCTTCCTCCATAACGTTCTTCTCCCTCGGAACCCATGTCTTCTTCACCTCCCCATCATTATCATAAGAAATCTTTTTATGGTGCCTATCAAACAGAGCCAACGACACCGAGATTTTCAAATCCATGATCACTATTTCATTGAGCGCTGGTAAAACTTCGTAGGGATCCCGGAGTTTTCCACATCGAACGAACCCGAAAACGTTGCCCTTCACAGATCTCTTCCTCGGAACCCAAGCATCCGTCACCGAAACAAACGGACTAAACGTGTTAAAAATACTTATAGTTCATTATATTGATTACTTATACATTTTCTGTTGATAACATGTTGCATGGATTGCATGATAATATGGACACATGATGAGTTGATGATCGTGGGCTAGCAGCATGCTTGGATTGACTATTGTTCGTTGTGTGGGCTGGAAAGGAGCTGAAGACTTATTGGGCTAAGGAATGGATTTAGCTAAAGTGGAGCAGCCCAAGTGAAGTGGCCCGTATACCATTGGCCCAGTTATGACGAATGTCTGGGGTGCCACGTTGGCAATCCCCAGACCTATTCCTGACCCTAATCAACGTTCCAGATTTAATTTGAGTGTGTTTGTTTGTTGAGATCAACGGCGTCCATTGGCTCGGGTGTGTTTCTTCCCGAGCCAATATACTTGTCTATATAAACTCGTCTCAGTTGTTGTTTACGAGTTTAGTCGTCTTGTTAGTTTGTCTTCTCTGTACTCTCAACTTAGAACGATTAGGGTTTCATAGTTCTACTCTTATTCATCTCAATAAGAGCTTGTTCTTATGTTCTAGTCTAGTTCTTGTTTACTGGTTTTGTATTCAGAAGTTGTTGGAGTTTTATCTTTGGTTTGTAGAGTCTGTAATAGATTAGTTGATCAGAATAAAGTGTTTCTTTGTTTTTTATCATCTATTTCGACTCTGGTTCCATTCTTGTTGACATGGTATCAGAGCTCAGCTCTGGTTGTCTTTGTTAGTCGCTTCCGTTAGTTAGGGTTTGTTGAGATCAGATCTTTATTCATAGATCTGTGTCTCTTTGGAGTCGTGATTACAGGTCTATCTTGTTTATAGATTGTGTCTGTAATCAGTGTCTTCTTGGTAGATAGAGTTCTGAGTTGTGGATCTTTGATCTGGTGATCTAGCCATGGAACTTGAAGTTGCTGGGTGTAATCTGCTCTGAAGAGGAAAGATCTTCTCAGACACAAGTGATAACCCTTGATCTGAAGTTAACCATCAGATCTAGGGTTTGGAAAAGGATCTTGAAGCTGAAAGTTGATTGTGGTTTACTTACGTGCTCTCTGACTCAAAACCCTAAGTGAAGGTTTTGAGTTACGAGTTTCTGGTGAGATCGTTCCAATATTGTCTTTTTAGTTTTTGATTTCTTGTGTCAGTTGTGTCTAGGAGCAAGGCCCGGGTTAGGAGGACCGGTATTGGCTCAACTATTTGGTGTTGTCTGAATTGTTTGATTAATCTGTGTGAATAAGTTTTGGTCTGTCAAGTTTTGTGATCTGTGAGTGCTTGTGGGTGCTAGATCTAAGGATAAGACTCCCCTGTTAAGACATGGTCAGGCACCTTGAGTGATGAACCTGATATCTTGACACTGACAGGGCTTCGTCTTTGTGTGCTTGAGACTGTTTGTTGTTTTCTTTATCCTTGTGCTTTATATCTCTTCTGTGATATTTGTCTCTGTATACTATGGCTGATTCTAGTAGTGATTCTGGTGATGGTCGTCTTGGTAATATTACATTGGTCAGTAAACTAGATGCTAGTGATCCATTGTATCTCCATGCTAGTGATTCTGCTAATTTGAATATTGTGAATATTAAACTGAAGGGCACTGAGAATTATAATGTGTAGTCAAATGCTATGATTCTTGCTTTGAAAGTTAAAAACAAATTAGGATTCATTGATGGTAGTTGTGTTAAACCTGAAGATGATGATGTGTTAATAAGACAATGGGATAGATGTAATTCAGTTGTTCTAACTTGGATTCTGAATTCAATATCAGAAGAATTATACTTAGGACAAGTATACTCCAAGTTAGCTTCTGAAGTATGGAAAGATTTAAAGGATACTTATAATAAAATAGATGGGTCGGTTATATTTGATCTTCATCTAAAAATCAACTCATTTAAACAAAATAGTTTAACTGTTGCTGATTATTATCATAAGTTGAATGTTATGTGGAAACAACTTGATCAGATCCTACAATTGCCTTCTTGTATTTGTGATGCTTCAAAAGAATTTAATAATTACAGTCATATGATTAAGCTTATGCAGTTTTTAATGGGGTTAGATGACTGCTATCAAAGTGTTAGAACAAATCTACTAACAAAGGATAGTCTTCCTTCAGTTAAGGAAGCCTTTGCAGTAGTGTCTAGGGAAGAGTCTCACAGAAATTCTTCAAACAGTTCTAAAACTAATCAGACTGTGAACTTTGTTTCTAAAGTAAATCAGTCTGTTGATTTTAGTAAAAGAAATGTTAAATCTAATCCTGCATTAAAATGTACTCACTGTAATAAGACTGGTCATACTATAGACAAATGTTTTGAAATAATTGGATACCCTACTTGGATGAGGTCCAAAGGGAATCCAGGCAAGAAGGCAGTTGTAGCTAATAATTCCACTAATAACACTAATCTGTCTATTCCATCTCTGTCTAGTGAACAACTTGCTAAGCTGATGAATTTTTTGAATGAGAAACCTAGTGATGTTGCTCAGAATTGTAATGTTACAGGTAGTTTATTCTGTGCTTCTTCTGTGAGTTCTAATATTTACTGTTTCATTAGTAGTAATGGGGTATTAAAAGGGATAGGGTGGATATGTGATTCAGGAGCAAATGAACATATGGTAAATAATGAAAAATTTTTAAGTGACTTTGTTGATGTTTCTCAATTGAACATTAGAGTTAAACATCCTAATGGCACCTTTGCATTAGTAACTAAAATTGGGACTTTACATCTTGCTGATGGTGTTGTTCTGCAAGATGTACTTGTGGTTCCTGAATACTCTGTCAACTTGTTGTCTGTCCATAAATTAGCCAGGGATAATAAGTTGTACATAGGTTTTGATGAACATACTTGTTATATCCAGGATTTATCAACCAGGAAAACATTGGTGACTGGTAAACAAATGGATGGACATTACATGTGTGGCAATGCTTGTGTGTCTAATAAGGTGTGTTTAGATAATAGGAAATTGTTTGAACTGTGGCATGCTAGACTAGGACATCCTTCTGATCAAGTTATTAATGTGTTAAAAACGAAATTAAACTTAAATAAAGTTGATAACAATGATCCATGTGAAGTATGTCATAGAGCTAAGCAACACAGGGAACCATTCCCTCTAAGTCAACATAAAACTAAGTGTTTAGGTGATATTGTTCACTTAGATGTATGGGGACCTTATAAAGTCCCTGATAGGGATGGGAATAAATATTTCCTCACTATTGTGGATGATTACACAAGGGCAGTCTGGGTATGTATGATGAAAAATAAAACTGAGGTTTTTGAATATGTTGTAACATTTTTTAATATTCTTGATACACAATTCAAAAGTAAAGTTAAAATTTTTAGATCTGATAATGGTACAGAATTTGTAAACAAACAGTTTAAAGAATTTTGTAATTCTAAAGGGATCATACACCAGACTACTTGTGCTTATACACCACAACAAAATGGTGTGGTTGAGAGAAAACATAGACACTTACTAAATGTTGCTAGGGCTTTATTGTTTCAAAGTTCTTTACCTGTTCGGTTTTGGTCTGAATGTATATTAACTGCTGCCTATTTAATTAATAGGACTCCCTCTTCTGTGCTAGCTGGAAAGACCTCTTATGAGTTGATGTATGGTTTTGAACCTTTCCTTGACCATCTTAGGATATTTGGTTGTCTGTGTTTTTGTACAGTCCTTAATGAGTCAAATAAACTTGAAAGTAGAAGTGAAAAGTGTGTCTTTATAGGGTATTCCTATGAGAAAAAAGGGTATAAAGTTTTTAGCTTAGATAGTAAAACCATTTTTTTCTCAAGAGATATTAAATTTTTTGAAAATTTCTTTCCTTTCAAGGAAAAAACAGTTTATGAAAAATTTGACTCAAACATTTTTAAACAAGTTACAAACTTAAACTTTTTTGACTTCTATGAAGACACAGATTCAGATATCTTGAGAGTAGATGATCCCAATGATGAGGGAAAGGGTAGTTCTGAACGGGGTTCAGAACATTTAGAATCAGGAACACACCAGTCTCAGCAATCAGGTTCTGTAGACAGAACCTCTAAAGGCATGGCTGAAAATTTGCAATCTAAACAGATTGGCAAACAGCAGCCTAGTAGTGTTAGTCTAGAAACTGATAGGGCAGAGGGTGTGAGTACTGAGAAAGATATAAACCTACATTCTGAGGGTGATACTGAGAGACAATCTGAATCAGTGTTGAGAAAGTCTAGTAGAGAGTCTATATTTCCAAAAAGATTTACAGATTTTATAGTAGATGGAAAGGTTAAATATGGTTTTGAAAAAGTTGTTAACTATTCTAATCTTTCACTAGAAAATCAATGTTTTGCTTCTGTTCTAAATAAAAGCATAGAGCCTAGGAATTATTCAGAAGCTTCTAAAGATCCTAACTGGATCAAAGCTATGAATGAGGAATTAGAGGCTCTGCATAGGAAACACTTGGGATATTGTAGATTTACCCAAGGGTAGAAGTAAAATAGGGTGTAAATGGATTTTTAAAATAAAATATAAAGCAAATGGAGAGATTGAAAGATTTAAAGCCAGATTAGTAGCTAAGGGGTTTAGTCAGAAAGAAGGAATAGATTTTGATGAAACCTTCTCTCCTGTGGTTAAACTTGTTACTATTAGATGTGTGATATCTTTGGCTGTTGAAAATAATTGGAAATTGTTTCAACTTGATATAAATAATGCTTTTTTGTATGGAGATTTAGTGGAAGATGTGTATATGTCTATTCCTGAAGGCTTTACTGATACTGATAATAGTAATAAAGTATGTAAGCTCAATAAATCTTTGTATGGGCTTAAACAAGCCCCTAGGATGTGGAATGCTAAGCTAGTGGCTGCATTATTTGAGATTGGTTTTACACAAAGTAAATTTGATGTTTCTATGTTTACTAAGGTTTGTGATTCTGTGTTTATAGTCCTATTAGTGTATGTTGATGATATAATCATAACTGGTAACTCTGTGAATGAGATTGAAAAGGTTAAACATGCTATTAAGACTAAATTCTTAATTAAAGACCTTGGTGAATTAAAATATTTCTTAGGAATAGAAGTTATCAGAGATTCTGATGGCTTGTGTTTAACTCAAAGAAAATATTGCTCTGAGTCATTGGCTGAGTATGGATTAACAGGTTGTAAACCTGTTGGCAATCCAATTGAACCCAGTCATGTAGTAAACAATATGATAGCTGGTGATAACAAACCCCTACTCAATATTACTGGCTATCAACAGTTAGTTGGTAAATTGATTTATTTATCACACACTAGGCCAGATATAGCCTACACTGTACACTTTCTCAGTCAGTATATGCATAAGCCTTATAAGTGTCATCTAAAAATTGCAATGAGGTTACTTAGATACCTTAAAGGAGCACCTGGTAAAGGTGTGTATTTTACAAAAACTAGTAATTTTAACCTAAATGCATATGCTGATTCTGATTGGGGAAAATGTATATAAACTAGAAGGTCTATAACAGGGTTTTGTGTATACTTAGGTAGCAATTTGATTACCTGGAAAAGTAAAAAACAGTCTACTGTTTCTAGGTCTTCTGCTGAGGCTAAGTTCAGGGCTATGTGTGCTGTGGCCTGTGAAGTTGTTTGGTTAAAAGATTTGTTGAGTGAATTAAATGTTATGGTTCAATTGCCTGTTAGTTTACATTGTGATAATAGTGCTGCTTTGGCAATAGCTGTCAATCCAGTTTTTCATGATAAAACCAAACATTTTGGCATTGACTTATTTTTCTTAAGAGATTTAGTTTCAAATGGAGTTATTAAACCATTAAAAATTGAGTCTCAAAATCAATTGGCAGATATTTTTACAAAAGGTCTTTTAGTTCATCAACACATTAATGCTAGTAAACAACTTCACTTGTTTGACCCATTTGCTCCAGGTAAATCAAATTGAGGGGGGGGGGGTGTTAAAAATACTTATAGTTCATTATATTGATTACTTATACATTTTCTGTTGATAACATGTTGCATGGATTGCATGATAATATGGACACATGATGAGTTGATGATCGTGGGCTAGCAGCATGCTTGGATTGACTATTGTTCGTTGTGTGGGCTGGAAAGGAGCTGAAGACTTATTGGGCTAAGGAATGGATTTAGCTAAAGTGGAGCAGCCCAAGTGAAGTGGCCCGTATACCATTGGCCCAGTTATGACGAATGTCTGGGGTGCCACGTTGGCAATCCCCAGACCTATTCCTGACCCTAATCAACGTTCCAGATTTAATTTGAGTGTGTTTGTTTGTTGAGATCAACGGCGTCCATTGGCTCGGGTGTGTTTCTTCCCGAGCCAATATACTTGTCTATATAAACTCGTCTCAGTTGTTGTTTACGAGTTTAGTCGTCTTGTTAGTTTGTCTTCTCTGTACTCTCAACTTAGAACGATTAGGGTTTCATAGTTCTGCTCTTATTCATCTCAATAAGAGCTTGTTCTTATGTTCTAGTCTAGTTCTTGTTTACTGGTTTTGTATTCAGAAGTTGTTGGAGTTTTATCTTTGGTTTGTAGAGTCTGTAATAGATTAGTTGATCAGAATAAAGTGTTTCTTTGTTTTTTATCATCTATTTCGACTCTGGTTCCATTCTTGTTGACAAAACGCCTCCTTTAACCTCAACCCCGTCGTCCTATCCGAAATATTTGTGACATAAAACGTGGTCCTAGCAGCCGGATCATCACTGTCCCGGCGGTAGGACGGCTGTTCGCCTCGTCTATTAGGGTTTCCCATATTATATAAACTTACTTAAAATACAATCGGACGTATGGCCTACATATAATTTGTTCTATCAATCAAATTGCCGTGCATTCATGTTTTTGCTAAGATAATCAACTTTAATCTTGTATTAACTTATTAAGCTTAATCTATAAAGTAAAACAAACTACGTACTCTTATTATGGTAATTAGAGAACAAAAGTTCTATTTGCTGATGTTGGGGATATCTTTTTAGCATCGATTCAAATATTTAAAGCACAAACTAGTGAATCTTATACTAGAACTTAATTAGAATCATGAACCTAATCATATATAGACCACAAGAATTGAATCACAATTCATTGGTTCCTATCAAGGTAAAAAAGTCATAGTGAACCAAAAGATTAGGGTCCAGGGTCCTAGCTACAAGATGGTTTACCGTGTGTTAGATGCTTCATGTTACAAATTTCAAACCCATCACATGCATATTTTTGTAAAGAAAAATCATATAAAAGGAAAGTAAAAGATTATAATTATATTTGGTGGCAGTTGGACCAATGCAAGATGCTTTGTTTAGGTCTTCCGTATTTATTAAAGTTTATAATCCTACAATTTTGTATTCTTCCTTTCTCATCTTAGCCCATGTGCAGACATGACCCCATCTTTTGCCTTTCTAATGAGCCAATTTGTTCTCTTCCTTACAAATCATATTATACATATATACTTATAATCCCCTACATATTATACTCTATCCAATCAAAATTCAATATTAATTACACAACTAAAACACAAGATCTTGACATGTGGCACTAGGGGGGGTTAACATTAATATTTGTTTTCAAAGATCTTGGAGATCAATACGATTACTAGCTGGATTCTTAGCCAACCTTGCGTTGCTATTTTAGTAGTCACAGAACTATTATTAGCTTGTCATTTTCCCACAAATTGACAGTAGAAGCCTACCATACACGCTTTAGAATCAATTAAGCCATTAGCCATCATGTGTTATCAATTGAAACTCATTGTAAACAACAATGTTAAGACACATACTTGTAACTAAAAAATT
The DNA here is from genome assembly GCA_032199755.1 of Ambrosia artemisiifolia. NCBI lineage: Eukaryota > Viridiplantae > Streptophyta > Magnoliopsida > Asterales > Asteraceae > Ambrosia > Ambrosia artemisiifolia. The sequence continues at coordinate 11,154,193 of CM063518.1, read as the reverse complement.
GGTACTTCCAAAAAAAAAGAAACTTGTGAGGCTATAGTTTGAAGTGGATCGAGCACTCTAGTGGTAATGGGACCATCCCAATCTGTATATATATCAAGACATACATATAAGAACATGGTGAGTGTGAACAAGCATATGATAAGAAACAAATCTACCATAATTGGGACAGAAGAAATAGCATCAAGAAAAGGATATTTCAAGTACAAGATAGAACATGTTAAAAGAAGATAAATGAAAGGGAAAACACAAAAGAAAAGTCACTAAATGAACAACACAAACTAAAAGGCATAATAAATTTTGTTACATGAACACGCACGTTATGTGTTTGTAAGAAAAAGATTGGCATGTTACAACATCTTTAACATGCACCCAGGAGACTAATGGATGCTAAGAGGGTAACGAGAGACATGTAGTTGGCACTTCTGGAAACAAACAAACACTTACTTCACATCATTTGGTACCAAATAGTTGGTAGATTTATAAGCTATGAGTGTCAAAATAAGTTTATAAAAAATGGGTTTTCACTATTGTACGGAACACATACCTATGAAATATAAAAATAGTTTCTAAAAGTTTATTAAAAAATGAAATGAAGAAAATAGGTTGGGAGGATATATATATATATATATATATATATAGTGTTAGGTTATTTTCAGAAGAGAGTTTTATTGCGAGAAGTGCGAGAAGAAACCTAAATCTTAATTTTTATTGGTAATACTTCATATATTTTTTAATTTCTTACTTTTTATATATCATTGTTTATGTTATATATACAAAAACCCATAAAATTAATGCAATCAAATGTTTTTTTAAGGTTTAAACTCTTTCCTACACATGTGTTATATTATGCGTAGGTAATGTTCCTACACAAACTTTGTACATGTGTAGGTTATATAAATTAATGAAATTACTTTATATACTTGTTTTATTTTTTAGATAGATGAATAAACAACACATTTCAACAATTTTCTTATATTTTTATTTTTTTTAAAATGATAAAAATGAATTATTTATCTTCTTCTCGCACTTCTCGCACTAAAACCTCTTCTGAAATTAACCATCCCCTATATATATATATATATATATATATATATAGTATAAGTATATACAAGAAACTCTAGTTAGATGGTAAACTCTAGAAACCCAACATGTGGCTCTCATTAATCCACATCACCATCCTATACCAAATATTTTTTTTTATTCAAGGGTCTTTTTGGTCTTTTTGTCTCTCTCTCTCTCTCTCACTTTGTACTTTTCTGATGCCCATGTTTGAGTTGACATTTGACAATCTCTTTTTTTTTATTTCTTTATCAACCCATCACCATTATCAAAGACCTTCCAACACTACCATTTTCATGTTCTCTTTCAACTCCAAAACTCCATTAATGAGCTTCAAGTTCATCCAAACTACTTTCAGTTAATGTCATGGATTTTAACCTCTAAAAAAACACACGATTTTACATATATGGATCTTAAGTTCGATGACATATCTACAATTTTTTTTACTTTATTTTTTGTAGCTCTCACACTAAAAAATTTGGAATGGAAAATCACTACAACTCCTACTCCAAGTATAATGGATCTCGAGTTCAATGATAGACTGAGCATCAAGTTGAAGACCAACAATCATCGATTTGAAGAGGAGCATTGTGTACGGTGTTCCATAGTATTTAGTATTAAAAATCCGATCTATACAGGTAACCAACAATTTCCTTATATTTTCCATAAAAAAACCGAGGGGATATGGGTTATGTGTGTGCGGTGACGAGTATGGAGTCTTTTGGATCTGGATGAAGACAAAGTGATCTGGTTGTGTTTTCTTTAAAAATGGAAGGAGATATGGATTATGTGTATGTAGTGACGGCTATGGAGCTTTTACAAGGAGACCTAATTACAGAGGGTAGGAAGAGAAGGGTTTCATTAATAGAAATAGAGAGTTAGAAAAAATATTTGTTTAGCTTGAAGAAACAGAAGTGCGGTGGTTGATTATTTTTTACAACAAACTTGTTTTTTTTTTAAACATGTTTGTCACTTAAAATATGTTTTTCAATTTTTTCACACTATGAATATTTCTTTCATCATTCATGTAAACTAAGATTGACATTTGGTTTCTGTTATACAGTTTGATGTTAAAGATGGTTATTGATGCATGTTATATGTATATAGTTTGATGTTAAAGATGGTTATTGATGCATGTTATATGTATATATAGTAGGTTTATCATTTATGTGAAGGTCAAGAGTTCGTTTGAGTTTCGGATTCGTATTGTTTAGATTTTGTTAGTTTTGGAGCCCTAGGTTTTAAACTTGGGCCGATTTCAGTTTAGTGAGGATTGAAGGTTAATTGATGTTAGAATGATATGTTTATTGGTTGAAAGCGATGAGGTAGAAATATTGAATTAATATTAACAGTTGGAATTTGGAAATTTAGATTTTGTGACTTTAAGCAGTTATTTGGGCCCCGACTAACACATGTTACTCTTGTTTAGTATGTTAAATGATGAGTTGGTCACACCGGTTAATATCTCATCTATTGTTTTGTAGTTGATAACGAAGTCCCCACTGGTTAACATATGTTAACAAACGAAGTCGAAGGAAGCCGAGAAAAATATGTAGAAAAACTTTTTAATAACGTTTTCTTTTTTGTACTCAATGTATAGAGTTACTAGATTTATTTTGTTAAAGTGGTTAATTGTTTGTAATGATACTTTGTAATAAAGTGGTTATGGTATACGTTTCCCATGAAAGTCACTAGATTTTATTATGTTTCTTTGCAAGAAGACATGGCCCCATTTTACCAGAATCGTTTTTTTACGTTTTTTAATCAATTACGTTTCTTTTACGTTTTTTAGCATAAAAGTCAGTAGATTGTATTATCAATTACGTTTTGTTTATGTTATTATTACAGAATGATATTTCTTGTGTTGATATTACATGTTAACAGTTAGGTTCTTTTTGTTATTAACAAGTGTTAACAAAGTTTTTACACGTCAACTTATTAACAAGTGTTAACAAAGTGTTAACAAAGTTTTATAGGACAGATTTACTACAACTGTTAACATGTGTTAACACGTTAACACATGTTAACAGGTTTAGTAAATCTGTCCTATAGGGTTTTCCTTTTTTTTTCAATAAGGATGGTAAGATATGTTAACTCATGTTAATACTTTTAAATATATCAAACTTTGGTGTTTTGTTTTTAGCACCAACTATCTGATGATTTGAGCCAACACCATTAGATAACACATGTTAACACTTTTAATATCTCAATTATGATTTCTTGTTTTTAGCACCAACTATCTACAAAGTTTTTATACGTCAACTTATTAACAAGTGTTAACAAAGTGTTAACAAAGTTTTATAGGACAGATTTACTAAAACTGTTAACATGTCATAACAAAGTGTTAAAAAAGTTTTTATACGTCAACTTATTAACAAGTGTTAACAAAGTTTTATAGGACAGATTTACTAAAACTGTTAACATGTCATAACAAAGTGTTAACAACGTTTTTATACGTCAACTTATTAACAAGTGTTAACAAAGTTTTATGGGACAGATTTTACTAAAACTGTTAACATGTGTTAACATGTTAACAGACGTTAACAGTGTTAATATCTCTACTAAGGTTTTTCTTTTTTTCCAATAAGGCTGGTAAGATATGCTAACACATGTTAACAGTTTTAATATATCAAAATTGGGTATCTATGTCGCCAACTTTTTTGCGTCTAGCGGTTACTTAGTGCATATGACCTTTTTAAAACCTTTGATATGTATAAGTTAAACTATGCGACGCCCATGGTGTCCCTTTTGGAATCTAGGCTGTATGTGGTTGCGTAAATTGTTGCTTTGTATTATCTTGTTAACAGTTGTTAGTAAATATATCAAGCACTACCAACTGTTAATACACGTCTCACTCTAATCACCACAAACGTGGTTTAAAGGTTTTTATCAGGTTAACACATGTTACCATATTTGCATACACAAGGATAACACATGTGATCACACATCTCAAACTGACATAGTATTTTACTCTTTTGTTTAACTTAACACATGTTAGCTTACAACCATAACAATAACACGTGTTAACAGAAATTATAACAGTGTTTTTTGTGCTGATTCCCACAGGTTCAGACCAAACATTAAGGACACAACTACAAAGAATATCTATAAAACATAACACATGTTACATATTCTGACAAATAACTTACACATTAAGGACACAACTACAAAGAACTTGTTTAAGGACACAACCACAAAGAACACCTTCAACCCCTTCTTCTCTGTACACACTGGACATCCTCTCTGACCGTCTCCAGTCACCTTCTAACACCGCGGATGAATATCTTCACAATCAAAGCAAAACCCACTTCAATTTTCTTATATAAAAATAACTAAACTGAATAAATGAAAAAAAAACCCAAATAAAAAACTGGGATATCACCCAACAAAAACCCAAATCAAGAACACATACATACCTGTTAAAATTGAAGATCATCACCAATGTCGTCGGATCTAAACATTTAAGGTCGTGGGAGGGAGGGAACGATAGAGGAGAGAGGAGATGGAAGATGGAACAGTGGTGGTGGGGGTGGTTGATGAAGAACACCAAGAAGATGAAGATAAACCAAATAGATCCGGTTGCCACCACTATTGCTAACATTCAACAACAAGATGAAGAACACCAAGAATATGAAGATGGGGGAGGGAAGATGGATGAGAGAGAGAGAGAGAGAGAGAAAGATAAAGACGAAAACGAGAGAGGGTTGCTGAGAGAGAGACGGAACGACGGTGGTGGTGGTTGATGATTTTTTTGAAGGTGTATGCTTGTTGTTTGTCATTAGTGTAGAAGGTGGTTGATGATTTCTTTGAAGATGATGATGATGATGAAGAAGAAGAAGAAGAAGGAGGGAGGAGAGAGATTGTGTTGGGATTCTAAATATGACAAGAAAGATGAGAGAGGAGAGAGGTGATGGCATTGGAAAGATGAGAGAGGAGAGAGGTGATGGTATTGGAAAGATGAGAGAGGAGAGAGGAGAGATTGTGTTGTGTCCCCAAAATGCCCCTCCATGTGTCTTTATGTATTAAAATACTAATATATCTATGGTAAGGTACATTGACTCAATCCTAGCCATGGATGTTATGTGATGGATGGCTAGGATTGGGTTTCCATAGTTTACCAAATAACTAAGGTTTCCAATATAACCATTCCCTATATATATATATATATATATATATATATATATATATATATATATATATATATATATATATATATATATAGGGGATGGTTAAAATGGAAACCACAAAAATTTGAGAAAACCTTGTAAACTTCATCCTAACCATCCATTCTACTTGATCAATGGTCATGATTAAAAGTTAATATTATATACTTGCAAGATGACAAAAAAGGGTAGAAGGGTCATTTACACCCTCTTCTCTCTCCATCAAATCAATCATACCTCTCACTTTCTCTTTCTCACACCAACCTTCTCTTTCCAACATTCTCTCTCATACTTTTTTGTTGACAAAAATCAGAATTTTAGTTTATTAAAAAACTATTTTATTCATCAATCAGATTCACATATTCATAGAAATTGTTCCAGCACCAGTGTTGTTACGTACGTAAAATACGTCACGATAGTTTTATATGAATTTAGAAAAATCCTAACCTGTTAAATTTTTTATTACAACATTTTGATTTGGTTTCACTGTCCCAGCACCAGAGTTGTTGCATACGTAACAAAAGGTCCATATGGTTATTTTTTGATATTCAGTACTTTTAATATTCAGTACTTTTAAGATTCAGCCTGCCACATGAAATTATATTACAATGAAACTGTTCTGGGTTGTTAACATATGTTAAGATTCAACAGCCGATATCATTTTTGTTAAAGTAGTACTACATTGCATTACATTACAAAAAACTTGCAGAAAAGATAATAGTCAAGAAATATATTACAGTGAAACTGTATCAACAACGAAACATACAATTAAATATTCATACCCCGCCATGCATGCAATAACCCCGACATCCTGCACTGCAACCAACACTAACTGACGGCATCCGATAACCATACTTTGCATAAAAAGCCCACTGTTCCTCAGTATAACCTATACCCTCCCATTCAGCCCTAATACGCTCACCTCCCGGATACGTGAACGGCAGCACGGGTTTGTTAAGTTTAGGTTCATATGGTTCTTCATATTCAGCCCCTGGGTCTGATTCGTAACCAACCGCCCATTCAGGTGTGTGACTTACATCATCCACATCATCCTCCGGTGTCATATACTCTTCTGGTGGCGGATATTCTTCGGGGAAGGCGTAATCAAAGGCCGCATTCCAATCAAAATCCTCATCACTTTCAAACCAATCGTCCGCCTGGAGTACGGGTATAACCGGTTGTAATGGCGGAATGTCCGGGGCAAGGGGGGGCGGGGTCATGTTCGGCTGCAACAGGAGGCATGACCAAATCTACCGGTGGGGGTGGTTCAGGTTCGGCTGCAACAGGAGCAATGTCTGGTTCATTTTGAGGTGGGTCGTGTACAATTGGGATAAGATGGTGACAGCCCTCAAAAACCTCCGAAGGCGGAGTGTTGGGGTTGGAATCCATGGTTTGACAAAAAACAGGACCTGTAACGTATGTTATAGAAGAGTAAGTGTTGACATTAGAAATATGAAACAGGGAAAAAAAACTATTTTGTGTTAATAAAATATAGGTAACAAAAAAAAACTAATACATGCAAAAAGCAAAAAAAAAAATGTATAACTAAACGTGGGAAAAACACGATTGTTACATGTGTAACAGGTTTTTTTCTGGAAACACATACAACCTGCTGTAGTCTGCACCCAGCATCCATTTTTTGCTGGTATAAAAAGCAAACTTTGACTACAAAACAGATACGCTACACACGTAACACCCGACCTTAAAACAGAAGAACACACTGAAAAAAAAAACTAACAGAGAAAACACAAATTACAACGTTCTGGAAATTCATTCTGGAAACAAGTTTCTATCCTTTTTGTGTCTTTAGTGAAAAAAAAAAACTCATACATGAGAAAAAAAACACGATTACTACATGTGTAACAGGAACAGAGTTTGAAAAAACAACACTTATCTAATCTGCAGTGAACAGAGAACACAGTTTGATATGCTAAAACACAGAAATCATAATATATTTTTGAAAAAAAGTTGTGCTACACACGTAACAGTCTAACTAAACACAAAGATTATAAGAAAGTATAGACGATAAAGAAACGAAAACTTAAGCTAAATTCTAACTAAACACAAAGATTATAAGAAAGTATAGGCGATAAAGAAAGCAAAACTTAAGCTAAAATCTAGATAATAGGGTCCAAAGAGATATAAACCTAAATGACTTTATATTATATTAGTGATTTTCCATAATCAATAATCCAAAAAAAAAACAAAATCTTTTTCAATGGTTTCAATTACAAAAAAAGATTAATAAAAAGGCTAAAGTTGATTATTATAATATATCTGAAAAGGAATTTAACAAAAAGAGGGGATTTTTCATTCTGGAAACAAGTTTCTATCCTTTTTGTGTCATTAGTTAAAAATAAAACTCATACATGAGAAAAAAAACACGATTACTACATGTGTAACAGGAACAGAGTTTGAAAAAACAACACTTATCTAATCTGCAGTGAACAGAGAACACAGTTTGATATGCTAAAACACAGAAATCATAATATATTTTTGAAAAAAAGTTATGCTACACACGTAACAGTCTAACTAAACACAACGATTATAAGAAAGTATGGACGATAAAGAAACGAAAACTTAAGCTAAATTCTAACTAAACACAAAGATTATAAGAAAGTATAGACGATAAAGAAACCAAAACTTAAGCTAAAATCTAGATGATAGGGTCCAAAGAGATATAAACCTAAATGACTTTATATTATATTAGTGTTTTTCCATAATCAATAATCCAAAAAAAAAAAAATCTTTTTCAGTGGTTTCAATTACAAAAAAAGATTAATAAAAAGGCTAAAGTTGATTATTATAATATATCTGAAAAGGAATTTAACAAAAAGAGGGGATTTTTCATTCTGGAAACAAGTTTCTATCCTTTTTGTGTCATTAGTTAAAAAAAAAACTCATACATGAGAAAAAAAACACGATTACTACATGTGTAACAGGAACAGAGTTTGAAAAGGAATTTAACAAAAAGAGGGGATTTTTCAAACAAGGGTCATTTTTTCTGTAAATCAGACATACGTAACATAAAAAAACTCATACATGATAAAAAGAAAAAAAAAGACAGGCATGGTGCAAGAACACACAGGTATTACATGTGTAACAGGAAAAACACAGACAACACTTATCTAATCTGCAGTGAACAGATAACAGAGTTTGATATGCTACACACGTAACAGTCTAGCTAAAAACAAAGATTATACAAAGATATGTCTTCGATTACACTCAGAAAATGTACTATTATTTTACAATAATTCTAAACCTAAATGACTTTATATTATATTAGTGGTGTTCCATAATCATCAATTACAAAAAAAGATTAATAAAAAGTCTAGACTTGATTTCTATAATTTATCAGAAAAATTTTTTACCAAACAGGGGGCATTTTTCAAAAAAAAAAAATTCACAATTGTGTTTCTATCAAAAACAGAAGTGATTCAACAAACAAAAAATATAGAAATCAGTTGGAAATAAGATTCAGCCACTGAAATAAGATTCAACAAACAAAGATTTTGATTACAACTTAATAAAAAAATCAAACATAAAAAGCAACATGGAAGGAGATAAAAAGATGGAAATAAGATTCAGGCACTGAAAAACACCTGGTACTCTCTCCGGTTGTCTTCTCCGGTTATCTTCTCCGGTGGCCTTCTGCGACGGTGTTGGAGATGACGATGATGGGAGGTTGCTGTTAAATGATGCTGACGACGTTACGAGGGTATTGTTCGAGTTTGGAAATCAAGATTATGGAGGTTAGATATGAAGATGATGGTGTTGGTGGTTGAATCTTCAAAAAAAAAAAAAAAACAGAGACGAGGGGAGAGAATCAGGGGAGGGAAAAAGGGAAATTTGAAATGGGAGAGAGAAAGAAATCTTTATATATGTGGTGAAGGGGGGTAAATTACTAAAATAACCTTGGCTTAATAAACAAATATTAAAGTTTAGGGGTGATGTGGAAGAATGTGGTCCACTTATTGGGTTTGCTTGGGTTTTCTCAAATTTTTGGGTTTTCTCCCTACCTTTACTTTTTTTAACGGAGACGTGTCAACCACCGTGACACTGGACGTTGTGGCCAAGGTCGACTACTCGACGACCGCCAGCCCCTTGGCTCTCCAGATGTGCGGAAACCTGAACTCCACCCGCCTAAAGACACGACAGTGAAGTGATCGGTAAAACATCGTCTCCCATCCGAATCAAACCGACGCCACCCGTATTCGTTCATCACCTAGATGCCGCAGAAAATATATAATGAGGAGATTGTGAATCGAATCTAGGTCACAGGAAACACTAAGTCTTTCCCCAACCACTATCAAATTGGCATATAAACCCGATTAATATGGTTACTTAATATTAACCGGATTAATTGCATATAAAATCAGTTAATAGAAATAAAAAAACCCTTTTATTTTCATATTAGACTGTGGGTTGTGGGCCATGAGCGGTGACCTGATCCACGTGGCTCGCGTAAGTTAGCGGTACAAAACTAGCCGTTGGAAGATGACCGTTGGTGGCCAGCGACCGTTGGAGGCTGGCTGGCGATTTATTTTTAGAAAGATTGAACAAATTTTATAGACCTACATATTATTTTCAAATTTTCACTCACTCTCAACACATAAAAAATGTAATGGAACGACTTTTCTTCATCCGACTCTTCGGGGAAGACGATTTGATGATGGAAGTGGGCAGGATAACAATTGAATACTTAATTGCCCGGTTTCGAAGGCAAAGGCAACCAGTGCTAACGAGACAACCACCTCTTGATCGTGATAGAGAGGGAGCAAACGAAACTTTGATATGATGCTACTTTAGCCCTGAGCCTCTCTACAATAAAGAACATTTTAGGCGATGTTTTCGAATGAGTAAGCAACTATTTATGCGTCTATCAAATGATTTGTTAGAGCGATATCTTTTTTTTTCAACAAAGAGAAGATGCAAGGGGGCGACTAGAGTTCACCTCTGTACAAAAATGTATAGCCGCTCTTCGACAACTGGCATATGGGCGACACTTGTTCAAGCTTATTTGTCTCAATTTGAAGACAAACACAAGTACTTTACAAGGAAACAAGAATCGGCAAAAAAATATATTGAAAGAGCGTTTGACGTTCTTAAAAAAAGATTTCAGTTGATTTCCAACCCACTAAGGGTTTGGACACGAGTGAAAATAATGGACGTCGTCTACACTTGTGTCATTCTACATAAGATTATATTGGAGGACCAAAGCTTGGCTATTTGTCAGAATTACCAAGGTGATGTCCCACGTGCTGAATCGACAATCATTAATCTCCAAAAACTCGAAAACATAAACAATATCGAGAACCGTGAGATACATGGAAACCTTCGCCATGAATTGGTCGAGCATTTATGGGCTAGACGTCCCGATGATCTTGTACTAGATTAGTTTAATTTTTATAGTTTGTATTCTTGTTAATATTAATCTATCATTTTCAATTTATTGTTTTTTTGTATTAATATTACATTTACAAATTTAGAAAGCCTAAAAATTAGAAAAAAAAAACTGGATAAAGGCACTGCGCACTTTGAGCCACAACAAGGTCAAGTGAGTGAGCTGCGGCTTTATCACACTGTCATGTCAGCGCTCAGTTGGCACAATATTACAGGATAGAGTTTGTGCTCACCTTGAGCCACACTGCAGAGTCTTAATGCGTTTTGTATATAAATAAATCAAGCCCAACCTCTTATGGTGTGGTGGTAAAGGTGTTAAGGTTATAAAGAGAGTTGAGAGTTAAGCTACAAGGTAAAAAGGGTGTAATAAAAAAAGGTGTAAAAATGAAGGTTAAAATTATCCATTAAAAAAATATAAATAAATCAAAACATGTTTTTTTGTAGGACTAGGTGGTTCAGCAAAATTATTGGTACTTTTAGGTGGTTAGATTTAGGCGCAAAATCATTGGTACCTTTAGGTGATTAAATTTAGGCAAGATCATTTATTGTGATGTTTAAGTTCTTATTCTTTTGTTGATATTCATATAACATATCTAACACTTGTAGCTCAGTTGGTTTAGGGCCTAAAGTTTTCTATGAGAAGGTTGGGTTCAATTCTCACTAGCTACATTTGGAGGACATTGGTGAAGGGGAAATGAGGGATGACCCGGCCATTGGCTTGGGTTCGAGTCCTTATCCCGACCGGTTTTACCGATTATTTCACTGTCTTGTTTTCGGGCGGGTGAGTGGTCGGGTTTTCCCGGGAATTGGTGGCAATTGGTGGCCCGGGTACTCTTGAGTACCTGATTCGCCAAAAGGGTGCCCGAGAGTGCTCGGAAATTGATTCGTTGGCCGTTAAAAAAAAAAGATATTCATATAACATATAATATAACATTGGTACCTTTAGGGTTTACTCCTTAGGAGGTTTCCGCCTTGGAGTGCTCAGGTTCGAATATCGCGTTGGCCGAGCTTTGGCCTTGTATAGTGATGGCCGAGAGCTGTTAAAAAAAACATATAATTTGGTTTTTTTGTTATCTTCTATAATATTTAATTCAAAAGAAAAAAAAACTAAATACATTTTTATATAATTTTTATTTAAAATAAATGGGATTAATAATTATAAAGAACTTTATTCCAAATGCAACTTATTTTAGACAAAATTTATTATAGAAATAGAGAACATACTTTATTTTTAGATATAACTCGTTTTTAATCAAATTAATATTGAAATGTAGACAAAAAAAAGCATTTAAAAAAACTGAGTACTTTGAAAAAAAAAACATAAAGAGAATCTGAATTACAATTTGAATGAATATTCAAAAGAAAAAAGAAATCTGATATTACAAAATGATCTTAGCGAAATTCGTAGGTGAATTTGCTTCCTACCCTGGCAAACTTGTATGAATTTACTTGTAAACCGCCTAGTCTTTTTAAAAAAATCCTCATACAATAGGCGGAAAACGTATTGTGCCCTCAAATACGGTTTTATTACACGAAAAAAGTTTTATTACACTTTGTTGAGTTCCACAAAAATCCGATAGAAAACACTTATGACGCGTTTGAGTCGTAGAATTGTTTGAATTGGAATTGAAATTATAAAGAATTGGAATTAGAGGTTAATCCATTCCAATAGGGATGCTAAATTGTTGGAATTAGAATCTCAAATCCATTATTATTGTGTTTAGTTGGTAAATAATTTAGAATCTATTACCCTCGCTCCTACGACACGCACCGTTTTGACCCGTACCAGCCTGAACCATTTTGACCCGTACCAGCCTGAACCATTTTGACCCGAACCGTTACACCCCGTACCGTTTTAAAGCCATATCGTTTTACACCCAAGCCATTTCAAACAATACTGTTTCCACTCGAACCGAGCCGAGGGTCGAAACAGCACGGGTCAAAACGGTACGGTCTGAAATGGTTCAGGTCAATACGATTCGGGTCGAAATGGTGCAGATCGAAACTGCTCGGGTTGAAATGGTTCGGGTCTTCGGGTCAAAACGATTATGTCCGAAACGGAATAGTTCAAAACGGATCGGGTCAAAACGTATCGGGTAGAAACGGTATGGATCGAAATGGTACGGTCCAAAACGATACGGTACGAAAACGGGGCAGGTCAAAATGGTTCATGTCAAAATGGTTAGGGTCTTTGGGTCAAAACGCTTTTATGCAAAAAGGTAAGGTCCGAAACTGATCGGGTCGAAATGGTTCAGGTTAAGATGGTGCGGGTCGAAATGGTAATGGTCGAAACGCTACGTTACGAAAACAGTTCGGGTCGAAATGGTATTGGTAGAAACGGTATGGATCAAAATGGTACGGTCCAAAACGAAACGGTACGAAAACGGGGCAGGTCAAAATGGTTCATGTCAAAATGGTTCGGATCTTTGGGTCAAAACGCTTCTATGCAAAAAGGTAAGGTCCGAAACTGATCGGGTCGAAATGGTTCAGGTTAAGATGGTGCGGGTCAAAATGGTATTGGTCGAAACGCTACGTTACGAAAACAGTTCGGGTCGAAACGGTATGGGTTGAAACTGCATGGCCCGAAACCCCGGTACGAACCGAAAACAATACAGTCAAAACGGTATGATCTGTATCGATTCTGATCGAAATGGTTCGGGTCGATACGACGTCAACTAATCGAAAATTCCATAAATTGACTTGAATTTCTTCTAATGCTTGAAGAATTTTGAACTTCTTTAGTTAATGGAATTTGAATGAATTCATACCAAATTCCTATTCCAATTTATTTGTCAACCAAACAAATCAAGATTAAAATTGAAATTCCAATTCTAACAAATTTAATGAACCAAATACCTTAAGAGTTGGAATTCAAATTCCAATTCTATTGAATTCCATTCAGTTCATGCGAACCAAACGCACATTTACAAGATTGTTGTGCAGTACCACAAATGGAATCTTATGCAAGTTTGTTGTTAGGCTATGGGACGAACAACACTAGTGCAGGACCATTTCCAGCCTCATTCTCATCGTCATGTCAACTCTGGGTGTGCACGGTTCGGTTTTATGGTAAAACCGTACTTGTAACCGAAATGTTCGATTTTTGGATTTTGAAACCCATTCGGTTTTGGTTTTAGTAAGGGTTTGATTCGGTTTTTTGGTTTTCGGAACATAATTAAATAAAACGTAAAAACAAAACGTATAATCCAAGATTTAAGAATCTTTCTTAGATGCTTACATTTAGCCCAAGGCATTATAGCCTAGTGGCATCTTGGTGGTGAGATAAGACTTAGGGGCCATAGGGTCCTGGGTTTGAATCTCACAAAGGGGGGTTTTCTCATAATTATGAGTTTCCTCCTGAATTGGTGACTTGGTGGTGGAATATGATCGCGTGGCAACATTGGTGACACGATGATACTCCAGTGTTCCGTGAGTGATTCCAATTTATTGGCCGTTCAAAAAAAAGATGCTTACATTTATGTTAATATGTTAAAATTATTGAATTAATATTGTTCACTTAATTAACCTAACATTCTAAATCATTTTATATTTCTCCAAAATTTTATTAAGACATTTTTTTTATATTTGAACATTATTTATTTTTTGCTAAATTTTGGTATTTTTTTTTGTAGGCAATGAATAAATCAATTCAAAAATGAGTAAACATGTTAATATTCTAATTATAAATACTTAGTATTCAATAATAAAACTATTAATTATTATTAAAAAAAATTCATTAACATTCAAAATACATAACTTAAATGCAAAAAAAAAAAAAAAAAAAAAAAAAAACACTTAAAAGAAATAACTAATCACATGAGCGGAATTCCATATATGCTTGAATCTTGATCAAGTCAACACCAAGGTTGAGGTGTGTCTGCTGGTTATGTAATGCATACATGTTTTGTAACATTCGACCCCCTTTATCACTAACTAGGTTAGAGCCCCGGGTGTACACCCGGTACATTTCCGAGTCAGATGAGAAAATTATCTTATAAAGATTGTAGTATGCAAATTTTATTTATTGAAACTTACGTAAGACAACTCGTATGGATTTTCGTTGCATGCAAAATATCATAAAAATGTTTAATCTTACTCAATAATGAATATATGAATCGACAAATGTTTGATTGGATGTGATTTAAAAACAAATAATGAAATGAATAATAACATATTTATCGTAACAGGATGCAAATGAATATTAAAATTCAAAGTAAATAAATATAGTTAACAAAACATACAACTAAAAAATTATAAATAAAAATTAAACGATTTATACAAAATATGATTTGTTACACGTGTAGAACAAAGGATAAATAAAAAGTGACGAAATATGTAAATAGAACAAAATAACTTCATCGGATTTAATTAGTACATTAAAACATATCATGAATCAAAATATCACATGACGAAGTAAACGGTAATTATGAAGGAAAAGAAAGTAAAAACATAATTCACTTCATAAAATATCTATAACTAACATCAAATGAAAACATTACAAACTCATTATTAATACAATATGTGAAACCAATATAAACCATTACTTTAAAGGTATCAGGATTCAAACCAAACAAAAATTACAAAATCACTATCCATATTATACTCCAAACCAACTATACAAACAAAAAAAATGGCATACCCAACCATAACATGTCATATTTGGAAATAATCTATAAATATTATAGAGATTTTTATTGTTATAAGCTATCCCTTTTACTATAACGCCATATTATGTTTTATGAAACGTAAATTATAAAAAATCCACCTACACATTAAATGTTAATATACCAATGTATTGTATAACCACAAACGTTGTGTAATAAATTAAATTTTATGTTTATTGAAGCTAAATTAATAAATTATATTTTATGTTTATTTAAATTTTAATGCAAATCAACATAAACATCAAATTAAACATTAAATATAAATAATATTATAATACAGAGACATTCAAACAATAAATTTATTCAAACGAAAATCACGTCATGATTTCTTTAATTGTGTAATTGACAACTAATATTAGGAAAGTCGTAAAAATAGTAATATCAATAATCAATAAATTAGATTAAAATCTTAATTAATAACATCAAAATCATAATAAATAAGATTAAAAATCTTAATAAGTTACCATAATAAATAAGACTAAAAATCGATTCAAACAATAAATTTATTCATACGAAAATCACGCCATGATTCCTTTAATCGTGTAATTGACAACTGATTTTAGGAGTAAAGAATCCATTAATATAATCTACGACTATATATATATATATCTACTAATATATATAAATAAAAGCATTTGAGGGACACTTGTCACTTTGTGAGGGCCTCCTTTATTTTTTTCCCGCTCATTTTAATGGGTAAAAAATCTGGGTTATGGATACTCCATATACCCATTTCATTTATTAGGGTTATTTGTTGTAAAAAGAACTATTTTTTCTCTTATTGTTATTTGGTAAAGTTTACTCTCTCCTCTCTCTTCTCTTCATCGGCGACTTTTCGTATACCAGTATCAGAGTTTTCATCCGATCATCAATCTGTGTATTATCAACATTCTCTTCTACTTAATCTCAAGCAACGTTTGGATGTATAAGATGAAGGCTTTATTTTGTTCTTTTGTTCTAAACACGACCTAGGGTTCCTCATTTGATTATCGAAGACAATTAGGTATATTATTTTTCATCTATAATAATCTGACATGGTTTTATTCTTCATCTGAACCTAAATATTAGTATTATAAGTATTGTTGTTTACTTTCTTCGTCGTCAATTTCAGGACCAGTGGTTGTCATCGTCAATCATTTGCCGTTGTTTTCTCCTTCCGATTAAACGTATAAAGGTATTATAATTTTTTTTTTAACTGTTATTATCATGTTGCATTGTTGTTTTTTTATTTTGCTATTTTTATAAATTAGGGCTTTTTATATGTTATTTGTTATTCTAAAATTTTATTTGTTTTGTTATTTTTTATGTAATGTACAGCTTAAACATACATTAGATATATTGTGAATCCCTGTTTTTGTTCCTGATTATACTATTTGATTTTACTGTTTCCTATTTGTTCTGCTTATAATAATTTAGGTAACATTTGTTTAATTTGTTGTTGTTTGGTTGAAAAGTGTTCAACATATTTACCCTTTTTGATAAAAAAATGCAGCACATTGGTATATTAATAGTGAAATTGTACTTAAATACCATATGGAGCAATTTAAATAAATGAGTTATATGCACATTCGGTTAAATTGAATAGTAGTATACTTAACATGTGGCACCATTTGTGATCAATATGGAGATGTATCTACTAATATATAGAGTGGATTTATTCCATGAATGTGATATAAAGTTGTCAAGATAATTGGTTTAAGGTTCACTCAAGATAATTGCGCAATTGTGTGTGTGTTTTTGTAGTAATAGCCATTAACCATGACCATTTGTTTTTAAATGTGGTATGTGCCTATAGATGAACCCTTGCTAATTTTCTTTAGTGAATGGAAATTTGTTAAATAGGTTGAACGGGTCAGAATTTGCCACAAGAGTATTTAGTGCACCAACATTTGATATTGTTGTATTAAAAAAATTGCTATAATTGTATAAATGTAGTAGCATTTAGTCATTTATAAGGTTCAAGAAAATTGGTTGTGGTTCATATTAATGTTCATTAGTTTTACTTTGTATATAGTGGTTAAATATGAGATTGATATAGAGGGTAATCTCTCTGTTTTCATATACATTGTGTTACATACGGTTTCACTTAAATAATCTAACCATATTTTACCTTGGAGTTACATCCAAATTGATTACCGTCTGTATATATCTATAGAGATTGATCTAATTCTTTGTTCGTTTATCTGTTTTACAGGAACACTATCTGAACACTTAACAATCAGGAAAAATGGTCCGAAGTTTCTTCAAACCTATCCCTAGGAACGACACCACATACTTGGTAATATTAACTCTACTATTGTATACTTTTTTTTAATATGTTTTCAAATGTTTTTGCATTATACTGTTATCAAACACTTTAATTTTTATTATATCATATTAACAATATATTTTTTAAATAATTAACAGGATCTGCCGCCATGTTACGACCTTACTTACCCTGTCGGTCCTGTTTTGCTAACGACGGATGATGATCGGATTTGGGGTGTAACAGTTGAACAAAAGTCTAACTCATTTCAGATAACAACTGGATGGAGCAAAGTTGTAAAGGATCTTCAGATTGTAGTAGGTGATTTCGTTGTCTTTGAGTGGTTCGAACATATCACTTTTAGAGTTACCCTTTTAAAGGATGTTCAAACAAAGGATGTGTCTAACAAGTTCCCGTTTTGGTTGATAATACCGGCAAAAAACAGAATGGTAAACCCCTGATGATTTCATTATTTTTTTTAATTGTTTTATATTTATAGAATGTTCTTAAGCGGTATTTTTTTTATTTAATGTATGTAGTTTTTGCCGGAGGATTATGTGGAGCACCATTTCAAAGACAATATGATTCCACATCCTGTTGTGATACGTTTCGGAGACGTTTATCAATGGACAGTGATGCTGCAATGGTACCTGATTGGCTATTTTTTCAGTGATGGTTGGAACGATGTTTATAAAGATCTTAAATGGCGCATTGGAGACTTCCTGATGTTTGAAAAGGTGGCTGACTATGAATTCAAGTTAGATTTCTTTCGAGAAGATGGAATGCGAGTTGACCCGGACGAGATAGGGAATGAAGCTGATGAAGTAATTGAAGTAATTGAAGTTTCATCTGATGTATCTGAAGACGGTGATAGCCAAAATGATAATGCGGTTCCTGATCATGAAGTAATAAAAAAAGTGACAAAAAAATTTGTAAGTTTGTACTACTTAAAAGATATATATCCTTTTCAATATGTTTTTTTTTGTATTATAAATTTAGATCAAAAATGAATTTTTAATGTTTGTTATACGTATGTTTTGTAGCGTTTTCCAATCGCTTTTGGAAAGGAATGTGAGTTTGAGAACGAGCAAAGCTTGCGTATTGAAGTTGAAAATGGGATGTCTATTATCAAGAAGTTGCGTGTTGAAGGTTCTGGTAGTAAAAGGAGATTTGCTATCAGAGAGTGGAAGTCATGCATGAAGAAGCTTCGTATAAGGAATGGTAGGCTTTATCGTATAATGTATTTCGAAATGGAAGGTAAGTTGGTTTTTTCACATGCTTAGTCGGAAGCTATATGTTATCCTAATAGTTGGTTTGTTAGTATGTATGTCGGACATGAAGTAATTGTAGTAAGGCAGTAAGCAAGGTTTGTGGACAGAAAAGCGATTAGACGTATTAACATACCCAATTTTTGGTATTTTAGTGTTTGGGTATATTAGTTAATGAAGGTTTGTATGATGTAGGGGATGAAATGTTTTGTTGCTTCAGGACGGTTAATGATTAATATAAGCCTTTTTATGTTGCCTACATATCTATTATTATTTTGTATTCATTTAGTATTATCTATAATTATCTATAAAGTGTTGCATAATATAAACTGATTCACTTATTAGTTGTGACGAGACTAAATACATTCAAAACATATAGATATCTCCTAAAAATGTTCAAAATATATAGGCAACAGTTCTGTAGTTAAAAGTAAACACAACTTTATATCAATCAAAATTGTAATAAGGTTATTTGGGTTTAAAGAAACTGTTTACAAAGTTTTGGTGATTGGTTAATAGAAACGAACATTTTGTCATACACACCACACAATGAAGGTACAATTATCCTACTGGATAGGTTTATGATTATAAGTTATAAGTTATTTGAAAGTTTGATGGGTTGAAAATTGTTGAAGATAAAAACTGTTCGTTTAAAACTTAAAATTTAAAATACATAATAGATATCTCCTAAAAATAGGAGATAATGATTTTTATCTGCAATTTTAAAACAGATTCTATCTCCAAACTTTTTGAATTATAGATATACTTTTTTCTCTATATATATCGTTCTACCTTGAAAGATTTCGACACATGCTCTCTACAACAAAAGAGTTATTCAGAAAAGTTACTGGAGGTTAGTATTTCGTTAGTTTTAGGTTATACTTTGTTATTAATGTTAATGATTATAAATATATTTAATTACTACTAACATCGTTTGTTTATTCTTTTTTTTTTGTTTTATATATAGCAATGGCAGATGAAAATGTTACGATGTTGAATGCTTTGAGTTTGAATGACAATGACTGTAAAATTAAGGTGAAGATTCTGAAAGTCTGGAGGCGGAAAATGAATGGAGAAGAAAACAAATTTTACTCCATTGAAATGATTCTTATGGATGAGGAGGTATGTATATAAGATGTAATAATTAACTTTTTTTATTTTGTATTTTGTATTTGATCTACAAATTTTCTGTTTTAGTCAGAATAGATTTTAATTTTGTTTAAATATACAGGGAAACAAAATACATGCAAGCTGCTTGCATAGGTTTTTTTTCCGATTTGAAAAGTTCTTCATTGAGGATGACTGTTTGCTGATAAAGAAGCCTTCTTTAGCTGAAATAGCTGATAACAAAAGTAATTTTCAGTTGGTCAACAATGACCACAAACTTACTTTTTATATCAGCACAACCGTCAAGAAATGCAACAACTGGACTGGTCCTGAACATGGCTTTGGTTTGACTGATTTTAAGTCAATTCTAGGAAAATCGTCTGATGCTGAAGACAACAAACCTGTTGGCTCAGTAATAGGTTAGTATTACATTATATTTTTATACATATTAATAATATTTTTGTGCTACATGTTGTTCAATACTAACACAGTTTTATTGAATGTCATTTTAGATCTCATTGGATATGTCTTGATTTGCTATGACATAGAGGATACCGTCACGAAATTAGGACCGGGGAAAAGGGTTAACTTAAAGCTGAATGATTTAGAGTAAGTTTTATTGAAATGCATTATATTATCTAAATGTAATGTTTATGAGATATTCAGTTGTTAAATTTATATATTTATCAGTGATGAGGAGCTTGGTGTGACCCTTTGGGACGACTTTGCAATTGAGATGCACTCATTCATGACTCGCAAAGATAGGGACAAGGATGTGTTTCTGCTTATTCAGTTTGGATCTGTAAAGCTTCACCAAGGTAATTCATGGCTGTTAATATGAATTTTTTATGACTTTTATTTTTATTAATGTTGATTTTAATTTTATATGATTATATTTTCATTTTAGATAAGCGGACTGTGTCAAATGCATTTAGTGCAACCAAGCTGTTCATTAACTCCGCAGTTGATGAAATAGTTACTTTTAAAGAACGGTAATGGTTATTTTTTCTTATTGTTAATGATTTGTTTGTGCTAAATATTTCAAACTATAGTCTGAAGTTAACTTATTTTTTTTGACATTAGATATTTGGCAAAGTATGCAAACTCAAGGTCCCTAAGTGGTAATGACTCAGGTTCGCTTATGGCGACTTCAGATGAAGATTTGTTTCTTGGTTCTGAATATAGCCCCCTTGCATTTCTGTCGATAATAGATGAGGTATTTTGTATAACTGATGTGTAATAATTTTTTTTTAATATATGATTGTGTTGTCTACTTAGAAGGTTTTATTCTTATTTATTATATTTAGGAGAAACATGTGGTTGTTGTTGCTACAATTAAGGGGATATGCAACAAAAACCTTTGGTATTATCAGGCGTGCACTGTTTGCCATTGCAAAGTTGAGAAGGAATTTACTACGATTGAAAATGCAGATGGAGTAGTTGATATTGCTGAAAGGAAGTATAAATGTAGTAATAACAAATGCAGTGCTGAAAAAGTAAAGGCTGATTACAGGTATTATCCAAAAAAATGGAATTAATGTTTTATTTACTATTAATTTTTAATTTAATAGATTTCTGTTTGATTTATGTTTTCAAATATGTTTTTTAGGTTCAAAATACCGGTTATTGTGCAAGATGCTACTGGAAGTGTTTCACTGACGCTTTTCAATAGAGAATCCATTAGGCTGTTACGGAAGACCGCTGAAGCAATTGTCAACAGACAGGAACAGGTTTATCTGTTTATTCAAATTTATTTTTATATATTTACTTTTATTGAAAACTTATAAATTGTTATACAATATGTTTTTTTATTTACAGTCTGATGAGTTTGAGGAATTCCCTACTGAGTTTAAGGACCTTATTGGAAAGCGGTTTGCATTTCATATTAAAGTGACAAAGTATAATGTTGATCACCACGTTGAATATTATGCTATTAACAAGCTTTCCAATGACTGTGAAATTCTTAAGAAGCTTGAAGAGAAACATGCCATTGAGAAGGTATCTTTTTAATTCAGTTATATTTACACTCTCCATGCATATTTGATGTTGTATGATAGTGCAATAGTATTTACATGTTATATTTAACTAATTCAGAATGATGTTGATGACATAAATGGTGCTTCGCCGGGTGATCAGCAGAACACGCAAGTTTCGTTGAAGGTGATATTTATCTTAAATTGTATTTGGTATATATATTAGTAGATGACATTCATTTACATTCATTTTTGTATTTTTAGGATGCACAATCTTCAACGGACGAAAATGTCACTCCAATGTCTGCTGTTGCTCAAGATGCTCATAAAAATAAACATGGTGATCTTAAAAGAAACCTGGAAGAGGTTTACAAAGAGGATGATCCAACAGTTCCTAATGTTATTGAGGCAGATCAGAAAGAGGATG
Organism: Ambrosia artemisiifolia; assembly: GCA_032199755.1. Taxonomy (NCBI): domain Eukaryota; kingdom Viridiplantae; phylum Streptophyta; class Magnoliopsida; order Asterales; family Asteraceae; genus Ambrosia; species Ambrosia artemisiifolia. The sequence goes on along the minus strand of CM063518.1, from coordinate 11,131,884 downwards.
GAATTGAGGCAGATACAAAAGATGAGAGGCGTTCAAGCAGAGCAAGTGCGAAGAAGAAGATGTTGGTTCCAAAGAAAGAAAAATAGGCTCTTCCATCGAGCTCCCATTCACCACATGTTTTAGTAGTTGTTTTTTATTTCGGACATGTTTGTTTGTTTTCGTTGTTGGTTTGTTTCTTTTGTCGTTTTGTTCTTAGACTAATTTATGTTTCATGAATAAAATGGTGAATGGTTTTGTTATATTAAAGCCTTTTGAGCGTCAACAATAAACAGAGAGCACGCGCACAAAGTCCACTGCGAAACTGTCGTGTAGTATGAAATCAACATGTTCTATCTTATTGTTTGAAAAAATGATGAACATTAGAAACGCCAGGTAATCCATTCTTCATAGAAACCAAGTTAGCATTTCTACCACCTACATGAATCGCCTAAACCATGTTTACAAATAGGTGACTATTATCAAACTTATATCAAGTTTATTGTGTTCAATAAGTTTAAGTACTATTTGAAATTTCAAAATTTACCACCAAAATTCCTTATTGGTAATCAGCTTTTAATAAAATATTAAATGTTTTTTTTGTTATTTTTTCTATCTTTCCTATATTTTTGCAGAACTCTAATGTTATCTATTGAAACAACTTTACAAATTAATATGTTAGTATTTCGATTTGTTCCCTCCAAATCAATTCACGAAATGATTCATTTTTATCTATTGAAACTACTTTACAACTAACTATCCAATGTTATCTATTGAAAAAAATGCGAAAATTAATATGTCAAACTTGATAATTTCCCTCCCAAACACATGTCGAAAATAGCCTTTCATCACAGGCAGCATATTAGTGCATGTTTAGTTCATCATTGACTTTAGAAACAATATTTATAAATCTTATTTTGATTGCTTTCAGGAACAAAGGTTTTGATGTTTGATATTATCCAGGTAAGTATAGTATGATTTCAGTTTAAAATTTTATTACTAATATGATTCTTATTCTTGCTATTTCTTTGATTACTTTGTTCATGTTATCCATAATTCTTATACATATTTTTTTTTTAATTTCGAATTGGAGGAACATGTCTAAAAGATCTTCAGTTGAGCATTCATCTTCATGTTTACCAAATCCTGTCAACAATAATGAAACACTCGATGGTAACATACCTATTACTTATGTATAATGTTAGTTTAAACATAGGTATCCGCTAATGAAGAATTTGATTTAGTTTCTTATAATGTTGCTTCAATTGTTTGTAGGTAATTTAACAAGAACACCTTTGTCACAGATTACAAATGGTATGGATCAAACATGAAATTTTAACTTTAGTCTAATTTTCGGCCAACATTCTTTTTTTGTAAACAATGTTAAGTGATATTCTTTTTCATGCTCATGTGGATGCTTTTTTACAGTTATTACTCCGGACCCTGTTAGTCCTAATAGAGCTTCTGTGAATCGGAAAGTTAGAAGGATATATTTGGATAAAAGAAAATGTAACGAAAGTGAAAACATTGAAAACTCTAATAGCAATTTATCTACATCCGAAATAAGGTTGTCGATTCTAAAGGATAAAGAAAATACAACGGCTCATAGATATGCGCTTAGGAGTTCGCGTAGTACTCCTACCACAATAAACCAAATAAGTTCGTTGAATAATATCGGCAGCGGTATGTGTTTTAAATTTTAAAATACACTAACATTTACTTATATTAACATTTGTTAATATATTTATAATGTCGAGAATTTGTTTTATGTTAAGGTACATTTGTTCGTATCGAAAATGATAGTACGCCATCAAGTTCTACTGCCCAATTCGTAATGTCTTCAATGGTAACGAGATCTGCAAATTCATTTTGCGGAAATGAAAGTTCGTGTTTAACAAAGTTATCGGTCGGGAAGCGTAAGTTTGTAAGTAAGGCAAGTAATATTAATGTTGTACCAATGATTGACCTGACAGAAGATTTAGAAGATGATCAAGAGACAATCAGAGGTATCTCTAAAGGTATTCCATGATTAATACATTTGTACTATTTTGAAGTTACTTGAATCATTTTTTTTTCTAAATTGTTTCGTCATTACTTTGTAAAAAATTTTAATTATAGATTACGTAGATCATGGGGATCAAGATGTTAAATGTGGAATTTGTAATGCAACATTATGGAAACTTGAGGCCGGTAAAGGAAAAATAACTCTTCAGAAGGTTTGTTATTCTATATGTTGTGGTTACGGGCGTGTAGAGCTACCTGATTTTAAAGATGCCACATTAAGTTATCAAGATCTGTTTCGGGGCAAAGATGATATAAGCAAGTATTTCCTATTGAACATCCGTCGCTTTAATTCTATGTTCTCTTTTACTTCTATGGGTGGAACGATTGATTCAACAATCAATACGGGAAATGCTCCTTATATATTCAGACTTGGTGGGCAAAATTACCATAGAATGGGAAGCCTTCTTCCAAAAGAAGGAGAACAGCCAAAATTTCATCAGCTTTATATATATGATACCGATAATGAAGTGACAAATAGACATTCGTTATTCAGGTATGTATTCCTAAGAGTATTATTTTTAGTTTATATTTTTTTTTGGTTTTGTAACAATTATTTATTGAATAATGTTTAACATGAAGGTATTTTTTTTGTAGAGGTGAGAAACGGAATGGATCTAATAAATGTTCAAAGACATTAGATATTGCCATAATTGAAGCTTTGAAGGTTATGTTAGACAACAACAACCAGCTTGTGAAATCTTATAGGATGGTACGAGACTCTTTTAAGGAAAATCCTCATGTTAATCTTAAGCTCCGTCTCATTTGTGAGAGAGTAGAAGATGGTAGGACATATAATTTACCAACAGCTTCTGAAGTAGCTGCTTTGATCTTGGGAGACATTACTGAATCTCTTGGTAAGCGAGATATTATTGTTGAAAAAAACAATGGTTTTCTAAAGCGTATTAGTGAGTTGCATCCATCATATTTGGCTCTTCAATATCCGCTTTTGTTTCCGTATGGTGAGGATTGTTACCGAGTAGATATTCCACATAGAAAAACAGCGGATTCAGAATCAAGTAAACGTCCGTTTTGTACAATGCGAGAATTTTTTTCATACCATGTTCAAGATAGGGTAGACAAATTCTCATTGATTCTAAATGCAGGAAGATTGTTTCAGCAATTTTTGGTGGATTCGTACACCATGATTGAAACTGAGCGACTTAACTTTGTACGTTACTCGCAAAATGATCTTAGGTGTGACACATATGAGAATATTCAGAATCAGCATAAGGATGGGAATAAAGATTTTTCCAAGTCGGGGAAACGTGTAATACTACCTTCATCTTTTACTGGTGGAGCTCGGTATATGATGCAAAATTACCTAGATGCAATGGCTCTCTGTAAGTGGTACGGCTACCCGGATTTTTTTATCACTATTACATGTAATCCGAAATGGCCGGAGGTAAGAAGGTTTCTTAAGGACAAAACCATTAAGTCGGAAGATAGGCCTGATATTCTATGCCGATTATTTAAAATGAAGCTTGATACATTTTTGAAAGATTTAAAGGATAAGGCAGTTCTAGGAAAAGTTCAAGTAGGTATTTTCTTATCCAATACGAATTAAAACATTAAGTTAGTACATTTATAATTCTTTTTTTTTTAATAAACAAATTTACAATTTTCGACTATGATAATACATAGGCATTAGCGTGTAAGTGAAGTACTGTTATTTGCAATAGTTCATAAAAATGTAATTATATTTATACAAGCGTAATATTCGTGCTGCACTTTTCTAATTGAAAACGTTTTTACTTTATTTATGTAGTTGTTTACACAGTGGAGTTTCAAAAACGTGGTCTTCCACATGCTCACATTTGCTTATTCATGGATGTTGATCACAAGCTTCCCACTGTTGATCATATAGAACCGTTTATATCCGCTGAGATTCCTGATAAAAAAGAAGATCCGGAATTGCATCTCCTTGTGAGTGAGTACATGATGCATGGTCCATGTGGAGAAGCGAATATGAAGTCTCCATGTATGCGTGACAGGAAATGCACGAAAAAGTTTCCAAAGAAGTTTTCACCAGAAACGTGTATTGATTCTAAAGGTTATCCGATATACAGGAGACGAGATTTTGGTATTTTTGTTCAGAAAGGTGATGTTCAGTTGGATAATAGATACGTTGTTCCATATAATAAGTATCTTTTAAAAAGATATCAGGCTCATATCAATGTAGAATGGTGCAACCAGGCAGGTTCTATTAAATATTTGTTCAAGTATATAAACAAAGGACCTGATAAAGCGTCTATGGCTATTGTACAAGATGATAAGCAAGATGATGTTGAACAACCAAAGGATGAGATAAAGGAATATTATGATGTTCGATACATATCTGCATGTGAAGCATCATGGAGAATTTTTAAATTTGAAGTTCATTACAGATATCCTGCTGTTACTCGACTTCCTTTTCATCTTCCAGGTCAACAGAACGTGGTATATGGCGCAGAGGATGATGTTGAGGATGTTCTAAAAAAAAGTTCTGTGGCTTCATCAATGTTTTTAGGCTGGATGAAGCTTAATGAAACTGATCCAGTTGCAAGAGAGCTTAGCTATGTGGAATTACCAACAAAATTTGTGTGGAAGCTTAATAAACGTTGTTGGCAGACAAGGATTACAGGTCGTACAATTGGTCGTGTTCATTCAGTTTCTCCAGCTCTTGGAGAGGCTTATTTTTTTAGGATTCTTCTTAACAAAGTGAAAGGACCGAAATGCTTTGAGGATATTAGAAGTTATAATGGTGAAATATTTCCTACATTCAGAGATGCCTGCTTTGCACGTGGACTTCTAGATGATGATATGGAGTACATTGAGGCAATTAGAGAAGCAAATATTAGTGGGGATGGCCGTTTTCTTCGTGCTTTGTTTGGAACAATGCTTTTGTGTAATACTCTTTCCAGACCAGATTTTGTTTGGGAGCAAACATGGACAATTTTATCTGATGGAATTCTGTATGCACGAGAAAAAAATTCTAATGTTCAAGGTACAATTATAAACTTTTTTTACTGTTAAATGTTATTTATATTAGATCAGCCACTGATTGACAAAAGTGTCCATGTTTTTCAGCCTGATCTCACATGCCTTTAACTGTCCTTAATATAATACCCATCTTGACCCATTACAAGCCCAACGGTTCTGCCACTCTACTGTTTACTAATAAAAAGAAACTAGATTAAAGCTGATGAATTCGAAACAGTTTATGTAGTTTAAACAGTTATAGTTTAAACAGTTAGATCAGCCACTGATTGACATTGGCTGTATTAAAGTTCGACCATGTTTATGTAGTTTAAACAGTTATAGTTTAAACAGTTATTGTTGTGAACGTATTTGCTTTTATATTATTTTAAGCTATTGCATATCGTTTTTCAATGTTTTAGGTTTATCGCTTACCGAAGATCAGCTAAAGAATTTGACTTTGTCTGAGATTGAAAAATATTTGCTACGAAATAACTCAAGTTTAAAGAGATTTCCATGTATGCCTTTTCCTGATGATCAATCAATAGCTTGCGCTCAGAATCGTCTAATCAATGAGGAGTTGAATTATGATCGTACAGAATTAGTTAATGAATTTGATCCCATGTTTAACTCATTAACTAATGAACAGAGAAAAGTTTTTGATGAAATTATGCAAGCTGTAGATGGTCAGAAAGGAGGTATTTTCTTTGTGTATGGTTATGGTGGAACTGGAAAAACGTATCTATGGAAGACATTATCAACTGCAATACGAGGTAGGGGTGATATTGTGTTAAACGTTGCATCAAGTGGTATTGCATCTTTGCTACTGTCAGGAGGTAGGACCGCACATTCCCGCTTTCATATTCCTATTAATGTTAATGAAGATTCAGTATGCAACATCACAGTAAACAGTCCTATTGCTCATTTATTGAAAGAAACTAAATTGATTATATGGGACGAAGCTCCGATGATACATAGGCATGCAATTGAAGCACTTGATAGGTCAATGTCAGATTTATTCAATGCTGGTGATTCGACAGATGCTGAGACACCATTTGGAGGAAAAGTTTTTGTTTTTGGTGGTGATTTTAGACAAATCCTTCCCGTTGTTCCAAACGGAAGTAGGCAACAAATTGTTAATGCATCTTTAAGCTCTTCTTATTTATGGAACAAATGTAAGGTGCTAAGGTTAACTAAGAACATGAGGCTGACCGTTGGATCTAATGCGAGTGATTTGAAAGAAACTTCAGAATTTGCAAAATGGTTGTTGGACATTGGTGAAGGGAAGGTTGGAGGTGATAACGATGGCGAAGCAATTATAGAAATTCCTGATGATCTCTTAATACAGCCGTCGTCTGATCCGATTCAAAGTCTGATTGATTTTGTTTATCCAGATGTTCTACAAAACTACACAAATCCTGAATTTTTTCGTGAACGTGCAATTTTGGCTCCTAAAAATGAAGTGGTCCATGAGATTAATGATCGTTTGCTATCTATATTTCCTGGTGAAGAAAAAGAGTACTTGAGCTCGGATTGTCTTTGTCCCGATGAGGAGAGAAATGACGAGATAAATGATGATGTATACTCTCCTGATGTTCTAAACAAACTGAAAGCATCTGGGTTGCCTAATCATCGTTTGCTGTTGAAGGTTGGTGTTCCTGTTATGCTGTTAAGAAATATTGATCAACAGAATGGATTGTGCAATGGTACAAGGCTACAAATTAAATCACTTGGTAAACGTGTTATAGAGGCTGAAATAATATCAGGAGGTACCATTGGAACCCGAACTTATATTCCAAGAATTACTATGATACCATCTGACAAAAAAATTCCATTGAAGTTCCAGAGAAGGCAGTTTCCCATATGTGTTTGCTTCGCAATGACGATCAATAAAAGTCAAGGACAATCACTTGCTCGAGTTGGTTTGTTTTTAAAACAACCTGTATTCACCCATGGACAGTTATATGTTGCTCTTTCAAGAGTAAAGAGTAGATCCGGAGCAAAGGTACTAATTTTAGACGAAAATGGTGAAGCTACGAATAAGACGAGCAATGTTGTTTACAAAGAAGTCTTTAGACACTTAAAGTAATTTAATTTTGTTTTTATATGTATCATGAACGTCATTTTATTTAATGTTAAGCGCAATAGGTGCCGTCTTTGTATTCGATTTTCTAATGGCTTAGTGTCATGCGTTTAATGGTATGTTTCAATGGTTTCACTCAAGTTTATAAACGGGACTCTGCAGATTTACATAATGATCTGCAGTAATACTGGTCGCTGGATGTTTTGGATTCTGGGTTCTAATACTGGTCGCTGCATGTTTTGTAGGGTGACCCGGTTTGTTCTTTTCCTTGTGATTATAAAACCGATCATTCAAAGCATGTGTTGGATTATCACCAAAACAAATACAAATCTCTTATCACCAATTTGAATTTAATTTTTAAACATATTAATCAATATGTTCTTATCTATTTATCTTTATATCTCTATGACTTTTTTTATCCTTGTGATTCTAAAACCGATCGGTCAAAGAATGAATGTTTTGGATTATCACCAAAACAAATACAAATCTCTTATCACCAACTTGAATTTAATTTTTTAACATATTAATCAATATGTTCTTATCCATTTATCTTTATATCTCTATGACTTTCATTAACTATTTGTTTATAAAGTGAATTCAGTCTAATGTTTTTATCACATATAGTACAAAAATCGATATTAGAACTGTTATAAGACAAGTCTGCGGTAAGTTTCATATTTTTTAACAGGTAATTTTTTTACATCATTGATAATATGTTGTTTTGAGTTTAAATATGTTGTTTTGAGTTCAAATTTATCAAGTCTGATGTTATGGGATTTATTGTTTCTAAATCGATTTTTAAATATGTTGTTTTCGATTATAAGCTTCTGATAATACAACCGCTCGGTAAGCTTCATCGTTTTGAACTGTGTTAAACGATTTTGCAATGATATATAACAATACATCATTCATAATATGTAATGTTCTTTTGTTATCCTTGTGTGTATCTATATTTTGAGCAAGTAACTATTCATGGTATTAATTAGACATTATTGAGTAGCAATATTAATTGTTCTTCTATGGTAGACTTTGTAACTCCAGTTACAGATATAAGTAATTGAGCTGCCATACATTCAGTCTGATAAAGAATTAGCAATAATCCTTTAACACTGCACTTTATATTGAAGCCTTTACCAGTCCCGTAAAATTTGTGGTGGTCTGATGGTTTGTATATTTTTGCTGTTGTAATATGTTGTTCTCACAGAAACTTTACAAACAAACTCAAACATGGTTCACGGATTTATTACTACTTCTGAAAGTAGTTCTGTAGCAAATTACAACAAATCAAACAATGAAGGTACAATTCTATTCAAACAAAACAATACATTCACTTTATTACAAGAATACAATTTATTTTAATCTCATCATATTAACCACTTACATGTTATTAATCCTATTGAAGTAATCAGCATTTCAAGTGATGAATCTACTGCTTCTGAAAATTTGCATGACATTATAGTTGACGACTATGATGATGTTGAACCTGTTGCTAATATACAGCTTGAAAAACATATTATCAGCAATTTCGTAATACTCCATTTCAATATTTCTAATTAATTGTTATTACTAATAATTACAATTTAATCATATTTCTATTATGCTTTAAATTTTTTACTTATTTATTATTTCAGAGATTTCCTATGACGTTTGGCAAAAGCGCGGAATTTGAACATGGGGAAAAATTCGTCTACATTTTGAAGATCAAATTTACTTCAACGCCAAACTTCGAGCTGAATCTTCAGGAAAGGGTGTCAGGTTTGCTATTTGTTCATGGAAAACGTGCATGAAGAAACTTGGATTAATTGAAGGATGGAAGTATCTTTTAAGATATGAAAAGGATGAAGGCTTATTGGGTTTTTATATTGCGTAGAAACTATTATATAACTATGTTAAGTTTCAATTTTTTGCCATGTTTGTTTGGGTTAAAACTTAAATGTTACTTCATGTGGTATGTTTAGTTTAAGACTCTTGCTAATATAATTTGGTAGTCTTCCAGCAGTATACAGCTTAGTGTGTGAAGACAAAATGATCACACTATCAAAAACTTTAGTGACAGATTAGAGACCGAACAAGCGAAGACCATTTATATGGGTGGATCTTATAGTTGGATTTGAGCAAATTGATTATTTTGGATCCTGATTACGCTATCCAGGGTTGGTTTTGTACTTCATGCGAGCTCTTCAGCAGCTGTATGAATAATGCTTAGTGTCTCTTTGACCCGAATAGTGAGACGGTTCAATCCTAACAAAGACCCATCTGATGCCAAACTTTAGACCGAAAAATAATCGTTAATCTAAAAATTTCAATAATCAAATGAAAACGTAACTTACTTGCTTTGTATAATAAGTTATATTCGTTATAAAATAAGATAGTGGGAATCCCGTGCATCGCACGGGTACTAAGCTAGTATATATATATATATATTCAACAGTGTAAAGTAAATAAAGAAATACTAAAATAGAATGTTAGTAAAAAAATATTGATTTGGGAATTACATTCTCGTCAATTAGTATCATCTCAATTGAGTAAACATCGTTAGGATTGCGACGATTAGGTTGACGCCAAAGCCGAATAATCTTTAGCTTCAAAGCAAAATCATTTTGGTTGACATCAATTTCGTTAACCATGGTAAACTCTTGTGCTTGTGCGGCGGCCATTGTTCTCTTTGGGTGTACACAAGATTATACTAAAATTAGGAATGAATAAAAGTGTTGAAAATAAAAGATAATTAATACGAAAATTGACATTATGAAAAAATGAATATTCATACACATGGAACGAATCCGTTTTCAAACACATCTGAAAACAATAATAATTTAGTCGATTTTTTCATTATTAATTCAAGTCCTTATTCAATTGTAGAAAATGAGTATTCATAAAAAGTCACGAAACTTAAAACATCATTAGAGTGACAAGATAAGTAGTAAGTAGGTAGGCTATCTAAAACCGACTTTATTAGAGTGACACGCCCTCCAATAGAAATATTATCCGCCTTCCACTTGGATAAACGATTCCTAAAAGAAGTCACCACCGGGTCCCAATGAGTCACTCTGTTCACATTAGCCCCCACCATAATACCCAATTACGAGAACGATAGCGACCCAGATTTACACCCCAATCTTTCTGCCATTAAACCAACCTCTTCATTCCGCTTCCCCACTCCATACAAAACGGATTTGTGGATATTTATTTTTAAACCAGAGCACATATAAAATATCCGCAAAATCCTCTTCATATTAGAGAAATTAAAATTGGACCACTCACCCATCAACATATCGTTGTCTAGATAAAGTAAATGTGAGATAATCCAACCATCCTTCGGAAGACGAACGCCTCTTATTTGATGTAAATGCTTGTCACTTGATAGACTTTTATTTGGTAAATAAAATTACAAAATCCAATTGTAAGTTCCACGTGACCATATGCAAGTTATAGGGTGATCTATTTACTTAAATGACCTCAGATTTTATAAAGTTAGTGTATTCACAACCGAATTATATAACCGAAAAAACGGTTGCAAATTTGGTGATGTAATTCAAAAAGGTTGCAGAATTGGTGACCGCATCCAAGTTGGTTGCAAATTTGTCACTAATTTGCGATCGTTCCAATTCCCTCGAAAGTTGGTTGTTAAATAGGGACAAGTTTATATTAAATCGGTCGCAAGCAGTCATAAGAAGTTAAAAACTAAAATTGAATTCTGGTTGCAAAACTTATGCAAATTTTATGACCATTCCATTAAGACTTATAATGGACCGTTATCACTTATAACGACCCATTATAACTTCTAACAATGTGAAGTAATATGGTCAGTTAGGTGAAGCACGGCGAAACTTGATTCCAATAGTAGTGAATTTTGATCAAATATAGTAAATAACTAATATAGGACAAATTCTAATTAAACCACCCTTAGAAACGACAAATTCTAAATTTACTCCTTTTGGATGGATTTTAGTGAGTCATGAAAAAATTATCCCCGGCCACCATTTGGCACTATACGTACTGACTTTATTACTTAGTCAAACGTACACTTGATTAGTTACTTAAACATGATACCAAAAATCAGACAAACAATACAAAAACCAAGATTTGGATAATCAAAAGTGATATTAAAAATAGAACAAACCTAGGATAGATTAAAGGGAAAATGGCCAAAATAGCCCGTTGACTGGGTGTTTTGCAAAAATAAACCTCTCACCCCTCTTTGGAGAGACGGGACACGGCTCCCAACGAGCCTGAACCGTCTCCAAGATCCTTTCACTTTAGATCCAATAGCCAACCGACACGTGGCGTCTCCCATCCCGAGGCTGTCCCGTCTCTTTCCAGACGGGTCAGAAGTCAACCGTCTCTCTCCCAGACGGGTCACATTTTCCAATGAGGACTCGCCGTCTCCCGAGACATCTCGGGTATCGTCGTCTCCGGTGAGTCCCGATGATTAGTCCGGCGCTTCGGTTGTCCAGGTCAGTCCTATAAATACCGTTCCCATTCCCGTCAGACAATCACCCCACCACCGTCTAACACTATCAGCACCACCACACCACCACCACCGTCTAACACTATCAGCACCACCACACCACCACCACCGTCCACCACCACCGTCTAACACTATCCACAAATGGCACCGCAACGATGGACCGAAGAACAGGAGATTGCACTTATTGCAGCATGGCGCCACGTCGAAGAAAGCACCCACCAAACCAACAAATGGTTCCGTATATTGCACGAGTACAATCGGCTGGTTGGAGGGTCAGACCGGACAACCGAGTCTCTTAGCCGGAAGTTGAACGATTTGACCACGAAGTGTCAAATCTTCAACGGGTACCACAACCGGACACTTCAGTTGGTACCCCCTGGCTTTCCCGAAGACACGACAATTAGACACACAAAAAGACAGTATCAAAACAGGGAGCGCAAAGAATTTAAACATGTGTCTGCCTGGCAAATGATGAGGGATCATCTTAACTAGTTTATAAAACCTTTGTAATCGAATTTTATTTATGTTTTTATGTTTTTTTATTAATGCATCCCATGTTTATTTATGTTTTTTTTATATAAAAGTAAATATTTCATTAAACAAACTATATTATTACAACAACAATAAACAAACTATACTATTACAACAACAATAAACAAACTATACTATTACAACAAACTTCCTAAATTTACTTGCTAAGAACTAAGAACTTTGTTTGAATGGTGTATGTGGGCTTCATAGACAAAGAACTCTTCTTGCAAATAAAATAGACTACCACATTGTACATGCAAATTACACGGGTTAACCCACGCGCAGATGCAACAACAATCCAAGTAGCCGTACGCAGATGAAACAACAATCCAAGTAATCGGACAATATTTTCGTAAGCCGGTAGGCTTCGGTTGGGAAACCAAAACACGTCATTGGTTTGGAAGATGAAAGTGGTTTGGAAGATGAAAGGGGTGGTGGGTGCAAATTTTGTTAAGTGAATTGGGGTATTTATATACACTAGTGAGACGGTTCAGACGGTAGCCCGAAACGGCTTGAGACGGCATAGGGAAATGTGACCCGTCTGGGAGAGAGCCGGTTGACTTCTGACCCGTCTGGAGAGAGACGGGACAGCCTCGGGATAGGAGACGCCACGTGTCGGTTGGCTATTGGATCTAAAGTGAAAGGATCTCGGAGACGGTTCAGGCTCTTTGGGAGCCGTGTCCCGTCTCTCCAAAGAGGGGGGAGAGGTTTATTTTTACAAAACACCCGGTCAACGGGTTATTTTGGCCATTTTCCCTAGATTAAATATAGTTGGTCAACAAGGGCCAGTATAATTCAAGGTCCCATGTGAAGTTTCAGAACTAGGGTGCATGCATCCCCCAAACACCACTTATGCATCAAACTTCATACCCCACTTGCCAGGATTTAAGGATCATTGCAATTTCTGCAACTTGTTGCACGTTTCTTTTCCCAATCTTATATTCAGACACACCAAACTTTATGTGAAAAACGGTAATTCAAGTTGACAAATGGTCAAATGGAGTGTGTTGGATAATGACGTTCTCATTGACATTCACATTGTGTTACAGATCTTAATTAGGTAACATCAGTAACTAGGTTATTAAACTTGTTCAAGTGGGACTTCGATGTAAAAATGCCTGGTTTATTACCTTACGTTTGTTACCTTCGTCGAGATGTAAGTCTAAAACATCTGTGGTAATTTGTTTGTTTTCTTGATTTAACCAGATGGACTCTTCAATTTTATGGTAATGAATTATTTTTGGAAGATTTGGTGGTTGTTTTATTCTAGATTTAGTGTTTAGACCTCACTCAACCAAGAAACATGATTTTTTTTGAAGATCTTAAGGAATATATTGTTGATAAATTAAATATATTATGATGTAACTAGTTTTCAATCCTTCTTGATCAACTAGGGATTAATCTAAACGAGCTTCAGTGTAAAACTCGACGTACATTACTATAGTTATGTACTAAGTTGGAATGAAAAGTGGTAAACCTCTTGGGATCTAAATAAACCTAGATTCAAACCATGTGAACATTAAATTATGCTTGAATCAAGTTGTACTGATTATAAACTCGATGTATATTATTTTCTTTTACGCAGACCTTATGGTCTTATGCTACAATTCTATGCTATAAATATTATACAATGTCTCCATGCATCCTTGACCTTAAGCTTTTAATAGGATGCAACTTATAATTCATAAAATATATCTGTCTCCATCACTAAACAAGATAACCTTACTTATAGGTACTAGTGCGGAGCCCGCGCGATGCGGCGGGAAGGAACAATTTACAAGTATACGTTTAATTATATTGTTGATAATCCATCGGGGGTGTGAATAATTAATTAATTTAAATAAAATATTTGGGAAAATTCAACCAATGATAACCATATGATTTGTGTTTCTTTGTTACTTCAACGTTCAAGGTGGTTTTTTAAACATTTTACACGTGAAAGGAAGGTGCTTTAGACACAGAGGATCACTAATAAAAAATATAGTTAAAAGTATAAAAAGCTAATAAAACCACTACTTTCTTCTAGACATTTTCACTTCAACCTACAAACAACATATCAAACATAAACATAAATTGATACAGCAACAACAAACTGACCTGAATGATTATTAAATATTGGGTAGTCGACAACAAGTAGGGCGGTGAGGGTGTGCAGTGGTGGTGGCGTGAGATGTGACCGTCGGCTCGTGATGATGACTGGTCAAAGGTTGTGAAGGTGGCTTCTTCTCACCGGATTTTGGTCTGAAACACAGAGAAAGAGATAGACTCAATGGGATAATAACCACCCTTGATTAACCGTTAGAAATTTCATGTCATAAATGTTGAATTATTACTTCTTGATTACAACGAGTCAGTTTCAGAAATGATTTGTCGAACCACCCTTGATTAACCGTTGGAAATTTCATGTCATAAATGTTGAATTATTACTTCTTGATTACAACGAGTCAGTTTCAGAAATGATTTGTCGATCATTTATTTGCATTAAAGGATGTGTACATGGTCGTTTCACTCTTGTCGGTGTTGCAAAGGAGAAAGTCTGAAACATAAGGTGTTTGTGTTTTCATTCAATCTAAGATTACAATAATATATTTCAAATTATAAAACATACCACCATCCTTGGTATACTTCACACCAAAATTTCTTTGCATAAATATAAATTATAGAAGTTTTAACATGTGTTCAAATTTATAACTTGTTTATTACAGAGAGTATTAAACGTAACCACAAAGTAATATTATTAGAATAATTAATTGAATGCTTGGAGTATAAGCAAAAATACATCTCTTACTTTGAAACTAAAGATTTTGATCAAGTATAGAAAAATAGATATCCTAATTAACAATAATTTAAGATTGTATCAATAAATAATATATTCATCATCGTTGTTATTGGCATGATGGTTAATATGACCAATAGTTAAGGTTATATATAGGTTTGGAATAAAAACTTAAAAGGTTGCAAGTTTATAAGGATCTAATGCTTTTATGATGAGGAATATGAATAGATTCAACTTTAAAAGTCACATAAGTTAGTTAGATCAAATTTTAAGTCATGCAATACATAATATTTATCAATTAATTTATCATGCTAAAAGACTATGTTGCCCCTTACTAACTTCATTAACTTGTTGCACTATATGCATAAATTGTAGTAATTACTTAAATTTGTCGGTCATCCCTCCCTCATGCTTTATATATAGTATAGATATGCAACCCGAGTGTTTCATTAGCTCATCCACGAGATCGACTCGTTAAAAGCTTAAATTGATCCAGACTTAGACAGTGTCAAGCTCGAGACTAACTAGAGATCATTTAATAAACAAGCCCTAACCAGAGTTACATATATCAAACTTGACTAGACTTATGAGTCTAAACGCGTGTATTATTAATATCAATATACTTTTTAAAAATAGTATAATATTTTATATAAAATAATTAAACAATATATATATATATATTATGTAATATATGTGTGTATGTCTATGTGAGGGCGGTTCTGGTATAAGAAAGATTAGCTTTAAAAGCGTAGGAACCAATTACGAATCGACATGTGTGTGAGCAGAGGCAAAACTTTTAAGGGGCTGGGAGATGCCCCGAGCCCCACTGTTTTCTTGTCTAGTATTGTAAATTTATGTTTTTTTTCCAAAAATTATACATGTATTAAGTCCAGAATCCTCTGTTTTAAGGATCCCATGACTTTTAGTCCTTAAAAAAAAGCGCTGCCACACATTTACGAGTGGGACTTTTATAAATAAACATTAGTTAAATCTTCAAGAGAACCACTATAAATAAAGTGAATTCTTTTTAACTTTTTCTTTCTTAATTTTATCATAACGATGGAGGGATAACTTGTCTGCCTGAAAACTCCTTAGAATAATTTGTAATAAAGTTATTGACTATAGTGATCTTACACTATTAGAAAATAAGTAATATTGACGTAATTAACATCACCAGCTTAATTTCCAATGAATAAAAAAAATAAGTGAAATATGTACATTTAGCATTGTTAAGCTTTGAGTGAAATCTTAATTAGGTGGGTGATGCATTCTAAAAGTTGAGAAAGTATACGATACATATCTACCTTAACATAGGAAGGGTAGGAAGCCACTACAGCCTCACACCTGTAAACCATAGTTAAGTCTAATAAACTCAATCCTGGTTGATTAAAAAGGTAATTTAGACTTTTTTCTTTTCGATAACCTCTGAAACAATCATCTTCATCATTGTCGCCGTCCCCATCACCACCGAAATCAATTTTCTTCATTAAGCAAAGAAGTTACAGGGAACGAAAAACAATAATTATGCACGTCAAAGTTACAAAACTCCAACTATATTATGATTTATGATTAAATGTGATATGAGCTGACGTCAGTTCACAAGTTTGTATACAAAAACCCTGGTTCTCTTTAACATCAGTGACTGGCGAACCCTTTTCCTTCCGTTACTACCAACCATCATCGATCATCACCATTCTATCTCCTCTATTGAAACATGCTCTGTTTTCTTAAAACAAAAAACAGAGCATGGTATTGAAAAAATCAAACGCACGTACATACCAAAAAAATCAAACACAGTTGGTTCAAACGCATGCATAAAATAATATGTGTTTAAAACAAACGCACATGTGGTTATGATAAAAGTAATGTGCTTTTGTTTTAAACGCACGTTATCCAAATATGCTTCTTATACAAAAATATACGTGCATTTAAAACAAGAATTTGTCCACAAAAGAGATCCTTTCACAATATTATCCCTTTGTTGCTCTCCATCATCGATGGCTACACTTCCTCATCATCATCCTCTTCACCTTTCTGCTCCTCCATTATACCCTTCATTACCTTCAACCCCACGCAACACATCTTCATTTTAGACCACCCTCACAATATTATCCCGATCTTAGGGGCTCTTTCTCTCTCTCTCTCTCTCTCTCTATATATATATATATATATATATATATAGGTTTAGGATCCTGTACAAAATACATTTTTCGTGAGAAGTGTGAGAAGGATTAAGAATTGACATGTAGACATCATATTTTGGATTTAGGAATGATGTTTTAGGTTTTTTAACTTGAAAAACACCAAACACAGCAATCTAAAACACAATACAATGTATTATAGTCATTAAATTTAAAAAACAGCTAAAACACACTACTTAACGCTTAAAACACACTGCTAATGTTCTTAGCATGGTGTTTTAAGTTTTAAGCCTAAAATACATTGTTTTTGGTTTTTAATTGTTATGTTTGGTATTTTTATAGGCAAAACAATCCAAAACATCACGACTAAGTTCAAAAAATGATGCCTAAGTATCAATTTTTAATACTTCTCACACTTCTCACAAAAAAAGCACTTTGTACACGATCTTGACCCTATATATATATATATATATATATATATATATATATATGATATCCTAATCCCACACACTAACCTAACACTTGCTGCATGTTTTATTCCTTCTGATATTAATCTCCACCATTTTTAACGTGCATATATATATATATATATTGTTTTTTCAATCAACAATTCTTTGCCTTCTTTGTTCCAACATTCCTCATCTTTTCCCGTTGATTTGTTCATCTTTCATCTAATAATCCATTCTTACGTTGGGAACAATGAGGGTGAAGCACATCTCCATTTCTTGTTTATGTTTTATCTCACAAAACAGTGCATGGCCGATTTATGTTTTTGATGACGATGACGATGTTTGTGTTTGATTGTTTATTTGGAATAGCTTTGTTAATGCTCGTATCATTTAAAGTTCCAGTTTGGTCGATGATTCCGAGTCAATTGGAACTGGTTTGAATATTTTCAAGCTGATGCCTTAGGAAGATAAAATAAACGCACGTATTGATCAAAACTTTATCAAAACAAACGCGCGAATTGATCAATGTGCGTTTTTATTAAGAGTGATAATTTCAAGAGCGTTTGAATTCTACATGAAGTGCGTCTTAAATTTACACTGTGCGTTTGAAAACATGAATGTGCGTTTGTTTGTTTGTCCCACCAAATGAAGTTTAAACGCACGTTACCTATCGAACACAGATGTAACGTGCGTTTAAAAGCTTCTGTTATCACCAACTTCGTCTTCTTCGTCTGCAACTTATTTTTAACCTAATTTTTATGTTTAATCATACTTATTGAAATAAAATCAAAATTATTTGACAACTAATACGAGCGTTTGTTCATAATTGTATGTTATTTTGTATGATTAATCGTCCCTGTATTATTTTGTGTTTTCCTAATTTTTATATTCATATACTGATCTTACGTTTTCCTTCATTGTAATCGAATGTTTTTTTTGTTATTTTGATTGTGTAATCACTTAGAACGTTTAATCGAATTGAAATGATGAAAAATCATGTTTCGAATTAAGTCTGTAATTTTGATTTGAAAAAGTTTTGAACGTTTTTTCCTAATTTACCCCTAGTTAGATTCTGCCGACCATGATTAGGGTTGTTATTTATCACCATGCCACCGCCTATAATCGAAGGGCTGAGAATGTTTCCTACGCTTTTCACGTTAAGGTTGATATGTACGTTATTTCTTCCCCGCCCTCTTTCAAAATCACCATTTGAATTGTAACTGTAAGGTTATGTGATTTTAAGTATAAATATTTGTGACTGTAAAGTTATTTGATTTTAATTTCAATAAAAAAAAATGCACCAAGTATAGAAACTTAATTGCTATAGGGGTCCGGTGGTGGATGAAGAAGAATTTCCATTTCGCCGTTAAAAAAAACAAGAAATTTGTGTGTGTTAATGTCGGATGTTTGAAGATTTTAAGAAAGTGAAGTGTTCAACTTCGAGGAACAACGAAATCCAACATTAATGAAGATAACATGCACGTAATCAAACATTGGTTATTTGTTTATGTAAAAATATATTAAAAACCAATATTAATCATGGTTTGTATTAATGATTATTTTTTAACTGCATACATCACTTCTCTCACCAAAATACGTTTGAACTTTGAAATGATACATAAAATAATAGCCACAATACAACAATAATGTTTTTGTTTCACCAACAACAATAATGGCTTTTCTGCTTATTTATTTTCATTTCCAGCATAAAATTGAAAATACACATAAACATTTAGACCACGTGGGATAACTAATTGTATAACAAACCATAAAATGTATAACAAATTTCTTGCAAGAACGAAAAGAACAAAATTTACCATTAGTTATATATATATTTAAATTGCAACTTTCGTTGTGAGTGTTGTTTACTGTTTCGCTAAATACAAGCCGTCAATGCGTATGTACAACTCCTTCATGCGTCCTTCCTTTCCCCCTTGCTTTATATCTCTTCAACAGCTTCCTCCTCTCTCTGTTCCTTCTATTATCGGGTGATCGCTGTTACTGACGGTTGGTTTACGGCTCTTTATTGCGGCGGCGGACCGGTTATTCCGGTTTCCGCTGCCTTTCGGTTAATAGAGAGGAGGTCGTAGCTTTATCTCTGTATTTGAAGCCGGCTATGTCGCGGCCTTTGCTCACAGACAACCACCGTAGGAGGCGGTGGTGATAAGGTGATGTTGTGGCTGGAATCGGAGTATGGAAACCCTAAAAACCTTTCTTCACTGTTGCCGGCTTCGATTTCGAAACCCTAGGTAGCAGTGGGGGTTGGGGAAATTGACGACATACGTCATTGAAATCGGTGTTGTTGCCGCCGGGTTCGATTACAGAACCCTTAGTGGCTCTGACAAACAGTAGACTTGGTTATCGATTGATGGTGGCGTTGTTTGTGGTGGTTTCTTTTGGCTATTCCTCTGTTAGTTTCTTAAGGTAAGTTGATTGTGTTTGTTGTTGCATGGTATAATAGGTTACTACTTACACAGCACAAGGTACACCTATTTAGGCGAGTATGTAATCCTAGCTGTATCTTGCTTGATATTTGCAATCAGACTTATGCTGATTTTAAGATTGGCGTTGTTGTGGCTTCCAAAAGCAGAGTTCCGAGTTGGGGGTTGGATTTGCCTTGGTCGACGATGGCTATGACTTAGTCGCCTGAGACCGTAACTCCGTTCGTTTATGGGCGATGATGACATCATATTTCGCGCAGGCTATGATGACTGCCATTGCATTTGTACGTTGGCTGTGAAGGCGCTCTAGGCGCAACCGGCTAATGTGCCACGGTGAATCGTTCGTCATATGCTTATGCCTCGACGTCTGAGCCTTTTTTGGAACGCATAAGGCGCCATTCTCACGGTGACTTTATACGTTTGCGTTAGCTTGATAAGGCCTGCTAATCATACTTGAAAAGTGACAAGGTTAGTTTATGTGGTTTTGAAGCTTTAGTATCCGTCCTTGAAATGTAGATATTGATATTTATATTGCTGTTGAGAGAAGTTTTCTGTAAAATGTGATTATCATGATATAATTGTTCTTTTATGTGGGATTGTTTAATGTCTATGGTTTTTTAATAAAGTGCCGCGAGTTCTTATATGAAATAGATATCTGATATACATAAGATTCAACTATATATACTGTTAGGATACCAGTAATCGCCACATGAGCAAATCTTTTTGCATTGGTCATTGGCTATGATGTTTGCGCTTAGGATTTGGAAGTCAGTCGTGATGGCACTACTCATGTGCAACTCATTGACTTTCCGTTGTGCGCTTGAGCCTTTTAATACTCTAATTTACGGCTATAAATAGGGGTTATTTCCTATAAATTGGATGTTGGCTATCATGTTAGCGTACATGCTGTGGAGGTCGAATGTGCTGGCGCTACTGCAGTTCAATACTATTGCTTCGTACACCAACTTTTTTCCTGAAAAGATTCACATCACACAGCAGTTGTTGTCGTCACTTTGTAAGTAGAAACATATATCGTGTGGCCGCAACATCATTCAGGTAATTACGTTGTGATAGAACTAAGTACTTTTAAGCCAAATAACCACTAAATCAAATCTCTCATCCCTGTAATGTATTGAGCTTTAAATATTGATGTGATAGTATAATGCAATGAAACTTCAAGGCTTGATATCAAAAGTGGCATTAGGCAAAATGTTTTAATTGTCATATGCTAAATCTGCTTCTTAAATCCTCCTGTACATCAACTGTTCGTTGGTTTGCAGATCCTCTACATGAAGGAGAATCAATTGGTTAGATGAAACTATTGTACTAGCTGTTACCCATACTCTGTGTCTTGCAATTGGGTTAGTTTCTAACTGTTGGTGTTGTTTGAATGTGCAGCTACTGCAGTATAGTGCCTACCATTAGGGAGGTGATTATGATTGTCATTTACTTCTCAACCGACTCCAGAGACAGAGAGTGAAACCCAAGTTGGGGTTCTCGGCCGCGGCAATGAGACGACGGTTACAGTACGTTTTGACCCGTTATATTTCGCCGCCGCAACGCGAGGCGGCTATATACGACACAGTAATCCGTTCACCCCCGCCGCTGCAACGCGCGGCGGGTATAAAACTAGTTTCTTCAATTTTCAAAAGTTTTGAATTACCCGAATATAGTTTACATACAATGTTTATTATATCTTCTTACATTTAAAAAAATGTTATATACAAAAAATTATTATATTTATAGAACCTACATAGGCATTAATGAAATATGATCATTGATTATTCCAAAAATGATATCGGTTTAAATAATACAAAGACTATGAGCTAATTATGGTTATAGATAATGACAATAATATCTATACAATCGTTTTCTAGTATACATAATGCTATTATACCCCCGCAGTCGAAGCGGGAGGGGAGCGGATACTGACACTGGATCTGAAATCTTCAAAGAGAGCCCGATGCAATCCCTTCGTAAAAATGTCGGCAATCTGATATCTCGAAGGCACATGAAGAATATGAACATTACCCCTTTGAACATGCTTGCGCTTACAAAATGTATGTCGAGTTATATATGCTTCATCCTTTGATGCTGAACAGGATTGCCGGATAGGTAAATTGCATTGACGTTATCATAGTAGACCAATGTAGCACGCGACAAGGAATGAAGAGCTCAAGAAGTAGGTTACGAAGCCAACATATTTCGGCAACTACGTTGGCCACGCCACGGTATTCAGCTTCAGCACTGAAGCGGGAGACAATAGGTTGCCGTTTGGACGACCACGAGATGAGGTTGTCTCCAAAATAAATGCAGTAACCACTAGTAGATCGGCCTGTGTCTTGACAACCCGCCCAGTCCGCGTCTGTGTACGAGGTGAGGGACGGGTTGGTCGTTAAACCCAAAGTATAACCGAAAGATTTTGTACCTTGTATATATCGTATGATTCGTTTCAAGGCATCCCAATGGTCAATGTGGGGAGAGTGCATATGCATGCATACCTGCTGAACATCATATGTGATATCGGGTTGAGTAAATGTAAGATACTTAAGGGCACGAGCTAGACTTCGATATAAAGTAGGATCATGAAATAAATTACTAGCTGTAGCACTCTGTTTCGAGTTGGTGTCAACCGGAATGGCAACTGGGTTACAAGATTGCATATCTGCACGAGCAATGATGTCTGTGGCATAAGATTGTTGAGACAAGAACATGGTATTGGCATCACGAGTAACAGAAATGCCCAGAAAATAACTAAGGGGGCCCAAGTCCTTTATTGCAAACTCACTAGCGAGTTTGGCCATAAGACGGTGGCGAAGACTGTCAGAAAAGGTGACCAGAATGATGTCATCCACATAGAGAAGTAAATAAGCAGTATCCGATCCCTGCTGAAGGGTGAACAGAGAAGCATCACACCTGCTGTGAAGAAAACCCAAGGTGAGAACATAGTCCGTGAACCGTTGATACCATGCCGGTGGTGCTTGTTTTATCCCATTCAGAGACTTCTGAAAGCGACACACATGATCCGAGAATTGTTTATCACGAAATCCCATTGCCTGATACTTGTACACAGTTTCATTCAAGTTCCTGTGGAAAAAGGCGTTAGTAACGTCTAGCTGATGAATAGACCAATTCTTAGATAATGCGTTGGACAATACAATTTGAATGGTGGCCGGCTTAACCACGGGACTGGACGTCTCCCACAATCGTCCCCAACCTGCTGTGTACGACCATCACATACTAATCTCGCTTTGTACCTTTCAAGAGTGCCATCAAACTTGAAATTTCTAATATACATAATGCTATTAGGTATAAATAATGTGTAATTTCTATAGATAACCTAGAAGTGTATGTAAATGATTAAAAATGCAAAAAAACAAAAAACATATGAAATATTAATGTAACGGATTTTATGTACACGATATAAAGATTTTAGATTTGTATGTAAGAAAAAGTGTTTTTAAAAAGTACGAACCATTGATAAATAGCAAAATAAACGATTTATGTTTGTCTACCATTTTGTTCTCCCAATAATATAGTCAGGGCCGGTCCTGAAAATTCAGGTGTTCGGGCCGAGCCGCGAAATATGTGCCCCTTAGTCTTAGGTCTTTTAAGCAATGTTTTCATAACTGAAGCGGACATTGAACCAGTGTCCTTACCGGTTCCCTAGTCGGACCGGTCAAACCGGATATAGAACTGAAAGTGTCGTAATAATTATAACAATTAATATGTTTGGCTAATTGGCTCATAAAAAACCATCATTTCTTTTAATTCCGTAATAATTTGAAGGGCCATTATTTTATATCTAGACTTCAAAAGTGAAGGGGTAGGGTACCGCTTCTCAGCGCTCGCAAGCGCACCCTACCCAGCGTCCAAGAAACTCTGCCTACAAAAGGCCAACACAACACACTAAGCGAGGAAAAAGCAGCAGCGCCTAAACCGCGCTGCTCACTCCGCGCAGGGTCACCAGTTGACAGCGCCGGATACATCCCCCTTAGAGTTCAACTTGCCACCTCCCACCAGGTGTCAGCTGACAACCGGTCAGCCGCCTGACACAACCTGACAGCATGAGAAAAGAGACCTTCTGTAGATCCAGCCAGAAGGCGCCACGTGTACCAATGGCAGGGCACCGCCCTGCCATTCAATCATGTAGCGCCACGTGGCCCAATCAAAAGAAAGCCTCTTCAACTTGGATCACTTTACCCAACTAAGGATTGAGATCCAACTAAGTGGACTCCTAAAACTCCCGGGCCCAAGCCCGTCAACACCCAAAATGGGCCTGACTACCTCAGGCCGACGTACCCCCTATAAAAGGAGGCCTTCACCTCCTTTCTTAGGGTAATCAATTCCCAACCAATTAGAAACAATACACTTGTATCATTACTTGTACTTTGTATTTATAAAAGATCATCTCTTGTTAGTGGACGTAGGTCTTACGAGACCGAACCACTTATATCGCTGTCCCTTACGTTATTCTGCTTACTGTTTATGCATATAACCATAGATCAACCATCGTTGTGAGCCAAGGATTATATCCTGCAGTGAACACGAGTCGTTGTACCACACACCTATTACCCCCTCGTTATACTCGTTGTTTCTTCAAAAAGTTTTTTAATAAAATGAATTTGAATTGCATCATGTGTAAAAGCGTAAGACAATTACTGTTTTGTAGTACTACTATATATTAAAATTTACTGCAAAGGCTGCATAATTACTGTATCCTTCTAATCTAGTTTATTATGTATGACTCATCTTTTTTCTTATCTACTCTTCACCTTCTTGCGTTTATAACCACTGATGTTTAAGATGGGATCTTTTTTTGGGTCGAAAACAGAAAGAAAATACTTGCAGAAAGAAAACACTCGTTGTCGCTCAAAGTGCCCTTTAAAAATTGGGCCCGGGCCGGGAGTCCTCCCCGCACCCCCTTAGGGCCGGCCATGAATATAGTCTTTTATAATTAACCTCTTCATATATGTAAACACATACTAGTCCTGCATGATATGACGCAAAACACAGATAGTGATGATCACGTAACATATTAGTTCTTTTATATAAAAAATGTAGTAATATAATTCTCAAATTAAAGAGAATAAAATGTTCATGTTCGTTTTTGTAATAATTTTTTTCTATAAATAATATTAACGTATGAAAAAGTTATTGTCATTTAAAAATCTTTTCAGAAAGTTAATTAAAAGTAAACAATATGTTTTAAAAGATTATACCATATGTTTTATATATTATAATTACTTAAACTTATAAATTTATGTAAAATTATCTTTTCTTCTCCTTGTATTTATCTATATTAATGATATAGTATGTGTGATATCCTACTCTAATCTAAGGGCACATGAATTTTGCATCCTCCAAATCATTAATGCTGAATTGATCAATAGTCCTCTACGAGAGTTAACTAAGAAAAATATATCTTATTATGTTTACAATGCAGGTGCATGCATGTCTAATTATCACATAACAGTAATATTATAGCAAGATGTATAATAAAACATAAATATATAATCTAGAAGTACTGCCATTTATGATTATCACAGCGTAAGTATGTGCTAACTTTCACTTCATTATCTCAAGAAAAAGCACCATTGTTGTATACTTGCATTAAATCTTTAAAGTATAAAAACACCAACTGGAGAAATTTAAAACTTTTAGATCCAGTTTTAACCCTAAGGTGATCTAATTTATCACCAACAACTACGATACAGTGAAGATGAAATGCAGGCTAGCCTTATCGATTTTGTCACTTGAAAAGTGTTGAAAAAATGGTAGTGAAAATGAGTTTTTCATTAATTTTGGACTCAAATAAATATATTTATGTATGTGTTATATAAATAATTATTTGTGGGTTTGTGTACTATATTGTGAGAGCATCACAACGAATCAAACCACGTCCAAAATAGAGCTACGATGAATGAGATATCGAAGCTTGAAAGTTGTAGGTTGGAACAACCAAAGATGTGAAAATGGATTAAGTTTTGTCCCACATTGGTAGGATGACAAAACATGAAGTGGTCTAGTACATGGCGAAAGACCAGGTAGCGTCCTGGTCTCCGCGTTGACGTAAACCGTAACAAATGGCGCATGGGCACTGAGCCGCTTGGCATCCGCGCGCGAGTGACATAGCGGTCCGCGGATGACGTAGCTGCGCAGGACTATAGTGGCGCATGACCAGGTAGCACCGTGGTTAGTGCGCGTCATCCTGGTCTACACCTGATGTTACTGGTAGTCTCGATGGCGCATGTTATGCGCGCATCGGCGTCTAGGAGCAGGAGTCTGTTACGAGTCAGTTGACTTGGTCAAACCGACTGTTTCAAGTCATGCCATAAAGTAACTTGACGGTTTCAAGTTAACCACATAAATCCATATTATTGCAATTCATTGTTATTTATTACAAGATTAATAATCTTGTTAATTACAATAATTAAAGGCAATAATGTTTCAATTTTCTTGTGAATATATATATATGTGTACGTTGAACATATATAATGAGGTAGAGTTCTAGATTAACTCTAATGAGATTCACAAATTGTTTTGTTCCATACCACGAGAGAAAGATTCTCTCAAAAACAATAACTCTCCTTTTCCATGAACACACTTATCATTCGATGCTATCTCGGGCTCAAGACCATCTCCGGCAGTACACTACTGTTCCGGTTGTTATACCCTGGGAGACAGCCCGTCTGAGAGGAGGCGCGGAATCTGTTTTAAGGGCCCCGTGTCAAACACGATCCTCAACCAAAACCATCGACTATTTCCTTATTCTTGCAGAGACGATTAGTAGAAGATGATGCGGTTGAAGTTGCTTGAATCAAGATTCGGTACATTTTACGTTGTATCTTATTTCATTTATTTAATTTTGTAAACGGTATTGTACTTTTGTATTTCCTTCGAATAACGAGAGTATCGTTATTATATTTATTTTATTATTTTAATAAAAGAGTGAACCCAATTTCCTAAAAAAGTCATAGAAATCTTTGACATTAGACCATCTACATCAAAAAACCTTACAAACCCCCACCTTAGTGCCACATAAGCTTCCAAACTTCCTTATAAAACACACACTTTTTGTATATCAACAAATCTCCACAAACCCCCCACTAAAAAAATTCTAAAATTGTATAAAAATTTTTTTTGTGTGTGTATATATAAATAGTATGTTGTGAAAGGGAGGCCACCCCACTCATCCGCACACATGTCCGAAATTCCGTACAACAATTTTGGACCACACCAACAAACTAATTCCACATAGGTGAAGTCCGCTACTCCATCGGTTGCTTGTGTCCATGTCAGTCTGGATGAGCCATATCCGCAACTGGTGTGGATACACTTAAATAGTTGATAATAAATGCACCTGGGCAAATTTATAAGTAATAGAGATATTATCTTCTTTGCTATGATCTATTTTGGATAGAAGAGATGGGAGCATGATTGAAATCCCTAGGGTTTCAAAGGATATAATTCAATGGTTTATGAAATACTTACCGATAAACATAACTTTCTCTTTATTAGAGTTATTAAACGAGTCGTGTTCGTGGGTTGATGAATCAGCCCTACACGATTCTAAACACTATATGAACCCATGATTTGTATTAGACACATGGTAAACGCAAAGATAACACACGCATATGTTTGTTGACACATGGTTGCTAAACGAGACGTGCTCGTAGGTTGACGAATCCATCCGGACAGGAACCTGAAAATTTGACATAAACTCACACCCGAAAAATCATGTCAAACAAGTGAACAAGACTCGAACACAACTTGTTAAACCTGGATTTTTTATATTGTTATTTCTTTTTGCATTTTAATACTCAAAGTTTTCCTTTTTATTAAAAAATACAAATGTATATAATAATAGTTACATTTTAATTATAAAACATTATGACATTAATTCTTTACCCAAGGAATTTCATTTTTGTCATAAAATACCTATTAAGAAAATAAAATAAAACTAACTAGCTAAAAGGGTCAATCCGTGAAACCACCATGTTGACACTAAACCAACCCATTCAGCTAAATGTGCGGGTCGAATTGAAAAATTGAACCTGGTTATACTAAATCCAAATCCATGAATTACATGTTAGCTTCGTGTCTTGTCAAAATTCACACACCTAGGTTGACACAAATTCAACTTGTTTAGCTTGAATTCTTATTTTGTTTTATTAATTTATGTGTTAATACTCTAATTGCAAATTTTAAAATATAACATATAAATGTATATAAAATCAAAGTTGAAATATTAATTTTTATGCTTTTTTTTCATTTTCTTATTTTTTTAGGCTTGTTCTTTTGATACACCCCTATCTATTTAAACCCCCACCACTTATATGCTTCATATAGATGGTCCTTGTAAAGTCAACTCAACTTATAATTTTTGTTTTTTTAGTGTCCCCAATATGCTTCACAGTGGCAGTATAAAGCATATTGAGGGGTGTCAAAATAAGATTGACGTGTTCCAATATCACAACCATTTTTTTATTTTAATTTACTATAAAACACCCGACTAATGTAAGTTATCGTGTAAAATACCTTTATAAGCAATTATAAAAGATCAAAGTGGCCAACCATGCTCGTTGACCTAACTTGACTAGCTTGTTCATCTAAACATGTTCTCGCGTTGGCAACGTGAAACTAAGGAGGTGTGTTTGGCTTACAAATGTTATTGAAAATTGTAATGTATTACAAACGGAAAGTGAAAGTATGTTTATTAAATAGACTAGTCTTATGCTTCTGCGTTGCGACGTGCGCATAAAACCATGCTAAGAAGCACCTATGGTACACCACCACCATCGACCACCAACACTGAAAAAGTCGTATTAAAAAAGAAGTAAACAACGCATAAAATAAAACCGAACGAAAAATAGATTTAAAAACGATAAACTATGCAAGCGAAATGAAAAAAAAATAGAAAACATAACTAAGTCGAAAAGTAGAGAGTCTAAAATTGGAAGTGAAAAAGTGTTAGGGTTATATTGTAAAAGATTTTTAAAGTTGTCACACCCTCAAATTCCACGTGCGGGGTATTACCGCGGGGCGCGTGACACACCAGGATCTAAGTCAACAGTCACAATAAACAACTTTTATTTAAATAAAAATAACATATAAACAACACCAGGTTTCAAAAGTTTAGCGGAAGCGAAATCATGTTTTACAATCCAAGTACAATAATAACAATGTAAAATGGTTCATAATAGCCATTGGGGTTGGTGGCCCAATGGTAGAAGCAAAGCTTCTAGGAACACCTAAGGGGGAGGTCATGGGTTCAAGTCCCACAAGGAGAAGAAATTTGCCGTTCAAAAAAAAAAAAAAAAAAAATGGTTCATAATAATTTTCAAAAGACATGCATGAGACGCCGTGTGACTCCGTGCGCCTAATCTAATCGTGCTACCTTAGTGACCTGAGAAAAATGCTAAAATACGTCAACATATAATGCTGGTGAGTTCACAGGTTTTTAACGTTAAATAACTTTTAGTAAAACCGGATTCACATTACACACTATTACAGTTAAAACTAGTTAGACGTGTTACTCATTACCCAGTGTTCCGAACTACTGATGATAATTAATTACCGGTTTGCCCTATTGTTTGCCTTCGGTTCGTCCTTGGTTTGCCCACTTTTCCCAAAAATACGCCCATATTAATAGTTTGAGTAGCTATAAAAGTTGTCAGTGCACAAGTGATATGATAGTGCTTATGTAGTCCAAAAGTTAAGCGTGTTATAACATGTTTCTTCCCCGAAAATAAAAACAGAAAAGAGGGCAGTGAAACTCACCTTATATTGCATCTTCAAATATTACAAACTGACCATGTGATGATTGTTCCAATTACCGAAAACCTATCATAGGACGTCTATAGGTGTGTTGACCGATAACATGTTAGCCTAGTAACCCTTGGTTGTCCAAACCATGACTTCGTATGTTTGCATAAGCGTTTTGACTTTGACACGACCACACAAGACCCGACATCTCGTTGATGACCCATTACGTAACTTTATTAATCATGAATATGTTTTCAAATAACCGGTCATTCACATTAATAAGTTATTAGGATTGAAATTAACTAGGGGACGAGAAGAGAACGGGACCACCAGGTTACATACAAAATTTTTATTTATTTATTTTTCCCAAGTTAATTAGATATTTTATTTAATAACGTAAAACTCAACAAAATATTAACATCATTCTTCTATTTTGAATTTTAAAACCCTAGGATGGGTGCATGTGCCCACTCCTACCTTCACATCAGCCAATAATACCCCTAACATTATCCCTACCGTCGAAGGATGGCGCCATCATCCCCTCCGCTATTCCCTTGGTGAGCGCCAATCCTAATTTCCTTTTTTTTGGCCGGGGGGGGGGGGGGGGGGAGGGGGGCTTGAACTTGCCAATCAAGTTTCATTTTTTAAACCTTTGTTGAACCACTCACCTACGTGGCGTTGAGTTACGCGGTAAGCAGCATAAGGGATGTAAACCACATCACTCAACCTTAAAACTTACATTATATATAACATATTTAACATAGTTAAAGATAATTATAAACAAACCAAATCCTATTTATTTATTCTAATTAGAGATCCGACTGAATAGGATTTTAGGGATAAGAAATAAACTAACCAAACCATGGATAAATATAAGCGAACTTTTCTTAAATCCAAGTGATCTTTTCGTAAGCGTTTGCCCGCGATCCAATCGGGGGATCGAATTGATTATAAAAACATGAGTTTAATTAGTCGATTTATTAGTGAACAGGGAAAAATATTATCTAGACGAGTAAATAGATTGACCTTGAAACAACGATTAATTACTATTGCTATAAAACAAGCTCGTATTTTATCTTTGTTACCTTTTCTTAATAATGAGAAACAATTCGAAAGAACCGAGTCGACCACTAGAACTCCTAGTCTTAGAGCCAGGAAAAGATAGGTTTACTCTTTATTCACTTGGATTCAAACCCCCATCCGAACTCAAACGCGGATTGCTATTTTGTTGGAAAAATCCAAGAAAAAATATAAATAACTGTGTCTCTGTACCGACTGAACCAATGACTATTCATGATTCCATAATTGAATCAATTCCATACTGGTTCCAAATTAGAGGAATATTATGGTAAAACTTCCTTTAAAACGATGTGGTAGAAAAGCAACGTGCGACTTGAAGGACACGATCCGGTTTGGATTCTTATTCTTACATCCACCATTTTATATAGAAATGAAGGTGCTCTTGGCTCGACGTCGCGGGTGGATGGGACCCAGAGTGAACAAGTAGCTTTGCTCAACCTTTGCTTTCCTTTGACAAGGTAGCTAAGGCTCCAGCTTCGCTTTCTACTTCGCTGTCTTTCTCTAACGAGACAAGTAAAGTACCTTAATTCACTTACAGCAAGATAAGGTATTCAAGCGGGTGAAAGTATAAAGCTACTAACCAGAGTCAGAAAAGTTGGTTGGCATTCAAGCAAGAGAGAAAGAAGTCCCGATCAGGCTACAAGTGGGACTAGAAGCGAGGGCCCCTATTCCGGTCAGCTTGTTAGAAAGGGAACTAGCACCCTAAAGACAACCAAGTCTACTATTCTGAGTTCGAGCCCAGCTCGAAAGTAAAACCTAAGAGCTCGAGCTTGGCTCGGCTCGACTTGAGGTAATTAAAAAATAATTTTAAATGACTTAAAAGCTCGGCTCGAGCTCGCTTCAATAGCTTAAATGAGCAAAAGCTTGGCACGGGCTCGGCTCACCAATATTATTAATTAAAATAGAATACGTTAGCCAATCCCCTTATAGTGGAGTGACATCCTCCTTGCTTTCCTTATGGGAGGTAGGGAGTTCGAGTTCTACCGGCACCAAAATGCTGCTGGTGAGCCGGGTTTTACCATAGTGGGCCTTCGGGCGGAGGGTTTTTCCCAAGAACAAGTGTGAAGTTACTGGTGGACCCGGGTTACTCTCGGGGTACTCATTTGTCCAGTGGGTACTTCAAGAGTGCTCCGGAATCGGGATTGATTTGTTGGCCGTTAAAAAAAAAGAAAAAAGAATATGTTAAAAGGACAAAATCGCATACATAAAAAATGGCAAAATGGAATTTATTAATCTCACCTTTTTTGTAGTTGGCCGATAATAATCCTACATGGGTTTATTCTTCCCACCAGTCCCACCTTTCAGGTGGGATTATTATCAGCCAACTGCAAAAATGTGGGATTAATAAATTCCATTGTGCCTAAAAAAATAATATAACATTTTTTAGGCTCACGGGCCTAAACGAGCTTTGTATGTAAGGCTCGAGCTCGGGCTCGATAACTAAACGAGTCATGTTTCAGGCTCGGGCTCGGGCTTGTTAAGACTCGGCTCATTCGAGATTTTTACCGAGTCGATTCCGAGTATCTCTTATGCCGCTACGTGTCATTTACACCCGTACTAGAGGGGATTGAGGGAGCATAAATTGTTATTATGTTCGGTCCGGTTTATAGGCCCACAAAGATTTTGAATTGTCTCGTTTTTTGTTTGCAAGTTAATTTGACGGCTTATATATTTAGTTTTTGAACTTGAAGATAATTAATCATTATTTTAGACTTGGCTAGAATATTTACATGATTGATGTTTGAAGTTTGCCCGTTTTAACGACTTTAGAATTGTCTATAGTTTCAAACTTTTTTTAACTAATGAAGTAATCTAGTTTTTAAAAGTGTTCGACCAGCAAACCCCCTCTATTACCCAAGGCATTATAGCCTAGTGGTATCTTGGTGGTGAGATAAGACTTAGGGGCCATATGGTCTTGGGTTCGAATCTCACAAAGGGGGTTTTCTCATAATTATGAGTTTCCTCCTGAATTGGTGACTTGGTGGTGGAATATGATCGCGTGGCAACACTGGTGGCACGATGATACTTCAGTGTTCCGTGAGTGATTCCAATTTGTTGGCCGTTCAAAAAAAAGCAAACCCCCTCTATTCAATTAATATTTTAAGTAATGACGTAATCTAATAATTTGATCATTCAATTAATATTTTCTTATGAGGCATTCATTATTCAAACAAGAGAAAGAATCGCTGAGAACTATAAAGACAACCCATGCCACCATATCCAAATGTGATGAATGTTAAGTGTATATATTCTGACCTGCTAATTAATAATAAATACAACAATATTAGATCAAGATACATGAATACACGAATAGATACTGAGTGGCAGAAAGAAGCATTGAAAATTATGATCGTCGAAAGGAGTCCGTGAATGTGATTGGAGTGAGCGAAAAAAACGAGGGATGGACATGGCCACCATTTCCATTGGTACGCAAAAAGAGGCTTCCAACTTGCCCTCGTGCTATTAGTGCATGTGTGTCTAGATATAATTTGTTGTGGAAAATGAAACATTTAATTCTTATTTCCGAAAAAGATATAAATATATTAAATACTTCTTTCTCAACTTTTAACCAACGATCAAATGACAAATGAGAAAACAATAAAACATGAAATGACAAAGGACTAACAAAGGGAATGGAAAATTAAAGGTTAAGTAAGTAATGGAATTCAAGTTTGAAAAAATAGATAATTAATCGTGCCGATGACCTTTTGAACTAGTGAAACTAGGTGTTTATTTCCATCAAAATGGGTTCAAGTTACATGAAGTACACAATATATGGATTTTAAGAGTAGATTTTAGGAGGGTGCGTCACTTAGGTTATAGCCTAGTGGTAGAGAGGAAATCCTTTCTTGGGTGAGGTTGGGATTTCAACTCGAAGGGTATGCAAAAAAAAGGTGTGAAAAGTGTAAAGAAAGGGGTGTAAGAAATTAGCCGTTCAAAAAAAAAAAAAATATTTAGGAGGGTGTGTTCATTGTTTAATGAAAAAGATAATTAATAGTGAAAATTTGGAATACACTTAATGTTGTTATTATTACATAGATAAATATCTATAACTTATAATAAAAGAATTGAACTTTGATGATGTGGCATTCAATGGAGGCCTCAACCCCTCCTTAAATGTGCCACGTGGCATCATGTAGGATTTTTTAATTTTTGAGTTTTTTTAATAAATCTATATATATTATAATTATTTTAGGAAAAGATAAGAATTTAAAAACAAAATTAAATTTTCTCTCTAATGTTTCCTCACATAACTTTTAAACGTTAATATCTTTTATATACGAGATTTTTTAAAGAAAAAAATTAC
Source organism: Ambrosia artemisiifolia (assembly GCA_032199755.1). Taxonomy (NCBI): domain Eukaryota; kingdom Viridiplantae; phylum Streptophyta; class Magnoliopsida; order Asterales; family Asteraceae; genus Ambrosia; species Ambrosia artemisiifolia. The sequence goes on along the minus strand of CM063518.1, from coordinate 11,097,842 downwards.
ACCAAATTAACGAGCGTTTTATTATCTTTCCAACGAGTACCATAGTGCTATATAAAAAACGGAGAAAAAAAACAACTATTTTTATGGGGTTTTGTTTTCAAATATATTTTACTCTACTAATAAATCACAAACGATAAACATAACTTCATAGGCAGAGATTCCTTTTTTTATATTTGAATATGATAACTTAGGGCAGAAATTTGTTTAAAATAAATAATAATAATAATAATCTATAACTTATAATAAAAGAATTGAGTTTGTATGAGGTGGCATTTAATGGAGGCCTCAACCCCCATTGAATGTGCCATGTGGCACCTTACGGTGATAGTATTAAATTTACTGAAGGGATAGGGAGCCTAATCCAGGCGGAAGAGGCATCCCTATCCCCATAACTCAGCTTCCGCGCGCCAATCAGTGGCGCGAGGAACCAACAAAGCGCAACCAGCAATACATGCAAGGAGGCGCGCAAGAACAACTGATAAGCAATAACATCACCTGATAAGCGCGTACCATCACACGCGGAATCTTCCCTTGACAATCATCGTACAGAGTACACAAGACAACAAAAGGAAGATTCACAAAGATTACTGACAGGGTACGCGCCAATAGGAAAGCTACAGGTGGCAAAGTGGTCCAACAACTACAAGACAGGGACAGCAGCATGGCTGCAGCCATGCTTCCACCATACCAGCGTCTACAGTGAACAGCAGACATACCTTGCTGCTGTCAGAAGCATGGTCAACGACTGACAAGGGGCGCCGTCTGCCAACCACGGATCGCCACGTGTCTGCCTCGAGCAACAACCATGCTGCCCCGATGACGTCATGAACAGTGCACCTGTTCTCCCGCCAATTCTAGAGAGAACATTGGATTTGGGCCCAGGTCAAGCCCAATAAAGAATGGTTACTCGTGGGCCTCTCGATCAAGCCCACGAGTTCTCCTATAAATACAAGGATACCTCTCCTTGCCAAAGGATCCAAAAAATAGTTATTGCTAGCCTAGTATTACTTACTTGTACTCTTTGTATTCGATCATTAATAATACCATCGACCGTTCACAGTGGACGTAGGTCAACACTTGACCGAACCACTTACATCTCGTGTTCTCACTTACTTTCACCACACACACACTTACATTGTTATCAAACGGGTTTGACCTTGTGGTTTGGGTAAAGGATTAACCCTGACGACCTTGGGTATTAACCCCACGTAGATTACTCGTAATCTCCGTGATACCTATTGTTTCTTCATTGGCGCCATCCAACGGTTAGAACCGCTCTTTTACTCGTCTTTTCAACCCACCCATGGCTGAACCCAACCCTAACACTGCTGCCATAAATCGTTCCGGGGAGGGAAACACCCAGCTCCCGGAAGACCAAATAACACCACCCACAGTCGTCAAGAAACCTACTTCCAGGCTTCAAAGCCAAGAAGTTGAGGTTCGGGACGCTAATACTGACGACGACAGCAGTGCTAGCTCTGAGGAGGACCTTGACCAATGGCTCCTCCGTCAGAACACGAAGAACGCTGCAATCTACCAGCGTAAGCTCTTGCAACAAGCAAAGAAAAAGGGCAAGGCCCTTACTTATGACATCCCGCCCAAAAAGGGGAAAGACACAGCTGTCTCGGGTGCTGGTCGTAGCGGGGAACTCGGCGGAGACGCCAGGGTTCGGGGCTACGCAAAGCAACGAGCAGAGCCTGATGGCTACGAATCCTCCAGTAGCGACTCAGGCTACAAAGGAAAGAAAAGTCATCATCGCTCGCGCCACGACAATGAGGATGATGACTTGGTCAAACCATTCAGACCAAAGGCTTTCGCCGAAAAGTCAAAATTTGTCGCTCGTATAGCGACAGCAACAATACCAAGAAAAGCAAAACTCCCTAGCAGCATCGGCAGATACGATGGCCTGCGTGACCCAGATGACCACGTGCACGATTTTGAGTGCGCGGGAATGTCGGTTGACTGGCCCGTACAGGTTTGGTGCCATTTATTTGCGCAAACTCTGACGGGCGCAGCAAGGGTCTGGTTCGATAACCTCCCTGCGGGGAGTGTTAAAGACTTTGACGACCTCACCGACAAATTCAACAACCATTTCTCGCATTTGCGCAAGCATAAGAAAGACAAGGCGCACATCCTGTTGTGCCGCCGAAACGACAATGAATCCATTGAGGACTTTATTGTTCGGTTCAACAAGGAGGCCCTGCTAATAGGGTGCGGGGAAGAACTCACAAGGGCAGCGTTCGTGCATAACGTGCGCAGCCCAGAGTTAATGAAATGCCTTACAGGTAAAGATGGCATACCAGAGTCCTGGGATGAACTCATCCACTCCGCAAAGATATATGCCTCGTCTGAGAAGTCCTTCAGTCAGACACACAATTTTCAACACCATCATAATAATAATAAAAATAAAAACAAGTCAGTCTGGAGCCGTATCTCTGGCGCCGCGGATGAGGGAAAATATTCCCCAGCCGGGGATGCCAGGCAGATAATCAGTCCCAAACAAACGCGGGACCAGCGCGGTCATTCAAAGAAAAACTATGACTGGACCCCGCTGACAAAGACACCATCTCAGGTCTTAAAGACTGAACAGGTCACGTTGAAGGCCGCCCCTCCCCTGGCAAAGCGCAAGAATGTAGACCGTAGCAAATACTGTGAGTATCACAACGACTACGGTCACCTCACAGATAATTGCTACACCCTCAAGATGGAAATCGAAACCGCGCTGAAGTCAGGGCAACTCGGCCATCTGGTGAAGAACGTGCACCGCACGGGCAAGAATCAAACAGGTGACGAGAATCAAGATGAAGGATCGCGAAAAAAGATCCGCGACCTGAATACTCATGCCGCCACATTGATCCCTCGTCACCACTGCAACATGACAAAGAAGGGCAAAAGCGCCTACCAAGGAAAGCGCGCCCGAGCGCCACCTCCAACTGATTCATGGAAAGAGGCTGACGTCCTCATGCCAAAGATCAGAGGCGGCGCCTCATGCACAGCCCCTCTTGTCATCACCGCCATTTTTGGGCACTATCGCACGCGCTACATGTTCCTAGATGGCGGCAGCAGTACTGATATCATGTACGAACAATGCTTCCAACAATTAGACCCGGAAGACAAAGCAAAGCTCGTACCAGTCAACGAACCAATCTCCGGTTTCATTCATGAAACCATCATGCCGCGGGGTATGCTGTCCATGCCAGTAACATGGTCGGACGGCACCCACGAGCGCACGGAGATATGTGATTTTATGGTTCTACCGGCTAACTCCAATCACGACATTCTTCTTGGACGGGAAGGCATCGCACGCTTCAATGCCAATGCTTCAACGGCGCATGCGATGGTGGGATTCCCAACCAAAACAGGCATCGCTTTCATCAGAGGCAACAAAGACTGCCATACCACAGAAACCGCCAAGCCGCCAAAAATGGTAAAAACAGACACCCGCGCCGAGCCGGAAAAATGGGTTCTTAACCCTAAATTTCCGGAGCAAACGGTGATCATCGGCCATGAAATCTCCGAGGCCATTCGAAACCACTTAAAACAGCTTCTAATCAGTAATATTGATGTGTTCGCGTGGCAACCAGCCGACATGGTTGGGGTCCCGCGTGACATAGCGGAACATAGACTCAATGTCTACCGCTCAGTGGAACCAATAGTGCAAAAGAAGCGCAGCATGGGCCCGGAGAAAACAAAGGCCATGAACGAACAAGTCACCGAGCTGCTCAACGCGGGTATACTTCGACCAATCAGGTACCAGACATGGGTAGCTAACCCAGTCATGGTAGCTAAAGCAAACGGCGGCTGGCGCATGTGTGTCGATTATAAAGATATCAACAAAGCGTGTCCAAAGGATTGCTATCCTTTGCCAGAGATCGACCTAAAGGTGGACTCTTTAGCCCCATACCGCTTTAAGTGCTTCTTAGACGCGTATAAAGGCTACCACCAAATCCAAATGGCAAAGGAAGATGAAGACAAGACGGCATTCCGCACAGACGCGGGCATTTTCTGTTACACTAAAATGCCGTTCGGTCTGAAAAACGCGGGAGCCACTTACCAGCGCCTCATGGACACCGCCTTCATCAATGAAATCGGCGTACGGCTTGAAGTGTACGTCGACGATCTCGTAATTAAGAGCAAAGATGAGAGCGACATGCTTAAGGATATCCAACAAACGTTCACACAGTTGCGCAAAGTGCGCATGAAGCTCAACCCCAGCAAGTGCTCCTTCGGGATGGAAGAAGGCAAATTTCTAGGGGTCATCGTAACGCGCGATGGGTTCCGCGCTAATCCAGAAAAAGTACAAGCCATAGAAAGAATGCCTTCACCCGCTTCCATCAAGGAGGTACAAACACTCATGGGCCGCCTCGTGGCCCTCAACCGGTTTCTATCCAACTACGCTTCAAAGTCATTTCCGTTTGTGGACACTTTGAAGAACTGTTTAAAGAAAAGCAATTTCCGTTGGACACCAGAGGCGGAATCGGCATTCAAAGAAATGAAACAATGCTTAATGAACCTTCCGACGCTAACAGCGCCCCTCCCCAAAGAGCCATTGACACTGTACCTCTCGGTCACGGACCGCGCAATAGGTGCAGTCCTCATGGTGGAGCGCAAGAACGTGCAAACGCCGATATACTATATCAGCCGCACGCTTCTAGATGCGGAAACAAGGTACACAATCATGGAAAAGCTGGTTCTCGCTCTGGTGCACGCATCCCGAAGGCTCCGCAGATACTTCCAAGGGCATCCGATAAACGTCCTCACGGACTACCGGATAAACGACATACTCGCCAAACCCGAGCTGTCGGGGCGGCTGGCCAAATGGGCCATTGAACTTGGGGAACACACGATCCACTACAAGCCCCGCCCCGCCATCAAGGGCCAAGTCCTTGCGGACTTCGCCACGGAAATTCCCGCAGATAAAGTGCCCGAATGTCAAGCGGAAGAAACTCCCGCGTTAGCGCAAGACCCATCACAAAAATGGTCCTTATTTACGGATGGGGCCTCAAACGAGGATGGCGCTGGCGCGGGATTGCGCCTTATCAGCCCAGACAAACAAGAGTTCACGTACGCCATCCGCCTCGACTTCAAAAGCACGAATAACGAGGCGGAATACGAAGCGCTGCTGGCAGGCCTCCGCATTGCGGAAAAAATGGGGGCCAGGCACGTGGAGGCACACGTGGACTCACTACTTGTAGCGCGGCAGATCAACGGGGTTTACGACGCAAAGGACGAGACCATGGCGTTATACCTCGAACAGGCCAAACAGCTGATGCGCCGATTCGACTCATGCAAAGTCGAGCACATCCGGCGCAGCGAAAATAAGCCCGCCGATGCGCTAAGTAAAATGGCATCAACGGTCTTTGAGCATATGGCCAAAGAGGTCCGCGTCGAGATCCTGGACAAACCATCTGTTCCGCTGCGACAAGTCAACATAATCCAAACAGGAAGCGCATCTTGGATGGCTCCGATCAAGGCCTACTTGTCATCCGGCACCCTGCCTGACGAAAAGTCAGAGGCCCGGAAGATCAAGAACAAGGCCCTACAGTACCAACTCATCGATGGCATCCTATATCGCCGCTCTTACCTGGGACCGCTATTGCGCTGCGTAGACTCCGCAGATGCTTCCTTTCTTTTACGAGACATACATGAAGGGACATGCGGACTACACGCGGGCCCAAGAATGGTGGTGGCGAAATTAATGAACGCGGGGTACTACTGGCCGGGGATGCACGTGGACGCGGTCAACGAGTTGCGCAAATGCGACAGTTGCCAGCGCCACGCCCCGAACACCTTACGGCCCAAAAACAACCTGGTGCCAGTCACAGCGGCATGGCCGTTCCAAAAATGGGCTATTGATTTGGTAGGCCCATTCCCGACGGCTCCAGGAAACGTAAAGTACCTAATCGTCGCCATCGACTACTTCACAAAGTGGGTCGAGGCGAAACCGCTAGCAAAAATTGACGGCGCACACGTCAAAAAATTCATCTGGGAATTCATCATTTGCCGATTTGGTCTACCGCTGCAATTGGTAAGCGACAATGGCACACAATTTGAAGACCAATCCTTACAAGAATGGCTATCTCAAATGGGTGTCCAACAAATCTTCACATCTGTCGCGCACCCTCAAGGCAACGGCCAAGTCGAACGGGCCAATCGTACTATTGTTGAAGGTATCAAGGCACGGCTGGGTACCAAGAGAACAGGGTGGGTAGACGAAATACCCCATGTCCTATGGGCATACCGTACCCTCACCAAAACAAGCAATGGCGAAACGCCATTCAGCTTGACATACGGAACGGAGGCGGTCATACCCGCCGAAATCGGCTGCCCCTCTGCAAGAGTACTCATGACCAACAAAAGAGACAACGACAAAGAACTCCGCCTAAACCTTGATCTCCTAGATGAACGACGTGAACTCGCCGCAATCAAAGAGGCGAGGTACAAAACGCAGCTAGAGCGCTATTACAACAAGCGCGTCAAAGCCTGCACATTCAAGATCGGCGACTACGTTTTCCGAAACAACGAGGCTTCCAACGCCGAAAAGCCCGGAAAACTAGCCCCTACCTGGGAAGGCCCATACAAGATACAAGAAATACTCGGCAAAGGCGCTTACGCGCTAGAAAGGCTTGATGGAACACCTATCCCCAGATCTTGGAATGCAGCACAATTGCGCCGCTGCTACTTGTAAAACACTTGTAATTACGGCTACACATGCCGCGTCTATCAATGAAAATTATTCCCTATATCTGTCATTCTACTTGTTTTTCCGCGCCAAGGTCTTCAAGACTTGAGCAAAACTATCGTCGGACCACAAACAAGGCGGTGCTAACATGATAAAGTCTTCTAGACATGCTTCGCGCACGTCGGACTTATAAAATCATACACCAACGCCACAATAGATGGTCTTCAAGACAAGTTTACTTGCCGGACTTAAAGACGCGCGCCGCTAGAACAAACTTAAAGCCCTGTCTTCTAAACTTGTAAAACAAGTTGGACAAAGAGCAAACTAGTTCAGCGCGCAGTCATGGGTCTTCTAGGCAAGGCGCACACGCGCTTAACTCGGACCTTATGGCACAAGTCGCGCCCCGCTATAGTCTTCAAGGCAAATACTTAACACGCCGGACTATCTAGCAGGACGCGCGCCTAATTTTAACTTGTTAAATCAGGTGACGACTTGGTTAGATAAGTTAAGTTAGGACGAGAAACACAAGATATAAGGAAAAACAAAATTTTCATTCATCGTGAGGGACTCAAAAACCCTTAGTAATTACAAGATATTTACAAAAAACAAAAAGAAAAGAGAAGACAAGCGCCTATTAAACTAAACATTTGAAGTGCCTTCGCCACTGGCTCGTTGGCGCTCTTCTTCAAGGCGCTTGCGCTCCTCCTCCTTGGTCAGCTCATCAGATTTGTCGATGTAGTACTTGAGGGCGGACAAAGGATCAGCATTTTTGTTGCAGTCTGCAACCACTTGAAGTATTGGGAAATCCACCTTCTCAAATTTGAGGAGCTCCGCCTCATAATCATCCTTCAGGGGCTTCCCATAGTGTTCCGCATCCTCGATCCGCCCACCATTTTGAGCTGCCAAGAAACCATCTTCATAGCCTTCACCATACCCATAAGCATGGGCGGTGGCGGCTATGGCAGCGACTTGGTCGCCCAGATTAGGCTCTTGCCAAAACCTCTTGAAGACCTGCAAAAAGAGTTAAGTTAGCATGAAAACTTCAAAAGGTAATGCAAAAGGCGCTAAAAGAGATACACTTACCCCAGTGATCCCATCAGTCATCATCCACTTGATGGCATCCTGTGTCTGCGTCTGGGCGCCCATCGCTTCTTCCAAAAGACGCTGGGCTGTCTCACACTCCTTGACAGCCGCAGCGCGGGCTTCCTCGGCCGAGCCAAGGTCTTGCTCCAAATCCTCCTTTGCATGAAGGATCTGGACCCTCTCCTGCTCCAAGAAGGAGACGCGCTCAGTAGCTTTAACGAGATCCGCATCCTTGGACTCAAGCTCCAAGCGCTTCTCTACGACTTGCGCAGTCCGTTCAGAGAGGGCCTTGCTCTTCTCCTCCACTTGCCGAGTCAGCACCCTGCTCTCCTCTTGCGCCTCGGACAGAGCCTGCCTTAACTTCATGGTTTCAGCATTTGTCTTTTTGCAAGACTCTGTCCATCGGCGCTTATCCGCCGCCGCGTCCCCTTCCAACTTGGTGATCTTAGCCTCTGCATCATGGGCGCGGCGACGGTACTTGGTAATTTCAGCCTTGAAGGCAGCCTCTTTCTCAGCGAGGTCTGCCTTCTCCGCCTCCAAGCGCTGGATATCTCGCCACACCGCCGCATCTCGGCGGCGCAGCGAGTCAACCATAGATAGCTGAGTCGCCTGATTAACGCACAAAGCAGCCATAAGGTCTGCGCGACTCAGCATATCTTGATGCGCGCGCTCGTAGGGAGGCACCACCTCCCTAACAAACTCCTCGGCGGCCAAGGAGTTGGAGAATAAAGTATTCTCCCTGACCGCCCACCGAGGGCGCCAAATTGCATCGCCCCCGGACCACCTGGAGCCATCATACCCGCCTGATGACTCCCTATCATCAACCCTGGAGAACTCGCGCCGAGCTTGACGCGAGCCCTCCGCACTGCCACCAGCGCCTGACGCCAAAAGGGCCCTCTCAAACCCATCCATTTCATGAGAGCCCTCGGCGCTGGTACGAGCACCCTGCTCCGCTTGTTCCTTCAACTGGCGAGCCTTCTCCTCCAAGAACTGTTGCTCTTGAAGACGAAGGCGGTCCGCCTCAGCTTTCTTAGCCGCCTCAGCCTTTCGCCTGGCTTCATCGGCGGCAGCCTTCTTCTCAGCCTCAGCTCTGCGCAGCGCTTCATCGGCCGCCGCTTTCTTTTTGGCCTCCGCCCTACGAAGGGCTTCATCGGCCTCAGCCTTCAAGCGGGCTTCCTCCCGCTGCGCTGCCTCTTGCTCTTGAAAGAGCATATCCACCTCTGTCCTACCCGCCTCCGCAGATGGAGATGTGGGAGGAGGAGTTGGCACAATCTTCGGCGCAACTGCAGAAGCAACAAAGTGTTAAGAGCAATTAAAGAAAAAGACATCAGAAAAAGCAAAAAGAAATTAACTTACCAGGGGCTTTCTTCTTCAACAGCTTCTGGAACAGAGGCTGACGTGTAGGCGCCGCACCTATACCCACACTAAAAGTGGGGGCAGTCACCCCTCCAGCGCTGGAGCTCTTCTCTAGCACCACCCCTTGCGCCGGCGACAAGGGGGAAGCAGTGGTCTCTGCAACAGGGGTTTCAACCCCACCACTCTCCCCGCCGGTGGCAGCAGCAGCTTTCTCCAAGTTGGCAGCCGCGCTGCTGGAAGTGGCGCCAGTGGTGCGCCTCTTCTTCCTTTTCTCCAACTTGGAGGGCTCTTCCTCCTCCTCATCCTCTGACGCGGGCCCGTCCTTCCTTCGGCGCCGCCCCTTCACCACTTCACCTACTGAAACGGAAGAGCCCGAATCAGAACTTGTCAAAGGGCGTTGGCGACGTTTACGTCTCCGCGGAGCGTGTTTCCAACGGCCACGCCCCGCGGGCGCCTTTTGAACCTCCACAATCTCCACTGAGGAGTCAGAGGCATCATCGCCAAACAGGCTAGAAAACAAAAGTTGGTGTGACTCACCTGTGGTGTAATAGGGCTTGGGCGCAATGGTCAGGTCAGGATAATAAAACCTGTCCACAAACGCCTCAAGGCAAGACGCCTCTCCCTCCGCCAAGCGCCTCCACTTTATGCCCTTCTCTTGACGAGCGGCATAAAATTGAAACTTGCTCACACCTGCGCAAGAAACAGTTAGCACAATATGACATACAATTCAAAGACAATTAAATGAAAAACTGTGCTTACCCTCCGCAGCAATGTAGGGTTCCTTTCCTGGACCCTGAGTCAGACAGCTCATCCCCAGAAGGCAAAAGATGCCATCTGTGAGATTTTTGAACTCAAGCTTGGTGGCGTTGGCGGTGAGGGTGGTGAACCAGGCCTGTTTCTTGAAATCCTTCATCACTGGTATGTCAGCCACCCGCTGACCGTCTGCAATAACTTTCCAAGGCAGACTGATGGGGATAACCCCCCTCTTCACAAAGAAGAATTTTTCCTTAGCCCAATGAAGGGACTTGGGGGTATGGGTGGCCATTGGAGGCACCTTTGGGCGCGGCTTGAACGAGAACCACATCTCGTCACGCGCAAGAAAGTAAAAGACATTGAGCATCTCCACAGTAGGCTCAATGTCTAAGGCGCGGCAGGACGCCTCAAAATGTACCAACCTCAGCATCCCAAAGGCGGTAAGCTGGGTTGGCCCAACACCATAAGCAACCAGAGTATCAATCTGGAAGCGGGTGCAGGGTAGCCGGAAGCCACACTTGGTGAAGTGGGCCTCATAAAGGGCAAGTTGCCCAGGTCCAGCAGAGAGCACATTCTCCGTCGGAGACGGCAGAGTTGGCTCCCACTCTGGCAAAATGCCATAACCCCTGCAAAAGTTATCAAAGGCCTCTTCAGACCAAACACAGAAAGTGTTTGTCATGAGCTTTCGCTCTTTGATTCTTCCGTGCTCCACCTGCACCTCCTCCTCCACCTCTTCAATCACTGGCTCCTTGCCGGTAACATCGCCGGAAGGAGACCCAATGTTAGAAGCTTCTGACATCTTCAAAAAGGAATGAAAGAAAAGAAAAGAAATCAAGGTAACTAACTGGAAATGGTTGAAGACTCGCCGGAAAACTCAAGAAGTTCGCCGGAAAACTCAACAGATTCAACGAACACTTTGAAGATCAGTCGGAATCTTCAAAGAAAAACAAAGAAAAAGAAAGAAACTAAGAACAATCAAAGAAAACGAAGAAGATCAACAAGAAGTTTCACAATAAATCTTTGAAGATTGACTAAACAATCTTTGAAGATTCAAAGAAAACTTCAAATGATCGGAAGTGTTTTTTGAAATTGAGAGAGTGCAAGAAGAAGGGATGAACAAATGAACGAGTAACCGTCCAACATGCATCCCAACTCATATATATACCCACTGCATTAATGGCAGTGGGGCCCAAGGAGAAAAAAAAACGTCGTCACACTTTTTCAAAATTTGGAGAAGCAGATGACGACACGTGTCCTCATGCGCGAGTGAACGGCTAAGATCAAACAAGGATAAACAATCCAACCGTCACGCGACGGATGGCTGACACGTGTCACCAGATCTCACCAACGTAAACTGACCAGGCGCGTGAAGCATCACGCGTCTGACAGACTTCACGTGCCACTCGACACGTGGCAAAAGCACAACCACACCAGCAACAAGTGGGGCGCGTGACAACACACGCGCCTGACACAGACGAAATGTTGGTAACTGCACCATAATGAGGGGACAGCCAACAGTCAGCACAGCAGACGAGGCTGACTCGTCAGCAACCCTCAAGCTTCCATCACAAGTAACTGATCATTCGAATTCCAGGCGCCTTAACTCCTATTTATGAGAGACAAATTAAATGCCAATGATTCAAGATTTATTGCAACTGCGGAAGAACTGCAACATGGCGCAAATTTGACGTAAAACCAAAAAAGACGTTCTCCGCCCAGCGCCTTAACAGGTCATGGCGGCAAACTTCTTTCCTGGCGCAAATTTGACGTAAAACCAAAAAAGACGTTCTCCGCACAGCGCCTTAACAGGTCTTGGCGGCAAACTTCTTTCCTGGCGCAAATTTGACGTAAAATCAAAAAAGACGTTCTCCGCCAAAATTTGCAGAGGAACAAATTTCAAGACACACCAGCAGATGAGCTTTCATCCGCGACCTCATACTTTGAGTCTAGCGCTCCACCTACTCTTCACAAAGAATAGGAGAAGCCCTAGACTAGGGGGACTTGAAGGGATAGGGAGCCTAATCCAGGCGGAAGAGGCATCCCTATCCCCATAACTCAGCTTCCGCGCGCCAATCAGTGGCGCGAGGAACCAACAAAGCGCAACCAGCAATACATGCAAGGAGGCGCGCAAGAACAACTGATAAGCAATAACATCACCTGATAAGCGCGTACCATCACACGCGGAATCTTCCCTTGACAATCATCGTACAGAGTACACAAGACAACAAAAGGAAGATTCACAAAGATTACTGACAGGGTACGCGCCAATAGGAAAGCTACAGGTGGCAAAGTGGTCCAACAACTACAAGACAGGGACAGCAGCATGGCTGCAGCCATGCTTCCACCATACCAGCGTCTACAGTGAACAGCAGACATACCTTGCTGCTGTCAGAAGCATGGTCAACGACTGACAAGGGGCGCCGTCTGCCAACCACGGATCGCCACGTGTCTGCCTCGAGCAACAACCATGCTGCCCCGATGACGTCATGAACAGTGCACCTGTTCTCCCGCCAATTCTAGAGAGAACATTGGATTTGGGCCCAGGTCAAGCCCAATAAAGAATGGTTACTCGTGGGCCTCTCGATCAAGCCCACGAGTTCTCCTATAAATACAAGGATACCTCTCCTTGCCAAAGGATCCAAAAAATAGTTATTGCTAGCCTAGTATTACTTACTTGTACTCTTTGTATTCGATCATTAATAATACCATCGACCGTTCACAGTGGACGTAGGTCAACACTTGACCGAACCACTTACATCTCGTGTTCTCACTTACTTTCACCACACACACACTTACATTGTTATCAAACGGGTTTGACCTTGTGGTTTGGGTAAAGGATTAACCCTGACGACCTTGGGTATTAACCCCACGTAGATTACTCGTAATCTCCGTGATACCTATTGTTTCTTCATTTACTATTAAAAAAAATACCATGTGGCAAATTAACAAAAACAAATAATAATATAAAACCTACTCTACTAAAATTAAATTGAGTTATTTTAGGAAAAAATAATTTAAAAACAAATTAAAATTTTTCTCTTTTATGTTTCCTCCCATAATTTTTAAACGTTAATATCTTTTATATACGAGAGTTTTTAAAGAAAAAAATGACACCAAATTAACGAGCGTTTTATTATCTTTCCAACGAGTACCACAGTGCTATATAAAAACGGAGAAAAAAACGACTATTTTTTGTGGGGTTTCGTTCATACAGGAAAAAAAACACAATGTGTTTATTCATTAATCATGTTTTTTATTTTAAACCAGGTTCTTATCTATGATATTGAAATTCAGCCCAATCGTCATGCTATCATTGGAATTTTACTATTTAAAGATGCATAGGTATACTTCATCAAGAGAAGCTAGGAGAAAGAATCGCGCAACACTGCAACACATTGTGTCACCTTATAGCAAGGTTATTTTGTTATTTATTTAATTACAAGAGTAATAATTATAACTATTAGTATTATTAGAATTGTTATATTTTTTAACCCCGGGACGCTCCCGGGATAAAAGCTAGTTGTGTATATAACACTATCCGTTGTGGCCCGCGAGCAGCCTGCCGCGAGCCACGATGTGATCCAGGTAGATAGCCTGGCCTATAACGGTGGTCAGCGAACGGTCCCGCGAGCTAGCCCAAGCGACGAAGCTCGCGTGCGCTAGCGGGTGCAATTCCAAAGTTGTTGGCCGTTGGCAGCTAGCTAACGGTCAGAAATTAAATTTTGCTTGATTTTATAAAATTTTACATGTATATATATAGATGTTTAGGTTAATTTTTTTTTATCATTCACTTGAACAAATGGCAAACCTTAATCCAATCCCCCCCCCCTCAATGAACCGTGTAACACTACCGTGGAGTTTAGAGGAAGAACTTTGTTTGGTGGATTGTTATATCTGCCAACAAGGGATCGGAGGAGAATACGACCGAACCAAAAGCTTTTGGAAAGGGGTTGTCACCCGATTTAGGCGACGAAGGGGTGAGAACGTTCGTTCAACAGATATGATTTATGGAAAATACTGTTCCATCAAGGCGAAGTGCACTATTTTTGAGGGGTTCTTCATGGTTGCAAGGAGAGCCAACCCGGGTTTGAAAGATGAAGACTGAGTTGAAATGGCTCGTAATCAATATCGAGACACCCACAATGATAACTACCCACATGAACAAACGTGGAGACTTATGAGATGATATTTTCTAATGTAGTCTTCTTCTTTTTTATGTTTTTAATAATGTTTTGATGTTTTTTATTTTATGTTTTTTATGCAATGGAATGTTTTTTTTATGTTTTTAATGGAATGGTTTTTTTATAAAAAAAAATTGTGCTAAATAAATATATTTGGTAAACAAAAAATAACCGCTGACCCTTAGCCACAACACCCTGCCACGAGCGATCGCCGGGCGCTAATCAGTGCCACATAGGCGTTGACGTGGTTAAATATTATTCGATAAATCTATCAATAAGCTCTACCCACAACGGATAGTCTAAAGCAGTTAGAAAATAAGAAAACTTGTAACGTGAAGGTTAGTAACTTTATCACTGATGATAATCAAATAATATGAGAATTAATAAATTTACAATATGATTGAAGAAAAAAAATTATATTTAACTAAAACTGCTAGAAAAGGTGGCTAAAAAAAGAAATCGCATGAAAAAACAAATAAGACATGGCCACTAGAGGAAACGGATTTGATGAAATAATAGACAGGGATCGATGGCATCTTGCAAATTATTTAGTTTATAATAAAAAACAAACTAATTGAACATTACATAAAGCCGTTAGGTTGCGATTATAAGACTTTTCATTAGCTTAATTATGAGAAACGGTTCATCCGGTGATAGTAATTATGATCTGTTTTACGGTTGTCAGCTTATTAGACTATGGGGTGTGGTTCCCCTTCCCCCTTCCTTCCCCTTGTCCACCTCAGCGCCACATCATTTTCTCCTTTTCTTCCTCCTTCTAGGGAAATGGTTCCCCTTCCCCCTTCCTTTTTTTATTATTTTTTTTTGATTTATTTTATAGACTTTATTTTTCATTAATTTTTTTTCATTAAAATTAAAAAACAAATTACATGAAAATTAAAAAAAAACGAAAATAATACCAAAAAAAAAAAAAACAATTCGGATGACACAAATTAAAAAAAAAAAACAAACCTAAACAAATTAAAAAAAAAACAAACCTAAACAAATTAAAAAAAAAACAAACCTAAAGAAAGTAAAAAAAATACAAACTACTCGTCACCAACATCATCGACCCGAAAATTGTTCCAAATATGGTCGATTAGATCCGTGCAAAGATTGTTGTGCACGGTACTATCCTCTAGTGCCCACCGGTTCGATTGTTGTTGTCCCTGGTCAACCGGCTCGATATTCTCTTCAACGTCATTCGGGTCATACTCACATATAGCGCGGCCTTCATCTTCGATTATCATGTTATGTAGTATCGTACAAGCGTACATAATATACCTCAAGTTTTCTGGATGCCATGCACGTGCGGGCCGCCCAATAACATGCCATTTAGAATATAAGATATGAAATACAATAAAAAATATGATATGAAATACACGTGCGGGCCGCCCAATAACATGCCATTTAGAATATAACATGCCATTTCTGGATGCCATGCACGTGCGGGCCGCCCAATCTATTTTTAAAATATAAGATATGAAATACAATAAAAAAGTAGTAAAAAAATTAACAAAATAAGAAATTTAAAAAGTATAAGAAATAAAATATACCCTCACGATCTCTGTTTAATGCGGCGCGTCTTGTTCTTGGTTCCGAATTTGTTTCCTCGTCACTACTGTCGTTTACGAACTCCAACAATATGTTTGCCGTTTCAACCATCGTGCTCGCAAAAAAATTGGCAACGTTTGCCTCTTCTGACGACGAACTCATGCTTGTATAAAATTAGGTGAAAAAGGCTAGAAATTATTATGTGGTTTTATAAAAAATTAGGGTGTAAAGTTTATAAAATATGAAGTGTTGTGTGAAGTAGGTTTGAATTGGTGGTAGGATTTTGAAGTTTTATAATATATATATATATATATATATATAAAACGTTTTTTTTTTTCAAACGGTCACTTTCCAACGTTCCACAAAGTCCAACGTTCAAAAAATCATTGGGAAAAGGGACGGGGTGGACGGGGGAATTCTCCCGAGTTCACCGAAGCATCTTCGGGGGGGGGGGGGGGGCGGTGTTCCCCTTCGGGGAAAAGGCCAGCTCATCCTTCCCGAGCCTTTCCCCACCCCACACCCCACAGTCTTATAATCATCCAGCGGTTAGAAGTTAGAATTTTAATCATACCTTAGCTGGTTACCAATAACAACCGATTTTTATGAAATCACTCATCCTAATACTATTTTCACCAAGTACGCTTAACTATAGAGTTTATCCCCAAATGCTTTTGGTCCCCCCCCCCCCCCCCTCCCCCCCCCCCCTTTTTTTTTACTAACTAGATTAAAATACAATAATGAATTTAAAGAAAGTAGCCAATGAACTTTTGGTGTTAGAATTCGAGTGAGAGTGTTAATAAACTGTGGGCGGTGACTTTTAGAAGTTTGAAATCACTTTGCAAAGCTTTTTAATATTAATACAGCTTTTGCATGAAAGGGGTGTCTAGGTTCGTTGGTTGCTTAGTTGTGACTTGTGGTGGATCACTGGATTAGATTAAATATGATGGGCGAAAGAATCGGGTCAAGTTAAAATGGTTCGGTTTTCTCGTGAAAGAAAGTGTTCGAAAATCTTTCCTTTCATGATCTTCTATTGTATGTTTATCTGGTTTAACTAAAACTAATTCACTCTAGATGCAATACCATAATCATTTGTATTATCCAAAAGAAGATTATCCAAGTTGTATTTTTGACAGTATTATGGTGCACATGACTAGTCAGCAAGGAAAGATAAAGCTTTTAATAGTGTTGCATTTTATTGTTTTGGTTTCCTTGCTATTGAGATGGTGAAACTACTTAGTAGAGTCCAACAAGTATGCATGGTAATGTCATGACCTAAGATCTATGCATGCAGGTTTTAAAGACTTGGTTTTGCTATTAAAATAAGGCTAACGATACACCTTGTTGCCCGTTAATTACCTCCTATTTTGATGTATTAATTTGCAAATGAGAAATGAAAAGAAGAATATGAATTAATTGAACAACGCCATAGTATGAGTGTATTTTTTTTATAAATGATGTCAATTTGATAAAAGTTCTACTCGAACGGGTCAAATATATTTAATATTTTTATTATCACAAATCAAGCATATACCATCCAAACAACATCATTGTCGGTCCCTTATTCGTTTTTGTTGGTATCGTAACCTATATATCCAGTGTTGGTACCCTAACAAATCAAGCCGATAACGATCAAACATCATTGGTAACCAATACGCGTATTTGTTATTATGGTTTTCAACCGATGAAAACATGTGAGGATTTCTATGTTCGGTGCCGGTATCATACTGGTACTGTATTGAACCGAACCGATACTAACTGAAAGTTCGCTGCGTGAGGAAATCTATCTAGTTCTTGTAATGAATGAGGGTTAGGACATATATATGTGTGAACTTATATTGTGAATTTAACTAGATTTTTTCTTTATTAAACGACTTAAAAGAAAGTAAAAACTCACATGTTAATGAGTCTTAGGACATATGTGAACTTATATTGTGAATTTAACTAGATTTTTTTCTTTGTGAAACGACATACGTTTAAAATCATCTCGACCTTAACAAGCAAAGATTAAAACATGTTCTTAGTGCATAAATCGATTTTCTTCCTTAAAGATAACAAAGTTAGCATTATTAGTTGGTTGGCCTTAGTTTTGACTCGATAATCTCGTGTAACTTAATGCTTTAGAATAAAAATCTTTCAATAAACCAACCCATATACACTCAAAGTATTTACTTATTCAATGAATAAATGAGCACTTTAATGACTTTTAATTAACAGCTTTCTTTTATATATGGCAAAAAAACCACTCATGTCCGCGAACGCAGAGAGCGCTAATAACCCGGCCCGCCACATTCTATGGAAAACCCATCACCAAAGGTCCATTGTGGTGAAACCTCAAGCTCAACCCAGAAAATTTTATTTCAAGATGAGGTGTTAGTGCACGATGTCCCTAGGCTAGTATATAAGTTGTTTGGACGTATTTCGGGGTGTTTGGAGGCGTTTATACGCGTTTTGGGGGTCTCGGGGAGCTGCATGCGATTAGCTGTATATAGCAGGCGATTAGCAGGTGGGCTGTACACGATTAGGGCCTAATCGCATGGCCCATTAGGCGAGTAGGCCATGTCAGCTAGCGATTAGCTGGCTAATCGCCATACCTGCTGCTGCTAATCGCATGTCAGTAGCTGGTCGCACCCGGGTGGTATAAATACCCTCTTTCTTAACCCTAGACCTCAGTTCTTGCCTCACACACCCTCCAAACACCCTCCCCTGGTCATAGGACGTCTGATTTGATCATTGTAAACACTTGAGCTCTGTTTTAGTGATTAATCTATAATCTTTTGACCCGTGTGTGTGTAGTAATTACTCGTTTCATTGTTTCAATCGTTGTTTCTGTTATTAGATCATCTTAGAGGGATTCCGCACCTCTAGGATAAAACCCGTGATTGTTGGAACGCGAGTTCGACGGTCCTAACAAGTGGTATCAGAGCCGAGGCTCTTATCACGGGTGTTTTGATAACAAAAACGAGCAAAAACAGGTTGGTTTTGGTGTAAAAGTTGAGATTTTTAATCAAAAACCTGTTCTTAGTTTGAAACTTTGAGTTTTTATCAAAAACCCACATTTTTCAAAACTTTAGTGTGTGTTTTTCGGTTAAAAACGTGTGTTTTTGATCAGGTTTTGCTCTAAAACTATTTTGGTAACTTGTCTAATCATTTGGGATCAAAATACAATGTTTTAGATAAGATTTTGGGTCAAAATAGGTGTTTTTTGAGCAAAAGTGCGGCTGCAGATCAGATCAGGCGATTAGCATCAGACAATTAGGGTTTGCTAGCAATTAGCTGCTACTCGCGTGTACTTTGCTAGCAATTAGCTGCTACTCGCGTGTACTGTGCTAGCAATTAGCCATAATCGCCTGATATCTCCTAGCAATTAGGTGCTACTCGCATGCTACCTTCCATGCGATTAGCCCTAATCACGTGACATACCATATTGCCTGAAAACTCCATAATCGCCTTCAACTACTAGCGATTAGCCCTAATTGCCTTCATTTTGCTAGCAATTAGCCCCAATTGCCTATACTTGCTAGCAATTAGCCCTAATCACGTGACATACCTATATTTACTAGCAATTAGCCCTAATCGCCTATACCACCTAGCAATTAGCCCTAATCACGTGCAAAAACCTCATAATCGCCTAAGACTCATAGCAATTAGCCCCATAATCGCCTAAAAGGTTCTGGAACATAAAAATTGACTAAGTATTGGACTATTAACATACGTTAACATACCTTAACATATGGCGAACCCTTGGGGACATCTGAGTCAACCGAGAACTCAGTATAACCAGCAAATGAACAACCAAATGAACAATCAAGCAAACGTGCCCACGAACCCTTGGCAGTTTTCAGCTGAACGAAACGCGCAACGGATGCAACAAGCGCAAATGCAAGCGAATGTTGTCGGATTCAATCCGTGGGCGCTAGCTGCTCAACAGCAAGCAATGAATGCGAATCCTTGGGCACTCGCAGCTGCTGCTAACTCTCAGACAAATCAGCTGTCGTCCGTTCTTATCAGTGACTTAGAGACGGGCAGTTCTAACCGAGCACCGAAACTGCAGTATATGGCAGACTATCATGGTTGGAAAGGCAGATTTCAGTCACACGTTGAGGGTATCGATGGCTTGGTATGGTCAGCTATCGAGAATGGGTACACAAGGCCGCTGGTTGAAAACTCCACTACTCCGGTCTCTATAGAAGACATGTCTGAGGAACAGAGGAAGAAGTATAACTATGAGAAAAAGGCGATGGCAGCGTTGAAGCAGGCACTTCCCAAAGACATTCTTCATCAGTTCGCGCAGTGTACTACTTCGCAGATGCTGTGGTTAGCGCTTGCTGAGCGTAATGAGGGGAATCAGAAGACACGGAAGGTGAAGGTGGATCAGTTAAAGAAGGAGTTTGAGAATTTCAGTGCGATGGGAAATGAATCACTGAGAGATCTGACAGCTCGATATTATCATCTGATGTCCGAGATGTATCAGTACGGGGTTATCTACACGTCAGCAGAACTTGTGGAAAGATTTGCAGAGGCGCTCCCGGCACACTGGCATCAATGGCTGGACATTCAGAAGTCCAACAATGTTTATCAGACACTCTCCATCAACGAGTTCGTGGCCGAGCTGGAGAACAAGGAGATCGAGGAGATCAGGAGAGCTAATAAGCCGCCCGCTGTTCAGAATCCCAGCATCTATTATGGGAATCCAGCTCAGGACATCAGTGTGGGTGGATCCAAACCTCAGACTGCGTTCATGGTTAATCCTGATCCAGTCTTTGCGTTTGACAACTATGGACCCCCATCTGATGTTCCTCCACCTGTCTTTCCTTGGGGTCAAGGAAACCAGTATCCTTCTAATTTTAATGCTAATACTAACCAGTTTGGTGTTAATCCGTTTGCTCATCTTGCAGCACCAGCTCAGGCAACTACCAACTTTGGTGGACCTTCTTCATCAGGGTTTGGTGGTGCTCCATCTGCTAACTTTGGTGGATATGGAGGTGCTTCTACTTCAAATCAGGGTGCTTATCGGACCAATCCTGTTGCAGAACAGCTGAACACTTCGGGCTTTGAGAAGGTGACTGTAGAGCTAGCCCAAGAACATATGGCTCTGCTGTCAACCTTGGTCAATTCCTATAGTGGCTTAGTTGCGGGGCAGATCGGAAATCCTTATCTTACTCAAGAAGATTATGCCCAGATCGACAAGGATGACATGGATCTGATAGACATCCAGTGGCACTTCGCTAGTGTGGTGAGACGTGCAAAGGACTATATGGATAGAACTGGAAAGAGAGATGTGCTGATCAACAACAACACGAAGTTTGGGTTTGATAAAACAAAGGTCACCTGTTACAACTGTGGCAACCGAGGACACTTTGCCAGAGAATGTGATCGACCGAGACAACAGGGAAATCAGAATCCTTTCAATAACAGAGGCAATCAGAATCAAAATGCTGAACGAGCTCTTGTCCCAGTTAATCATCAGAACCAAAGGCCTCAAGCAAACAACAATCAAGCCTTGGTAGTTCAAGAAGATGAAGTGTTCAACTGGAATCACCTCATCACTGGTGAACAAGCTCCTCAGGGTGGTGCAGCATGCTTTGCCCAAATTATGTCTGATACTCAGGATGAAGTTGAAGAGAGTCCAAGCCAATCTGAAGTAGCTATTCCTGAAGTTGAAGCTTTGGACTGTGATTCGGACTGTGATTCTGATGAAGGGGTGGACTTGGAGGATTTGTTAGCTGAAGCAGACGCCTTGATTAGCAAAAGGTCAATACTTGTGGATGCTGACTGTACAAAGAACAATCTGACTGATTTCTTCGGACCAGTGAAGACGGCTGCTCATTATGCTTTGATGGCCCTTACAGAGTCGTCTAATCAGGTATGTTCTTCCTCCAATTCAAAATCTGAATGTGTTGATTGTAGTAAGCTTAAGTACAGAATTGATGTCTTAACAGACGAAAATCTGAACTTGAAAGCTGACTTAAGTCAATGCCAAGAGAGCAATGAGGTTTTGAGAGCTAATGAGAAAGCCCTCAAAATCACCATTGATACTCTTAAGAAGGACTCCATTGAGTGTGATCAGCTTAAACTCAGAATCAAAGAATTAACTAATGAGAATCTGAATTTAAAAGCTGATGTGGGTCCATTGCAAAGGTCAAATGATTCCTTAAAACAGAAAGAGAAAAATTTTCTTAATACTGTTGATAATTATAAGAAGGATGTTTCTGAATTGTCTAAAACCCTAGCTAACAAGCAAATTGCTATTAATAATTATATAAATGAGGTTGAAGACACTAAGAAACATTTGGCCATTGTCAATTGTGACTATCAAAAGATCAAGAAGAAACTTGAGAGTTACCTGAACTGCAAGTATGTTCTTGATCATATCATTGAACACTCAGATAAGGAGGGCAATTCCACCAGTCCCAAGTATACTCAGTGTCCTCCTCCGGTGAGATTTGAACATCATCACAATGATATCTTACCGAAGGAAGAGTTTATGGACTTGGCAGCAGAGGCAGCTAAAGCTGCAGAAGCGCCTAAAGTGATGGAAGCAGTTAACCCTGCCAAAGTCACTAAGGCTGCTCCTCCTGCGCCTAAAGTGACAGAAGCACCTAAACCTGCTGAAGTTACTAAGGCTGCACCCACTGCTGTTGCTGCCAAAACTGGTGAGACTGCAGATAATGCAAGTGTCTGCGAGACAGACTGTTCTGAGGATGAGCTTGATGAACCGGAGAGGTATGCACCGGTGAAGGATATGGATATTCCTGTCCAGAATCACATTCTGTGTGAGCCTGAGCCGAAAGTGCAAGCCCCTGCTGGTAAAACAATCAAAGTGTTCTATCAATTGAAAGGGTCTGATAAAATTTATGCTGATGAGGATCTTCCTTATAAGCACCTGGCACCTGGTCTTGTTGGTAAGATCTGGCAAGAGTCCACCATAACAATTGAGAAAGAACAATGGGGACATGGGAAAAGGGGTCAGGGTAATCAGTCCAAAAGAAACAAAAGTAAAAATCAAAAGAAGAACACTTTGAACCCTAAAGATCAAGCTCAGGAGAACTCTCCCAAGAAACATGTTACTCAGTTTGTTGGATCTTCAGGCACTGAATTTGATAATTATCCTAAGACAGACTGGCAGAAAGAATGTCTTAAGGATCTAAAACATAAAAACACTTTTGCCACGAAATCCAACAAAAGGAGTAAGGATGTTAATATTCCACCATTTGAGGAGTATAGATCCTGTCACAAGTGCGGAGTTCATGGGCATTTAGTTGCTGCTTGCCCCGAATTGAGACACAAGAGGATCGAAACAAATGATGCTCCGAGTTCTAGCAACCCTAAACCACCTGTTTCTCCTAAGCTTTCTGAGAAGCAACAAGGTAAACAGACAGTTTATGACACTCGTAACAAGATTGCTATGAACCAAAAGCCAGTTGATGGCAGGGGTCCGCAGTTGAGGGGGAGCCAAGATCCCAAAAAGGTTCAAGCAGCGCCTAAGCCACAAGCACAGGCTGCAGCTAAACCTCAAGGCGACCCTAACACTGCTCCACATGCAGTTAAGTCTGAAGTGGATCCAAAGACTGTCCCACCAAAGGAATCTGAGGCTAGACCTTCTAGCCCTAAGGCAAAGAAGAAGTCCAAGTCAAGGAGACCGGGAAAGACTTGGAGACCCAAGTCACCGACTAAAGTAGGAGGATCATCTGTTAGTGTAGAAACTGCCGGACCATCGGAAGCAACACCAACTCCTAACGGAAGGTGGGTTGAATTTCCGACTTTGGATGTAGATGGTAGACCCAAGACCGTCAAGGCTTGGGTCCCCCTTAACCACTAATCTTTGAATGTCGTGCAGGGAGTTCCACAGGGCCTTATCAGCAGCCTATGGATTGTTGATAGTGGAGCTTCTGGGCACATGACAGGCGACTTATCTCTGCTATTTGACATCAAGAATATCAATGGGGGATATGTTGCTTTTGCTGGTAATAAAGGGGGATATATCACTAAAGAAGGCAGTATGGGAAATGGAATCGTAAGCTTTGAGAAGATAAGCTACGTGAAACAAATAGACCACAATTTGCTGAGTGTCTCACAGATCTGTGACAAGAAATACACAGTATTCTTTGATGACAATGCTTGCTTCATTCTGAAACCTGGCTTTAAGATTCCGAAACAGTGGGTTATGATCTCAGCTCCAAGAGTCAACAATTTGTATGTTCTGGATATGAGTCAGGCTGTAACAGCTAAGGGGGAGGTCACTTGTTTTCTGTCAAAGGCTACAGAGAAGGAGTCTATTATGTGGCACAGACGAATGGGGCATATTCACTTGAGGAAGATGAATCATCTGGTTCAGAATCAGCTTGTGGAAGGTGTCTCTGTCAAGAATTTTCATTTAAATGTCGTCTGTGTATCATGTAAGAAAGGGAAGCAGAAAAAGAAATCTCACAAACCTAAGAAGGTCAACTCAGTCAGTATGCCTCTCGAGCGGTTGCACATGGATCTGTTTGGCCCTGTCAATCGTAAAAGCAAGAATGGAGATTTATACTGTCTGGTTGTCACTGATGACTATTCAAGGTTCTCTTGGGTTGTATGCATGCAGCATAAAAGTGAGACTTTTGAGTTTTTGAAGAATCTGTTCACCAAACTAGAAAACATCTATGGGCTAAAGATCCGCAGGATTCGAAGCGACAATGGAACAGAATTCAAGAACAATGCTATGGAGTCACAATGTGCAGAAAAGGGTATTCATCACGAATTCACAGCGCCATACACTCCTCAGCAAAACGGGGTTGCAGAAAGAAAGAATAGAACTCTTATTGAGGCTGCCAGAACAATGCTCGCAGATTCTAACTTGCCTGTCATGTTTTGGAACGAGGCAATTTACTGCGCGTGTTATACTCTAAATAGGGTTCTTACGGTTAAGAGGTTCGGCAAGACTTCTTACGAACTTCTAATCCGTAGGAAGCCGAACTTAGAGTTTCTGGAACCTTTCGGTGCTCCATGCACTATGCTACATCCCGATGGGAAGTTTGGTGCAAAGGCAGATGAAGGTTTCTTTGTTGGATACAGTACTCCTAACAAGAGGGTATACAACAAAAGAACCAATAACGTTGAGGAGTGGCTTAATGTCGATGTTCAACGTTACACTGTCAATGCACGTGGTGCTGGACCCGATTGGTTGTTCGACTATAAGAGTTTGTTCGATTCTTTCAACCTGGATAATGTTGTAGATGATGCTGTAGCGCAGATGTATTACGAGTGTGAAAACGCAGCTAGCTCACCGCTAATGCGTCCGATCGTGGTTAATGCGCCTGCGCCTGCCGCATCTGATGCTTCTACATCCATGGGTCCCCCTGATAAAGCCGCAGCAGTTGAAGTTGAGGAAGTCTTTCAGGAAGCGTCAGAGGTTATGGAATCTTCTTCAGATGAGGAATATACAGAATCTCGGGAAACTCTTACTGAAGAACTGGCTGGAAATGGTGAATCTGCCAATACAGCTCCAGTTCCTCCTACAGGGAATGAACAAGCTGGTCCTTCTTCTTCAGCAGCTCCTGGAATCGGTCTACAGATTGATTTCTCCGGTTTTAATTTGCAACCCGCTGCTCCCTCTAGTTCAAGTGCTGCTGAGACGAACATCTCTCAGGGACTTGAAAATCTCAATTTGCGGTCGGATGATCCAGTGCCGGCACATCCGGAATCTCGGATTCACGACACTCATCCACTGCAGAATGTGATTGGTGATCCGACTGGTAGAGTGATGACACGCAGTCAGCTCAGGAATGCCAGTCCAAGTGACAACTCCGCTACCCTAGCTCTTTATTCGGAGATCAGAAAAGCAGGTCATCAGAACGATTGGTCTTTTGCTCTTTATGTGTCTCAGGTGGAACCGCGATCAGTCCAAGAGGCTTTGAGAGAAGAACCATGGATTGAAGCAATGCAGACAGAGCTTCAGCAGTTCCAAAAGCTAGGAGTGTGGGACTTAGTTGACTTACCTCCAGGTGCAAAGAAAATTGGAACAAAGTGGGTCTATAAGTGTAAACGGGATGACCGCGGGGTAATTATCAGAAACAAGGCTCGATTAGTTGTCCTCGGCTTCCGTCAAATCGAAGGAATAGATTACAACGAAGTATACGCTCCAGTTGCGCGCCTTGAAGCTATCCGGATGTTCTTAGCTTACGCTTCGTACAAACGGTTTAAGGTGTATCAAATGGACGTGAAAAGTGCTTTTCTGTATGGTATCGTGAAGGAAGAGGTGTATGTTTCACAACCTCCGGGGTTTGAAGATCCACTGCATCGTGACAAGGTTTACAAACTGAACAAAGCGTTGTATGGGCTTCATCAGGCTCCGAGAGAATGGTATCAAATGCTCAGCAGTTATTTGATCTCCAATGGGTTCAACCGTGGACTCGTGGACTGCACCTTATTCACCAAGGAAAAGGATGGTGACCGTCTGCTGGTACAGGTTTACGTTGATGATATTATTTTTGGGTCAACTAATGAGGTTTTGTGCAGGGAATTTGAAAAGTTAATGCAGGATAAGTTCGAGATGAGCTCGATGGGGGAAATGCAATTTTTCTTAGGCTTGCAAGTAGATCAACTTGAGTCGGGGATCTTCATCCACCAGACAAAATATGTTGCTGACATCTTGAGCCGGTTCCAGATGGAAGACTCTGCTGCAATAGCCACCCCTATCCAAACCAATCACGGGATTGGTCCGGATGAGAAAGGACAAGCCGTTGATTCCTTTCTTTATCGAGCAATGATTGGCTCGTTGATGTACCTCACAGCTTCAAGACCCGACATAATGTTCGCAACCTGCCTGCTGTCAAGATACCAGTCCAGGCCGAAACAGTCCCATCTGGTTGCCGTGAAGAGGATCTTACGTTATCTAAAGGGTTGTCCGACCAAAGGTCTTTGGTACCCTAATGACGATAAGTTTGATCTCGTTGCTTATAGTGATGCTGACTATGGCGGATGCAAGAAAGACGCAAAATCCACATCGGCTGGATGCCAGTTCTTAGGAGGTCGACTAGTCTCGTGGCAGTGCAAGAAGCAAGCCTCTGTGTCCTTATCAACTTGCGAGTCGGAATACATAGCTGCGTCCAGCTGTTGCTCCCAGGTTTTATGGATACAACAACAAATGAGAGACTACGGTTTGAAATTTCTAAACACTCCTATTTACTGTGATAATGAATCTGCTATAGCGCTTGCTAAAGACGCGGTAAACCATTCCACGGCGAAGCATATCTATGTTCGGTATCATTTCATACGCGATTGCTATGAAAAGAAACTGATAGATATGATCAAAATACACACGGATTACCAACGTGCCGATTTATACACCAAAGCTTTTGATAAACCTCGTTTCGAGTATCTTTTGGTTTTAAATGGCATTAAAGAAAAGCAGGATTAGATCCTCATTGGCAATCGTTTTTGTAAATATTTTCTTCAAAAACAGAAAAATCCAAAAATATTGTCGTTTTGCAAATTTTTAGATTTTTAGGGGGAGAAAATTCAGAAAAATACAAAAACATCAGAAAATGCAAAAAATCAAAAAAAAAAATGAGAAAATTCAAAAATTCAAAAAATGAAAAAAATGGAAAAAAAAATGAGTTTCTTTGGTGGAAATAGGGAAGATGATATTAACCAATCAGTCGGACTGTCTGGACCTTTATCATCTTAAAATATTGGATCTGATAAGTAGCCTCTACAATGATGTGTTGGTAGGCTCGAAATCATTTCCAAGCTCGGCACGGTGATATAAACCTAAATCTACTGAGAATTGTGTGGATTAACGCCGCGTTGGCATATGGTCTAAAAGCCTTAAATCTTGTTGATAGAATGCCAAAATCCGAGGTTTCTGGTCTTTAAGAGGTTGGTACATCCGGGGTGAACTGGACGTCTCTCAGAATAAAATGGGGTGGCATAAGTGACGTACGTTGGGTTAGCAGCCTACAACTGAGACACCTCTTTGCCATACTCAGTAAAAGAAAAGAAAAACAAAAATAGAATAAATTCTGATAAGGAGACGTCTGGGAATCCTGTAAGAGCAAAAAGATCATAAATGCCAAAACCCTATTCTCAAAGAGAATCGCTCTACGGTATCAAATCATTAATACCTAAAGCATCGTACCGTGAAAAATAAAAAATGTACGGTATTTGACTTGAACCCTGGTCTGGATCTCACTGGTCTCTTTGCTGCAGCGTTCTTGCAGACCTGATCACCACTGAGTCCATTCCTTGTAAATACGGATGACAACAACTTATTCACCGGTTACGAGGAAGCTTTGTGCATGCCTTGATGCGGGAGTATGTCGCGTGTGCGGGGAACACCTTTAATCAGCTTTAATATTACCTTAACGTATCTAAAGTGCCTAGCGATAAAACTTGATTTTGAGTTTAGGTGGACAACAATACTGACAGTTGTTGTAGGTTGCTTATTGGTAATTTTAACCTAAAAATGAAAGTATAAGGGTTTTAGTATAGTCCGTACACTGATATGATTCCCTAACTATCGAAACTCGCAAAAATATTATAGTGTACAGTGAATTGTTCTTGCTTTTTTGCTTATTTTCTATTTTAAGTTTTAGTAGATTAGCTATTTTTGATTGCCGATGATGGAAACCTAATCCATTGTAATCTTACTTCTTCAAGAATAAAACGCCGAAAAATAAAAGGGATAATTAATTGAAAACTTGTGCTTTTACCGGGTCAAAACCGTGTGTTTTACCGAGTACAAGGGTGAAAAATGAAACATTTTCAAGTTTTTGAGTCATCATCTGAGTCGAGTGTGAAATCGGGTTGAAAAACGCATGTTTTGAACCTTAACGGGTCAAAAATGCATGTTTTGGTGCTGCAGGGGCATTTTGGTAATTTGTGAAAATAGTCTAAGCAATTGGAGTCCTAATCGCATGTAAGGGTAAGCGATTACCCCTACTCGTGTGCAAACATTGGCGTTTGTGACTCTAATCGCTTGACCTCTCATCCTAATCGCATAAAATCACTAGCGAGTAGCCTCATCTGCCTAGAAGATAAAAGTCTTCGTAATCGCATGACAGTATTAAGCGATTATGCTAATCGCATGGCCTTTTACACGAGTAGGGAGCTACTCGCGTCCACTGTAGCATGCGTTTGTGTCTACTCGTGTGTTGGAGATAGCGATTAGGTCTGAGTATAAAAGGGACCCTTAGCTCCTTTTTGTCCTTACTCTTTCAAAAACAAGAACACAGCCTACCGTTCCCTCCCATTCCGATTACAAACAAACCCTTGCCAAAATTTTCTCTTGATCTAGAAATCTATTCTACACTACCAAGGTAATAATTTTCCAGAATTTCAGATCATATTATCATGTTTTAAGGAGTTAAATCGCTGTTCTTGTACCGAAAACCTAGGGTCATTCTCCTTGATCATAGAGCCTTGAATCATGTTTGTTAATGAGATTTTGTGTGTGGGGTTTGATTATCGGCGCATATAGGTCCTGCTGACACCAAATTTGTGGTCTAAAACTTCAAAGATCAAAAAGCCCCAAAATTTTAAGCCAAGAACCCTAAAATTGTAAACCGGTCTAATTGCCATTCAATCCGAACCTGTTAATGAAAGATTGGGGTGGGGGTTTCTTAATCGGCCTTTACTGACTCTATTGGTACCAAGATTGTAGCCTATAACACTATAATTCAAAAGGCCCCAATTTCAAAAAAAAAACTCTAAGAACCCTAATTCTTCAAAACCTATTAATTGGATCTGTTTGTGTAATTTGACAAAAGGGGTTGGGTTTGCCGGTTTGTTGAGATGATAATGTGACCAAAATCCAACCCAACTTGACCCATATACAGAATTTTGACAATTTGGTAAAGAAGTGCACTGTACACGCGATTAGCAAGGCTAATCGTGTGCAACAAGATAGTGATTGGGAAGACATGGGCATAATCGCATGGCATAACACACGTTTATGCATACTCGCGTGATGTTATAGGCGTTTAGTCATGCCAATCGCCCATATGCTTCTGTTGACCAAATTTTAGTCAAAATTTGTCCGTTTTGTCCGATTTTATCATACCTTAACCTGCTCTAATGATCGTGTCGTATGTTTTGCCTTATAGAAAAAATGCAGTACGGAACATCGGAGAAGCACAACTGTTTGGCATTTCTCGGACCAGTTACAAAGCCGGAATGCAAGTTGTTCGAGGGTGTTATCGAATACTTGAAACGATCAAAGATCAAGTATGCTATCTCTACTGAATACGCGGCCTACAAGGATATTATTCGGGAATTCTACCAGAATGCAAAGGTCGACAACAGCACTGTTCCTGCAACGGTTAAAAGTGTTGTGCAGCAAAAGGACGTGGTTGTTACAGAAGAATTGATTCGTGAGGTTCTAAAATTTGAAGATAACAAAGACGATCCTATTGTATTCGATACTATTCTGATTCGCGGTGGCTTTCTTAGAATGAAGTATACAGATGATGTTCGTACTCAGAAAATGCTGCAAAAGGGTTGTCTACCGCCAGAGATAAAATATTTAACGCACGTTGTGCTAAAGTGCATCGGCCCTCGCAAAGGCACTTTCGATGCGATCCGGGACACTTTAGCATCAGCGATAGTTGCGTTGACGTTGAACAAGCCGTTCAACTTCTCTGGAATGATTTTGCACCAGCTCAAGGAAGTGATCTTGCAGAAACCGACAAGGCACTCGTTCATAGTTTATCCTCGTTTTCTACAAATGATCCTTGACCACCAAATTCCGGATTTGGTGAAGCATGATAATGAGTTGCTCGAGATTAAGAACATTGATGAGATCGAGCTGAAGAGAATGCTGCAGTATAAGAAAAAGCCGAAGGCGGAACATCCACCAAGTCGGAAACTGTATGCATATCTCGCGAAAGATGATTATGAGGCACCACCTGGGAATAGGTGGAGACATGACGACAGTGACTCTGAAGATGACATTAATGTTCATAGACAGGTGTTCAAAGGTGATGATATTATTGGCAGACCCTCTGATGAATTGGGTCCAAATGAACCGGGCAAAACGGGGGATGATGAACATAGACGCGATGATGACATGTTTGAACCTGCGTCTTTGGATGTTGATGCACCATCCAGTTCAGTTAGGGGAAAAGAAACATTGGATGAAGGCCCGGTTAACATTGAAGATGTTGATGATGAAGATGACGACTCAGAGGCAACTGAAGATGATAGACCTGATGTGCTCAGTTTAGAGGAGGATAGGGCTCTCACAGCCGAGGCGAGAGAACTTCAGAGGGATCCTACTTTCACACCAGGAGGTGAGGATCTTATTGCTGATATCGATGCTGATCTAAGCACGCCTCCTCCTCACAAAAGACAGAAAACCCAGGCAGCAAAGGTTAGTAGAGGTCAGAAAAGGATGTCAAAGACTGTAGTTGCGCCTGAGAAGAATCCAAAGAGATTGAAGGGAAAACGTTCAGCTTTGAATCTTCCTGATACATTCGGCTCTCCAACCTCTTCTGCCACACCAGCAACAACAACTAAAGCAGCAACAGCAACAACAACAGCAACAACAACTACAACAGCAGCCACTTCTTCAGCTCCTCTATCTTCCAGTGCAGCTATGCCTGCAGGTATTACTATGTCTATGCCTTCTTCAGTAGTCTTCACTGAGCAAGTCTCAGCTACTGTTGAAGCGACAGGTGCGCAGTTGGTTTCTAATCCGGTTGGTGACCATATCCGGAGACTGAAGGAAGCTGCAAGAACCAGAGCAGCTAAACCTTCAGGCCAATCATCTTCTTCTACTTCTGCTTCCAATGAACAACTCCAGCATAATGTCAGCGAACTCATGGCTTTGGTTGCTGCACAGTCGCGGGAAATAGCAGAGTTAAGAAACAAGAACACTCAGATCGAAGAAAATGAGACAGCGATGCTAGAGTTGATTGGCGAAACCATCACTGCTAATACAGATCTTAGAGCTACTGTCGACGCACTCACCTTGTCTAATCAGCAAATTCTTGAGTCGAACAGGCAGCTTATGGAATCACACCAGCAGCTGATACAGTTAAACCAAAGTGCCTTGGCGAGACTGACTGGCATTGAAGGTAAGTACAATGACCTCCAGCTCGCAAATGTGAACAATGAACGCAGAATCACCAGGTACAGGAAACAAAATACTAGATTAAGAGCTAGGTTGGATGAGTTGTCTGGAACTCAGCCTAGGCTCACTGGTGGTTCTGAGGCTGGAGCGAGTACAACTGGTGATGATGATGATGACAGTGAAGAAGAGGATGATGAGGATGATGAAGAGGATGATAACAGGTCTGATGATGATGATCAGGGTGATGGTAAAGGTGATGGTGGTGACCCTGGAGCCACAGGCGGTGGCGGGTCATCGGGTGGTTCAGCTGAGAGACGAACTAAGAAGCGCCATGATCGTCGAGGCGATGATCCCGAGGCAGGTTCTTCTGCTCAGGGGGAGCCATCAAGCAAGATGAGCAAGATTCACGAGCTTCGCAAGCAACTGAATAAGAAAGCGTTGATTCAGGTTGAATATGTTGAGCCTCTAAACTCCTATTTTGCCTATGATGATGAAGGCAACCTGCTTCCACCGCCTACCATGCCCGAGTATGATTTGGAAGAAGGCGAGATTCCTCCAGAGATGACAGCAGAGGACTTAGCAAAAGTATATGGCTTTACACCTGGAGAATCTTCCAGTGCGAGCCAAAGTGTCCCTCCTGAGTTGCATCCTGATAATAATGAGGTAGATCTTGAAGATGGAACCAACGTCCCAACTCCTGAGTATGTGGTAAATGAGTCGGGCGCTGGTATTCCAAACATTGATGAAGAGATGGTTCGAGAGGCTGAGGAAAAGTTGAAGTCTGTCTCTGCTGATATTCCTGATGAAGTTAAAATTCGACAGGATAAAATCAAAGAGCGCTATCCCAAGTGGTTTAAACCTGAAGAGAAGAAAAAGCCGGTTGAGCGAGCCTCCGTCTTCAAGAAAAGGTTGACGAAGATGTCTGGAAATGTGATAAGCTGGGCATATGTTAGTCACACAAGGATGCTGGGAGTAAAATGGCAAGAAGGTGTATTGTATTTTCAGGAATGCAGAGACCTTATGAGCCTCCCATTCTGGTATATCCGTGATTTAGTTCGTCTTGATTATCCTCTGTACAAAGAGAAGGCTCCTTTTCTTCAAGGTTTTTACACGATGCTGAAGCGAGAAAGCATTGATGGATGGAAAGAATTCGAGCCTCAGTATCCCAGATCATATCCAACAGACAAGATTCATCCCTTCACTCTAAAGCCAATCTGGGAGCACAAAATCAAGCCACCGAAATGCGTTTCAAGGATTCCCATTATTCCTCTTGAACAAGACTTTACCACGAAGCTGTATTACTGGCACTATGATGCAGCTACTACTGAAGCGGTGATCGTCTTGAGCAACAGTCCAAACCCATGCAGGAAGATTAGGATTTGGGATCCTATGTGGCTGATTAATTGCTCGGAAAAGGATGTGGAGATGTTGTATCAGTACCCGATCATGCATCTACCTGTTGAAGCCGATCAAGCTATGAAGTTTCAGAGAGTGATCCGGTTTTGTTATGCTAACAAGGTTCATGCAGGATGCGACTGGTCGAGAATCACACGGGTTAGAACAACATCAAGCTGAAGACAGAGATTGAAGATGCTGCTTGTATTTTTGTTTAGTTGTAATCGTTTTTGCTTATCGAGTCTGTAAAGTTTGTTTGCTTTGGTATGAACGATGTCTTTTGGTTTATTTCTGTACGTATACTAGCCTGGTCCAAGGGGGAGTCTGTTAGTGCACGATGTCCCTAGGCTAGTATATAAGTTGTTTGGACGTATTTCGGGGTGTTTGGAGGCGTTTATACGCGTTTTGGGGGTCTCGGGGAGCTGCATGCGATTAGCTGTATATAGCAGGCGATTAGCAGGTGGGCTGTACACGATTAGGGCCTAATCGCATGGCCCATTAGGCGAGTAGGCCATGTCAGCTAGCGATTAGCTGGCTAATCGCCATACCTACTGCTGCTAATCGCATCTCAGTAGCTGGTCGCACCCGGGTGGTATAAATACCCTCTTTCTTAACCCTAGACCTCAGTTCTTGCCTCACACACCCTCCAAACACCCTCCCCTGGTCATAGGACGTCTGATTTGATCATTGTAAACACTTGAGCTCTGTTTTAGTGATTAATCTATAATCTTTTGACCCGTGTGTGTGTAGTAATTACTCGTTTCATTGTTTCAATCGTTGTTTCTGTTATTAGATCATCTTAGAGGGATTCCGCACCTCTAGGATAAAACCCGTGATTGTTGGAACGCGAGTTCGACGGTCCTAACATGAGGTTCCAACCTATGACATCTACATTAAAAAATTAAAAAGTCATGAAGCTGCCAATACACCAAAGGTTCTTAGCAACAGGTTTCTTATTTACAACTAGGTGTATTTATACACGCGTTGCGCGTTTTTCACATTACGCGTTAATACGGATTTTGGTAACCGACAAAGGCATAGAGACTAACCTTGGACAATGAGAAAATACAAAAGTGGCAGCAGCTACGCGGAGAATACCAGGAATCTCCCGCGGTCCGCGGAACATGTTGGAGATGGCGCACGGTAGATGTGGTCGGTGGCCGGCTGCATACGTTAGAGTGAAGTAGTTATTCATTTTGTGGTAGTTAAATATATAGATAATAAACGGACAAAATCCGAACCCGTGCGAAATCGGGTAAAAAACGCATTATGTCGGGGGCCAAAATGGAAAAAAAAAACTTAATAAAAAAGTTGGTGGCCAAAACGGGAAAAAAAACTTAAACAAAAAGTAAAAACACATTGTGTGGCCAAAATGAGGGAAAAAAAAACTTAACAAAAAATTTGGTGGTTAAAATGAGAAAAAAAAAGTTAACAAAAAAAGCAAAAAAAAATGTGGGCCAAAATGAAAAAAAAAAAACTTATTAAAAAAGTTGGTGGCCAAAACGTGAAAAAAAAAACTTAATAAAAAAGTTGGTGGCCAAAACGGGAAAAAAAACTTAAACAAAAAGTAAAAAAAATTGTGTGGCCAAAATGAGAAAAAAATACTTAACAAAAAAAATTGGTGGTCAAAATTAGAAAAAAAAAGTTAACAAAAAAAGAAAAAAAAGTGGTCAAAATGAAAAACCTAAAACATCTCTATTTAAATACTAAGGCTTATTATTATTACTAGGTATATTCACACGCGCGCGTTGCGCTGCTACAAAAATGTTTTGATATTGGTTTTAGTCACTGACCTTAATGCACGGTACCATGTGTATAATTCAAATTCGTTAGTTAACTGATTAAAACATAGCTCAATAGAATGGAATTGAACTATTAGTCGCTAACCTTTATACAGGTACCATATGTATACAATTCAAAATTCATAAGTTAATTGATTGAAACATAGCTCAATAGACCGACAACGAAAATAATCTCAATAGACCGACAACAAAAATCAACTACCATGAGAAACGACATACAATCAGTAATTGTACCAGAATTCATCGCAGGAACCCGTTGTTTGGTACCTTACCATCGCTATAACCCCTTGGTCACGTGCTGCTAGTTGCATCTTGTTTCAGGAATGATATTCTCTTTGGATCCAGATTGTTGAGAACAATATTCTGGTTAGCTAGTTCCAAAGCAGGAGATGACGAATCAACACCTGTACACCAAACAACATAAGAACATGAATATGAATTAGACCATTAGAACATATTCCTGCGCGATATATAACCTCGAATATCAAAACAAACTTCAGTATTACCTGTGACATCCAAAGCATGACCGCAAGCAGCGTTTAGTGCAAAACCGCCAATATAGCAGCACATGTCAAGTACTTTTTTATTATCACATATAGTAGATATAAATTGATGGTTTTCACGCTGGTCAGCGTAGAATCCTGTCTTTTGCCCATCTAATGATATCATATAGGATATCCCATTCTCCACAACCTAAAATGAAGCAAGAAAAGTGGTTGACATATTATAACTCTCTTTTCTTGTTGAGTATTGACCGATGATCTTTCCAACAGTGGATGTATTATAATATAATGCATAATTTATAAGTAAAGTTAGAGATCGTGTCACTTGCTTGTAGTCGTGATAAATGTTTTGTGTTCGCGGGTGGGTTGGCGGGTTCAACCCGACCCAAACCTGAAAATTTTTCACGAACCCAAACACGACCTGAACCACAAAAACTTTGTCATACATATGAACCCGGCCCGAATATCCGCGGGTTGACCCAAACACGACCCATTCAACCCGAATTTTTTTTTTCAAACTAACATATTAAAATTAAAAAGTTTTACTAAAAAATACAAACGTATTTAAAACATTTACGTTTTAATTATAAAATCTTATACCAATTTCTTTAAGTTATATATATAGCATAAAATACCTAATCAATTCAATTTATAACATAAAACATATTGTAAAAACAGTAAAATGGGTTAAACGGGTCAACTTGCCAACACGCATGGTTGACCCGATCCCGTTTAGACTCAACCCAAACCCGCTAAATTCGTGTTAGGTTCGGGTCATGTCAAAAATTAACACCTTTACTTGCTTGTAATAAAAACGATATTAACAATAATCAGCTTTGTTAATTTAGAAGTAAAGTTATAGATTGCGTGAGTTGTTCAACATATTTGTAAACAGCTAATCAGATACTTTCATGGTTAAAAAGTAGAGATTATTTTACCTTCACCCTTTCAGTAGATCCGGGTACTTCTTGAGCAAGATCAGCCATATCCAGCCCCTCTTCTTTCAATATGTCAGTTGATGGCCTCCAAACGATACTGTTAATCACACCAAGTCCACTAATGCACTTCTTAATATGCTCTTTGTACTTTTCAACCTAAGTTGCCGACGAGGCAATCACAGCTATATCTCCAAAGACATCAATTATAAGACATGACAGTCTGTAAGGTGTATAATTGTTCAAGCGGTTGACATGTTTCACAAAGATAATTCACACAAGATACGCATATATATAAACATATACATATAAGAAGATGTAATACCTATCTCCTTCGCTATTTACAAGACGGTAAGCATTTGTATTGGCAGAAGGGAGCCCCAAGTTCTTACGTAAATTAATAGCTGCGCCGATTCTTGTTTCCAGAAGCTTCTCCACATTCAATGCACAAGAAGGATCTTTGCACCAATTAATCTAAAACATTTTAATGACAACATAAAATGTACTTTAAGCACTAATATTGTATTACCGAATAACCTTGTAGAACATATCAATATCATACATACCCTGACAACATAAAATGTACTTTAAGCACTAATATTTTAATGACAACAAAGAAATAATTTGCGCCCCATCAGCCACCAGCACAACATGACCTGTTTTCGGTGGCGGCCGACTAATAATACTATCAACCGCGCCACTATAAACCATCGGACTTCCATCACGACACAGCTGTGTTTTCCCCTTCTTTAAAATAACCTTTGTAACACCTATAAACAACATCAATATATAAATGATCAACCGGTGTGAACCCGTATGGAACTCTGTCCATAATCCATACTTCCAAACATGAGTTGATGTTTAGCTACAAATGTGAATCATGCAGAGATATTTTTTTCGAATAATTTTTTAATCTATGAAAGGCTGAAATGGATATAATAACGAAAAATTACCAACAGAAATCATGGCCTAAATGAAATTTTATCGCTTGAGTTGACATGCGCGACGGAATTTAGAACCATTGCTGACAAAGAAAAACGACATTATTAAACTTAATATTACCACCATTCTAAAAATGTTTACTCTACCCCGAGCGGTGGTTCATTATGGTTGATAATGACATGTACATATGACTACACCTGGCTCAACCGGAGTGAACCCGTATGGAACTCTGTCCATAATCCATACTTCCTAGCATGAGTTGATGTTTAGCTATAAATGTTGAGATATTTTTTCTAATAATTTTTCAATCTATGAAAGGCTGAAATGGATATAATAACGAAAATTACCAGCAGAAATCATGGCTTGAATGAAATTATATCGCCTGTGTTGACATGCGCGACAGAAGCGGAGGACATACACGCGCGTTGCGCGATTTTATGAAGCGTCTGATTTGCATCTTCAACCCAGATGTGTACAAAGGGATAAGAAACCTGCAAATAGGGATTTCAAGACTGTTATTGATAAGCATGAAAGCGACACATAGTAAGTGAATCTAAACAGCATGAAAAAACCCTGAACAAATCAGAAACGGAGGAGAAAGTTAGACACAAAAAGTGACCTTAATCGCTTACAACCTTGTCTCTCCTTGACTCAAACAACTGGCGTTGGTGATGTTTAACTCCCGGCACCATAAACCCACGTCGGCACCAGTGAACAAAAGTCGCAACCAAAGCAACATAACCGGTGACTAACCTGTAGAGTAAAGAGCCTATCCTCAAATTCCACTTATTTTGTCAAGAAATCAACACCAAATGCCGCCTTGTATTGATTTCTAAACTTCTTGTTTACATATCTAAAATCGAACTTCAAGGGCAAATGAAACCCGCAATAATCGTTTTTCTTACTGCATTTTCTTACAAAAATTTCCAAATCATCTTTAATTCCTTACCCTAGACAGTTTACAAAATCAACGACAACAACTACAAGTTCACCTCACCATTAATCACATATCCAAACACATTTTAAGGTACTGTATATAGGCAAATGGTTGGGAAAATGTATATAAACTACATGTAAAAATATAAAATTATAATAATAATAATAATAACAAAGGATACTGATTCATCAAGGATGTTTTTCCAACCCTGCATCACACTAAAACAACAAACTTGTAATCAGATCACTTCATAAACCTGTGTATGTTCAACACAAGATGCATGCAACACAAATATTATGATAATTATTATTTATACAATTATACTCACAGAATACAAAACCCATATCAAATTATTTCTCATTAATCCATATATTAATATAAATAAGAAAAAACCCAAATTATTTCTAGTAATATAAACCTACACCATACATATTTGTTCATGAAAAAATAAAAAATCAATTATCAAAGATACCCAACTGAAATTAAGTACAAAACCCTGATAAAGATCAAGACTAAATGACAAAAATAAAATAAAAAAAACTTACCCACTGTCACCAAGGATGATGACTTTGAGAAGCGTTCTTCGTCTTGAAGGCATATTAATTGGATCAAGATAGAAGGAGATAACACGGTGATGATTCCGTCTATGGCCGTTAAACACCGACCATGAAGATGGTTGTCCACTCATTTCTCTTTGTTTTCGGTAGCAGCAAGTGGAGGTGTTGGTAAAAGAATGAGAACAACAGTGTGGCCATGAGAGAATAGGTGAGGTTGGTTTGTGATTCAGAGGATTTGGTTGTGGTTCAGATTATCGGTGGTGGCTGTGGTGGTTTCGCGGTGGATCCGACGGGTCAGGTGGTGTTTGGAGGTTGTTAGCGACTTGGTTGTTTGTGTGGTGACAGTTAGTCGTGGTGACGGTTCGTTTATGGTAGATCTGGTAGTTCGGCTGGTGGTTGAGGGGTACCGACGATGGAAGATGGCTTTGAGGGCTTATGGTGGCCGATGAGAATCACCACCAAATAAGAGAAACAAAAGGGATCTGAAAGAGGAAGGCAGAAATATGAGGGATCTTCTGCTTGAAGACACGTATGGTTGGTAGATACAAGAGTCTTCCACTTGAAGACACGTACCACCCACATAATATAATAATAAAAAATCTACCAAAGCCACCCACATAATATAATAATATTAAATCTACTGTTCAAATAAGTTGATACATTATTATATGTAGTCCCAAAATACTAGATCTTAAATGTGCACTAGATTGTTATCAACTAGAAACACCTATTTGTTAGGTGTTTTAGTTGATTAATCAAGACAAGTTAAAGAACTAGATGAAGATTATAAAAACCGACACACAAGAAACATAAAGACACGATTCCATTAAAGATTCAGCAGTAAACACCATGGATAAGTTCGCACTATTCTAGATAAGTTCGCACCTTTAACTTGTGCTCTCAAAGATACATCAAAAACCCTAACCCTAGCTGCACAAATGAGCTCCTATTTATAGGAGAATCCTGAGGACTGCGAACTTAACATTAAGTTCGCAGTCTCCGTCATTTAAGTGCGCACATCTAGGGTTTCTAGCATAAACTATGCTTTAATTACATATCTAACCCTCCAACTCTAACATATAGCTAAACATGGTTAAACCTGGTAACTGTGGTCTCATATTAACCCAACAATACTCCCCCTAGACCACAGCTACCAGTACTACACAATCAATCTATCTCGACATCACTCAACTCCCCCTCTTCTCTTGCTTGACGTGCCGGGAGTGCTTGAACTATGCTTTCTTCAACGATAGGTTCTTCAGTGCGAGGTTCCTCAACATGTGTTTCTTCAGTGAATGGCACTTCAGAGGGTGGCTCTTGAATGAATAACTCAGCTAGATCTACAGTTGTTTGATCTTGCTGAGTCTCTGGAGCTGTGCTTGGAGAGACTGGTGGTACTTGTGAAGGCTCAGGTTCAGGATCAACTGTTGCTGGAGAAGCTTGTGTTTGAACCTCTGGAGTAGCTTCAGTTTCTGATTTCTTTGCAGCAGCAGCAGCTAGCGCTCTGTCATCTTTCGCTTTGTCAGCTGCGTTGATCTTCGCCACTAGATCGATCAGTTCTTGCTTTCGCTTCAGTGCTCTTTCCACAGCCCTTCTAAACAAGACAGCTTCCTCAAATAACACATTACCAGCACCAACATTTATCTGATTAGCAAAGAGAGTAGTTAAATCAGATGGATTCAGAGCAAACACGTCCACTGGATCAACTATTCTCAATGCCTCTGTATCATCTCTCAGTTTGATTACGGCTTCACCGGTTCTGCTATCATAAAACCACTTCTTGAAGTCCGCCAAAAGTACAGGAAGCTCTGGACGGATGGGAACCCTAGTGACGACATCTGGAGGGTCTATCACGTAGGTTATCATTCCCCGTCCGGTTGTAGGATAAATTCTTTTCTTCGACATCCTTCGCCTCGGCTTCTGTGGCTTCCAGTTTTTGAAGTCACGTGCACATTCATCTTCAATAAACACAGACACCATGTCAGCAGTTGTATCCCCAGAATGGTTTAGAAATGGTGTTCTGCACATCTCTCGTATGTCCCATCTTGGAAGGGTCTTCAAATTCGGTCGACCCTTGAAGTACTGAATTGCACCTCCCCTTCGCTTCACAAAGAATAGACGCTTAAACCCATCATATCCCCAGCAGATAACTCTTTCTTGATGCGATGCACGAGTATGGTGAATATTCTGGTGAAAGGCAGGAATGGTGATTGGTCTTCTTGGAAACCAACTTGCTCTCTCAGGATCCAATACGTACCCATCAGCCATCTCATACACTGTGTTTTCCGCCGCACCCATTTCTACAAACGTCTCAGGCATCTCGTCTTCACTGATTTCATCTACATCACTCTCTTCCTCCTTTCTTTCTTTCTCCTTTTCTTCTTCCATAAATTTTCCGAAATCAAACACTTCATCAAACGTCAATTTTGGAGCATCGGTACCCTGAGTCTTTACCTCCTGAAGCATATCAAACATCTTCATCTGTACCTCAGTCTGAAACTTTATCAGATAGCGCTGATCTTTAACCACCTTTTCAAGACTTCGGTTCTTGTGCTTCAACTTCTTTAGCTTCTTTCTCAACTCCTGATTATTATAGATCTGATTCTTCAACATACAGATTTCCTTGGCAGCATTCTTTCCCACTTCCTTAGATAACTTCTCATACAATTCTTGATGCACCGGTTTTTGACGAGATGCACCAGGAACAGACGAGGAAGGTACTGATTGTTTCTTTGCAGGAGGCTTGGGAATAGGAGGTCTTGCTGACGAAGGGCCAGGCCTGGCAGTAGAGGGCCCTGGCCTGTCAGTGGAAGGCCCAGGTTGACCCTCCACACCAAACATTGACTCCAAAATCGCTTCATTTTCCTCATCTTCTTCTGTCATAACCCGTGGTCTTTCAGACTCGGGCAGCTGTTCTCTCCTCCTTCTTCTTTCTGCCTTTGCAATTTCAGCATTCTGTCTGGCAGCCTCAGCTATTTCAAGTTCCTCGGGAGTCAATGATTCTCTCCCTTCCTGTAGTAGACCAGTAGGCCTGTTTCTTTTGGTCGGCCTCTGAGGAACAGGATCAGATGCTGCTCTTTTACCAACCGATCTTTCTCGGGCAACTTCTTCAGCAGTGTGCTGAGGCACTGTAGTAGCAGGAACAGTAGTAGCAGGTTCAGTAGGAGCAGGTTCAGTAGGTTC
The DNA here is from genome assembly GCA_032199755.1 of Ambrosia artemisiifolia. NCBI lineage: Eukaryota > Viridiplantae > Streptophyta > Magnoliopsida > Asterales > Asteraceae > Ambrosia > Ambrosia artemisiifolia. The sequence continues at coordinate 11,055,934 of CM063518.1, read as the reverse complement.
AGGTTCGGTTGCAGTTGGTTGTTGAGTTCTAGCAGCATATTGTCTTCTTCTCTTCATCTCACTGTACAGCTTCATAACAACTGGATAGCGTTGAGCAGAGTACATGCTTTCCAGCAGAGGTTCCCAATCAGGTGTGTTGCACTCAGTAAAGAATCGTGCACCCTTGGCAAAACCGTATTTATCACCAAGAGGCAGATCCTTATGTTGAGAATCGATCATCATTTGAACAAATCGGGGATACATCGTCCACTTCTTCTTTTCAGCTTGGGCATTCTTCACCATACAATCAAATACCAATCCCGACAGATTAAAAGGCTCATTCTTGCAGACTTTAATCATGGCTGTTGCCCAGTCGGGACTGAGTGCATTATAACCCCCTTTTCGGTGACATAAAGACATCAGGAATACATGACAGATAAGCTTCCAATCTCTGGTTAAATGACTCTTTTTGATATCACCTCTTGCATCGAAGTCTCCTTTGTATCCAAAGTTCAAGAACTCTTGATGAATCACAGTCTTCGGTAAAGATCTGACAGTCTCTGGTTGATCCTGAAATCTTAGAACCTTTCTCACTGTGTCTTCTGTGATGATAACTGCCTTGTTTCTGACTGTGGCTTTAATTCTCTTGACACGTGCCACTGTCTCCACTCTAGCAGATCGCCAGAAGTCTTCAATGTGAGAACTGTAGACTTCAACTTGCTGCTCTACTGCATATCCGATCCTGCTTCTCCTGATCCATGCAACAACGTCCCGAAACTTTGAATCTTCAGTTTCCAGAATTATCGGCTGGTTGTGCATACCTCTAGAATCCCATTCAAGAGCCATCTGTGTTGGACACGTGCACGAAAATTAAGTTAGAATTTTGATTTTGAATTGACTAATTGACAGACACTTCATTTTCTTTGACGGACGACGTACTTAGACTAGGTTTGACTTTAAGTTGGTTTTACGTGTGTTATTTATTTTGTGGATTAGATTTTAAGGTGTATATGACATATTTCGTTTTTCATTTTAATAGTCATTTGAGTCCAGTTACGGTTAACGGATGTATGAGTCAAGATACGTAGTCCGGTCAAATGTCCTGAATTGTCAAGTCAATGGTCAACATCTTGGTCCAAGATTAAGTCCACAGATTCATTAAGTTCGCAGTCCAAATCAACAGGTCAGGTTAGGTTACAGGTAACCTAAGTGCGCACTTGGTTTTACTCGGAAAGGTTTAGTGCGCAGTGACCTGACTCGGGCATGGTAACGGCTTGGGAAGGGTTATCAGGTCTGCGTACTAGACTAGTACGCAGACACCTAAACCTTCGTTTAGGATTTTAAGTTCACACCCAAGTACGCATATATTTAGGGTTTTTCATTCTTGATTCATATGATGCAAGTGCGCATTCATATGAAACAAGTGCGCAGTTCATCAGATTTTTTAAGTGCGCAGTTCTTGAAACCCCAAATCCTAACTGATTTTCTTATGTTTCAACCCTCAGATCCTGTGAATACATGACGAAAACAAGTTAGAAACTTTGAAATACCTTATCAAATCACACAAACACGTAAAGAAAATAAAGGAAATGGATCAAAGGTGGTTTTCAACGGTGGTTTAGTGGTCGTTTTGTTGTGGGTTTGGGAAGAAGACGACGGCAGTGATGGTGGTGATAGAACTTAGGGTTTGTAAATTTTGATAAAAGGTTAAAAAGAAAAAATTACTGTGTATTTATAGGGGACTTGGTTTGGGCCGCGTACTTGACATTTAAGTGCGCAGACCCAAGAGCCCAGTCAAGTACGCGGGCCCATAATGCTTATCAACCTTTTAAGTTCGCAGCCCAATTAAGAGCTGTTAAGTTTGCAGGCCCATTTAAGAAACTGTTAAGTGCGCAGGCCCACAAACAAGAAAAATAGCCTTTTTAACCAAAGATTTGAGTTTAGAGATCAACCGTTTCTCACCTTTTGCATCAAGATCATACTAGTCATACCTGCCAGACCACATTTCAACTTTCCGTTGGATAGCTGTAGCCTCAGAAAAACTGTCAGTATATTTGTCCACTTAAATCCATGCCTCTCGTCTTTCAACATACTTTATATGATGATCTTTATCGTGTTTTGGTAATATTGACGACATGTTAATGGACCCCACTTGTGCCAGGTGTAAGCCTACCAATCCTCAAGGTTTATTGAGATATAATGATGAGAGCTTCAGGTCTATGTTTCCATAAGCAGAGAAGATGATCATTATGTCAATCAGATGATGAGAGCTTCAGGTCTATGTTCCCATAACAGAGAAGATGATCATCTGATTGCTTTTTGAGCTATCTATATGTTTGCACGTCACTAACATTGCGTGTCTTTTGTTGCTCATTTTGATTTTAATAGCCCCGCTTTGGTAGCTTGCACTCTTAGGTGTCTTTTGATTGCTTATGCACAAAATTTTCTGTGTCTTTTGATCTCTCAACCTGTGTATGACCGGACTCAGCTTGTGCAAGCCTGAAGCACAGTGGGAATCCAGCACCTCGTGTAGACTTTTAGTTTGTCATCTTTTAGCAGTCTACTCAATTCCAGGCTGAATCTACCGACATGTCGTTGCTTGAAGCCACAACGTCCTCTGGGTCCTATTCACATGCTGACAAATATGATTAGTCCCTATCATTTCTTGATTGTTTTTGAAAAAGTTTTTAAAACTTGCAAATTTAGGGATCTACCGGTTTATTTCTCCCCCAAAAATCTTTATTTTATTTTAAAATATAAGATTTTTCTATAATTTATTCACAAAGTAAAGTTTTTTTTTTTTATTTTTATTTTTTTTAATCATTCAAAGTTGATCATTTCTAACCAAGTTACCAACTGACGAAAACGGGTTTTGTCGAAAGCTTTGGTAAAGATATCTGCCTTTTGATCAGCAGTATCTATAGGCAACACCTGAATGTACCCCTTGTCGTGCGCATCGCGAATTGAATGAATCCGAATTTCAATATGTTTAGTTTTCGAATGATCAATTGGATTCTTCACGATGTCACGACAGGCATCATTATCAATGTAGATAGGGGTTCTCATGATATTCAAACCATAATCCAACAGCTGATTTTGGATCCACAACACTTGACAGCAACAACTGGATGCGGCTGTGTACTCAGCTTGAGCAGTAGATATCGACACAGTAGTCTGCTTCTTGCTTTGCCATGACACGAGCCGGTTCCCCAGAAATTGACAGCCACCAGAGACAGACTTTCGGTCAATCCTGCAACCTGCATGATCACTATCAGAGTACGCAATTAGGTCAAAATTGTCACTCTTAGGATACCATAAACCAAGTTTTGGTGTTCCTTTGAGGTAGCGGAAGATTCTTTTGACTGCAGTCTCATGAGATTGCTTTGGATTTGACTGAAAGCGAGCACAGCATCCAACTGCCCACATGATGTCCGGTCTGCTGGCTGTAAGATACATCAAGGAGCCAATCATAGAACGGTAAGTGTGCGGGTTCACCAAAGGTCCTTCAAGATCTGGTACAAGTGTTGTTTGAGCTGCAAAAGGAGTGTTGGATGGTTTGCAATCCGACAGGTTGTACTTCGCCAGAATGTCTCTTGTGTATTTTGCTTGATGGATGAGAATACCGTCTTCCTTTTGTTGGACTTCAAGACCTAAGAAAAATGATAGTTCTCCCATCATGCTCATTTCAAATTGAGACTTCATGATGCTTTCAAATTCCCTGCATAAATTTTCGTCAGTTGAACCAAAGATAATATCATCAACATAAATCTGAACAAGGATAGAATGTTTGTTGACTTCTTTGGTGAACAAGGTCATGTCGATCTTCCCTCTCGTGTATCCATTTTGTAACAGATATGAGGACAAGGTCTCATACCAAGCTCTAGGAGCTTGATGGAGGCCATAGAGAGCCTTATCCAACTTGTAGTATCTGTTTGGATGGTGAGGGTCTTCGAATCCGGGCGGTTGGCACACATAGACTTCTTCTTTGATTTTCCCATATAAGAAAGCGCTCTTCACGTCCATCTGAAAGACTTTAAAATTTCGATATGAAGCATATGCCAAGAAGATGCGTATGGCTTCAAGTCGAGCGACTGGAGCGAAGACTTCCTCATAATCAATCCCCTCCTGCTGACGAAATCCTTGAACAACCAGACGAGCTTTGTTCTTGATCACCACGCCACGTTCATCCATCTTGTTGCGAAAAACCCATCTTGTCCCAATAGGATATTTTCCTTCAGGCAGATCAACGAGCTCCCACACTTTGAGCTTTCTGAACTGAAATAGTTCTTCCTGCATGGCCTCAACCCAGCTTGCATCTCTAACTGCATCTTCAATGCTGAAAGGTACGGTTTGAGATAGGAAAGCTGAGAGAGCGGTGTTGAGCTTGTCTGTCTGATTTCTGGTAAGAACACCCTCACTGATTGGTCCAATGACGTTTTCAATTGGATGGTTCTTAGAAGATTTGAATCCCATATTTTCTTCTTCTTGCACTTGAAGAGGAAGGTTCGAAAGATGGTCTCCAGGTGTAGAAGAACTGGATGGATCATTTACAGACTGCTGATTTGATTGTGTTCCTTCAGCATTTGACGTGCTTTCAGGAATGTTAGAGGTTTCAGCAGTAGTATCACCATTATTAAGTTGAGGAACAATAGGATCAGCAACCAGAGGAGAGAAACGGGTGGTAAACGGTGCGACTTCATCATCAGAAGAGTAGAGAATATTTCCAAAGGGAGAAGAGCTTGTGGCTTGATTTTCAGGAGCTGGTTCTGCATGAGCTTGCTGTTCAGGAATGACAAAGTGATTGAACACAACATCCACATCAAAGAACCAGTCAGGACCGGTTCCAACGTTGGTAGAGTTGGATTCTTGCCAGTCAACATAAAAGGATTCCAGAACCATCTTGGTGCGTTTGTTGTATACTCGATAAGCCTTTTGACTAGACGAGTATCCAACAAAGAAACATTCGTCCCCAACAGCATCAAACTTCATGATATTCTCAAAGTTATTCAGAAGAGTGCAGGAACATCCAAACGGCCTGAAATAATCAATGAGAGGTTTTCTTTTGAAAAGCAATTCATAAGCTGTTTTCCTACGAGGCTTGACAATCAAGACCCTGTTAAGAACATAACAGGCGGTATTCACAGCTTCTGCCCAGAAGATGATCGGTAACTTAGAGTCAATGAGCATGGTTCTGGCAGCTTCAATAAGTGTACGATTCTTCCTTTCAGCCACTCCATTTTGCTGAGGAGTCCTTGTAGCACTATATTGGAGATGAATTCCTTTCCCGCTGCAGAACGTCACAAAAGTTTGGTTCTTGAATTCTGTTCCATGATCACTTCTGATTGACTTTACTTTTAACTTGATTATATTCTCGATCAAAGGAACGAACAGCATCAAGGTCTCAGCAGCCTCACTCTTGAATTCCAAGAAGTACACCCATGTAAAGCGAGAGAAGTCATCTGTAATCACCAAACAGTAAGACTTTTTACCCAAGCTTTTTACACTGATAGGACCAAAAAGATCCATATGTAATAACTGAAGAGGTGAGTCAATTGAGTTCACTGTTTTGGACTTGTGCGATTTCTTATGTTGTTTACCTTTGGCACATGCTAAACATTTTTCAGAAAAAGGGAATTCCTTAGAAGGAAGACCTCTGACTAGATTAAGTTTAGAAAGTTTGTTTATGTTTTTAAAGCTAACATGACCTAATCGCCTGTGCCATAACAGTGACTCTGACTCGGATGCCTTTGATAGTAGACAAGTCATTGGTTGTTCAGACTTGGCATCCCTCATGTTTATCACATAAGTATTGTTTTGTCTGGGGGCTTTTAGCATGATCATGTCAGTGGATGGTTTAAATCCTGGCTTTAGGAAGATGCATTCCATGTCGTTAAACAACACTGAGATTCCTTTGTCACAGACTTGTGATACACTCAATAGATTGTAGCACAGTTCTGGAACATAGTTGACGTCCTCAAGTGTTAGCGCGTCAGAGACTACATCTCCTATGCCAACGATCTTTCCACCCTTCTCATTTCCAGCGAACGCTACAAATTCTCCATCGATGAACCGATAGTTCTTGAGGAGTTCTTTCAGTCCTGTCATGTGTCTTGAAGCGCCGCTGTCGACATGCCATAGATATCTCATGAGAGCTATCAGCCATTTTTGTAATTTATTCTGCACATACAAAAACAAAAGAGAAACAAAGCTAAACTAAAGTAAGTCTATGTACAGTGGAGATTTTGCCTGAAACTTAAGTAACTTTGGGAATCCAAGTTTGTTTAATTTTTGATCTGTCATGGTTTTCTCCCAAAGTTGACTCTTGTTTCTTCCAAATTTGTGTATTTTTAACAAAACTTTTTACGGTTTCTTGAAGATTTCTTAATTGATCCGAAAAAGAGTTTTGTGTTTTGACATCTTTTTGTGATTTAGGTTTTATGTGACAGTTCTTGACCACGTGACCCTCTTTTCCACATCTGAAGCATTTAGAATGCTTAGGCTTGATCTTAGGAGAAGATCTGGATGATGATGGTTGTGATGTTCTTTTCTTGATCTTGTTTGATCTTGAGCTTTCGGTTGAGCTTGATTCTTCCCTGTTGCTACTTGATTCTTCATTGATGTCCAGATTAGTTAAGCTGCAGCTGCTTTCTGTATCACTCAGTAATTCTTCAGAACTTGAGGTACCTGTTTCACTTTGTGATTCTTCAGAACCTGATACATCTGTGGATGAGGGGATAAATTCTGGGATTTCCTCAGTGAGAAATTTCCCAAACCTGTTACGCTTAAGTTCTGGCACAAACACAGATGGTTTGACCACATGATTATCATCAGAGAATGCAGCATTAAGATCAACACACACAGGAATAACATTTTCAACACAAACATTAGATCGTTTGATAGGAGGCTTCCTATCATCGGGAGCCACAGCCCCTTTTAAATCAAGTTTACAGTCATCCAACCTAGTTAAACTATTACAGTCATCCATCCTAGGCAAACTATTACAGTCATCCGATTTAGTTAAAGTTTTACATTCATCCAAAATAGAATTGTTTTTCGAATTTTCATTGTTCCAGATAAACCAATTCACTGTTGAGTAATTGGCACCCGGATGTCCTAAACCCACTGTCTGGCCACCACAACACACATCATCCTCCACCTGAGCCTGTTGGGTCACATCTGCATTACTTTTACTTATGTTAGTATTTGACTCAGATCCATCACATTTATTTTCAAAAAGGTCATTTTTTGGATGAGGTGATGGAATGGGTATGTATTCACTTTGGCTCAGGGGTAAGAATAGAGATCTTTCGATTCCATTCTTATCCTTATATCCAATTCCATCCTTTACGAATGATTGTCTCCCACACTCGATTATATCAGCTTGAGCCCGTTTGCTCACATTCCATTTATCCACAACAATTTGAAGACGAGTTGTCTCATTTCTAGATTTCTCTAGTTTTGAGGTTAAATCGTTTATCAGAAAATCTTTCTTAAGCACAAATTCTTTTAAAGTTTGCATTTCAGCTAGAGTTGCATTTAACTTTCGCTGATATGCCCACTCATTTTCTTTCATTTCAGTATTTATTTTACGAATGTCATCCATTTCTCATAAAACTCGTCTGTTGTGTGATAAACAGTATGCGACAGCTGTAACACACCTAGGTGAGCACAGTTTATATTTAATTTCTAAAGGAATATTTACCATGTCCCTTTCCTCAGCTTTCTTAGAAGAACTCTTCACCTCCTCAGCGACCTTCTCAGATGAAGTCTTCTCAGCAATCAGCGCCTCCTCTCTTTTCTCATCATTCACCTTCTCATCAGTCAACACACTCTTCAGCCCGGCATACTTCTGCATTTCCCCCTTTAGAACCTCAGCAGACGATCCTTCAACAGAGTTTACACCATTTGAAGATTTGGTGCAGATTGTGGCCATCAGGGCTTTGTTAACTTCAGCTTCAGCAGCTGCTGCCTCTTCTCCCCAGTCGAAGTCTTCAACAACCAAAGCCTTTTGTGGCTCCTTATCATTTCCCTCATTACCATCGGTTATGGCCACCAACCTCTTTGCAGGCTTAATTTCAGCTTGGTTCAGTGTGGGGCATTCGTACTTGAAATGCCCGAGGACCTTGCAGTTGTAACACCTGATCTTGGACTTATCAAACCCAGCCTTTCCCATACCAACTCTTATTCCGGTTCTATCTTGAAAACGCTTCACTCGTAAAGTGATCATAGCCATCTGCCATTTCAGATCCATCTCTTCCATGTCATCTGGGTCAACCTGATACATATCCTCTGGGGACATCATCTCATTTTTAATCTCTCCTGTCTTCAACGCTTCAAAACTGCTCATGAAAGAGTTGAACAGTTCCACATGTTCAGCAGCTAGTTTAGCAGCCTGTGGAGTTAGAGTCTTTGCAGCCCTTTCAGAATACATTGGAGCTTTCCCAGAACTTGAACTACCAATCCCTGCAGAATCCACATACGAATGCACCGAACTTGAACTCATATCACCAATTGGGGCCATCAAAGCCAGATTCTTCATAGCACTGCTGGGAGTCACCTTCGGGACAGTCTGATTCATTTCTCTTTTAGTGATGTCCATCTCAAATGATTTCAGAGTGTTTATGAGATCTGCCAAAGTAGACTGAGCATCCAAGTAGTCCTTTTTGATCAACATACATTGGACACTCCACTCCTTTGGGAGAGAATCGAGCAGCTTCTTGATAGAATTGCGGTTGTTTACAGGAATACCCGCTTTCTTCATCTTGGTCAACAAATTCATGAACCTGTCAATGTGTGAAGACAGACTCTCACCACGAATACTTCCAAACATATCGTACTCCTTTTGAATCATATCTTGTTTGTTTTGCCTCATCTCAGCATTGCCTTCATAATACTCACTCAGAGCAAACCACAGATCGTGCGCTGATCCGTATTCTTCAAACATATTGTAAACATCATTTGACAAAGCCATGGTGAGAGCACCGTAGGCTTTGTGATCTCTCTGCAACAGTTGTTTGTCGAGATCAGTGTATGTAGTGGGATCAGTGTTGAACACTTCTCCAGCATCAGTGGTTCTGGTGGGAATGTGAGGTCCGAGCTGGACTGAGTTCCATTGGGTGTGATCGTTGACAAAGTAGAAAGCTTTCATTCTGTTCTTCCATGTGCCATAGTCTTCTGCACCCATCAACTTGGGAATACGGGTTATAGTGCCGGTTTCAAGTTCAGCTTGAGTTATGGGGTTAACTTGGAATGAGTTGTTACCAGACATGATTTAAGATTGATTTTAGGTTGATTTTAGATTGATTTTAGGGTTTTGATTGAATTGATTAGCAAGTTATAGTCCAAAGTCCTTGAAAAGTCAAAACAGTCCACAAGTACGCAGTCAAGTACGCACTCAGCTCAAGTTCACAGTTTGCACAAGTTCGCAGTCTAAGTTCGCAGTTCTTGGAAACCTGAAACAAATAAACAGCAAAGATAAGTCCCTGATTCTCCTGTTAAGTACGCAGTCCCTGTAGCACACACACTTTGGCTTAAGTTCGCAGTTCAGCCAAGTCAGAGCAGCACAAGTACTCAGTCTTGACTGATCAGCCTGCGCACTTGTACAAGTACGCAGACACTTAAACTCTCGTTTAAGATTTAAGTTCGCAGTAACCCTAGCCAAGTGCTCAGAAAATGCACCTTTTCAGTAAGTTCGCACACCAACTAGAGATTTCAGATAAGTATGCAGAAACCCTAGTTGTGGTGCCAGGAGAGAGAAAGCTATAAAGCCTTGTGTAAATTTAAGTGCTCACACAGACACAAGTGCACACACTTTTGGATTAAGTGCGCAGCTGTGGCTGTTAATAAGTGCACACCTTGAAATATCAAGTATGCAGCTTATGAGCTAAGTACTCACTCTTGAAACAAGTACTCACTCTTGAAACAAGTGCTCACAAGCAAGAAACAAGTTCACACTTTATGAGACAAGTACGCACAACTAAGTATTTAATGCTTGAAACAAGTACGCAGTTTTTGAGACAAGTACTCACAGGCAAGAAACAAGTACTCAAAATCAAGAAACAAGTTCGCAGATTTTGAGCTAAGTTCGCACAATAAGTGCGCAGACTCGGCTGTTGAATTTTTTAACTTTCCAAAAACATGTCCAAGAGATTTTCAATTGTTTTGAAGCTCTTGAATGATGTTTCTAATGAAGATAATAACTTTTAAACACCTTAGAAACACTTTTCACGAGATTTTAAGGCAAAACAATGAAAATATTCAAACTTTGATAAACACTAAAATTTTGAAAAACTTGAAAGTAAAAACTAACAAGGAGGGTTTTGATATCTTTAGATAGATACAATCTCGAGCACAGAGGCTCTGATACCAAATTGTAGTCCCAAAATACTAGATCTTAAATGTGCACTAGATTGTTATCAACTAGAAACACCTATTTGTTAGGTGTTTTAGTTGATTAATCAAGACAAGTTAAAGAACTAGATGAAGATTATAAAAACCGACACACAAGAAACATAAAGACACGATTCCATTAAAGATTCAGCAGTAAACACCATGGATAAGTTCGCACTATTCTAGATAAGTTCGCACCTTTAACTTGTGCTCTCAAAGATACATCAAAAACCCTAATCCTAGCTGCACAAATGAGCTCCTATTTATAGGAGAATCCTGAGGACTGCGAACTTAACATTAAGTTCGCAGTCTCCGTCATTTAAGTGCGCACATCTAGGGTTTCTAGCATAAACTATGCTTTAATTACATATCTAACCCTCCAACTCTAACATATAGCTAAACATGGTTAAACCTGGTAACTGTGGTCTCATATTAACCCAACATTATAGTTAAATTATATAATGAAATAACATCAATACAAAAATTATGGGAACTTTACGTTTGAATTTAATAAATCTTTTAGAGAAAAAATGATGAGAATGGCCCGTTGACCAATGCATTTACAAGAATAGCCCCTGGAGACGTTTCGTTGGAGACAGTTCACAATTCTCAAGCCGTCTGAGGCGTCTCCAGAGACGGCTTGGTCCCAGCCAATAGAACAATGACACGTCTCCAGAGGCGTCTTTTCCAGACGTCTCCGGAGGCGTCTTTTTTTAATTTTTTTTAACAAATCTTCAAAAAACCATGAAAAACATAAAGTAAACGTGCATAAAAACATTAAATAAACATAAGATTCATTCGATTAATAAAAACATAAAATAAATATATAAATTATTATAAAAGTTAAATAAGCTACGCGTTAAGACGGTCCCTCGTCATTTGCCAAGCAGACACATGTTTGAATTCTTTGCGCTGCTTGGATTGATACTGTTTTTTGGTATATCTAATGGCCTCGTCTTCGGGCATGTCTGAAGGTACCGATCGAACTGTTCGATAGTGGTACCCGTTGAAGAGCTGACACTTCGTGTTCAAGTCGTTCCACTTACGGCTAAGTGAGTCGATGGTTCGGTCTGAGCCTCCCACCAACCGATTGGATTCATGTAAGATACGGTACCACTTGTTTGTTGGGTGTGGGCTATCTTCGACATGTTGCCACGCTGATACTAGTGCGATTTCTTATTCCTCCGTCCAACGTTGGGGTGCCATTTTCTTTTGTATGAATGAGACGGTGGTAGTGGTAGTGGTAGTGGTAGTGGAGGAGTCGGATGGAGAATGGGACGGAGAATGGTATATATAGGGGGAGGTGCAAAACTGAACAGTCGGACAAGAAACCGGAGACGTCTCGGGACTCACCGGAGACGTCTTGGGTAGACGTGGCGTTTTTCTATTAGCTTGGGCAACAAGCCGACGTCATGGGTAGACGTGGCGTTTTTCTATTAGCTGGGGCACCAAGCCGTCTCGGGAGACGCCTCAGACGGCTTGGGAATCGTGAACCGTCTCCAAAGAGTTGTCTTTGGGGGCTATTCTCGTAAATCGATTGGTCAACGGGCCATTCTCGTCATTTTCCCAGTCTTTTATACACTCGGTTGTAAAAAAAATAGATACAGCTCTTAACTTTGTGAGAATGACACCTCGTGTCACATGCTAATCGATCTACTTTGCACTAGATTGCATATAGATATTCTTAATTAATCATTATCAACTAATCATCCCATGTTCTTGTGGCAATAAGACTATAAATCATTAACCTATATGATTAGAGTGATTATATCCATAATAATTCATGTTTTTGGGTATGAGAATCATTCGGCTTATTAATTATTATTCTACTTTGAAACGGTGATGTTTATGTATGTTTACACAAACATAAATACATGTAAATACATACAAAGGGAAAATAGACAGGGATTAGCTCACGAGCTTGTTGATGACATTTAACCAAGAAATAGCAACGCCCGCATCTTCACACACAAACTAATAGGTATCTATTAACGGGCTCAGTGGCAAATCCAAGAAAACTTTCGAATGATGTCACTATTTTTTTTAATATTCCAATTTCATAGAACCGAAAATAAATTTTTTTGTGTCAGTTCGTCGATTTGGGTCAGGTGGGTTCAACACATAATAAAAATACAATACAATAATAAAAGGGCCTAATGTGTTTAAATTCTAAAGGTTATGAGCCTAATGTTAAGGGCCTAACCCGTGCTAGGACTGCCGCCGAACTCGTGCTAGGACTTTAAAGATCGATCAATGTTGCCAACAGTGTCGCTAAAGACACTATAAAGTGATGTTGGCAACACAACCGCCTAACCCACACTCAATGAGTTGGCTCTAATAGATGGTTTTGGAATTATTTTTAATGTGTTTACGTTCTAAAGGTTATGAGCTTTTATGGATTTATTTATGTGGAATAGTTTAACTATGAGAAATGTGTTTTGTAGGTTAAACGAGTGATTTGGGATCTTACGTGAAGAATCTAAAAGGTGGAATGGTTAAGAAACGTAGAAGAAGGAGTTTTGAGAAAGTATGATGGCGTAGCCTACGACAGCATAGTGGTTTATCACATTCGTAAGTGCAGTGGTGCAGCCTTGGTTATGTGAAAACGTATAAAAACATTAAAAAAGGGATTTGGAGCCGCCGTCCCATTCTCATTCATTTTGGAGACCTAAGCAGCAATTATGGGAGCATTGTTGGGAGTCTTTTCACCATTCTAATCATTCCAATCATCAAACATGCAATCCAACATAAGGTTGAAGATCAAATAAAGAAAATGAGTGGCTAATCCCTTCATGGTTTCCTCTAGGTGGAGGAAGTTTATAAGTGGATGATTTTTATTGGTTTTACTTTGTATTTGGATTATTCAATCTAAGCATTCAATGCTTTCTACAATGTAATTTGTTTATTTGATTGTAAAAGATTAGTTTTATAGTAGACCTTTTTCTTTATCTTTCAGTTCCCAAGTGTTCTACAATTACGATCTAAACGATCTATTAGGGAAGACTTTGGTTTGGCAACCTTTGATTGATAATCACTTGATAACCACTCGTTGTTTTGCAACTAGAGTAAACTGGCATCGCTTTTTCACAATCAATTAACAACAATCTCATCTAAATGAAACCAATTAATTGAATCCGCTTTGAATCTAAAACCTAGAGGAATCACCTTTTCTCTAATTGCTTACAACTCTTTGTTAATTTCCTTTTAATATCAACTCTCAAACACACGATTTTTCCTTTCAGTAAATTAGTTAAGTCAATAAACAACTTTGTCCATAATACTCCTTGTGGTTTGACAACCGACTTACCCTATCTAATAAGATACTATAGATTGATTTAAATATTAAATTTGACTAACCCTTCGACATCGGTCAGGCTTAGGTCACAGTAATCGATCACAGTTCCAAAGATAATGCACATTTTCGGATAAAAAAACTCACTACGTTTATCACATAAAATATTTTTGATGCAACGCATGTTCTACATGTAAATCTAAATTTAACTTTATTAACTTGCGATCTAATCAAAAGAAAAATGCATACAGTTAGTCTAATCATAGCATTATTTGATTCATGATTCGATATTTACGAAATATCTTCTTTTCCGCTCTATCCTTCTTCCAAGCTTAGAGCCTCTGTGATGAAAAAGTTCTCAAAAACCACCCTCTCTATAACACCGCAAATTTGCAAAGTTCACAATGTGGATTATACAAAAAAAATGAATTTTATTTAAATAAAAACGTTTTGATGTGGAGCTTAGTCCAGTTTGGATTAAGATGGAAAGTGCATGATTAATGGGGTATATACCTACCCCTCATTTGCAAACATGTTCATTCACCTTAGAGAAAGAAAGTGGATTTCTATATAGAGAAAGACAAAGTACAAAGAATTTGAGGTTTGAAGCTTTCAAGTTGTTTCTCATCGTCACATTGTTTTGGTTGAAGAAATTGGGTAAGAATTAGATACGGATTTTTATGTTTTTAAAGTTGAGGTAAAAGATGGGATTTTATAACATAAGGTTGGATATTTACGTGTTATCGAGGTTACAAACTATGGATCTTGCTTCATAGGAGTTAAACAATGTTTTGGGCGTAAAACCTTGAGATTTTGGATTAAAAATGGATTGAAACGAGTTAATCTTCTTCATGCAGCACTAAGTGACTGTCATGCGACTCTCCATGCAACTCTCAACGGGGTCCATTGGAGAAAATGACACAGATCCCGAGTTTTTCCAATGATTGGTTACATGTGGCACATGTGACACTCCTAGAGTCTCGTGGTGATGGTTTTGCCAAGTCCTAAAGAAATCTAGGCAAGTGTACATGTGACATTGTGCATGCATTGTGCTACACTCTTGATTTATCACGATTTTGATGAGAACTCACGTATTAGCGTTTATGCATATTATTGATGATTGTTTGGATTAAAAATCTTACGCTGAGTACACTAGAACACAATTAGGAGAGTTCTAGATGTCCATTTTACCGAATGCAAATCCTTTTGGGTCGATGTACATGCAAATGAAAATAACTCATGAACTAAAGTGTTTAACAGACTTTATGTCATTACTAATTGATTGACGATGTGTGTTAATTTTATGTTGACCGATAGCTAGTTTACAAATAAATGATATTGTGTGAGCACGAAGTCGTAGCAGGTAAAGGAGCCTTATACCAGTGTAAGTACGCATGATAAATGTTGGCAGTTGATATTGTGACACCCGGCAAACTCGGTTAATAACTTTTGTAAATCTAGTCATTCTAGTTAAGCGAGTGGTGCATACATTATACTTAACTGGGTCAGTTGAGTTGTTTAGATGGTTCGGGGAATCATCGGGAGTCATTACAATGATCCTAGGGATCATTGGGAGTCGGTCCATAACCATGTGTACAAGGATTGGTGATTATTGTAATCGTCGGATTCAATGCATACACACGAGTCTTGAGTCCCGGTAATTGGTGAACGAACGTGAACGTGTTAGTAATCATGCATTATGTGTTTATAATCTTTATGTGACTTGCCGTTATGTGAATACATCTTTATATGTGTTAAAATAGTGTTTAACACGCCAAAAACCCAAAACACACTGCAGGGGGCGAGTAGCCCACTTATCAGGCGAGTAGAAAGAGGCGAGTAGCCTACTCGCCAGTGGTAAGGAGCGATTACGTGCCCTACTCGCCTGTAGCAGTCTCCTACTCACCTGCAGCATGTGTGACGACTAGAAACGCCTATAAATACCACCCTTGTGTTGCAAAACATTATTATTGAAACCCTAGCTCACCCCAAAGCTATTCCACACCATATCCATCCTCTGTAACATGTTTTTGCCCTAGAAATCACCTTTACAAGATTATACACCATTCTTTAGCAAAATCCAAGGTGTGTTCTTCATCCCAAACATTTGTAATGTTATTGTTTTGCTCCCTAAAGGTCCAGACCTGATTTCTAAGTGGTTGTGTCTTCAAACTTATTAAAAACAGTTTCTAAATAAACCTAAACTTTCATGATTGTTCTATGTGATGTTATCATGCAAAGATAGGATTTTTATTAATAAAACATGATGAATCTTATGTGTTTAATGCATTTATGATCTTAATGAGTTGTTAGGATGCTTATCTTTGAGTTTGGAGGTTAATGATTGTGTTTTAATGATAATATGCGTTTTGACCCGTTTAAGTGATTTAGAGAGGTTTAGGTTGTTATGTTATGCTTTGTTGATTGTATGATGTTAGGGTTTGCTCTAGGATGATGCTATAACAGTAGGATGATGTTAGAAAACATTATTATGTGGTGAAATCTGGATATTTGCCGTTTAGGGTAAGTCTTGCATGTGTTGATGTGATGTTTACATAATAATATGCTATTTAGGGAAATGTTCACAATTAGGGTTATTAGAATGATGATAAATTGGGGGTTTTTTGCTTGGAATAGGTTGTTTAATGATTTGGGTTTGATATTGGGTGTTTTTACATGTTTCAGATCTGAGTTAGTGGGTTAATCGCGCGAAATACGGCTTTATGCTGCAGGGGGCGAGTAGGCCTACTCGCATGTTGTTATAGGCGAGTAGCCCTCTACTCGCGTGTACAACACGTGATTACAACTCCTAATTGTCTGTTTGACCATCCTAATTGCTAGTTGAGTTTGCTAATTGCATGTTTGATTCCTAATCGCGTGTTTTGCTACTATAAGTGTATTTTGACATCTCGAAACATGGTTTGATACCTAGGAACATGTTAGGAACCCCGTGACATGTCTAATAACCTGATAACACGTGTTCGGACTCGTTTATGTGTTATTTGAGCTGTATGCTTGATTTGGTGAGCTTTTGCGCATGTTAAGTGTATAATTGCATATGATTACATGATATCTTATATTTGGCTAACAAGTGGGATGTCGGGTCACCAATGGGATGTCGGGACTTGTCTTGTGTGGTTAGGTTATCAGTCAAACATGTTTTCAAACGTGTAATGGTTATGGTCTGGACATTTGGGGACTAGTTAACAATCGTAGTAGTAAGAAACGCTTGTTGATTTGTTAAACGCATTCATAACTTGGTGTCTTTGTGATGAAACTCTTAACTCATGGAAACACTTTGTAAACTTAAAACCTGTGAACTCACCAGCATTATATGTTGACGTCTTTTTGGCATGGTTTCTCAGGTCGCTAAGGTAGCAGCATCGGATTTAGGCGCACGGGGTCTCACTTGGCGTCTAGGGTTCTAGTCTCATGTCTTTTAATAATTTCAGACTTCATTTACTTTTGTTGAGTTGTATTCAAGATTTTAAAGCTTCCGCTGTTGGTTTAATAGTTTTAACTTTTGGGTTTTGGTTTAGATATCATTTAAATTTAGTTGTCGTTTATTGTGACCGTTCACTTCGATCCCGGTATGTCACGCGCCTCGCGGTGAAACCCCGCATGTGGAATTTGAGGGTGTGACAAATATTAAAGTATTTTGATAATATTAGTAAAGGTTTAAAAATGTCATTTTCTCGTTTGATTAAGATCCAAAACTCGCTTAACATAGGAAGAAAGATAACATATATTAGGAGGTTCTTGGCATGGATTGAAGGTTACCTTGAAGAAATAAAGAACTGTATCCTATAGACCAGAGGAGACCTTCGATGTATTGTTTTAAGACTTTATGTGTTGTACTTGAAGACATGATTTCTGCTGCGTATGTTTGGTATTATTTGTTTAAAAACAATGTTTTATCATAATGTGTCATCTGGTGAGGTTTCCTGGTTCGGAGCCGTACACTCTTTCCTCCATGATGGAGCTACCCTGAAAGAAAGCTCATTGACCAGATAGGATACCACAAAGCTCCATTTCTCCTCCCATCTCACAAAACGTTCCATTCCTTGACGGACCTTTCGTGGTTAAGGATTTCTTCTCCTCCACACTTGTAGCCCTTTCTTATCCACTTAACATCCGTAGAGGTCAACGTACACCGTCTCATTGTAATTATCATAATCCATAATTTTTCACTGGAATGTTTGATAAAAAAGAAATCTGAAAAAGTTACTTAGGTGTCGCATCACTTTATGTCCGCCTATTTAAACCTCGTTCAACATCATCATCATCATCATCAATAAATCCCACCAATAACAAAGGGTGGTAGGGGTAGCGCCTGCTACCCCTTAACTTTTCCGACGTACTGCAAACTTTTTGCATTTTACGTTTTTTATATTTACGTTACCCATAACGCTACCCCTCAAATATTTTTGAAAACCCAAAACACCCTAAAAATAGAAGGCCGTAACCATTGGTCAACTTCATTTGTTAGTGAAAATAGAAACTTATAATGCTTTTTTTAACGTTTTACATATTACATTACCCCTAAAATAATTTATGCTAACCATTACATTTATACTACCCCTTAAACTATTTTAAAAGATTAACATTAGAGATAATAGTCCACCAATTGATCCATTTTAAATAAAAAACAATTTGTAAAAGAAAAAAAAAACTATCTTCTCACACCACAGCCAACTCCTTAAGACCTTCTTTTAGCTGGGTTGTTTTGAAGGGGAAAAAGAAACAGGGTCTCAGGTCTCCACCAATTTCTTGTGCAATCACTAGTCATGTAAAATTCTAGACTTCCAAGTTCTAATTCTAAATTCTAATTGTTTATGTACATTTGATGATGTGTAATTGATTATCTTAGGGTTTATGTACATTTGATTGCGGTTTACATTTGATTTTAGGGTATATGTGCAATTGTCAAATTGATTATGGTTTACATTTTGTTTCTTCTAAATTAGTGTGCTTCGAAGATGAAACCACGTTCTAAAAAGCTCTTATTAGTAATATGTTTAAAAAATCATCCGAATATGATGATATTGGTGTAACTCCAAATATTGCTAACAATGGTATGCAAATACGGTAAAAAAAATTAAACATTCTATGAAAGCATGGTAAAAAAAATTTGAATGTTACCTCTGAAATTTTGGTCTATATCCGCCACTGCCCGTAGGAATAGAGATGCTTCTTTCGTGGACTCTCGGCTCGATAATAGTTTTGCACCAAGCCTTAGACATAAGGCACATAACACTCAACAATCGGACAACGGACGATTGATACATGTTTGCCCTTGTCTTTCGGCAATCAACGTCACCACATGACGCATGATTAACCATCCGTTACTTTTATTTTCCAGGAAATTAGTAATATAATTTTATAATTAGTGCAATTTCTTTTTTACCAGCAAATCACCCACTCATATATTCATTATATACTTAAACCTCATCTGATATTATTATTTTTCATTACTACCATTTTTAGCGCACTTCTTAAAAGATTTACCTTTTAAGAAAGAAAAACAAGATTCAGATCAGAAAACGAGAGGATGCCACATGGTGTTATTACGTTGCAGATAAAAACCCCTTAATTCAGATAACTTTATTTAATTATAACCAATTAAATCTGCACAAATTAATATCATGACGATAAATCACAGTGATTCTTCTGTAACATGCGCGTGTGTATATATATTTTTATATATTTATAAAAAAGACAAACGCACGTAAATAAACTTGGAGGTATTGAACATGCCCCCAATCGTATAATTTGTTTGGTAATAATAATTAAGCAATCAAAAATGGAGATTAATCTTAAAAATGGGTACGTGTTCCCAACCTACAACTTGTTTTAAATTAAATATTATTATATTACGTGCAATTTATTTATATTATATGCTTATTTTATAAAGCAATCGAAGAAGCTATTGATATATGCATGACTACATGAAATGTACCTTAAGCATACGTATGACCACAGTCACCTGATTGGTCTGATGGCTGGGCTCATTGATGAAAGCTGCCATTATCATTATCAATATTATACGTAAGATTCTAATTTAAACACTATATATATATTCTCTATATGAGACATTACATGTGTGGAGATTTTAAGTATGGTATTGCATCCTTACTAAGATTCCAATTAATGACTAAAGTAAACATTTAAACCCATATTAAATGTGGAATTTTTAATATGTCTGTATGAAGTTGGGTCAACTCATGTTGTTTTCTTAAATGGATTATGTACGTGGAATTTAAGTTTCACTTCGGTTCAACCAGTTTTGATATAAATTGGAGGTTAAACTGCTAACTTCGCGAATGACAAACAAATGTATATGAAGAGGTATAGAACCTCGTCCCCCCATTAGACGCGGCTCACACTAATAAGACGCGACACGAACGTACTAAAATCATCAGACCGGAGGTCACAAATACCGGGGGATAGTACAACTAGAACGGAACAAAGTACAAATATTCTGACTAGTATAAATACCCCCCCCCCCCCCAAAGTACAGGGGACCTACGTTCACACACATTCCGAACCTCCCTCTCTCTCTAAACTCTCTTTATCTCTTTAAAACAAATACTTATCCTCACGCCGGAGGGTGGTCACAGAGAGGCCCTCCCTGCCCCCCTGTGACGAGCCTAACGGTCTGCTAGTTTTGCAGGTCCAATCCACACAAGATCTTATCAAGTTAACTGTCTTCTTCTTCACCTACGAGGTACGGTCTAACTTTTGGATCTTCAATTGGCGCCATCCTTTTGCAGATCTACTCTCTCCAAACAGATCTGGAATGGCTAAGGAAGATTTACACGTCGTTGATATCACCAACAGAGAAGACGCTGATATCGACACATCTGATCAAAACACTGCTGATCTCAGGGCGTCCTTCGACGCTACTGCTGTTTCCACAGAATTGGTCACTGCAACCACAGAGATGCAAACCACATCGGTGGAATTTGATGAGACTTTCCTCCAACGAAACCGTGAATTCTTGCTAAGGCTGAGGGATCAGCAAAGCAAGGAAGAAAGACTCCGTAGTGTGCAAGTGAACTTATTCCCTTCGGAAGGGCTCATCTCTGCCACCACAGTGTCTACTCCAGTAAGTCTCCCAACGTACTCAACTGTCGTTACTTCGGTTCCTATCCAAACTCCTTATGGGTATTTAATGCCTTTTGGGTACACCGGACCATTGCCAACTGGTCTCTCATCTACTGGGCCACCTGTTACTGACCCAGTAATGCCAGCCAAGCAACAGTCCAATTCAAACCCAATAGACGACGAGCTCACCGCACCATACCGACCAGCATACATGACTTCATACTCAAAGTTCACCCCAAGGATAGCCAGTGCCCCATTACCGTCGAAACTGAAAATGCCAGTAACAGTTAAGAAGTATGACGGAACAACGGATCCGGATGACCATGTGTTCGATTTTGGAGGAGCTGCGGAGATTGAGCTATGGCCCATGCCAGCATGGTGCCACATGTTCGCTCAAACGTTAACCGGAGCTGCACGTGTGTGGTTCGATGGGCTCCCAGCTGGTCAAATTGCAAACTGGAAGGAGTTAAGACGGGTATTCTTACAGAATTTCTCCCAACAAAGACGTTGCACGAAAGACATAACCGAAGTACACAACATTCGAAGACGAGATGGAGAATCCCTAGAAAAGTTCATAGATCGTTTCAATAAAGAAAGCATGCAGATATCTGGAGCTGTTGACCAGCTACGGATATCTGGTTTTTGTCACGGAGTACGTAACAACCAGTTGGTAGAAAAGCTTCACGAAGACCTACCCAAAACAATGGAGGGCTTAATGGAAAGAGCAAGGGCTTTCGCTAGAGGCAAAAGTGCCTGTGGTCAAACCAGTGATGGCGACCACAAGGGAAATCCAAGAGGAAGCAACTGGAAGAAAGGAGCTCCGGCACAACCTGAAAGAAACAGTTCTTGGTCGAAGCACAGGTCGCAGCCTTATTCAAGGAACGACCGAAATGATAAGGTTAACCCCGGACGTTCTTCTCGAAACACCAGCTTCTCCGACCTCAGTAAAACCCCAAGTGAAATCCTGAGCACCGAACAAATACGATTCCCAACACCTCCAAAGCAGAAGCCCACCTCAGACCGAAACACTAAAAAGTATTGTGAGTATCACCAGGCGAAGGGTCATAACACAGACGACTGCTGGTCCTTAAAACAAGAGATAGACAAAGCCTGTAAAGCAGGAAAGCTATCTCACCTAATCCGAGATTTAAAAGAAGGAAAACCAGCAGCGACACAAATAGCTAACCCGAACAACCAAACAGGAATCCATATGATTCGGGTTGGTTCCGAGCAAGGCACTAAGAGAAGTAATGATCACATTGCTCCATGGATGGAGCAGCTGCTGTTTTTCCCACCCATCAGTCCAAGAGAGGCCATGGAAGCACCTATAGTGGTCTCAGGGGTGGTCGCAGGTCACAAAGTCCGACGCATTTACATCGACAACGGCAGTGCATCCGAAATCATGTACTACCAATGTTATCAACAGTTAGCCCCGGCCACTAAAGACAAGCTCGTTTCCGTCCAAATGCCTCTAATCAGCTTTTCGGGAGAAGTCATACATCCGTTGGGTCAACTCAGTCTCCCTATAACATTGGGGACGGAGGAGAACCAACGTACGGTTATCTTGACATTCCTAGTAGTTGGAGCACCCTCAGTTCACAACATAATCCTGGGCAGACCGGGAATGAAAGCGTTCAACATGGTCACCTCGACGGTTCATGGTGCCATCAAGTTTCCTACTGAAACTGGGATAGCCACACTTTACACCGAATCTGAGTTACGCGTTGCTGAAGTTCGACAGTCTTTGGGACAACCTCCACTAAACGAAGCCGCGGTAGGTGTTAAAGCTACCGAAGAATGGTCTGTTCACCCAACATTCCCGGAACAAAAAATTACCATCGGTGCCCAACTGCCGGACCACACGAAGAGATCCTTATGGAGATTATTGTCTACGTCATTGGACGTATTTGCTTGGCAGCAGTCGGACATGACAGGAGTCCCGAGAACTTTAGCTGAACATAAGCTGAATATTAGTCCAGAGAAGAAGCCTGTAGCCCAAAAGAAACGGAGCATGGCCCCGGATAGAGTAAAAGCTATAGCGAGTGATGTTAAGGTGCTGCTAGATGCTGACATCATCAGGGAGATAAGCTATCATACCTGGGTCTCCAACCCAGTCATGGTGCGGAAACACGATGGGTCCTGGAGGATGTGCATCGATTTCAAAGACTTGAATGATGCATGCCCCAAAGATTGTTACCCGCTTCCGGAGATAGATTCCAAAGTTGATGCTGTGGCTAACTTTAAGCTAAAATGCTTCTTAGACGCCTATAAGGGTTACCACCAGATTCAAATGGCTGAAGCCGATGAAGATAAAACAACTTTTGTCACCAACCAAGGGCTATACTGCTATAAGAAAATGCCATTCGGTCTAAAGAATGCAGGAGCTACATACCAACGCGTGATGGATCGAGCGTTCAAAAACCAAATCGGACGAAACTTGGAAGTGTATGTGGATGATGTGGTGATAAAGAGCTCAGACGAAGATACGTTGTTAAAAGACATCACCGAAACCTTTGACAAGCTCCGACAGATCAATATGAAACTAAATCCAAAGAAGTGTTCCTTCGGCTTAGAAGAAGGAAAGTTCTTAGGATTCTTAATGGCCAAAGATGGTATCCGTCCAAATCCAGAAAAGGTCGAAGCTGTCCTCACCATGCAACCTCCGTCAAACTTAAAAGAAGTACAGACCCTCAATGGACGGCTGGTCGCATTACACCGTTTCTTATCCAAAGCAGCTGAACGAACTTTGCCTTTCATGGTCGTTCTGAAAAAGTACTTGAGCACGAAAGAGTTTCGTTGGACATCCGAAGCTGATCTGGCCTTCAATGATTTAAAGAAATGTTTGGCAGAGTTACCAACACTAACCGCACCAGAACCAGGGGAAACCCTCATCATCTATTTATCAGCTTCGGAAGCATCTATCAGCTCGGTATTAATGGTAACAAGATCAAAGGCGCAGGTACCTATCTTCTATGTCAGTCGAGCCTTACGTGACTACGAGACGCGGTACCCAGCATTAGAAAAATTGGCACTTTCCCTGGTGCACGCGTCACGTCGGCTCCGCCGATACTTTCAAGCTTTTGAAATTGAAGTCCAAACGGACCAACCAATCCTGGATGTATTGAGGAAGCCTGAAGTTTCCGGAAGATTAGCCAAATGGGCAATCGAGCTGGGAGCCTTTGAAATTTCTTACAAAAGAAGGGGTCCGGTAAAAGGGCAAGTCGTAGCCGATTTCCTTACTGAGCTAGCCATGAGACAAGTTGAAACACTCACTCCCCCTGAGCCAGATGAATGGACCATCTTCACCGATGGGGCATCCGGATCTGAAGGATCCGGAGCCGGAGTCGTTCTCAGAAATTCCGAAGGTCAAGAACTTGTGTACTCAATTCGCCTCAATTTCAAAAGTTCCAACAATGAAGCCGAGTACGAAGCATTCTTAGCTGGACGCCGACTGGCAAAAAAGGTCGGAGCTCAGAAGGTATAAACCTTCGTAATAAATAATCATTCTTCTCCATGAAACATCATAAGCGATCTAAAAAGTACCATATACTTGAAACAGGTAGTGGCACACGTGGATTCTATGTTGGTCGCACGTCAGATAAGCGGGGAATACGAAGCCAAAGAGGCAAACATGGTTCTATACCTACAAAAGGTTTGACCTAAGCCCCGTATCAAATGTACCCCAGCTTATAAACTCAAAACACCATTCTTAATTCTGCTATATTTGAACAGGCAAAAAGCTTGATATCAGAATTTGAAAAGTGTGAAGTGAAGCACGTGCCTGGATCGAAGAATAAACAAGCAGACGCTCTAAGCAAGCTTGCAGCAAACACACCGGATCATATGTCACAAGAAGTAAAGCTTGAAGTTATGAACGAACCATCCACAGCCGAAGCTACAGTATGCATGATCCAAGGTAATCCAGTCTCATGGATGACCCCCATCCTGAACTACATCACAAAAGACGAGCTTCCAACTGACAAAGCTCAAGCCCGAAAGCTTAAAGTAAAATCCCTACAATATCAAGTCATTGATGGCACACTATACCGGAAGACATTTTTAGGTCCTCTACTCCGATGCTTAGATCCGGTACAAGCCAAGTATGTCATCGAAGAAGTTCATTGGGGAATCTGTGGCATTCATGCCGGGCCTAGGATGATTGTAACAAAGGTAATGAATGCTGGATACTTTTGGCCAGGCATGCATCAAGACGCGGTTGAAGAACTTCAAAAATGTGAAAATTGCCAAAGGCATGCCCCAGTAAGCCTCAGAGCCAAAAACAAACTGATTCCAGTATCAGCAGCTTGGCCATTCCAGAAGTGGGGGATTGACATCGTGGGTCCCTTCCCCGTGTCATCAGGACAAGCCAAATTCCTGCTAGTCGCGGTAGACTACTTCACTAAGTGGGTAGAAGCCAAACCCCTAGCCAAGATCTCAGGTGCTGAAGTGAAAAAGTTCGTATGGGAAAACATCGTTTGCAGATTCGGCCTTCCATTGACCATAGTAAGTGATAACGGCAAGCAGTTTGCTCACAATCCGTTCAAAAAATGGTGCACTTGCCTCGGCATCGAACAAGCCTTCGCCTCCGTCGCCCACCCCCAAGCTAACGGGCAGGTCGAACGAGTCAACCGCAGCCTGGTCGATGGAATCAAGAAACGTCTGGGAAAGAAAATAAGTGGCTGGGTAGATGAGCTGCCGAACGTCCTTTGGGCCTACCGAACGATGAACAAGACCAGCACTGGTGAAACACCTTTTAGTCTCACCTATGGGACGGAGGCAATGATACCGGTAGAAATTGGAATGCCAACCCACCGGGTCACAGGGCAAGGTGACAATGACCAAGAGCTGCGGTCCAATTTAGACCTTTTGGAAGAGCGAAGGGAAACCGCAGCCATCAAAGAAGCAAAATATAAACAAACTTTGGAGAAATACTACAACTCCAAAGTCCAAGAAAAGAAGTTTAAAGTCGGGGAATACGTCATGCGGAGTAACGAAGCCAGTGGTGTGGAAAAACCGGGAAAGATGAGTCCTAAATGGGAGGGACCATATGTCGTTACTTCAGCAGGAGAGAAAGGAGCTTACAGGCTCGCAACACTTGAAGGAGATGAAGTTCCCCGGACGTGGAATGGGGTCCACCTTAAAAAATGCTTCATCTAAAAGGGAAAGATCGACGAATAATAGTTCTTTTTACTTCTTAATGTAAAAGTGGGATGTGAATACCCCACCTTTTTAATTTCCTTTCGTTTTGTACTACGGAATGGTTAAATTCTCCGTACCAAACAAACGAGACGCGGTTAGTCTCTTAATATAATAAATTCGATCTTTATAAAACCCATTCTCATAATATTTGTCATACGTGTATTGAAAAAGAAAAACAATATGCAAGCTTCGGTGCATGGGGTAAAAGTACCTCGGCACTAGAAGAGGGGATAAGAATTAGGGCATGGGGGTGTCGAAGGCCCTTTCGTCCGGACTTCTTGATCAAACAAGTTCGAGGAACGCAAAATTCCGAACTTAAACGATACCCCATAAAAAGACTACGTAGCATCTTATTACAAAACGCGAAAAACGAACGTTCTACTTCGAATGTCATAAAGCAGTTAGGGATATAAAATCTTAAAACACTTAGGACATATCTTTTAACCGAGGCTTATCAAGGTCATGGACGCATGATCCAGTCTCTACGTTATGAGCTGAAGCCTACATAAACTTCAGAATTCATACAAACAAGTCTATACTTAGAAAAAAAAATAATAAAATAAAAACAATAAAAATGTCCGAAACACAAGGATAATTCACTAATAATTCCCATTCACTTCAAAAACATGTGGTCGCTCGTATAATAGAGCCGCGGCCATAATATGTCTTTTTACAATAAAACAGGTGCACTATGTGCGACCTTCGACTACCGATCAATATGTTCCGACCCCTTATAAAGGGATGGAACGTACAACGATTCTAAGAGAAATCATTAAAAAACCGAACCTATAAGGAACGGGTGGTACAATGGTTAAAAAAGCTTCACAAAGTTTTTAAGACTAGGAAGACCTCCGAACCTATGTGGAGGAAAGGAGTTGCACGTCTACTTCGTCTTGGGGTTGGAACAATCACCTCATTTGCCCTGCGGCGCATCATCAGGTGCAGATAGGTCTTTAAAGGCTTGCACCACTGTTTCAGAAGGTTCAGAGATTAGATCTTGAAGCTTCGAGATGGATGGAAGCACAACTTCGTCATAAGACTTTACTGCTTCCAGTAGCTGTTGCTTGGCGTTAAGGATCAACTTGGGGGTTTCATTCATGGGCACTCCTTTCGAGGCCGTAGCATAACCAGCTCTCACCCCAGCATTATACCCAATGCCGTTCATGGCATTGTTCACACCAGCCACAGCAGTCTTCATTTGGGGGCAGTTCCGGATATAGTTGCAAACCAACTCCATCCCTTCAGACAAGATGAACTGCTTCAGCCCAAATAAAGACTCCATCTCCTTCAATAAGTCGCCCTTCTCACCAGCCAACCTATCCACATCAACTCTCAACTCTTTCACAAGCTTCTGGGCCTCCTTCTCACCTGCCTGGGCCGCATCCTTATCTGTGCTAAGAAGGAAATTACCAAAAAATCATAAGTAACAAAGTTGAAGGGAGCACAAAGAAAACAAGGAACGTACCTTTCACCAACACATCCGCAGCTTCTTTGGTCTTCTCCAGCAACTTCTCCAGCTCCTCAATGGATTGTATGTACTTTCTCTTGGAGGTATCATGGGCCTGTTCAGCAAACTGCAACTTCTCCTTCAAGGCCACGACCTCCTTCTGATAGGAGTCCCGTTCCTCACCAGCAACGGCGAGGGAAGCCTGAGTCGATCGAAGTTGCTCCACCACATTCCCATGCCCACAATCTGCCGCACGCTTTGTCAACTTGACCCTCTGAAGCTCAGAATCCACCCATCGCTGATACATCTCAGACACCAAAAAATTGGACTGGGCTTGGTTCACCATGAGAGCATCGCCCAGTTCATTATCCTTCATCCTTCGGTAAAAAGCATGGTCAGCAGGAGTATGCAAGTTGAAAAGCATCATCTTCGAGGATAAGGCATCAACCACCCTCGACCCATTCTTCAAATCCCAGTCCGGGATAAACACGTCTTCCGCAGTAGAAGGATCCACATCCATTACATCATCCAACGGATCTACAATATTAAAAATAGTCATTGTCTCTGTCACGAACCAACAAGGAGAAAAAGATGCACCATACTCATTCTCCCCACTAGCACGAAAGACAGAGATGCGACCTGGAAACTTACCCGGAGAAGAAATGGAAAAACCGCCTGCATCCTCAGTGCCTAAGGTCCGATCCGGAATGTCGCCCGACTCCGGAGGAATATCAGACGTCCCTACATCAAACCCGCCTTGATCACCGCCTGGAACATCCATATAAATTGGGTCACTGTCGCGAGAAGACTTACCCCCAGAAATATGAAGATCAAATTCATCCATAATATTACCTTTGGGGGAGGGGATGACTCCAGTCGAAGCAAATTTTACCCTCTTAGGGCTCTTCTTCACCTTCGAGGAATCTGATTTCCTCTTACGAGCCTTGACATTTAAATCAAGGGACGCATCCTCCACACCTTCGTCCTCAGTAACATATGTTCCGGACGAATCGACAGATCGAATAGGCACCGGCTTCGGAAAGACATGACCAACAGTCGCTCCCTCATCAACACCCAACTTATCACCACCACTTCCGCCTTCTCCAACAACACCACCAGTTTCATCACCACCAACACTACCCTTATCCTTACTTTGACTATCACCCTCAGTCTCCTCCACGTTCGCGTCCGAACCAGAAGGACGAATAGGGAACTGCAGCTTAGAAGTCTGCTCTAACACCGGCTTGTTCGAACCGATCGGCTCACTTGAAGGCTGAAAGTCTTCATCATCATAGTCATCAAATTTCAAGGCTGATAGCAACGACATCTCTACAAAAGCAATAAAAATAAAGGTCAGATTTCATAACATAAGATAGGGACGAAGGATAACAAGCAACGCTCACCCTTATTCTTATACAACAGAATCGGCCAACGGTCCGGCTCGTCCCAAATCCTACTAACCCCACCCAGCACTAAGACATGCTCCGGATACTTCTTTATGTTGCACCTATGAGTCACCAATTTATTGTACAGAGCCGAATCACAACCAAAATCCTGAGGCAACTCCCACTCGGAGGAATCAAAATCCTTCCTCCACAAAGAGACCATCTCCCTAGGCAAGCAGCGATCGTCCAACCAAAAGAACTGCGTCTTCCAGTTCTTCAAGCTAGAGGTATCCTTCAGGTGACACTCGGGCTTCTTCCTTCTCTTTTCAAAAGTGAACCAATCCCCGGCTTGGTTCAACTTATAGAAAGCTCGAAATACATCAAGGTCAGGCTTCGATCGCAAAGCCCTGCACTTCAATTCAAAGTGACAGACCCTTCCCAAACTGAAAGGGTTCATCTGAGAGAAATGAACCCCATGAAAAAGAAGAACTTTGAAAAGAAACTTGGTCATTGGAATATGGCAGTTTGCAAAATCACACACACGGGTGTAAAAAGCAAACTTGCCAGGTAAAGGAGGGTAAATGGCACGATCAGGAGCAGGCAACTCAGGATTCAAGTCAAGAGGAATCCTATAATCCCTCAAAAACTTGTTCAGTTTATCCTGGGTTAGGGTAGAGAAACTAGCGTTCATGTTATCCTTCCCCATTTTAAATCAAATAAAGAGGAAGAGAGAAGGGGACGAACCTGAAAACGGTGAAGAAATGAAGAAGACGAACGAACAAATCTGATGAGACTTTTCAAATGGCAGGGGAAGTGAAAGAGTTCTTTTTGGGGAAAAGTAAAAAGTGAAAAATAAATGAAATAACCGCCTTATATAGAGAAAAAGAGAAACCACTAAGTACTGACACGTGTCGCAATCCCAACGAAGTAAGAAGATGATCGACGGTCGACAAAATCTTGAGATAACCGCCACGTCCCATCCCAAAAGACATGGCCTGGGACACCTCCACGTGCTGCGTCCATAAAAAAACAGCTGGCAGGCAACAGAAAGCACGACCGAACTCCACTAAGTTAAAAATTAACTTAGGGACTTAAGGGGACATGAAGAGGTATAGAACCTCGTCCCCCCATTAGACGCGGCTCACACTAATAAGACGCGACACGAACGTACTAAAATCATCAGACCGGAGGTCACAAATACCGGGGGATAGTACAACTAGAACGGAACAAAGTACAAATATTCTGACTAGTATAAATACCCCCCCCCCCAAAGTACAGGGGACCTACGTTCACACACATTCCGAACCTCCCTCTCTCTCTAAACTCTCTTTATCTCTTTAAAACAAATACTTATCCTCACGCCGGAGGGTGGTCACAGAGAGGCCCTCCCTGCCCCCCTGTGACGAGCCTAACGGTCTGCTAGTTTTGCAGGTCCAATCCACACAAGATCTTATCAAGTTAACTGTCTTCTTCTTCACCTACGAGGTACGGTCTAACTTTTGGATCTTCAGTATAGGTTGTGAGCCGGCCATTTCAATTGTTTGACGGTTGGTGATTTCGCGGTTTGAAATTTGCTCCGATTTGGATAGTTTAATCGGTTGCAACAATTTAGGAGCACCTTATTTGAAATAGGCAAATTTCACTCAAAAGTTATTTGAAAGACTACAATTTTCTAAGGTATAAACTAGTTGAAGCAGATCTAGATTAGACTAAACTAAACTCAAGCTTGTATTTTTTAACTGTGAGAACTCAAACTCGGTTCAGAATCATTTTTTCATGTATATGTATAATTCTTATATTAGATATATTTGTAAGTATGTATGACATTATATTTTTAGTCATATATGTATGTGTATATATACTAATAAGTTACTAATTTTATATGAAGGCACCAACAAACAAACGCATGAATAAAGGTGGATATATATGTTAATTAGGAGAATAAAAGTGGGTTTCGAAGCTAAGAGCCAAAAGGACAGTACAGATAGATCATAGAAGTGCAATAAGACGTACCAACATAATTACTTTCAACAACACCACCGTGCGTTAGGACCACCAACTTTTCCTTTGTCTTTTAATAATATTCATAACAAATAAATTCACTATTGTCCTTCTAAGTTATCTAGTAATAGTATTCATTACAAATGGTTTTCGGGTCTGGTACAAAACATGTATCAATATTTTTGGGTATAGTATGACTTTATCTTTAAGTATGTTTTAAGTACGATGCATGTGTCGATGTTATTAATCTTATTAGGCTTAAAGTTAACCAAATAAACTTACTATACAGTTTCAAGTTAAGTTCAGAAAGATACGCCCCCACCCTTGTAGTGGAGTGGCATTCGGGTGAAAAACGGATACGGGTGGCACCGGTTCAACTCGGCTAGGAGGCGAGGTTTTACCAATTATTTCACTGTCGTGCCTTTGAGTGAGTGGAGATCGGGTTACGTGCTTTTGTTTAAATGCATATAAAAATGCAGACGCATGGCTTCAAACACACAGCCACACAGGGCGGAACCTATGGATTCCTTGACCCTTGGTGTTTCGTAAATTTTTGGTTTAATGTCTAAGCCTTTTAACTTTTGTGAAAAACATTACTTTGAGCCTTTAGTTCTAATTCGTATACAAGATAACATATGTATTGCAAATAGAGGTCAAGTTATTAACACCGTATAAAATAAATGACTAGGGTGAGAACGATACAAAAAACACAAAGGATTACGAAATGTAACATAATGGACCACAAAATATAATACAATGCCAAGAAAAAAAGACACGCTGAAAAATAAAATTGACATAATGACGAAAATAAAAAAAGACAATGATCTAACACAAATTTTAAAAACTACATGCTGAAACTCGAAAAAAACGAAAACTTAAAAACTAAGATCGCAGGGTTCGATAATACGGTTTCAATGTCAATTGATGAGTTCAGTCATCCTTCCTACGACTTTCAATTTTTTTTCACTGGTATTTGATTCTAACCCTAGTAAATACATGTTCATGTAAAACTTTTCATGAAAATATTATAACATAATCAGAAGAGATTGAATTTATACATGGCAACTTAGTGCCTACATTTGTAAATGCATGACTGGTTGGTATCATTTAACACATGCATTCGTTAAAATTTGAGTGAGATTTACTGGGCACGGTTGTTATTGTTGTTATTCGTTAAGATTTGACTTTAAAACATAACTTTGATTTACTGTTAACTTATTATAACATTTTACTTTGTCTTTTATTTATTATGATGTTAGAAACTTTTTTAATATTTGGGGTTAAATCAATAAAAAAAATAAATGGCAACTAGTAATCGAAAAAATAGATTAAATATAAAAAAAATACCTTTTTAACTCATTTTAAGTACTTTTTTATTTTTAATTTTTTATTCAAAAACGTCTACATGCATTTATTTTATGTACAAAAGCTCTAAGAGAAATTTTGAAATAAATATTTTTTTTACATGTTAAATACATGGTTTTTTAGTTCCTCACTTTTTTTTCTTGGCATGGTGTTTTAAGTTTTAAGCCAAAAATAAATTGTTTTTATGGTTTTAGTTATTATATTTGGTGTTATTTTAGCCTATATAATCCAAAATATCATTACTAAGTCCAAAATATGTTATCTACATATCAATTTTTAATCTTTCTCACACTTGTCATGAAATATGGCGTTTGTACGCTAACTCACGCTATATATATATATATATATATATATATGATTAGGTTCAAATGAAAACTAGCTCGAGTTGGAAGAACCGTGAGAACACCGACGTAAAATGTGAAATTTAAAAAAAAAATTACACACCGATGTAAAAGTGGGTAACTCCACCGTAAAAAAATTTTGAAAAGAAATTTTTTTTTTTACATTGTTGTAAAAAGTACAGCACATCAATGTTGACTTAAAAAAAAGAATATTTCATTCAATAATTTATTATCCTTTATTTTACAACCACACATTTTTTTCTATTAAATTAAGTGTGTGGTTATAAAGTGAGTTACTTAGTTCTTCCAACTCAACCATGTTCTCGTTTTACCCTTTCCATATATATATATATATATATATATATATATATATATGGAAAGGGTAAAACGAGAACATGGTTGATTTGGAAGAACTAAGTAACTCACTTTATAACCACACACTTAATATATATATATATATATATATATATGGAAAGGGTAAAACGAGAACATGGTTGAGTTGGAAGAACTAAGTAACTCACTTTATAACCACACACTTAATTTAATAGAAAAAACTATGTGGTTGTATATTAAAGCATAATAAAATATTGAATAAAATGTTAAAAGTCAACATTGGTGTGCTGTTTTTTTTACACCAGTGTAAAACCATCGTAATTTTTTTTTCTTTTCTTTACGGCAGGTTACCCGTTTTTACATCAGTGTGAAAATCTTTTTTTAAAATTCACATTTTACGTCGGAGTTCCCACGGTTCTTCCAACTCAACCTTATTTTCATTAGAACTTAATCCTATATATATATATAATTACTCTACTAGGGTAATTATAAAAAAAAAAAATTATCTAGAAAACATGCTTGAATAGATGGAAAAAAAATTTAAAATAAAATCCCCCTTCACTTCTCTTGTTTATTATGTTATGACATAGTATTCATGTGTGTATGTATGAAACTAGGTTATAATCTTGTTTATTACACACATTGCTAAATGTAATGTTTTACAGAGGAAGGATTTACGCAGAATACTCTATATTGCTAGAACATGCAGAACAAAATGAATTATTCATTTTTTCAATCTTAAACAAATACAAAGTAAAAAACAAATGTAATATTATTGTTTCTTGCACTCCAATTCAAAAAAAACAATATATATGATAAAAATTCATTTTTTATGTAACCTACATATATGTAGGTTAAATATTGTTAAATATTCTACATGTATGTAGCTTTCAAAAACACATACGGAAACATTAGTATGATGCTATTTTCATGTACATAATATACATATAGGAATGTAAGAAACACAATATATATATATATACCGTAAATATGAAAATTAAATGATTCAGAGTTGTTCTTTTCATTCTCGCAATAAATAGTGTTCTGAAATGATCATTCCACATGTTTTATAATGGTTAATAAAAATTATGCTTAAAAAAAGCATATGAACTACACCAGGATAAAACCCGTGTATTGTACTAATAGAATAAATACAATGTAATTTGTCAATACACACAAATGTCATGATATGTATTGAAAGAAAATGAACATTGATGTGAAATTTAAAAATTTTGTTAAGTTAATTTTTAAAACATTATTTCTTTTAACTGCATATTAACTTAATTTATTAATACCACCTATTGTTTTTATTATTATTTAACATATTGTAGTATTACCATACTTACTAACTATCCAACCACGATAATTTAAAAAGACTAATAGTTAATTTCATATTAAATTAATTTGGTTAATGATATACTTTTTTGAACGGCCAACTAAATATTACCTGAACTGTCAGTGAGTTAGCACTGGATAAATAGTTGTCCACTATGCAGCACAAGTCCACCAAGCCACCAATTCAGAGAAAGTCCGCCGTCCGAAGACCCATTGCGGTAAAACCTCTCTGGACCGAATTCGAACTTAAGATTAAATGGCTTCAAGCTCTTATCTTCATTTCCCTCATGTCACTCCACCAAATGATCAGGACAAAAAACTCACCTTAAGGCTTGAACACGGGTGACTCCATAAAGCAAACAACAACACAACCGTCCCACCACAACACCTTTTCTAGTTAATGATATCAAGTGTCTTTAATTTTTTGAATTTCCATTAAAACAAAAGGGGCAAAAGACGAGAAAACCAAAAAGTAGATGACTCTAATGAATTATACTTGTAAAACATAGTTTTCTTTCATATAAATAGATATAGATTCATCCATTTGATTTTTGGTAAAAAAAAATCGTTTTTCTTTTATCATAAATCCAATACATAAAATCCTAAAAATGCAATAATATTAACGCTGGAAAGTTAACTATATAAACTAAAATTGTTAAAATGCATAAAACAAATTATTAATTATATATGGGCTTAAAGTTAACTATATTACAAAAGCCCAACCATGGTAACCCCACTATAATAATTCAGCCCCCATGCAGATCAATAAGCTAGGTCCAGATCGCTGCCGGCCCAATAAAACACCCGCCCAGGTACGTGAGAGTTGGCGGATATAATATTAAAAGTAGCCGAACTCCAACCTGTACAACCTACAGTATAATATTAAAAGTCATCTAGCATCATGACTAGGGTGTAAACAAGCCAAGCCTTCATTAGTTATTCGATATCTAGTCATTAAAAGCTATAACTCAGCTCGAAACTAATTTGGAACTCATTTAATAAGAGAGTCTAAGCCGGAGCTTTATATACCTAGTTTGCTTATATTTGGAGCCTAACGTAACCTGTAAATTAAATGAACTTACTAATTTTTATTTGATACAATAGCTAAGGTTAGGGCAAATACATAGTGAAAGAAAAATAAAAAGTCGTAGGAAGGGTATAAAATGAACTCCGATTGAACTCATTATAGCGGCATTGGAACTGTCTCATCGAACCCTACGATCTTAGTTTTTAGGTTTTCTCGTTTTTGGATTTTTAACTTGTAGTTTTCAGAATTTACGTTATATCAGTGTCTTTTTCTTATTTTTAGCATTAATTATGTCATTTTGCGATTCATTGTCTTTTTCTTCAGCATTATGTTTATAATTTTCGGCATTGTGTTATATTTTGTAGTTCATTGTGTCATATTTCGTAATATATTGTGTTTTTTGTATACTTCTCATCCTTCTCATTTTTGTTACACTTTATAGGATAACTTGACCCGTAATAGATAATATTACACAATAAATACTAGATGAATGTGAATAAATAATACGTATTATGTGATATATACAAAATTATAATTTAACATATACATAAAAAGTTTGTATATATCTTATGAAGCTTTCTAGTTTAATATTGTTCATTGTTAAATATTTGTCGAGCTTGTTTATAAATATACACCAGAGATACTAGCAAGAACTTATTATAACATGAAATATATATATTAGGCAGACATTTATTTAAAGTTGAAAAAAAAAAAAAAGATTCCTCTTAGCTTTTCTCCTTTCGTATACCTACCGAATCTGTCACCCATACGGTCATACATTTATTTAATTTCTCATTTCTCATATGACAACTCAAAAGTGGAGGATAAATTCCTCATATTCCGGTTTTGTAGCACGTCAAGTCAATATATAAACCTGTTCTATTCAAATCGGTTCAACCGAATTAGAATAAACCCGTTAAATCGAACTGATATAACAACCTCGTTTGAATAATTAGAATAAACCGGTTGATTGGACCGTGTGGCGCTTAATCTGTGCGGCACGTATAGTTTATAAACTCTGAGGGATAACAAGCAACTTGCGGATGTGAAATTGATTTGTGACATTTAATCAAAGTCGAACATGTAGTTTAAAAGGCTTACCAAACAGCCCCTTAGTGTTTTTAGGCGGACTATTAGCAATGGCAATAAGTTTTTTTTTGAACGGCCAACGGTACACACCCATAACGAAGCCCCGCACCCTTCAGGTCCGGTCCCCGGGCCCCCCCTAAGGTCCAGCCCCTCATTTCAGAATAACCCTACTATGAGTGGGATTCGAACCTGAGACCTCCCAGGGCAGGAACCCCACAAAGTGGGTAAACCTTCCCACCTCCATTGCAACCACTAGGCTACAACTTCATTGGCTGCAATGGCAATAAGTAACTTGTGGTATGTGAAACCGATTAGAGTCGAACGTATACTAGGTTGAAAAATAAGAGTTGTAGACATTTGCTTAAAAACTATGCTTTGAATTTGAAAAACTTTTACAATGTTGGTTTAAAAGTATCAGTAGATAATACTCTTTCACAATATTTTTCTTAAAACACTTTGGCCTATTGATATTTAATTATTTTTTTAGTTTAAATTATGTTTTCTTCTATATATTTTTATGCAAAAAAATATATATTTTTATGCAAAAAAAAAATATATAGAAGAATTGATTAAGAAAATTCTAAAAAAAAAAAAAACAGAATAAAATCTCGTTTAACCACACCGGTTCAAGTTTCTTGTATGTTATCAATCTCAAAATCAACGCACATGGTAGCTCTTAATATAACTTTAACTATCATTAATTTAACAAACCTTAATACTTCTCTCTTTACTAAACGCCTTTTAGGCAATTCATCACAAAGGTTTTGCAATTAATCAAAGGTTTTACATGCAACAATTGATCGAACAAAGAGTTAACTTATCCATGATTCCTTCATGCTTGTTTACCATCTAATATGAACGAAACAATCTTAATTGGAACGAAACAAACAAACGTATTTTTCAAATGAGCAAGAACATGTACACGTATAGAAACAAGAAAATTGTTGGGGATTTCAGTAACACAAACGAACAACCGGATAATCAGAAATCTCTGAAGGCACGTAATCGCTTTCAGATTGAATCAATTCGACGGTTCAATCGAATATTCAATCGGATACAATCAGAGATTGAGAATTTTTTGTATGTGAATTTGAGAGAAGAACCAGAGAGAGTTTTGATCAAAAAAAATTCGTAATAAACGAAATTGGGTTATTAACTGCCTAATAGGCAGTTATCACATGTTTCCATATTGCCAAAATTAGTCCCTCTATTTCCGAAAATTAATTTTCTGAGACATTTTTACCATAGCAATTTTAATGGAAATAAAATTTTTCCAAGCTGACCTGGCAGCTTAACCCCAGCCAGGGGCTCTGCCCCTTGGACCCTGCTCCCAGGGGCGCTGCCCCCGGACCCCCGTCTCTTAGGGGCTTCGCCCCTAAGTTCATAATAAATTCATATAGGCGTGCACTCAGCACCACCATACCTATATGATGTCTTATTATGAAGATATTGATCAAACAGTCAATCCAATTACACTAAAATATCCAACAATCCTCCCCTATTTTAGTGTAATCCTTGATTAACTAAAACAAGTAATCTCAAACATTCAAACTTTTGCTTAAATGAAATGTCGTGACGATTGAATTTCACATTAGTACATTACACATTCTGAATATTCGAATATCAGGGTGTCGCTTAGGATTGAACCCTGGGAACTCATCTTGAATACACAAAGATAATGTACACAAAAGTTTACATACATAGTAGTTCTATCTTGACATAATGTTTTACTAGCCTATGTCCTTATCCTTCATAAGTATGTCAAAGCCAAGTCCTAGCTTCTTGAAGCGGCTAAACTTCATACTTACATAGGTAGCTCTTTTAGTCTTGCACCTGCAATGCAATTTGTCAAAAAAGCTATTAAGAATACATACATTCAACCTCCTTAACTTGCAGGTCTGAACACATACCTTGGGATGAATCTTCTAATGTGTTCCAATCTCTACATATTAAGCTTTCCGCATTGAATTCTGCATCTAGCGTTGTACTAGATGGGAATTGGGTATCTTAACATCAGAGATTTCTAGTGGACTTTAATCCCATCCCTATAGCCGACTTTTTCACGAGATCTCTACTTAACCCTTTGGTTAAATGATCGGCTAAATTGTTTTGAGTTCTCACAAACACCACCGATATCACACCATTCGTGATAAGCCCACGTATCATGCTGTGTCTAACACCTAAGTGTCTACACTTTCCATTATACACTTGACTATATGCCTTAGACAAGGTAGATTCACTATCACATCTGATAGATAATGGTGATATCGGTTTCGGCCACAATGGAATTTCATAAGTCAAATTTCTTAGCCATTCAGCTTCTTTACTAGCTGCTGCTAATGCCACAAACTCAGCTTCCATTGTTGAATTAGTGATGCAAGTTTGTTTCTTTGATGCCCAGCATATAGCACCACCTCCAAGAAGGAAAACCCAACCACTTGTGGAAGAATGATCTTCCAAATTAGTAATCCAACTTGCATCTGAATAACCTTCAAGAACAGAAGGAAATCCAGTATAAGTCAAACCAAAATCTATGGTTCCTTTCAAGTACCTAAATACTCGATTTATTGCTTGCCAATGAATCAAACTTGGATTGTGAGTATATCTACTCAGTTTTCCAACAGCAAAAGCTATATCAGGTCTAGTACTAATCATAGCATACATGAGAGATCCAATAGCCTTTGAATATTCAAGTTGATTCACAGCAACTCCTTTATTAGGTACGAGTTTTACAGAAGGATCCATAGGAGTACCCATTGGAGAACTATCTTTGTGATTAAACTTTTCCAACATCTTCTCAATATAATGTGATTGAGAGATCGTAATACCATGTTCTCCACGTATGATCTTAATACCAAGAATCACGTCTGCCTCCCCCATGTCTTTCATTTCAAACTTAGATGACAGAAATTTCTTAGTTTTATCAACTTCATTTTGGTCAGTACCAAAAATCAACATGTCATCAACATATAAGCAAATAATTACTCCTTTTCCAGAAGTATCAAATTTGCTATAAACACACTTGTCCGCTTGGTTTAATGCAAAACCATTAGACAGCACCACATCATCAAACTTTTGATGCCATTGCTTAGGGGCTTGTTTCAGGCCATAAAGAGATTTTACCAATTTACAAACCTTATGTTCATTTCCAGGCATGACAAAACCTTCAGGTTGTTTCATGTAAATCTCTTCATCCAATTCACCATTCAAAAAGGCAGTTTTAACATCCATTTGGTGAATTACAAGATTATGTATAGCTGCAAGTGCCAACAATAATCTTATGGTGGTTATCCTAGCAACAGGAGCATACGTATCAAAGTAGTCAATGCCTTCCTTTTGCCTAAAGCCTTGGATGACCAATCTGGCTTTATATTTGTCTATGCTACCATCCACCTTCATCTTCCTTTTGAAGATCCATTTACTACCCAAAGGTTTACACCCAGGTGGTAAATCAGCCAATTTCCAAGTATTATTGTGCATTATAGAGTCAATCTCATCTTGGATTGCTTCTTTCCAAAATCCAGCATTCCTGGGCTCAGTACTAGTAGAAGGTACATCATCAAAATTACCTGAATTGTCACCAGAAGTAATTGTTTGTTCATAATTTTTAAGACACTGAGGCGTATCCTTCAATCGAGGAACAGAAGAAAATCTATCCTCATTCCCAAAATTAGCATCTCTTGA
This sequence comes from Ambrosia artemisiifolia, assembly GCA_032199755.1. Lineage (NCBI taxonomy): Eukaryota > Viridiplantae > Streptophyta > Magnoliopsida > Asterales > Asteraceae > Ambrosia > Ambrosia artemisiifolia. The sequence continues at coordinate 11,015,961 of CM063518.1, read as the reverse complement.
CTCAATGACAGAGTGAACAGATACATAATCATTTGGTTCTATGACATAGAACCTATAAACAGGGGAATGTTCAGCATATCCAATAAATATGCAATCTATGCCTCTTTCACCAATGGTACTCATTTTGGGCTCAGTAAGCCTCACAACAGCTCTACATCCCCAGACTTTGAGATAACTCAAATCTGGTACCTTTTTGTACCAAAGTTCATATGGGGTCACCTTAGACCTTTTATTAGGTGCTCGGTTCAATAAGTAACAGGCTGTCAACATAGCCTCACCCCAAAATCCATCACTTAAACCAGAATAGGACAACATGGAATTAACCATTTCTTTCAGTGACCTATTCTTCCTTTCAGCCACACCATTTTGTTGTGGTGTATAAGGAGCAGTTGTTTGATGTATTATACCAGTAGATTGAAAATAAACTGGATCATAATACTCACCACCTCTATCCGTCCGAAGGTTTTTAATCAAACCATTCCTATGAAGCTCAACCTCTTGTTTATAAACTTTAAATTTATCAAGAGCTTCATCCTTTGAATGCAATAGATAGACATGACAAAATCTTGTTGCATCATCAATAAAGGTTACAACATACTTCTTATTTCCTAGAGAAGGAGTACTATGAATGTCACATAAATCAGAATGAATTAATTCTAACACATTAGAATTCCTTTTGACATCTTTAAATGGTTTTCTTGTAATTTTAGTCAATTTACAAGTATGACAATCATTTCGTTCTTGTATGTCAAAAGCGGGTATGAGACTCATTTTAGACATATCTTTCATTCTGCGATAATTAACGTGACCTAATCTAGCATGCCATAATTCTGATTTACTAAAATCATTGCTAGAACTAGTAGAAGCCATACAAACAGAATTATTAACAAAAGGGACATCCAAATTTAACTTAAACATGCCATTCAAATAACCAAATCCAATAAAGGTTCCATGTCTTGACAAGATATACTTGTCACTTTCCAAGACCTGCTTGTAACCACAATTATTCAATACAATACCAGATACTAAGTTCTTACGAATCCCAGGTACATATAGAACATTATTTAATAGTAAAGAGTTTCCAGAAGTAAAGACTAAAAGAACAGATCCTATTCCTTTAATTGGTTCAGTAGCAACATTGCCCATCTTTAGTAAAGATCCATCTTCAATTGGCTTGAAATCTTTGAACCATTGAAGATTTTTGCATACATGACATGTTGCTCCCGAATCCATCCACCATGAAACATCATCATCCTGCACATAAAATGCTTCAGAGATTATTGATACATAATAATTCTCTATAAAATGATCACATGGTACCAAAAACGAACCTGATTGCTTTTCGGGATCCTTGGATCCACTTGTACCAGCCACGTTTTTGCCTTTTCCTCCACTCTTACCAGACCTGCAGTCTTTCTTGAAGTGTCCAGGTTTATTACACTTCCAACAAACCCTTTTAGGTTTCTTATCAGAACCACCCTTATTGTTGTTCCCTTCAAACTTTCGTTTCCCTTTTCCAGCCTTGGAGGATTCACCCTCCTCCACCATGTTCACAGAAGAACAACCAGCCATGGTTTTAGTACCAACAACAGAACCCTTTTCCATATCACGTATGGATTGTTCAATTTGGAAAGTATTTCCCAATTCAATCAGATTCAATTCCTCTTTCTTATGTTTCAGATTGTTCTTAAAATCTTTCCAAGAGGGGGGCAGTTTATCAATAATACTAGAGACAGAAATAGATTCATCCATCTTCATTCCATATTGTGCAAACTGCCCTAGTATTCGTTGCAATTCATGATACTGTTCCATGACAGGCCTAGTGTCTACCATTTTATAGTTAATAAAATTACCAACCAGAAACTTCTTACTAGATGCATCTTCTGCCATGTATTTTGCTTCAAGGGTATCCCATAATTCTTTTGCAGACTCTACGTTTTGATAAACATCAAATAAAGAATCAGACATACCGTTAAGAATATGACCACGACAGATGTAGTCTGCATTTTCCCACTTTGAACGTGCTCTGGTTTGTTCCAGGGTTTCATCCTCAACGATTTCGGGACAAGGAGTGCTCAGAACATACACAACTTTCAGACTCGTGAGATAGAAGTGCATCTTCTTCTGCCAGCGTCGGAAATCCTGTCCAGAAAACTTGTCCAATTTCGTAAAGTTCTTCGTCATATCTTTCACAGATTCATTGTTCGTCATCTTCGAATAATTGATTCAATCTTTGTTGGGGATTTCAGTAACACAAACGAACAACCGGATAATCAGAAATCTCTGAAGGCACGTAATCGCTTTCAGATTGAATCAATTCGACGGTTCAATCGAATATTCAATCGGATACAATCAGAGATTGAGAATTTTTTGTATGTGAATTTGAGAGAAGAACCAGAGAGAGTTTTGATCAAAAAAAATTCGTAATAAACGAAATTGGGTTATTAACTGCCTAATAGGCAGTTATCACATGTTTCCATATTGCCAAAATTAGTCCCTCTATTTCCGAAAATTAATTTTCTGAGACATTTTTACCATAGCAATTTTAATGGAAATAAAATTTTTCCAAGCTGACCTGGCAGCTTAACCCCAGCCAGGGGCTCTGCCCCTTGGACCCTGCTCCCAGGGGCGCTGCCCCCGGACCCCCGTCTCTTAGGGGCTTCGCCCCTAAGTTCATAATAAATTCATATAGGCGTGCACTCAGCACCACCATACCTATATGATGTCTTATTATGAAGATATTGATCAAACAGTCAATCCAATTACACTAAAATATCCAACAAAAATTTCATGATAATTGTTTGTATACATTTATATATGCATTTATACTTAAAAAACAAACAAACATGCCCTCGTTCGGTTGTGGATTCTAGTGATTATTATGTTACTGAAAAAATAAATTCTTGCACATGGAAAGAGTATATCATTCATCTCTAGTTTATTTTCATCATGTCAGTCACCAAATAAATTGTGTTCTTGAAAGGAACCCCATGGCCCATACTCACATGGACATGACTCTAATTGAAGGTTTTAAGTCCAATTCCACTTGGTGTTAGTCTCATACAATGTTCGATGCACACAATGCAAACAGTTAACGCATGCATTAACACGAACTTATCCAACATAGGAACAACATTTGTCGTTAACTTATAACGCATTGACATTTATCGACATGAATTAACCCTTAGCCTAACAAAAGTTAGGTTGTGAATCAATGAAGATGCTGTAATGGTAGTTGGATTTGAGGATTGCATGTACATATATTCTAATATTGTGCCAATGCCTTATGATTGGTGAATATATGATTAAATAAACATACAATTCAAAAGATCAGTTGGGAGGTATGGGGTTCCTTTCCAAGAGCGCCCTAAGGGACCCCAAAATCAGATAGAAAATGACATCAAACTTTAAACCGTCCATTTATATTATATAGACAATATGCATAACTTTATACATAATACTTTCTGAAGTAAGTAGGAGAAGTTGGGATTGTCCTCTGAAGTTGGTAGATCATGCACATCATTTTACCCTCCCCAATACCGAATATAGAATATTAAACTTATGAACTAGAAATTAGTTTTAAAAAATTAAAAACAAACTATAAAGTTATTTAAAAGTAGATGAAAACATACTTAACTTATTATACTACGACACCTTAAACAAATCTCATATTGCCACACCTATAAGAGATATACCGAGTCAAAAAGAATATTTGGGCTCAAATATGACCATTGTGGTTTGAGCGCGTTAGCCGTGAAAGAAAAAAAGAAATGCATAAATAAGTGTGATTGGTGGAATTGATCCCTGAATAAATGACCTCTTTGAAAGTATAAATCATGAGCAACAAGAGGCAATCATAAGCTTTTTATGAACGAAGCAAAACAAATATGGGTTGATACGATAGATGCATGTTACACATTATGTTTAAACGTACCCTAATCATAATATATGATAATTAATTAAGTTATAATATATTCAGTCATCAAAATGTGCCGGTATGTTAATGATAGTTTCCTTTGAAAACTTCTACAAAAACTTTGTTTAGACCTAGTCTAACAAAGATCCATAAAATGATTTGTTTTTTTCGAACTTTGGGAGTGAAGAAGTATCAAATACGGAATAGCATATAAATCATTGTCAATGATTAGAATGAGTAGTTATTTAGATCAAGAATGATTAGAACTTGTATTAATAAATACCCAATATACATTGCATCCCACCCACCTATATTTGGTCGTTTAGCCAACATCGTTGACCCCTGATTACCTAATAAACTACTTTACAAACTTCCTCCAACAAGAATCAAATCTTTTCTCATATTCGATTCTATAGATTTTGCTTCAAGTTTTACTTTTTTACTTTAAAAGTTTTTAACTAAATAACATCCACGGGTTTTGCGCTTTTAATACTTGAATCCTCAGGTTGGTAGATAGATATTAGGGCCAGCTTCATAGTGTATTTTTCAGGGTTTAAACGCAGCTTCATAGTGTATTTTCAGGGTTTAAACGAGCCAATTGGCTCTTAATATGCTCGAGAACACTTCGTTAAAACCTCAAACCGAACCTAGCATAAATGAGTTACAGTCCAAGCTCATACCTAAAATCAAACCTCATTTAATGGAGAAGTTTAAGCTCTAGCTAGTTTTACATATCGGGCACAACTAGACTCGTAAGTCTAAACGATTCTACTATTCGTGTTAATATAATTAAAAAAAATCTATAGATAAACATATATTTAACAATTAAATATTCTTATGCATACATCTATGATAAAAATATTTAATGGTATATATTTAGTTACATATAGAACTGTGATACATATATGTGAAGATGTGTGGTAATAAACAATATAATTTTTTTTTTTTTAAGATTTTTTTCATTCAAAAACACATAAACGCGGCCAATTACATCAAGATAGCGGGCAACAAGCTGCGCCGCCACCCCTTTCTGGATGGCAAATCCTAACCTACTAAAATATAATTGAATATTTTATTAAATAATAAAAAATCGAATTTGAGCTTTTGGTATTACTATTGAGATCAAACAACTTGAGCCCAAGTTCTTGATATAGAATTTGAAACGAGTCAAAATCAAGCTTCAATAAGCTAAATGAATTAATGAAGTTAAATGAGTTAATCTAGAGGTTATTTGAGCTCGGCTCAACTCATTTAAATTCATTAGGGTATCCATAAGGTTCATTACTTTTTTTTTTTATGAAAATTGCACTTCATTAAAATCACCAAACGCGGATTATCTCCAAGCTAGAGATAAACCGTCAAAACACAAATTACATCACGGCCAATTACAATTACACCACCCTTTCCAATATACTCCATTCCCTTTATCCCTACATCTAAACCATAGATATCCCAATGACTTAACATCGACGACAATCCTAACAACATTTGAGAATACCTTCTCGTTTCAAAGACGCGAACAAACCAAAATGAGAATACCATACACTACCTCCTTCTTCTTACTCGACTCGTACAAATAGTCATTACATTTGAAAGGCTTAAAAAAATTAGAGTTGAAGAGCCCTTTTTAGAATTAGTTCCTTTGAAAACACTCTCTAACATCTTTTATTCTCTCTCCCCCCTTTTTTTTCATCTACAAATAGAATGTTAAAACATTAACGTTATTGTGGGAATAATTGAATGTAATAAACGAAAAGAGAGCACGTTACAGAGGCGGAAGAACAAGTGGATTTTTGTCATTACCTTTCCTTTATTCAATTAAATAAATCATTCACATGGGAGCAGGAGAATAGAAATGAAACCTCCTCCTTCTCGAAAAAATAATATTTACTAAAATTTACATTTACATATATCGATAAGGATGAGATTTTTTTGCTGAATATTGATATCGTACCGGTACCGATTTAGCCTATTTGACATCCGTATGAAAATTGGTACCAAGATTAATGGAGTGCCCGAAAAAATGAAAACAAAGTGGTACTAAAACGGGTATCAAAGCGAAATATCAGTATTGATACCCGTCCCAATACCATACCAATATATTCAGTATATTGTACAATACCCAGTTTTGTTTAAATTCAGTAACGCTACAAATACAGATACTGTACCGATCTCATTTCTATATATAGATATAAGAAAGTTTACTCAAAACAAAGTTCATGGTTATTGTAAGATAAAAATCTTGATAGGCGTAAGAAACCGTTAAACCCAATATGCATATCAAAAGACGAATGTTAAATGTGTCGAACCAAAAATATAAAATTTAATAAAGTAGGCAAACATGTTAGTTAGACACATTTACCATTCGCTTGAGTTAGACACATTGTTGTTACAGATTTGTATGCGCAATACATCATCCCTTTACAATAAATATATAAATAGCAATAATATCATCATCATATAATATCATCATCATACTCAGTTTATCCCACCAATAGCAAAAGCTCAGGTAGGCTCTGAAGAGAGTAAAATGTGGACAGTCTTACCTCTACCCCGTGGGAATAGAGAGGCTGCTTCTAGTAAGACCCTCGGCTCAATAGTGGGTTTGTATCAAGCCTTAGATATAAGGCACATAACACTAAGCAATCGGGAAAAACCCGATTGGTGCATGTACCCCTTGTCTTTTGGTTATCAACGTCATCTCCTGATGCATGATTAACCGTCCGTCATTTTTAACGTTATTTTCACGAAATTAGTAAAAATAATGTTACAATTAGTGCAACTTTACTTTTGCCCCCGAGAGCCACACATGTATACATTATATGCGCACAGTCGTAAACGGGAACACATAAATAGAAATAATATACTCAAATTAAATTGAAAAAAAATGATCAAACACTGGTTTAAAAGAGAAATAACAAAATTTTAGTATAAACAAGTAGATGAAATTAAATAAGTCTACAATGATTTCTCTATTGCCCTTGTAGTGAGGTGATGTGTTGGGGGGTTTAGTAAGTGACTTGATTGACACTTAGGCATACTTTTTTTCCACCCGAAACGTCTAAGACGTGTGTATTATGGGGGCTTGATGGGAGGAGTTATCGAGGAAAAAATATGACACATTACACCACCTAGGCGACCTATATACATATTTTTTTCACCCTTGGGACACCAAAGAGGTGTATTTGAGGGGTTTCTTTGGGGATCCATTAAATAATTGATTAATCATTATTATATTTTAGTTTGTATTTGTTTATTACTTAAAAATGTAAATAAATATAATAAAATTAAAACTCAATATCTATAATCTATATCTATAATCTATAATCTATAATCTATAATCTATAATCTATAATCTATAATACATTATAAAGGAGGAGTGATGTACAACATTGTAATTTTCATTTCCGTACAACTTAACAAGCAACTTGTACAACATATTTAAGCAAGAAATTTAAGGGTATTATGGGGATAGTTGTGCCAATTAAGACACTTAGAAGGGTAATGTAGACATTTTATCCACCTTCTCCTTTGCAATATGAAAATTTTGTTCCAATAGTCCTTTCTTCCCTTTCATCTTCTCCTTCCTATAACTGTAACTGAGCTATCAATTGAAGTGCAATGAAACATCAACATAAATTAGGAATTCAATGCAAAAACTAATGCCTCCTTAGATGCTTGCCTACGCATCACCGATAATACTCCCATTTATATTTCAGTTTTCTGCCTTCTTATACTCTAACCTACGCATTACCGAGATCAAAAGATGGATACGCAGAGAGAAGAAGAGAGAGATGGGGTTGTTCCTGGGGCATCATAGGAAGTAGGAACCGCTATTCTTGTTTTTTATGTTTTTGGTAATCCATTTACTCCACTTATTATTTTATTATTCATCCGATTAAGTTAGTGTGATTCTCATCTGGGTTATTTATATTTTGATGTTAACTTGTTTGTTTTAAAACAAATTTGGTTTAGGGTTTAGGGTTATTTATATTTTGAAGATTGTAGTATCGACCTATTTACCTATAAATAAGTTACGGGACAGTGTTATAGATACATCATACATGTATATGAGTAATTCTTTGTTTTGGCTTTTATAGTCATCTAAGATCTAATCAAATGCTTTAATCATTGTTTTGAAGATAAGTCTAATGATTGGCTAAGTTGTGCTGTCTTGAATCATTGTTTTGAAGAGAATCCTATATTAGATTTGTTTCTAACTTTCAGTTTCTAATTTTGGGTTGTACATAATGTTAATGACTCAATTAATGGCAATGCATGCATCTAGCAATTTGGTGTCACTGTTGTCTTTGTTGGTCAGAGTCACTTAGCTTTCAACGACGCCGCAACGCACAGCAGGTCGCAATACTAGGGTTCAGGTAATTAATCTACCCCAGCATGTTCTAAATTTGGTTAAATGAGGTTTATCGTTTTAGTTGTTTTTCCTCCTATACATACCATCTTACTGACCATTGATGCTTAACCTTGAAGATTTCATTTTGTCACGGGAATTGATATCGATCGGTAACCGCGACTGCCAGTGGTAGAGATGAACTCCGACCACTGAATAATGGAGTATGGGGGCTGTTATCAACTATGTCCTGGTTATGGTCAAGGTGTTGGTCAACCTTAGTCAAAAGTCGGTCAACAAGATTACCACGAAACTCAAAGGGCTCAGAATATTAAACGAGCAGGAGGAGAGGTATAATCGCGCAACTCAATTCATCGGTCAGTTTATTCATTTAGTTTGATTTTTTTTTTTTTTACCTTACTGGATGGTGGAAGCAATTTCGTTTTGAATATGAAATAAATAATAGGATATATTCATTTTCTTTTTAAAAAGGAACAAAACGCCTAAAGTGCACGAGTTGCTTGTTCAAGGCCGGGATCACGCTTCAGTAAGTTAGCTGGAAGATACATTTGTACACTGGAATAATTAATCAAAATCAACTACTTTGGTTATTGATTGCGTTGCTCCAGTTTATGTAAATAAATACAGTTGTTTGTAATGTATTTATGTCTTTTATTTTGATTACAAAATATTTCACCCACTGGTTTAACCCATTAATCTTTATATTTGGTTGTAAATATCAATGCATGTTTAGCCAAGTAAAGGAAGCAAGGTAGCTGGGATAAATAGTATAACTTCAAGGGTGTGAACATATGTAAATTTTGATGGTAATTGAGATTGGTGGTAATTAAAATTAGGATGTGTTATTTGATCCATTTTGACCTGGTGGGATCTGTTTAACCAAGCTATCTAAATGCCTTTATTATGTTTATTTTGTGGAGGGTATTGTTGGATGAGTAAAGTAGTTTGATCTTTGCTTCTATAATGTATTTAGAGATATTATCCTATACTAACATTTTGAGTAGGGTCTTAGGACCAGTGAGCCCAGCTAACATGCGCCTCCATGTGTCAAGCATTAATAATTTCAGTTGGTGTACAGTATTACTAAGGTGTTTGATGGAACCATTAACTTTGTAGTAGGGTATCTTAATTTTGCATGAAAGAGGCCAGTGAAGATGAGAATGAAAGCATATGCTAAACATGAATTGATAAAAATTGAGTGTTCTATAATTAGTTACCAAACAGGTTCATTTAGACGCCTTCATCAGCCTTTTTGTCTTCCAATCCAGCCTTTTGAAAATGTTGTATCTATAAGTCAAATTGTCCTTAGAATGATATTCTTTATGATTTCATATAAATTTTTAAATACAAGTCGATATGGAAATTTATGCATCGTCTTTTTAGGTTCTAATATGTCTATTCTCGTCATCACCTCAGATGATGGTTTTCAGTAAGGTTTTGTTTGAAACCATGCACATCAAAATGGGTTAGGTTGCGTCAAAATTGATTGATATAGAGGTGGCTTTTTGACCCATTTACTTACGAATACGTCGAATTGGGTTGTGTTCCATCTCAAACAACTCAAGTTTTTTTTAACTAAAATGAGAATGGGTCAAATGGGTTGAACGGGGAAGTTAGGTAATTCGATTCACTTTGAAGAAACAGGAATGGATCTTGGGCTTTACATCAATCTGTACATATTAGGCTATTTTGCGGTATTGTTAAAAAGTATACTTTCATCCTTCATGTAGTGACATTTATTTGATTAAAGAACTTACATATCAGACTAGAGGATTGATAAAGTAATATAAGCGAGTATTGCGTTGCAAATTGTCATGGACACAACGTATCATGGGTCTATTTGATTCACTAATTCAATCCTTATTTTATTCAATAACTATGTTAAAGCCACATCCTCCTCTTAGGTCCATGGCTAGGGAAGACCGTCATCCCGAGTATGCAAAGAAAATATAAGTACCCGCAGCAACGCGCGGGCAATCCCACTAGTATATATATATATATATATATAAGGTAAGGATCCATGGAAAACCCTCCTTATCTAGAAAACTTTGGAAACTCTGACTTTCCGAGCTTTTTAGGGCCTAAAAATTTTAGGGCATGTAATATACATGATTTAAACAATTTTAGCCAAAAAATTCAAAAAAGCGCCGAACACTTTTTTTTTTAAATAAGTTTTCGGGTATATATGTGTGGCCCTCGGGGGGCAAAAGTAAAGTTGCACTAGTTTTAACGTTATTTTATTAATTTCGTGAAAATAACGTTAAAAAGACGGACGGTTAATCATGCATCATGTGGTGGCGTTGATAGCCAAAAGACAAAGGGGTACATGCAACAATCGGGTGTGTCCCGATTGCTAAGTGTCCTGTGCCTTATGTCCAAGGCTTGATACCAAACCACATCGAGTCGGGGGTCTCACTGGAAGCAGCCTCTCTATTCTTAGGGGTAGAGGTAAGGCTGTCTACATCTTACCCTCCTCAGACCCTACCTTAGCTTTGCTATAGGTGGGATTAACTGAGTATGATGATGATGATTTCGGGTAACACATGTTAAGCGAAATTAACATGTTTTAACAATGTGTTACCCGAAAACTTATTTATCTTTAAAAAAAACAAGTACTCGGCGCTTTTTTGATTTTTTTGGCTCAAAATGCTTAAAATCATGTATATTACATACCCTAAAATTTTCATATATAAAAAAGCTCGGGAAGTTAGAGTTTCTAGAGTTTTCTAGATAAGGAGGGTTTTCCTTAGATACTTATACTATATATATATATATAGGTCAAGTATAAAATGAAAACCCACTTGAGTTGAGAAAACCTTGGAAACCCATGTAAAAAATGATTTTTTTCTTTTGAAAAAAATAACCAATGTAAAATACATGTTTTTAAGTGTTTTTGGCCAAAAAAATAAAAAAAGCGCCGAAGGGATTTTTTTTAAAAAAATAAACAAAGCTGCGAAAACACATGTTTACAACAGCTTTTATAACAGCAAATAGCTGAAAACATATGTTTTTTAGCAACTTTGTTTATTTTTTTAAAAAAAATCCCTTCGGCGCTTTTTATATTTTTTTGGCCCAAGATGCTTAAAAACATGTTTTTTACATTGGTTATTTTTTTTCAAAAAAAAAATAATGATTTTTTACGTGGGTTTCCAAGGTTTTCTCAACTTAAGAGGGTTTTCAATTTATCCTTCCCATATATATATATATATATATATGATATAGATAATTTGGAAACTCTAATGAGATGGAGAAACTAGAGAAACCCATTTGTGGCCTTAGATTTATGGCAATCAATGGTTCAGATTTAATCTAACTTTTCCTTTTTTTTTAAATACAAAAGATGGCTAAAAGGAAGAGAAAGGGCAAAAATGTAAAAACAAATCTTACACACTCTCTCCTCTTGTCATGTCATACATCAACTTTTGCTTTTGTCATAATCATCTTACTTTCAAAACCACTCTCTCTCTCTCTCTCTCTTTTTCCTCTCTCTGATTTTTTTTCGATTTGTATGAAAAATACAACATAATATTTATATATTTAAAAATCCTAAAAAAACTATGACATGTGTTGTTATAGCTTTTGATAGTATGTTACAATTTTGTTACTGTAGCGCCACTTATATTGTAGTATGTTACAACTTTTGATATTGTGTTACATCTTACACTGCTAGTATGTTATAGCTTTTGTTATTGTGTTACAACTATGTGACATGTGTTGTTACAACTTTACTAGTATGTTATAGCTTTAACATTGTAACAAGACAAACATGTAACAAAAACACGAAAAATAAAATAGGTTACATCGTAACACAGACATGTTTTACGTATCTTTCAATATGTTACAAGACATGTTACATACGAAAACCACATATACAAAACACCCACAAATACAAAAACACCCAAGAAAATGTTCCTGGTATCAAACCATCTCATGAATGTACATGTTACATAATAAGAAAAACACAAAACAATAAATCCAACATTGTTAACACCGTAATAACTAATATAATAAGAACAACACAAACACAAACTAACGGTTATATCGCCATGAAATGTCCTTCAACAATTATCAAGCCGGATCTCGCCATATCTGAAAATCGAAAACTTACAAAAGGTTAAAATTATCTTGACAAATATTTTCCTACAAATGTCTCTAAATAACAAAAAATATTTCTCAATTATATCAAGAGTTTCAAATTATCTTTACAAATATTTTCCTACTAATGTCTCTAAATAACAAAAAATATTCCTCAATTATATAAGGCGATTGAAAAAATAACATTAGGAAAAAAAAATCTCCTAAACGTAATATGTTATTAGACTTTTTATATATATATTTTTGATTTTGTGTTAGTGTTGGAGTCTGACTCTAGTCCTATTTGCTTTTTGAAAAAAAAAAATTTAATAGTTTGATAAAGTGAGCTGTAGGCCAACATCTATAGAGTAAATATAAAATTAACAAAATATGTACTTTGTTCATCTTGACCATAAGCACATACCCTTTAAAACTGTGAACTCCGTGCTTCGTTTCACCGGAAAAAAATGATACAAGTATATAAAGAACACATTTGTAAATATATGATTATGAACCATCGATATAATAATTCACATAAAAACAAAACACCTAATTACAAAAAGAACCATAAACCACACATAATGTTATATGAACACATTTGTAAATTTAGAGAGAGAAACAGAAGATTTAGAGAGAGAGGACGAGTGAGAGATACAGTGGAAATACCTTTAGGATAAAAATTTCAGATCTGATGGTGGTGGTTCGATTTCGGACTGAATATAAGCCTAATCGTAATCCACATGGCTCAAATCGTCAGATGCGATGGTACCGTTGTACTCCTTGTCACCACCGCTGGAACCGTTTCAGGTCACCACCGTCGTCGTACACCTCGTCACCACTGTTGAAACCACCAACTAACCCGCCGCTGTTGTACATCTCGTCGCCCAGTTACATAATACACACATTTCTTTTGTGGTCGTCATCGTCGTCTTTCTTCCTGAGCTGAAGAAGCTGTTGCATGTTTTTAAGGAGAAGAGAGAGAGAGAGAGAGAGAGAGGTGGGAATAGGGATGGAGATGGAGGATATAAAAAGATACGAGTTCTGAATTTGTGTGGTGGTGCTCATGGATCTGGATATGAAGTGTGGTTTGTGATCTAAAGAGAGAGATGAGGTTATGCTTTTAAGAACAAGAAGAGAAAGAGAGATGGGTTTATGTCAGATCTTAGAGATGAAAGAGAGTGTAAATTAATTACTACCAAAAATACCCTTCATCATATATTCAGTAAGGGACGACGTGGACACATTTAGGGCCACATGATGGGTTTCTAGAGTTTCTACAACTCAAGTGAGTTTCTACTAGATACTAAGCCTATATATATATATATATATATTATAAAGAAATAAAAACAATTTGAAAAAAGAAATAGACTTACAAATAATACAAATCTTTAATTCATGTAAAAAAAATTCACCAAGTAAAATAATACCTTCTTTAGGTTATAATTTATTATTCATAATTTGACTACAAGTTAAGCTTGTGCATTTTAGTTTGACAATTATAACTCTACCCACCCAAATATTCCAATTCTATCATTTTACTTTCATCTTTTAACCAACACTTTCACCATACAAGCACACTCAGTCGCTGGTTCATAAACCCCAATTCCGGTACTGGAGGTCTTTTCCACCAGAATCAACGCTCGTGGTTCAAACCACGTTTGTTCCCTGCTTCCCTATCTGCGCTAGGGTGTGGTGGTGTGTACGACAGTGGCATGGCCTACGTAGTACCCTAGCGCCTTGAATAGAGCTTGGTAACACACATCCAAAATGAGTGGAATTTGAGGGGCTTTGTTGTGGACTTAATTTGTGATTATATTGTTAGATATAATTTAGTGGTAAATCAATTAAGATTAAGAAAAATAAATCACCATCTTTTGTTTGCCACCCGTGAGTTGCCCAATGCTTAATGTGTAATGGACATAACGCACGAAATGCTCTCAAACTTTGGAGAGGTGGTAGAAATCAGCTCTATGGGCGCCATGGTAACACATGGTGTAACATCCGACCCCTTGCATCATCAATAATGTCTTCTTTGTCTTAGATGGATTGCCCATCCACGAACTCACGAATTTGTTTTGGGTTGCCCGATATAGACTTCCTAGGAAATCACCCATCCTGATACTACTCCCACCTAAGCATGCTTAATTGTGGAGTTTTCATGTACTTTACACCCAACTAAGCCCAAAACGCGTTGGTGATTTAAGAGCCATTGGATTACTTATGAACCAAGGATCTCTCTTGTCAATGGCCGATGTGGGATTTTCCTAGGGTGTTACAATGGTCAATGTTAATCTTCTCGGTAGTCGTTACTGTTAAAACCCCCCTTTTAAGAACTCATCATCCTCGATGAGGTTTGCCCCAACCATCCCGAAACGGCATAGGAGTGGCTTTGATAACATCCAGGATCTCAGGGATTTTGTTGCCCCAATGGAGACATCCCAGGAGAGCACTAACAGTACCGATTACCGAGAGGATCAACATGGACCAATGTGACACCACAAGCAAATCACATCGCCCGTGGACAGGAGAGATCATTGGTTCATAATACATGCCCGCCTCTTAAATCACCAATACGTTTTGCGCTTAGTTGGGCTTTGGAGCACATGAAAACTCCACAGTTAAGCGGGCTCAGGTTGGAGTAGTACTAGGATGGGTGACCTCCTGGGAAGTTTCCACCGGGACAACCAAAAACAAATCTGTGAACTCCTGGATGGGTAACCCATCAGGGGTAAAGCGGACAATATTGGTGGTGAGATGGGGTGGATGTTACAAATAGTATTAGAGCCTCTTCTGTGTCGTTCGGGATGGTGGGGCAAACATCATTGAGGGTGATGAGTCCTTAAAGGGGGGTGATTGTAACAGTACCAACTACCGAGAGGATCAACATGGACCTATGTGACACTCTAGGTAAATCCCACATCGGCCTTGGATAGGAGAGATTCTTGGTTTAGAAGACATGCCCACCTCTTAAATCACCAATGCGTTTTGGGCTTAGATAGGCTATGGAGCACATGAAAACTCCAAAGTTAAGCGAGTGCTCAGGTGGGAGTAGTACTAGGATGGGTGACCTCCCGGGAGTTTCTACCGGAGCAACCAAAATCAAATTCGTGAGCTCCTGGATGGTAACCCATTAAGGGCAAAGCAAAACAATATTGATGGTGAGAAGGACCGGAATTTACACATGGCATTTAAAGAGGTCATCCTCCCACCTTGAGTGTATCATGTGACATCCTCCTCCTTATTTCCATCCAAAAGTTTTTTTTTTCTCTCTCATGTTTCTCCCACAATTTTAAAACGTTAATAACTTTTATATAAATTACGCCAAATTAACGAACGTTTTGTTATCTTTCCAACGAGTACCATAGTGCTATACAAAAACCGAAAATAAAACCAGATTTTTTTTGTGGGTTTTTGTTCATACAGGAAAAAAACACAATGTGTTCAGGTAATTCATTAATCATGTGTAGGTAAGTCACTAATCACGTCCAAACTAGGAATTCTATTTTCATTAAGAACAAAAGAGGTTAAAACTACTCCTTTCAAAAAAAAAAAAAGTCACACCTTCAAGACCACCGCATCAATCACGCCCTACAATGGTTGTTCTAGCTCTGCTCCTTATCCAAACATGCATCTTCTTTTTTAATAAACATTTTTATTCTTATTCACATGGTTAAAATTGTTGTTTTTTCATATTATAGTACATTAATTTCAATGTTAAATCATAACACATATTTTATCACTTTATATTTGATTTATCTATCCCATAAGCTTCCGGGATAAAATTTAGTTAGGTAACATATGACAATGATAATGTTTCTTTATTATTGTATCGTTTAGTGTTATTGAGTAGTTAAAATGTATAAGAAGTTTAGAACATTGAATAAGGGAGGGAGGGAGGGAGGGAGGGGTGCAACCATGAAATTTTTTTCATTTAACTGATTTTAATTTTAACCAATTCTGCATTGCCATATCACTTCACTTCACTGAAACACTTTTTTTGGAGGCAGCCCTCCGCTGATTCTTTTATTTATTTTTATAATTTCACTAAACTTTTTTTTTAATTTCACACGGTTTAAATGTTAAATATTAATTACTTTTACTATTTCAACCGTCCCACACCCTCACGGTCAGTGAATTCAATTTGAAAACTGCTCAATCGAATTCAATGGCATTGACACCGTTACACCAAACCGTTCGATTTTTTTTGTATATAAACATAGCAAGCCGTGGGGTTAAAACACACTTTTATCACCGTATAAACAAACACGCACGAAGATGACTCATTGGATCTCCAAAGAAGAGATTGCCTTGGTGATCTGCTACAAAGACGCCTTGGACGACCCGGTTCTTCAACAACGTCAACGCTTGAGGGCCTCGGGCTCGGACTCCCACCCGGAGGGTTTTTGGGACCGTGTGCTGTCCGATTTCAACCACCACGTCGGCACAAATGACAGGACAACAGTGAGCGTGCAACGGAAGTGAGCCGATCTCAACATAAAGTGTGATTGGTGGACCACCCTATACGAGAACCCATTGAGGGAGGATCCGGGCATCGAACCGGAGTTGGCTGTCGAGTTCACGCATGTGGACTATGCGGCTCGATACGACAACAGCTTTGACCATGTCGACGCATGGCAACTGTTGCGCCAAGCCTAGTTTTTTTCTTTTCTTTTAATGTATTTTATTTTTAGGTTTTTATGTTTAATAGTAATGAATTTTACTTTTTATGTTTATCTTTAATGTTTTTTTTGTTTAATTAAATTTTAAAACAAACGGTTAAAATAAGGTAAAAAAATTATAAAACAAACGGTTAAAATAAAAAAAAATTATAAAACAAACGGTAAAAACACAAAAAAAAATAGTATATATAAAACTCAAAAAAAAAAAAAAAACCGGTACCAGCACGGTAGATACAACCAGTAAAACGGTCCACGGGACCATTACCAGCGTGGGTGACGACGGTGTTACCGTGCTGGTAGTGGGTACCCGTGAACAATTCGAGTGACGCCCCGTCCCCCCTAAGATAAGACTTACAAGTTATAGTTAAAATTTAGTCTAATCATTAGTATGATTATGTGAAATCAATGTCAAATACCAATATACCATCATGGAAAGAATATTTGCGTCCGACCCAACCCAACCCGAATCCAACTAAAAAAATATAGCAATAGACAAATTACTCTTAAAAAAATTTCGCACCCCATGAAAAAAAATTTTCGGTCCGCCACTGGCTGACGGTTAGTACATTATAGGCCTAGGAGAGTGAAACCCGCTTCGTACAACACTAGGACATATGGTGGGGATGTGACTCGTTTATTTTTATTCTTAGGTTTGATTGGGAATAGTTATGGTCTTGTGATTGTTTATTTCATGTGCGTTATGAAACCGTGTTATGAATCGTATGATTTAAACTTCATTTAACTGCAAACTTACGTTTCTCACCAACTTTTTAGCTGGCCCATTTTTCCTATTTGTTTCAGGTAACAATGCTCAAGAGTAGGGTTCATGATATATTTGGATCGATAACTTAGGCATATTTTAATTACGCGCTTCAACTACCCGCAATAAAGTTGAGAGTTTTACATGACACTTATGCTTAGTAAATATTATATTCGTTAGCTAAAGGTTTAAAATCATTAATATATTTTTATAGGTGAATGGTTAGTAGTTTTTCATGGTTAATATTCAACAATGCTCTAGCATTTTTGTATGAATTATTTTTATTTATGTATGTTTACGTCTAAATATGACACTTTTTTGTTATTTTGTTTAATAAGTTAAGACGCTGGTTTCCCGTTAATCACGTAGGAAACCTCATAGTTAAATTTGAAATGTGTTGTGGGCCTAAGTTGCGATTTTACTTAACACACTAATGAGTAGGGGTGAGCATTTCGCAGTTCGGACCCATAGGAACCCTGGACCCGACCCGCGAGAACCTTGAACCCGAACCTTTTTAAATATATGGGTCGGTTTCCGGTTCTAGATTTATATGAATTATCGGTTCCGGGTCGGGTCGGTTCCAAACCCATGGTTCTAATATAAGAACCACAAGAACCGTTTGTATTTATATTAAAAAATACAAAATAATCTTTTATAGTCTTTTCACTATTCGTTTTTACGTGTTATTGTAATCGATTTCATGTAATGTTAATACAATTTCAAAGATATTATTTATAAGAATAATAAAGTATTTTTCTTGAAATATTTTTCGGCTTGATGTATATACACAGATGTGATATATTATATAATATATATTATATCCAAATTTAAAGTAAATATTTATGTATGTCGCTCTGATATTTATGTGTGCGTGTATTTATGATCTATACATAACAGATTCACAAAACGTTTCGAGTGATGAGTATGACAAAACTGTTACGAAAACATAAGTCGAGAAACGAAAAGTGATTTAAAAAAGAAACTCATTGGCTATTGTTAGAACCACTGTTGTAAAATAAGATCTCGAAGGCCGAGTACTCCCTGAGTAATCGCTACAAGGTAGGTTGTCGAGGCACAAGTAGTCTAGGCCTTGACCGAGTACTCCCGACTCCTACTATGGAGCGCCTAGCGACTTTTGCAACATTGGTTAGAACCATAAGGAGAGATTATTTTACGAGCATGGTAAAAGAATAGGAATATGTAATCCTCTAAAAGTGACTATTACATTAAAAAGGTTCTAGAGGGTCAGACCCTTTACCCGACCCATCAGAACCTTTAGGACCCGGAACCATATAGCCTTTTAAAGGTTCGGTTCGTGGTTCCTAATTTCACAATAAAAGGGTATGCGGTTCTGGTGGGTCCGGGTCGGGTCGGGTCGGTTCCAGACCCTTTGCACAGCCCTACTAATGAGTGATGACTAATCTAGTTAGGCCGAATAGTTTTGAATTTTGAAATATAGCAAAAGAAGAAGCCTAGTATTATATGGGCCTAAGTTGCGTTTAAAATATATCTGATTGACTTGTTTAATTTGCATAGTGGATCTATTTGACAACAGGTGGTCCATCTTTACAGCCCAATTTCCCAAGGTATGGTCATCGAGATTTCCGGTTTGAATCTTATTAAAGTTACTAAGCAATGTATAATGAACTAGAGTTGCATAAAAAACCGGAACTGGAACCGGGGAAAAAAAATCCAGAACCGGGTATTAAAAAATAACTGATTGTATTATACCTGGAACCCTATACGTCGGGTACGCATAGGGTATAGATTTCTATGTAAAAAACCAAACCCGGAACCGAACCCGATTTATACCAGGTTGTACCCGGGTTTTTTAAATACCTGGAACCTGGTTTTCCAAATACCCAAAAAGTATATGTCAAGCAACTAGATTATTTGGCATTTTGATGTTAAGGCGGTCTTGGAATGAATGGATTACTTCGTTATTCAAGAGAGGTTGCCATTTGACCACTTCGACAACCCAAGATTGATGCGTCTCATCCAAAGAACTATACTGTGTTATAATCATCTAAGTCGCACTACCCTTCGACGTGATTGTATAAAAAGAATTCAATACCCGGCATACGTAGGGATGGCAATAGGTCGGGTTCGGGTAGGGTATTAGTAATACCAAACCCCTACCCGTTTATAAAACCGTATACCAAATCGACCTAATACGCGTCGGGTATTGTCGGGTAATTACCCATTGAGTATTGGCTATACCCACGGGTATCGAGTATACCCGTTATTTTGTTAAAAAAATACCCATTGGGATTTGTAGTAGAAAATACCCATAAAGTTTTGACGTTTAATTCTTCTATGACATAAATTAATAGGATTGAGTAGGGCCGGCAATTTGTATACGAACACGATTACCTGACACGAACCTGAACGATCTTAACAGGTACAGGTATGGCTTTAACAGGTTTCGTGTCCTAAACAGGTAGACACGAATTTACCTGTTAATTTTCGTTTCGTGTACTGGTAGCCAGGTTTCGTGTATCGAGTCTTAACAAGTTCGTGTATAAACATGTCAGATATACATGATTTTCCAGCCCTAAGTATAATGTTCGCAAACAGGTACGCAAACATGTATTAACAGGTACGCAAACAGGTATTATCTAGGTCTTTGGTGAACTTTTGGAAATTTTTCTCTCACTAAATAGGTTCGTAAACATGCGATTAGTATAATGGTCACAAACATGTATTAACAGGTACTTTTCGTGTATACCTGTTAAAAAAAATTAACAAGTTCGTGTATGACAAAATAGACACGAAAATTTTCGTGTCGTGTACAGGTAGTCAGATTTCGTGTATCGTGTCTTAACAGGTCAGGTATACACGATTTGTCAGCCCTAGGATTGAGGGAAGTTTGGAAACAATAAATATATAAAGAAATGATATTTTAAAAATATAAAGAGACAGACATATACTAAATGTATAAAAAATATATATTATAAATAAATTATACCAGTTGTTTTTACAGGTAATCAGATATCCATACCCAAACCAGCAGAAAAAAATGTTTTTAACCCAAACCTGGATCCGTACCCATCGGGTATCGGGTATACCCGCCTCAAATATTTCAGGTTTCGGATATACCTGTCGGGTTCGGGTTCTTTTGCCATCCCTAGGCATATCCGGTTTTTTTTCAATACCACGTATACCCAGAACCAGGTATTAAAAAACCAAAACCGGGTATTGAAAAACCGAAACCGGATATGGTTTTTTATGCTGGGAACCGGAACTGAAACCCGTTATTTCAATACCCAATCAAATTGATACTGGACCCTACCCCGAACTTGAAAAACTCGGTTTGTGCACCTCTATAATGAACATTGAGAAAGGCCCAATTTAACAATTTTTATGTACAAACAAGTTTTTATTGAACTTCTTTATTATGCGGTTTGTGGAGCTGTGGATAGTGGGCACAAATTCTTTGGATTGCCAAACCAGTTCGGTTCAAAAGTAGTTTTAAAGTTGGTCCAAACTGGTTCGTGAGAGGAACCGGTATGCTTCAGGAACGTGTTTGAGGTATGTGAAACCCAAATTAACGGGAAGTGGTTCGGTTCCAAACAGTTTGCGTACATATATGTTATAAAATTATTTAGGAAACAAATACAATACATAAAGTACATAACATCCAACTTATATTAAATTTTTTTATAGAAACTATAAAGTAGAAAAATCAATAAAAAAACATAATTTTACGACTTAGAGGGATGACCCGGTAAGGTATATCTACTAAGTGCAATTTATCTAAAAAGTGTGAGAAGCAATATGGGTCATTAGATTAGAGTAATGAATGGATAAAATTAGATGAGCGGCAAAACTGTAATATATGTTCTACTTTGATTGATTGATTTCCATTGTTTTTAAAATCGGACATGAAAGCAAACCAGATGCCTTACTGATTCACTGGTCCAGATTCAACAACCAGACGACGTTTTAGATGATTTAGAAAATAAGCATTTAAACCTATACAAAGTATTAACACTCATCTATAAAAAAAATACAAAAATTAACCAAGAATACGACTTTAAAAGTAGTATTACACTACTATTACTGTATAAGCTCATTTAACTGATATTAAAATTAAACATGAAAGCGTTATAATTTCAAATCAAAGGTGAGGTTTTTTAATCACTTTATAAAAAGAAATACGTAAATTAAAAATGCTTGACATTGCTACAATCTACGAGCCTTTTAACTCTTATCAACTTTTTTTAAAACTTACTTTTCTGTAACGCCCCAAAAATCCATTTTTGCTTAGTTACGCCATTAAGCGCGATTAGCAAAATAATAAAACGGGACTTAGATAATAAGAATGTGGGTTATGTTCTAATATGGAAATAACCTAGTGAATGTTATTATCTATTTAAGTGAACAAATACACTAGAAAACTAACTTGGTTAGTTAAGTTTTACAAAGAAATAATATTGGGACATAGTTGGGGACTATTAGTGTAAACTTGCCAAATAAAATGACAAGAAAACACCCATTTTGGGTGAAAAACGTGATCAGCCCCAAAGGGGCTTTCTTGAGCAAAATTCAAGCCCTAATCACACTAAAATGGAAGAATTCATGCAAGGGTTTGAGTATTGACATGATGGGGGTGCAAATTGAGGATTTTCTACGAAGTTTGGAGCTTATGGTAAGAACCCTAACCCCAATTTATGTAGATTTCGAAACCCATATGTGGGTTTTGAGCAAATGATGTTAAATTCGTATTATTGTTGATTATTAGTGATATTGATCATTCTTAATGGTTTATAAATGAGTTAAATTGTTAGAAGCTTGCTTGTGTTCAAAGATGATGATTTTGGTTTTGATTGGTAGCTTTGATGTTACTAAAATAGTAGGAAATATATGTTTTAGGCATGGATTGTAGAGGAATTGTATTCCATATGTCTTGCATGAATCTTATGTCTTGGTAAAATTACAAGTTGAAATTGGAAATAGCTAAGCATGATGGTTAGAATGATGTTATTGATGATTAGCTAGTTAATTGGCAAAGTTTGAGAAGTCCATAAGGCTTAGAATTCACTTGCAAAAAGGGTGCACATGAAGTGTTTGATAAAATGCTTACATGAAACTTGAATTGGGTCAAATAGTGTAAAATTGTATGAAATTAGTCACTTTTGACAGCCCTAGATAGTCATCTTGTAAAGGGCATATGTCATTCGTTTTTAGGAGTTAGAAGACGAGCCTTATATCGTTGAAAAGCTTGTTGCACATATTACATTTCATATTTAGTCATGAGAAGCTAATTCTGAGTTTTAATGGGTCAAAACAGCATGTAAAGTTGACATTTCTGTTTTGACAGCAAAGCTGTTTGGTTAGAATTATGTTTCTGACCTGATCTTAAAATATTCATATAAAATCATAGAAAAATCGTTAGGGGGTGTTCTTTATATGCCTGGAAAGGTCTTTGAATGATGCACATTTTGTATTTGATAATCAAGATCTGATTCCGAGGTTTAGAAGGGGAAAAACGACCTTGAACAGCAGCTGCGCAGAAAATCGCTGCACGTTTATAATGTAATCTTTAAAAAGAAAAGGTGTAAGAATGTACACGCTTGTAGTAGTCTTGGAGTACGGATTGTAGGGAAAGAATAGTGTATTATGTGGCATTCAAAAAGTGTCTAAAAACACTTACCAACTAGTTCATGCAAGTATTTTCACTAACGGGTCGAACGGGTAGTGTATGGAAAGACTTATTGAATAGAACTAGTTGTTGAATGTATTGATGTCATGTTTGAATGATGTAGAATGAATACTAATGTTTGAATAGGTAAGTTCCAAATTAGTATTCTAACACGGCATGTTGACTTGAAAGTAAGCTAGGTACAAGAAGATTAAAAGTCAACGGGTCAAGTGGATATGATCTCGAGCTAGGTGAAAAGCTTAGGACTATAAGTCAAACGCGTATAAGGCGAAAACACTCCTACGGGCAAAGGTAAGTGACTTATGATGCAAACTCTTGGTTTAGTAAATTGTATGTTTATGTCTAAATAGAGAATGGGAAACAAGTATGAAATGGTAATTTATAGTAAGGTTAGCGAATTGATGTTGTTGGTGAACGGGTATAGTTCACCATTCAGCAATGAAAGTAGTTGGGATAAATGGGTAGCAAGGATAAATGAAGTGAGGGTAATTAAGCATGAAATAAATCCAAGATTTACAAATATGGCATAAGAATGAATGGTAAAAAGTATGTATTGATACGTGTGTATATATATAGATGGATACATTTAATCATGGGTGTGACTATTTAGATTGAATTGTATAGTTGTCCAATGTCACACAAATGGTAAACCGTTTGGTAAGTGAAATTATCACGTGTTGGATGCTAGTGTAATAGAATGTGTGCATATTTGCTTATGCCCGGGAATGTGTTAAAGTGTTTTGTATGTAAAGGTTGGTCGTTATGTGTAGATTGAATATAGGTTCGGAAACGTCATGTTGTCCTTGAGAATACACGAAGGAAGAATAGTATGACGGGTCAAGATAACTTGTACATGGGATTTGTACGTGCGTGTATATTTTAGTGTTATTAATCTTTTGTTATGACGAGGGTAATAAAGATGCAGGTATGTAAGTATGAATGCATGGAAAATTGGAGGATAGGATCCAGAGACCGGATCCAAACTTATAGAAAGGCGTTTGGATATGACCATTGAGTATTGTTGATGTTATTTCCATATTGTGAATATTGCAAGAAGTCACTTAATGAACTAACGAAATGATTATGTGGTAGTTGCAGGTTGTCTAGTCAAGCTCACAAAGCAAGAAATGGTTGGAGGTCGAGTGAGGACATGAATTGTACGGGGGCGCGGTCACGGTCACGTAAACTAATAAAGATGAGTTGTATTGATGTAATAAGAAACAATAAAAGACGAAAGTATGAACCACCTATAATATTTAGTAGAAATGGGTTCAAAACATACAAGAATGTTTTATCAAGCAAGAAATTTTCTGGCTCGTATTTCCGCTGCGTATTTTCAGTTAAAAAGGTCTAGGGTGTTTCAAGTTGGTATCAGAGCCCTGGTTTGAGTGAAACTTGTACAAGGAAGTAAGTACTTGAACTCAAACTTGTGTGCTCTTGAAATCAGTGACCCGTACAATCCAAGACTCGATCAAGACCCAAAGGTAGAATTTAATATTAACTCACATGACATGTTAAAAGCTAATATTGGTGTTTATGTCAAGGTGAACTGTTGTGGATATTGAAGAGGTCTCAAGGACAGCATCCAAGATAGATCGCGGATAAGTGGATAAGATGGAATAATCACAGGTACGCGATAATTAGCTATTGGTACCCGTGGGGAGAAAAATTTTAAGGGATGGTAAAACGTAGAAGGAAAAATAACCATGTTATTTAGGAAAGGAAATTGAAAGTGTAGCACGAAGCTGAAAACTAATCCTCAGGCATAAGGTAATGATTACATGAAGACACGTGGATAGCATGTGGACTGTGCACCTGGCCAGTGCACAAAAAGCATGCGATACACGTGAGACCATGAGAATCATCACAGGTATGCCTGGTAAATTGGAGAGTTAGCGATCATGTGGATAGATGGGTGGAATAAACCTTATTTAAGGGGTAAATGGGAAGTGGTTCCCTCAAAAGGTATTAAACCAACGTATGTGAATTTGTGCCTATAAGCTAATTATGGCAATGAATGAATAAATAACTAGACGTCAATGGTGGGTTAAGGTAGAAGACTCTCAAGTGTTAGAGAGCAGTCTGTATTGAAAGGAAGGGTTGGAATGAAAGGTTTGAATCCGTAGGTAAGCACGGATCAAACCTATATGAATGAAAGGTTGGAATGAAAGGTTTGAATCCGTAGGTAAGCACGGATCAAACCTGTATGAATGAAGGGATGGAATGAAGGTTAGAATCCGTAGGTAAGCACGGATCAAACCTGTATGAATGAAAGGTTGGAATGAAAGGTTTGAATCCGTAGGTAAGCACGGATCAAACCTGTATGAATGAAGGGTTGGAATGAAGGTTAGAATCCGTAGGTAAGCACGGATCAAACCTGTATGAATGAAGGGTTGGAATGAAAGGTTTGAATCCGTAGGTAAGCATGGATCAAACCTGTATGAATGAAAGGTTGGAATGAAAGGTTTAAATTCGTAAGTAAGCACGGATCATATCTATATAAATGAAAGGTTGAAATGAAAAAAAAAATCCGTAGGTACGCACGGATTAAACTTATATGAATGAAAGGTAGAAATAAAAGATTCGCATCCGTAGGTAAATACGGATCAAACCTATATAAATTAAAGGTAGGAATTAAATATATGAATCCATATGTAAGTCCCTCCACTTACTCATTAGTCGGCTCATCCTTGATAACATGTAAATGTCGAATGACCTTAATGGGTCAAATTGGTGGAATTGTAGAAATTGGAGAAATGACCCTGAACGGGTCAAATGGTGGAGATGTAAAAATATAGAATAATCCAAGTAATGGGTCAAATTGGGTAGAATGTTGTAGAAATATAGAATAACCCATACAACGGGTCATTCGGGTAGGAATGAAGGGAAAAAGTTTCCATCTCTAACTAAGGTAGATTGGAAAGTTGTATGTACTTAGTTGCAATAACTTAATTGGGGATACACGTGTTATGTGACCTACGAAACTAATTATATACTAAGGCCGTGTGAATGATTCAAGTTAACAAGAAAGGAAAATTTTGCATGAAATGGTAGAATGGGGTTTTGTATGTAAGCCTAAATGGAAAAGAAGTAAAACCCATAATTTAAACTATAAATAGAATGAATAGATAAAGATAACGCCCGAAGGTCATAAATTAGTAGGAAGTGGTAGTTGACTTCGTAAAGTCAAACTGCTGAGACTTTGGGAAGTGAAAAATAAAATGTAAAGATCATATGTAAGAATGTTAGATGCATAACTTGATTTTGTATTATAACGGGAGTTTTATCAAAGAATTTTAGATAGTTATGCAAAGGAAAAAAAAAATTCATGGATTATTGAAAGACAATTGTTATGAATGCAAAATATGTGTCTGACCAATGACTTTGTAGATATGAATGGTCGAATTTTGGATATGATGAAATCTACAAGATAGGTGATATGATGTTAACGAGTTGGAACTCGTCATGTGAATGAACTAAACCAAGCTAGGTATGGAATGGACTTGTGAAAGAGCAAGCCAATCCGACATAAGGATGGTTGGTTAACATTGCGAAAGGAAGGTTAGTAAATTTGGTTATTTTGTGATTGTTAAGTAGGAAATTGATATGTTGAATATTACCCCCGTATGAATGAATGGTATCTCAAGTATGATGTAGTTTGGAAAGTTTGACTTTTAAAGGTCAAAAGATGAATGAATTTTAGCTTAGACCCGGTGTTGTAAAGCAATGGATATATGTTTCTACAGTAAGTAGTACATGAAATGAAGTAACAAACAAATTAGCATGATTAGAATGGCTCTGAAATTTACCAAAAAGGGGTGGGTGTATATGGTAGACGTACCGATTCAGTAGTACCTATGGAATTATGCCTGACTCTCAAGTTAAGTGAGAATGAATGGGGAATGAATTAGTAGGTATGTTGTGAAAGTGATAACCATGATTTAAGGTTTGGGATATACGTATGTATATTGTCTAATTAACTACATGGTTGAAGGGACTTAAAAGGAATGCTAATAGTGGAATATTGTAGTAATCCCGTGATGGATGCCTTGTGACTAATGTAGGAATGAACGACTAAGTAGGATTTATGGGTTAAATATGTAACTAATCGACTTATTATGTTTAATAAATGTGATAGGCCTCTTGTAATATAAAAGCGTAAGAACAAAACATAGAAATATGTTTCACCACGAGTAAAGTTATTTTTATAGTCTATATGTTGCCTTGTGACATGGCACGAAACTTTGAATGAAATGAATGAGTAAATAAGTAAGTAGAGAATTCCTGGTATGGTAGTAATGAAGGAGGTTTCGGGGACGAAACCTTCTTTAAGGGGGGTAGACTTGTAACGCCCCAAAAATCCATTTTTGCTTAGTTACGCCATCAGGCGCGATTAGCAAAATAATAAAACGGGACTTAGATAATAAGAATGTGGGTTATGTTCTAATATGGAAATAACCTAGTGAATGTTATTATCTATTTAAGTGAACAAATACACTAGAAAACTAACTTGGTTAGTTAAGTTTTACAAAGAAATAATATTGGGACATAGTTGGGGGACTATTAGTGTAAACTTGCCAAATAAAATGACAAGAAAACACCCATTTTGGGTGAAAAACATGATCAGCCCCAAAGGGGCTTTCTTGAGCAAAATTCAAGCCCTAATCACACTAAAATGGAAGAATTCATGCAAGGGTTTGAGTATTGACATGATGGGGGTGCAAATTGAGGATTTTCTACGAAGTTTGGAGCTTATGGTAAGAACCCTAACCCCAATTTATGTAGATTTCGAAACCCATATGTGGGTTTTGAGCAAATGATGTTAAATTCGTATTATTGTTGATTATTAGTGATATTGATCATTCTTAATGGTTTATAAATGAGTTAAATTGTTAGAAGCTTGCTTGTGTTCAAAGATGATGATTTTGGTTTTGATTGGTAGCTTTGATGTTACTAAAATAGTAGGAAATATATGTTTTAGGCATGGATTGTAGAGGAATTGTATTCCATATGTCTTGCATGAATCTTATGTGTTGGTAAAATTACAAGTTGAAATTGGAAATAGCTAAGCATGATGGTTAGAATGATGTTGTTGATGATTAGCTAGTTAAATGGCAAAATTTGAGAAGTCCATAAGGCTTAGAATTCACTTGCAAAAAGGGTGCACATGAAGTGTTTGATAAAATGCTTACATGAAACTTGAATTGGGTCAAATAGTGTAAAATTGTATGAAATTCGTCACTTTTGACAGCCCTAGGTAGTCATCTTGTAAAGGGCATATGTCATTCGTTTTTAGGAGTTAGAAGACGAGCCTTATATCGTTGAAAAGCTTGTTGCACATATTACATTTCATATTTAGTCATGAGAAGCTAATTCTGAGTTTTAATGGGTCAAAACAGCATGTAAAGTTGACATTTCTGTTTTGACAGCAAAGCTGTTTGGTTAGAATTATGTTTCTGACCTGATCTTAAAATATTCATATAAAATCATAGAAAAATCGTTAGGGGGTGTTCTTTATATGCCTGGAAAGGTCTTTGAATGATGCACATTTTGTATTTGATAATCAAGATCTGATTCCGAGGTTTAGAAGGGGAAAAACGACCTTGAACAGCAGCTGCGCAGAAAATCGCTGCACGTTTATAATGTAATCTTTAAAAAGAAAAGGTGTAAGAATGTACACGCTTGTAGTAGTCTTGGAGTACGGATTGTAGGGAAAGAATAGTGTATTATGTGGCATTCAAAAAGTGTCTAAAAACACTTACCAACTAGTTCATGCAAGTATTTTCACTAACGGGTCGAACGGGTAGTGTATGGAAAGACTTATTGAATAGAACTAGTTGTTGAATGTATTGATGTCATGTTTGAATGATGTAGAATGAATACTAATGTTTGAATAGGTAAGTTCCAAATTAGTATTCTAACACGGCATGTTGACTTGAAAGTAAGCTAGGTACAAGAAGATTAAAAGTCAACGGGTCAAGTGGATATGATCTCGAGCTAGGTGAAAAGCTTAGGACTATAAGTCAAACGCGTATAAGGCGAAAACACTCCTACGGGCAAAGGTAAGTGACTTATGATGCAAACTCTTGGTTTAGTAAATTGTATGTTTATGTCTAAATAGAGAATGGGAAACAAGTATGAAATGGTAATTTATAGTAAGGTTAGCGAATTGATGTTGTTGGTGAACGGGTATAGTTCACCATTCAACAATGAAAGTAGTTGGGATAAATGGGTAGCAAGGATAAATGAAGTGAGGGTAATTAAGCATGAAATAAATCCAAGATTTACAAATATGGCATAAGAATGAATGGTAAAAAGTATGTATTGATACGTGTGTATATATATAGATGGATACATTTAATCATGGGTGTGACTATTTAGATTGAATTGTATAGTTGTCCAATGTCACACAAATGGTAAACCGTTTGGTAAGTGAAATTATCACGTGTTGGATGCTAGTGTAATAGAATGTGTGCATATTTGCTTATGCCCGGGAATGTGTTAAAGTGTTTTGTATGTAAAGGTTGGTCGTTATGTGTAGATTGAATATAGGTTCGGAAACGTCATGTTGTCCTTGAGAATACACGAAGGAAGAATAGTATGACGGGTCAAGATAACTTGTACATGGGATTTGTACGTGCGTGTATATTTTAGTGTTATTAATCTTTTGTTATGACGAGGGTAATAAAGATGCAGGTATGTAAGTATGAATGCATGGAAAATTGGAGGATAGGATCCAGAGACCGGATCCAAACTTATAGAAAGGCGTTTGGATATGACCATTGAGTATTGTTGATGTTATTTCCATATTGTGAATATTGCAAGAAGTCACTTAATGAACTAACGAAATGATTATGTGGTAGTTGCAGGTTGTCTAGTCAAGCTCACAAAGCAAGAAATGGTTGGAGGTCGAGTGAGGACATGAATTGTACGGGGGCGCGGTCACGGTCACGTAAACTAATAAAGATGAGTTGTATTGATGTAATAAGAAACAATAAAAGACGAAAGTATGAACCACCTATAATATTTAGTAGAAATGGGTTCAAAACATACAAGAATGTTTTATCAAGCAAGAAATTTTCTGGCTCGTATTTCCGCTGCGTATTTTCAGTTAAAAAGGTCTAGGGTGTTTCATTTTCATTGCTTCTTTATTTTTCATACTTCAACTTGTAACTAAACTATCATTTGAGTTATAGAGACGTAATGTACTTGAGTCTCTATTTTTGGGAATTTTCCTTCTACCTCTGTAATGTTCCAATAATTTGCCAATCGGTATACCCGGAACCGGATGTTAAAAAAACCGAAACCGAGTATTGAAAAACTGAAACCGCCGGATATTGAAAAACCAAAACCAGGTATGGTTCTTTATGCTGGGAACCGGAACTGAAACCGGTTCATTCAATACCCGGTCAAAGTGATACCGGACCCGACCCCAAACTGGTTCCGTACCTAAAACCGGGTATTGAAAAAACCCTGTTTGTGCACCTCTATAATGAACATTGAGAAAGTCTCAATTTAGGAATTTTTATGTACAAACAAGTTTTCGTTGAACTTCTTTATTTTGCGGTTTGTGGAGTTGTGGATACTGGGCACAAATTCTTTGGATTGCCGAACCAGTTTGGTTCAAAGGTAGTTTTAAAGTTGGTCCAAACCGGTTTGTGGGAGGAACCGGTACGGTTCAGTAACGTGTTTGAGGTATGTAAAACCCAAATCAACGGGAAGTGGTTCGGTTCCAAACAGTTTGCGTACATATATGTTATAAAATTTAGGAAACAAATAAAATACATAAAAAAACATAATTTTACGACTTAGAGCGGTGAGCCGGTGAGGTATGTCTACTAAGTGCGTTTCATTTAAAAAGAATGAGAAGTAATATGGGTCAATAGATTAGAGCAATGAATGGATAAAACATAGATGAGCGGCAAAACTGTAATATGTGTTTTACTTTGATTGAGTTCCATTGTTTTTAAATCGGACCGCAAAGCAAACCGGATGCCTTACTGATTCACTGGTCCAGATTCAACAACCGGACGACATTTTAGATGAATTAGAAAATAAACATTTAAAACCTATACAAAAGTATTAGCACTCATTTATAAAAAAAAAATACAAAAGTTAACCAAAAATACGACTTTAAAAGTAGTATTACATTACTATTACCGTATAAGCTCATTTAACTGATATAAAAATTAAACATGAAAGCGATATAATTTCAAATCAAAGGTGAGGTTTTTTTATATCACTTTATAAAAAGAAATACGCAAATTAAAAATACTTGATATTGCTACAATCTACGAGCCTTTTAACTCTTACCAACTTTTTTTAAAATTACTTTTCATTGGTTCTTTATTTTTCATACTTCAACTTGTAACTAAACTATCGTTTGAGTCATTAAGACGTAATGTACTTGAGTCTCTATTTTTGAGAATTTCCCTTCTACGTCTCTAACGTTCCAATAATTTGCCAACCGAGCCCTCCCCCCCCCCCCCCCCCCAAAAAAAATGGACTTATTCTTCATTCTCTTTCTTTCTTCATCTTAAATTCTCCAATGTAGTATTGTAGTATAGAATCTCTTTCTTTTTAGCTTAGAGGATCGTCATAATGAAGAGCTAACAGAGATGACGACGTTTGATAATGGAAGACTAGCAACACAGTCACCAAACTTTAACGGAAGCCATTTCTAAAGACCAAATGAAGCCACAAAAGACCTAACCATTAACCCCGATTAACGTTCGACCGATCAATAGGCTTTTTAGAAAATGGTTCAACTATGCATAACCGGACAACTTGACACAACGAACACCGGTCCAACCGGCCAGTCCAATCTGGTAGTGAAAACCATGTTGATTCCAAGGATTAAGGGTATAAAGGTAAATTGGGCATGTCTTAAATTCCGTAACTCACATACAAGTTTTTCCAGTCTTTTTTGAATGTCCATAACTATATATATTACATTTCAACTACGTGTTTTTAGTCCATGGTTTTTTTTATTTTGTTTATATAATGATGTTTTTCTAAGAGGTACATGGTGTTTTATTTTGTAGTTAACAAATAATACATAGTATTTTATTTTACATGTAAGAAATGGTAGATGGTATTTTATCTATACTATATTATTATGCATGAGATAATGGTAGTTTAAGATACCCAAAAGTTAAAAATTTTATTTTCATTAACAACACTAAAATTGGGGTAAACTAGCCATTCAAACACTTTTACACTTTAATACCATCATCTTAGTTACATTTTAATCTTCTCATCTTACTCAACATTTGCTTATTTAAATAATAGTTATATTTTTTCCCTTGTTTTAAGGCAACTACACTTCTCTATTTTTAACCGACCATAATTTTTTCATACGATATTTTTAAAAAAAAAATACATCATCAAAATGAGTATAGTTTTGCTAAAAAATTTTATGACTTCGGTTAACTTAAATTAACCAAACTAAAACTGAACCATTATATATTCATGATTTCGGTTTTTGTTGAGGCTAATAACTAAATTAAACTAAACCATGCATATCCATAGAAGTAATTGTGTTCTATGCAACATCGCGTGGCCACCCTACTAGATTGTTGGGCACCACATGCTATTATTATTAATAATTATTATTATCTAAACTATAGACGAGAATAAAGAAGAAATTGTCATAACTTTTGAAGTAGTTTATTTCATTAATGTAAAATTTATTACTTTAAAATTAGGGTAATTGAGTAATGTACAATTAATTACACTTTAATCGCTATCTTTTTTACGTTTCAATATTTGTCTTAATTAATATCTGACATTTGAATTAAAATGTGCAAGTAAACACGTTGTGTACAATTAACTATAGCGATACATAAATACGGTCAGCAACAAGCTAGCAAAAAAAGCAACAACGCAGAGTGTTGCTACTATATTTTAAATACATAAATCTAAAACACTTCCATTAGTTTTTCTTTTTTATTAAATTAGTTTTGTTTATACTATTTTTGCTCTCTTGACTTAACCACTTCTCCTCAATAAACTCTTGTGCTCCCCTTTAATCCTCTCCAGATATTTAATCTTCAGCCTTATAAAACCTTACGTCTCCACACTCTTCATAGAGGCGATGTGATTGGAGGATGAAGGTGGTAGCGATGGTGGAATTAGGGATCGAATGAGCGACTGTTGAAGTTGGAAATGAAGGGGGTGGTTCTAGTTACGTTCGACGAGGATATAGTGATTAATGGTGGTGTGACGATGGGGAGGGTGATTGGCATAGTAGAAGATGAGGTCACACAGGTAAAGCTTTGGGATTTGTTGTTTCGTGGTATTTTATTTTGTTCCAAGAAAATCATCGATCTATATTGTGCAACTGTACAGATGATTTTGCAACAACTGCTAAGAAGATAATGGTATTTAGCAGCCATTTGACGTCGCAACCACCACCATCGTGGTTAAAAGTCTTCGGCTGGCCTAACCTCTATTCATTATCATACATTTCAAATCCCCCTTATATGTGAACTTCACGTCATACTTTTCAGGCAACTCAAGTAGTGATTTAGCTATATCTAGGGATCTCAAATCTTTTGTTTGAAGATAGACAATAAAGGTGTGTTTTCTCTCATTGAAGATGCATATTTTAGTTATGAGTGAGGTACTTTTTTTTATTATTTTATTCGGTTTGTAGACACATAATTAATTAAGAAATGCTTCAATTGTTGAGTTGGTTTACGATTGCTATATTGTATAATTTAAGTGTGAATCAAATTGCAGTTGGACTTTCTTACCGGTTACAATCTACTTTCCGGTATGTGGCTTTAGCCATTATTTTCTCTTATATGTTGTAACAGTTGAATCATGTGGTTATGATTTATATGCCAATTTTCATACCTCCGATCAATGGACAGAGTAAGATATTTTGTTAGTTATAGTTTTAAAGTATTTTAATATCAAATGGGTCAGATAAAAATGTTTGCAAAATGGGAAACAAGACAGGTGAGTGAAATGGGTTAAGGTAATTTAAAGCCATTTTTTTTCTCAAAAGGGTCATATAGGAGTATATCCAAAGGATATTGTTGAAATAGGTTGGAAGTATTTCAAAGTGTATTTTACTTGCTTGGATTGCTTGGAGGTGTCTGCGTTGAAATAGATGATCATTGTAACTATGTTGTTTATGTAATTGCATATTTTGAATTTATAGTTTGCAGACTTGAAGAATTATTGGACAAACGTAATGACTTGGATGCCTTTTTCGGTCCACAGCTCCATGGAATTGGCGACCATTGAAGTCTTCAGAGTAACTAATGAAATTATATTTGGAATAGAACAACTGATACACAATGAGTTATGTATCATATAAGAAAAGAATGAGGTTTTATATTATACAAACATGATTTGACCCGCTATGATAGTAATCCCTGTATGGATGAGCTCGGTACCAAGTTTTGATGATTTTCAGAATTGGTTCGGTTCGGTAGCGGTTCAAATAGAGAATTGCCCAAATTTATCGTAAATCCATACGGCCTTCAAAGTCGTTTTCCATTATTTGGACTATTATTGTAATAATATTTTTCTTTTTATTTTATAGTTACAGTTTTATTATATGTAATAATAATAATAATTTGAAAAATGATATGTTTGTGAGTCAAACTAAACACAATTCGACTCAGGCCACTTTGACCCGTACTAAAATGGTCTGTTTTGGCTGAACTTGCCACCTAACCCGTAATCTTTACACTAACAATATTGAATGATTTAGTAATTCTTACACGTTATCCAAAATGACTTCAAATTTCGTTCGACTAACAAAAAAATGAGTACCGCGTTATAAATTATTGCTCTCGCCGCATCGCGCGAGTTTCCTACTAGTTTTGTTTAAAACTTTAAACTATCTAATTTACTTTCATACCCTTTAACAAATGGTTTCTCACACTTTGTAGCCATGTTTGCGGTGTGCATATATAATGTATATA
Source organism: Ambrosia artemisiifolia (assembly GCA_032199755.1). Classification (NCBI taxonomy): domain Eukaryota; kingdom Viridiplantae; phylum Streptophyta; class Magnoliopsida; order Asterales; family Asteraceae; genus Ambrosia; species Ambrosia artemisiifolia. The sequence continues at coordinate 10,980,553 of CM063518.1, read as the reverse complement.
TGTGTGGGCCCTTGGGGGCAAAAGTGATCTGCACTAATTTAAACGTTATTTTACCAATTTTGTGAAAATAACGTTAAAAAGCCGTACTGTTGATCATGCATCATGTAGTGACGTTGATAGCCAAAAGACACGGGGTACATGCACCAATCGGGCTTGTCCCGATTGCTAAGTGTTATGTGCCTTATGTCTAAGGCTTGATGCAAAACCACTATCGTGTCGGGGGCCTCACTGGAAGCAGCGTCTCTATTCCCACGGGGTAGGGATAAGGCTGTCTACATCTTACCCTCCTCAGACCCTACCTTTAGTGGCGGACATATGGTTTTGGTAGGGGTAGCGCCTGCTACCCCTCAACTTTTCTTACATAGTGCAAATTCTTTATTTTTTGTGGTTTTTGTATTACGTTACCCCTAAAAGTTATGTAACGTTATCCCTCAAATTTTTAAAAACCCAAACACCATCAAAGTTTTCAATATAACCCCAACCTCAAAAAAGATAGAAGCTCATAGGTCATAACCCATTCCATTTGTATTTTTTTAATTAAAACATGCAAGTCCATTGACCAAGATTAATATTTTGAACGGGTAAAAACACAAGAACAAAATCAAGACTAATTACGCAATCAAATGGGTGAGGAGTATTTGAACAATGCTCTAATTTGTGCGGTCGAAAGAGAAGTTTTTGATAAAGTAAAAGAGAGGATGTAATGGCAGTGGTTTCAAAAAGCGCGCGAGGCACAAACCTCAGCGCCTTATGCAACCTGAAGCACAAGTTGTACAAACAAGGTAGCTGGGCACCCTTTTTTAGTGAAAATTGACTTTGAGGCTTGCACCTCATGTACATGACATATTTTTGTGCAGCAGATTGTGCTACACCATGATTTTCAGACTGTACATGTATGTAATTCCAATATTAAAACATGTATAAATCTTATTTGTGTCTAAACTAGTGTTTTTGTCCCGCGTTTCGGCGACAGCCCGACGCTTGCAAGTTTTCAATAACCGTCGAATACAAAAGCAGATTCGATATTAAACAAACCCAGCAACCACCACCACCACTCTCTCTTTTAAACCCAGACACACTCTCTAAGACCCAGCCACCAGCACCGACTGCGATCACATCTCTGTCATCCGCATATGCAACAACCACCGCCACTTACTCTATGGCACCCACACACAGCCACCCTCTCTAAAACCCAACAGCCACCACCGCAATCTACATCAAGTCGGCACCAACACCAAAAATAATTAACACAAACACTTTAAACGAAAAAGGAAAAAACGTAAAGAAAGAAGCCAATCAATAACCATCGCAAACAAAAGAAAAAAAAACGAAAACTAATCGACTCAGATCTACTATCATCATCATCGTTGGAGAACAAACAGGCTCAGATGCCGCCACGGCTGCAACGGGCCACCATCATCACCACAAAGATCTAAAATCAAAAGCCGTAAGAGATTTAGGAGAGAAATCACCATCAATGCAGTTTAAGAATCACATCACCGACTTTGTTAACATCTTCTCCCTTACGTTGTTGTCGTGATACTTAGCGGCTTGGTTAAATGGTTACCGGAGTAAAAAGAAGCTGCCGGCGATGGGGTTTGAAAACCCCCAAAAGCAAATGTAAGAGAGAAGGCAGAGAGAATACGTATAGGGAGAGAGCTGTAAGGGTGGGGTTTATAAACCCCAAAATCATGCAAAGAACACTTGTACAAAAGGAAAACATATGTAAAGACCACTTGTACTATTTGCAATAGTTGCTTTGCACTCAGAAACCCAATCTACTAAATATAGTAGTAATAATGTTGGGAAAATAATCCTAGAATCCTATAGGATATATAAAAAAAATAGATAATCATCTTGCGCATCACGTACGAAAAGCCCGCTGTTTTGGCGCTTTGCGTATCGATTTTAAACCTCGTTGTTTTTGTGTGCTTCGCGCCTTTTAAAACAAAAGTAATGGCTCAATTTCAAGCTTTCGAAAACCGAATAGGAGAAATCTATTAGGTTTGTCTTTAACTTTATTTATTATCTTGTTTTTATTTTTGTTTCGTTTACATTGTATGAAAATGCGATAAAAAAAATTAACGTTACCTCTGAAATTTTAGTATAGATCCGCCACTGCCTACCTTAGCTTGCTATTGGCGGGATTAACTGAGTATGATGATGATGATTATGTGTTTGATCTAAAATTCCTATTCCATCTTCGAGGGTCATAGTGTTATATATGATATTTGTGTGGTGGTAGTGTGAATTCACGGATTGACCAGAGCAACAACAAAAAGATGCAATTGTTAAATAGAAAAATTTCACGGACCAATTTATACATTAAGTTATAAAAAAAACATGCTACGTTGATAAGTGTAAGGAAAAAATCAGTAAAAAACATACTTTGCATGACAAGATCGAATGAGAATTCATGTGATCAAACATATAATTTTATGAGAGTTAATCTTTTACATTACTTTCATATATAAAGGCTGCAACAAAATAAACTTGAAGACTAAACCAGACCAAGCTGGAGGACAGGTAGCTTTGGTCGAGTCACGAGTAAAACTTGTTTCTGCTTGAAACAAGTCACTAAACCAGACTAATCATTTTTTGTTTATGAGAATGGTTCCGCTTGTTGTATCTTGTTTGGCAACAAGGGTGGTCAGACAGAACCGCTAAATCGACAAACTATCCTATCTAAACTCTAAACAAAATCATTTATATCTTAGACCGACCAATCCAGCCAACTTGGTTTGTACTTGCCCCACATTGGTCAATTTCAACTATTTATAGAGAGAACATATCAATAGCAAAGAAACTTTTAATTTTCTTATACTTACTACAATACCTTCATGGTTAATTTTCAAACATTCCTCTCTTTAAGAAAGGTAGGTAGACCCATTAAAGAGAGTATGTAAAGTTGTAATAAACAAAAGATAAAAACATTCATAGTAACCAATTAAAAACTGCTACATCTTTACCTAGCAAGTAGCATCAACATGTGGTCCACACATGAACATGTCAAGTTTCTTCACCCTGTCCCACCATCCATACCCCTTCTTCCCACCATCCCTGCCACGTGGCAAATGCATTTTCTTCTTATTATTCTTCTCCTTCATCACTTGAGCTAAGCTTGTACATGTACTACTATTACTTGTACTACTCATTGACCACCCTGTCTCATCCTCACCACTCCAACTTATACTCTCACTACTCCCACCACCATTGTTTTTAACCAACAACCTCTTTATATTAATACTTATGTTATTCTTTTTACCCTCATTGTCCCTTCCTTCCACTTGTTGCTTCATTAACCTTTCATAATACTCTTTGTTTCGCTTCTCCAATTCATATATCTGTCCTTGAAGATCGTCGATTTTGCGACTCAGGATAAACACACGCTGGTCCTCGCTTCGTTCTAGTAACACGCAGCGTGCCAGCTCACCCGCTTTACGTTTCATGAACAATGACTCGGATGCCAGCCTAGAGTTTTCATTGGTTAACACCACACGCTCAGATTCTAACACTTCTAACAAACTTTGTTGTAACTCGATCTTTTTCTTTGACTCTTCTTGAACCATATCCATAGTTTGTAACTCGTCAACCACAATCTCGTACTCCACGAATTTCATAACGAGCTCGCATATTACTAACTCGGAGGGGTCAGGTTTTTGAGGTTGGTAAGATGGGGAGCTTTCGGCATTGTCTGAAGGACTAGTGTAATTGTCACATATTTGTTCTAGTTCTTGTTCTTGTTCTTGTACGTGTGCATGTTGTTGTTTGGAGAGTGTTCGAGTGTAACGGTCAGCTAAATAAAGGTAACGATTGTAAAGGTCTTGGACTAAAGCCAAGAGTTCGGGGCGCTTTCGGTAGTAAAAATCTGCACGTTCACCAAATGTGTCTGGCTTGTCTTCTCCGTTGATTGCTTGTATTTTATCCTCCATGTCTGCCATGCAAAAATGTTACACTTTATTTCTTTCACAAATTTTATAACGTTACTTTACAATAATAATGATACATGGACATAATAAGTACTCCCTAAACACAATAAGCTTTTAACAATAATGATATAGGGACATAACACGTTTGGCTCGTTTTGAACTCTATATATATCAAAAGCATTAGCTCGGCTCGACCCATAATAAAAAATTTCGACCTCGACTTTCTTGTTATAGATTAATTATTTAACCATATTATTAGTAAAATACAAATATTTTAATTATGTTAAGTTAATTCTATCATGTAATCTACGTTTATTAATATATTAAATAAAAAATATTGTACTTATATAAAAAGTAAGTTCGTTTAGACTCACGAGCCTGGCTAAGCTCATATGAAAAGCTTAAGCTCGGACTCGTATGTTAGCAAGCTTTTTAAACACGGCTTGAGACGAGCTTTTAGGGAGCCGATCTCGAGTATAACAAGCTTACATCCTATGGATGACTACTTAAGGATGAATAACTTTCTTCGAAGTCCACATTTACAAACAAAAACAAAACCTTAATGTGCTTGAGTAAAAATATATGTTATTTTGATATCGATGTTTTCATGTATTCGTTGCTATGTTTTCTTTTGGTCCATAGCTAGTGGAAATTAAGTTTTCCTTTTTTTTCCTTTTCTTTTTAGTTTCATAAATGAAATCTATGATGGGAATATGTTATCCATTTAAAACAAGAAAAAAAAAAGAATACAAGACAATTGACCATTTCAAAATTTGAAATTTAAAAGTTACAAGACAAGAATATTAATGAGAGTAGGATCATTGACAGCTCCATTTGGCCTGATATATGGAATTGTACCCAAAAGATTTGTGCAATCGAAAAGGTAAATAAAAGGATGAAAGTGACTACACGTAACAAAACAATCTTGGGTACAGTCTTTATATAAACAAGTCCCTCCTATTACTATTCAAAACTCAAATCCTTACCCAAAAGATTCTCCCTGCGGCTAAAAGAATAATTGCTTTTAGTAACTTAGCCGTTATAAAAAATTAAAGTTATTTTTTTATATAAAATAACAATTATTAAATAAAAAAGAGTCAGTAACTATTGTTAAAAGGGGTAAAAAATAAAGTAAATTAATAGTATAGTTGACAGTATCCTGTTTTAGCCCTGAAGCCTACGGCAAACTAGAGGCTTACACTGTTGAAAACACATGAGACTTAATCAGAAGATGTTTCCCTATTGAATTCTATCATTCCATCTGGAAGATCCTAACCGTTGATGCACTCAAAATTAATGCACCCAAAAACATTGGGATGCTTTTTAAATCCAAATTCCTTATCGTGTACTAACGTGTGTTCTTGTCAAAACCAAATAATAATAGCATTGATGGTTTAAATTATCAATTCAAGCAACTATGGTTTAAGTGAGTGAAGTTAGTGTCTTTTCGGGTTGAACCAGTCCAAATTCAGAAATTTTACACTTATTTGAACAAGGCATGAAACCAAATCATGTCATATATGTGAATCTGAACAGGATATTAGTTTTCATATGTTGATATAATATAATCTTTTACACTACTACATTGAAATATGCAATAACTTTAAAGCATTTCATGCTAGTTGACTAATGAACAAGTATCCAATGAGCAACAAGATCGACTCGACTAATTAGCTGAAATGACTCAAAATCATTTAGACTATATTCACACCCGCGAATGTCATGTCCGGCTTTTCAAGTTGTAGTAAAAACTCAAACTCGTAAAGTCCCCGGCACACATATAAAATTAACTTAATCATTAGTTTGTCTATGAAACAAATAAAGAGAAACAAATAAATTACTCTTAACACACTAAATTAATTAACTTAACCCAAGGCATTATAGCCTAGTGGTATCTTCATCTTGGTGGTGAGATAAGACTTAGAGGCCATAAGGTCCTGGGTTCGAATCTCACAAAGGGGGTTTTCTCATAATTATGAGTTTCCTCCTGAATTGGTGACTTGGTGGTGGAATATGATCGCGTGGCAACACTGGTGACACGATGATACTCCAGTGTTTCGTGAGTGATTCCAATTTGTTGGCCGTTCAAAAAAAAAAAATTAATTAACTTAATCATTAGTTAATTAGTACTAAACTAACATGTGACCCAAATCTCCATTTACCATCCAATTCATCATATCTTCTACTTTTAACTTTACAAACCATTCCCAATACAAAATCCAAAAAGATGCTTATAAAAAAATATTAAAATAAAAAGAAACCATACCAGAAATTGATAGTAGGAGCCATGAAGGCTTACTGATGAACCTGCTTTTACTCCGTCGTGACGGCTCAGCCGACGACGACTGAGATAACATTCCATCATCAACGTTATTGTTACTGTTACTGTTACCGTTACTGTCTGAGTTAATTACACTCAGCATCGCATCAGCCGGCCCTATATCCTGGAATAAATGTCGTAAACAATGGTTCCAAAACATTAGCATTCAGAAATAATCTAATAATTATAAAATTTAAAAGTGTACAATTGAGCCAGGTGTATAATAATAATAATAAATTAATAATCGAGTTGAATAATAGTTTCAACCTATAATTTGTTGGTTCAGGCCCCACCTAAACACACTACAACAAACTCTCTGATACGTATACGTGAAAGTAATAGAGTATGAGAAGATATAAGTGAAAAGGGTTATTTTATTAATGAACTCTAATGAGCCTTAAATAGGCATACATACTAACGACCAAAAGAAAAGTAAACTAACTACTTACCATAATTATCTCCTATTCAACAGGAACACACTAAAGAATTGTTGACTTCAACAAATTAACAACCGAGTCCATGCACATGCAATGGATCTCTTAGTTTGACAATTTCAAACACAATTTTAGTGCATAATTTATTATAGAACATCCTTAATAATCAGTAGAACACAAATAACCGCTGACCCATTCGACCCGATTAATCTGTGACCCGACAACGTGTCAAACCGTGACCCGTAAACCAACCGGTTAACCCAACATAATTCATAAAAATAATTGTTACACTTGTGTCGGTATATGTCTATATCATATCATCATATAGAAGTATAGAACCAAAGGTACAACCATTAATGCACAACAAACAACCTACCTTTTAACATTCTACAACAATTGATATAAAATTATATATACAGAAATGCATATGGATCTGAGAAGAAGTATGGCAGACGGAGAAGAAGAATGAGTAAAATAACAATTAACAACAACGACAAACAAACGGTATTGTGCACAACAATGAGGCGCAGATCTCGAGGTTTAAACCAAATTAGTTTAAAATAAATCACATAATTAAACACTCATTGTTGATATTTTTTTAAAGGCGGTGTATTCGGGTTCAGTGGTATAAAGGAAGTATAACAGTTCATTATTAGTTTGACGCTCGAGGATGACGCCAAACTGTTTCAGAGGAAACCGAGTGGCTTGTAAAACCCTTGACTTGTTTTCAAGAAGAAACTCGTTGGCAACAAGATTTGAACGGAATGCTGCTAGACCAGAAGGCCTTTAGCATAGGTCAAACAGTTCCAAACGTAATTAAACATTCATTTTTTATATAAAAAAAACAGGTCAAATAGTTACTGAGGCAAGTGTTGATAAATAATTATGTAACATATACATAATTACGTGTTTGCAGGGTGTAGCGTAAAACGTGCTTATTGTGAACTGTTGAAGAGAAAATAGGAAGGGTGACGGAAATATACCTTTGTGTGAACGTTGGAGAGGGAAATGGACGGTGACGATTGGAGGAGATGATATGTGATGGTTCGTCTGGTTTTTATAAAATATGTGTGAGATAAAAAGAGGGGTTTGTAAAGTGAGGATTGTGGACTTTGAGTGCAAGTGATGACAAAATCCCGCAAACACTCGTTTGATTTTCAAATGTGGGGTTCTGCCACGTATATATATGCCTTTTTAAACTAAGGGATGGGGCGCCACCAGAATTGGGCAGCACGGGTGCCCCACTACCAACATGTTAACACCGCCGTCAGCCGTGCTGGTAGGAATCCTGTGAACCAATTTCTGGTTCTTGTTACCGTACTGGTACAAAGAAACGGTCTTTTTTCTTGACCAATAAGTTTTGTTTTCCTTTGACTGTTAAATTATGACCGTTTTTTTTACTTTTTAGCCGTTTAAATTATGACCGTTTTTTTATTTTTTTACACTATATAAATCACATCTTCACATAAAATTTTACACAAATGGGTAGTGGTAGTATGTTTCCGAATACGTATCGTCGTCGACGAAGACGATCATCTCGTCCCGCAACACATCAACCAATTACAAACACCAACAACGCAACCGACTACACACGCACCAACAACACAACCGACAACACATCAACCAACTACACACTCACCGACTACACAACCTCCCCCACATTTGAATATTATGAGCCACAAGATCCTGACAATTTGACTAACGAAGAATTGGTTTACGCATATGATTACGTAATGGCTCTAGTACAACTAGGAACAATACGGCTTGGAGATTCTGTACGAGTGCCGGAGCGTGTCAATCCCCCTATAGTGTGAAACCCACCGGTCCAAAACCCTCCCGGAGGAAGGTTATGAAAGTGATCCCAGGGCCGAATCGTAAATAATTCGGATGAAGAAATGTATTGCCCGACACCCGAAAGTGAGGGATATCAATATCACTACGAGAGGTCGGACGAGCGTGATAGTGATCGTGACATTTATTCGCCCGAGTCAATTGCGTATTCTTTCTTTTTTTAGCTATGTTTAAGTAGTATTTTAATTAGGTTTATGTTTAATTAATGTTTTAATTAGGTTAATTATGTTTGTATTTTGAGTGTTATTTTTTTAACGGTTAACTTTCATTAAAGATTAAACAACATTAAACATTAAACAATATTAAACATTAAACATTACACAATAAACAACATTAAACATTAATTATTAAACATATGGCGCAACATTCGCCATGTCGCAAAGTGGATGAAGTTATTTCCGTGTACATGGTAATAGTCGCGGCGCGTGAGTTTGATTGCAATGTCTTCTTGAAGATTAGGGTGCCTCTCCATCATGGCGTAATAGAGGGCGTTCCAATGGATACACTTGAACCAGAGAGCATGCCACTTACTAACGAGCGAATCCTTGGGGCGGTCATTTGCGCCGGTTAATACATTTAATTCCACATACACCCGGTTCCAAAACGAACCTCTCCTCATATCGGTAGCATCGGGTGAGTTTTTCACTCTCAAGTATGCCCTAGTTAACGCGAACTCCTCATTTACATTCCACGGGACCATTTTAACGATATGATTAAAGATAACCGGTTTTGGTGTGATTTTGGTATTGAGGTTTATGAATGTTTTTATAGAACAAAATCTAACGGCAAGAATTCTTGAATTTATGGTTGTAACGGATAATTTTTAAACGGTTAGAAAATTAATTACCGTTTGAAAATTTAAAAACAGTTACTTTTTTTTAATATAAATGAAAGAATCAGTAGAGTGCTGTCTTCAAAAAAGTATTTCAGTGAAGTAATGTGGCAATGCATGATTGGTTAAAATCACTGGAAAAAAAAACAAAATCTATATGCACCCCTCCCCCCTAAGTTTTTAAAATTTTGAATTATAATAATATAGTTACAAAATGGCCATGAATAGTTATTAACTAGGGTTTGGTTATACTTAACTAAACTACGGTCAGCTTCTTTTGTCTTCTTTATATAGTAACTAACTAGGGTTTGGTTATACTTAACTAAACTACGGTCAGCTTCTTTTGTCTTCTTTATAACTAACTAGGGTTTGGTTATACTTAACTAAACTACGGTCAGCTTTTTTTGTCTTCTTTATATATAGTTACAAAATGGCCATGAATAGTAACTAACTAGGGTTTGGTTATACTTAACTAAACTACGGTCAGCTTCTTTTGTCTTCTTTACCATCCAAAGTTGACTGCTACGTTGACCAACGTTTAACATTTCTTCACCGACTCAACTTATTGGTATAATTTGCACTATTTTTAAGAATCAAATAAATTAAAGAATCATATACGTGGAGCCATTTCATGATATATATATATATATATATATATATATATACACCTATACACTCCTAAAAACATACTTATTATTGACACTACTCCACGTGTGAATCTCCATGCAAACCCCAAAGTCACCATACATATTAGAATATAAATAAATATAAGGTACACCTTATGTTTCTTCTAATAACATATCCAACTACCACCACCACATCCAATCAACACAACAACCTACAATGGCAAAACTAGCACTTGTCTTGCTCACCTTTGCCTCCCTTGTAGCCTTCGCTACATCACACAAAACCATCATCACCACCACCATCGATGATGGGGAGTCGGTCTCAGAATAAAGACGGTGTAGCCAACGGTTACAAGGACAAAGGTTGTCTTTTAAGGTAACATTTTGCAAACTTTCAAAGTGGATTAGCTTTCTTCATAAACAAATCCGATTACCACCATCCCCGCCGCAACGCGCGGGAAACCACCTAGTTAAAAGAAGAGACAAAGGCTTTAAAACAGTGAAAATCTAGAAAATACGTGATTACAAAGTGATGGAAAGGAAAATAAAGGAGCAACAAAATAAATATAGTTTATATATATATATATACTATATTATAAAGCATTTCTAAATGACTTCTTAAATTTTAAGAGGTATAAATTTAGTTGCTTAAATTTTAAGAGGTATAAATTTAGTTGTTTATGATACAACACACAATGCATAAAATAACTACTTTTAGAGGGCAAATATGTCTTTAGAATATCACATTTAATAAAAAGAAAGCCAAGAGACAAGAAATGTTTATGAAACCTCGTGACATTCAATTTTGTAATTACTTTGAACATATTAAATAAAAAATATATAGAAATAATTCATAATGCTAAATCTTTTATTATTATCTTTTATATAGAATTAGATGCTTTATAAAAGTTAAAGTTTTATGAACTTGATCAGACTATAAAGAATTTGAGAAATCAATAGTGAAAGTTGTGTTTTTAATCATGAGGTAATGGTTTGAATTCTCGAAGTATTACGTGTATGAATATTCATACACGTAAACATGCCTAATCTGATCTAAACTATATGATCACCAGATTCAACGATCGAAGAAGAAAGCTTCTGTTTAATTTAGCCGTCTCTAATTATCTATCTCAATGCGGGTTTAAGTTTCCTAAACCCAAGATTAGATTGTATATATTGATGTATTGTACTTGTAACAACTTATGGCACCCAAATAATAAAAAAATCATTATACAATTTACACACTTTTCGTAGGTTACCGTTTTAATAAAGTCTAGCTCACAATGCATCTCGCTATCTTACTATCTATTTTCAAAAGATGAGAATACAAAGAGGAAATTAATGAATACATATAGTTTGATGCAATTATTCTTTACTTCAGATGAGAATACTTATATTATATTGTTGCAAGTATTATTTATTTAATATATCATTTAAATAAAAAGTGTTGGATGTATTTTACATTGTATGGAATTGATACATTTTGATATAATTTTTAGTTCCGCCGCAACGCGCGGGTTACCCACTAGTATTAACTAATTAGAGAACTCTAATAAAGGAAAAGATAAACATAAATCTTGACTAAATTTTATACTCCCCTAAACAAGAAATTAATCTTTAGTTTTTTTTTGGTTAATTTTCTCTCTCATTTTTTACACCTCTTTTTATACCGTTTTAAATCTCTCTTTTAAAACCTCAACACATGTGGGGCAAATTAATATTTAGTTAACAAGTCTGGAAGTTGTATCTTATGGTCTATGAAGGGATAGAGAGCTTAATCCTGGCGAAGGCGGCGTCCCTATCCCTCTTCTCAACAAACCCTGACGCTAACTAGTTCCGCCACCCGCGGAACCAAGCGGCAGAACTCACTCCACAACCAAGAACCAATAAGCACGTAATCTAATTTTCACCATTACTCCAAGAGGACAGGCGCACGCGCTGAATATCCTTTCTTAGACAGCTTTTGGTACGAGGTACGGAAAATCAGGGACAAGGAAGATTCAGCAGGATCTGGGACAGTACTAATAAATTCCTATTTTCAACCAATGAATAAAAAAACTTATCGCACTCAAGTTTATAGAAACGTTTACAACATGCTCAGTGACAACTCGTCTGTGTTGTAAATTTGTGCCACCCCCACACCGCGCAAGTATTATGGAATGAGAATGTTAGGAACCCGTAATGGGTTGGTTCGTATTAGATATCGTAATCTTATCTCATATCAATCGGGCACCAGCCGCAATGCGTGGGCAATCCCACTAGTATAGATCGTGTGTGAATCATTGTATAAAAAGAAATTCTTTAAAAAAAGGGTCATGATTTTATTATGCGCTTTAGGCCCATGTGAAGCTTGGGACGACCCTGGATAACGTCAGCCCGCACGTTAAACGAAATATTAGTTATTAGTATCACTATATCATAAGCGAAAATTCTTAGCTTTATTCAAAACTTTCTTTTCTTTTTTGTATTATCCCTAACCTACAAAAAAAATATATATATAACAATGAAGTTATATGCTGTTGTCGGGTTTATATACTCTGTTTGTTTTGGCAAAATGTTTATTTAAAAAAAACTGTTTTGTAATGCTTGATTTGAACTATTATGGGGTTTTTTTTAGTTGCCTTGGTTGTGTGGCCTTTGCTCCATACCGTGAAGGAGAATGAGATGGTAAATACTTACAGTCCTATGTGATGGCAATTAAACTAAAAAAAGATAAGATTACCCAAGGCATTATAGCCTAGTGGTATCTTGGTGGTGAGATAAGACTTAGGGGCCATAAGGTCCTGGGTTCGAATCTTATAAAGGGGGTTTTCTCATAATTATGAGTTTCCTCCTGAATTGGTGACTTGGTGGTGGAATATGATCGTGTGGCAACACTGGTGGCACGATGATACTCCAGTGTTCCGTGAGTGATTCCAATTTGTTGGCCGTTCAAAAAAAAAAAAAGATAAGATTTAAATAAAAAAACAAAAAAATTGTTACTTTCTAATCAAATTATGTGTGCAAGTTTCAAGTATATTGCCTCGAATATTCAATCCGTCATCATCACTCTACCCCCAATTATCAACCCTAAATTAAACTTCTTTTCGATTCATGATCCATAAAAGCTATTAAATCAACCAAAACCAAAGAGATTTGAAATAAGAGGTCAAATATAAATAAAAGTTTGCATTTAAAATTTAAATACATGATAACATGGCAAGTTGTCCAAAGTCCAAACTAAACTTAATTCAACAAAAAAAATCCTCAATTTTAGTGTCTTGCTATCCGAGATAAACAATCCATAGTTATCAAAGGCGCTAAGCGCACTCAAGGCGCAAATGGCTCGCTTGGGGCCTAGGCGCGATGCGCAAAAAAAGCGAGGGCTTGAGATAAAAAAAACAAAGAAAATAAAGTAAAATATATTAAAATAATACTATCTTTCATCTAGCTAGTATCAAAAGTTTTAAAATATTGATGTGTTAGTTAAAAGTAGAAATCTGCTGAAATCTAGCCCTAATTTAGCGAATTTGGCTAGAAACTCTCCAGAATTTGGGAATCTAGCTAAAATCTGCGCAAACCATCACCTGGATAACTTTTAACAACTATGAAACAAACAAATACTCTTTAGATAGTTTTAGAAATATGTTTAAACATACTATTTTTTTAAAATAAACAAAATATTTTTTTTATTGATGGTTTCATTTGTTCCTTTTGAAAACATAATTTCTACGATGGAAATTGCAAAAAACTAAAAGCAATTTGACCCTTTAGCCCTTTGTGTTTTTCCTTTATACGACGTCAAGGTTTCCGATGAAGACTTAGCGGTTGTACACATATGATGGATCCATATATGATGGTGTTTGATATTCCATGCAAATTCTGCAGCAGAGTGCAGTCAACAAAGATGGCAAGGGTTTGTAACGACGACGAGACTTTCCCAATGAAGGTGAATCCTTTGCAGAACTAGGCTACTTTTTGGATTTCAAATTATAAATGGGTGGTTGAATGGAAAATTTGTGTTTATGGTAATGGTTCTAAACCATTTAGCGACATCAATCATCAAGATATAGGTTTCTGACTTGTGTAAGGTGAAGCCGCTGAACGGGTTGGAGGAGTCACTGAAGCCGCTGAACGGGTTGGAGGAGTCACTGAAGCCGCTGATCCGAATGGAGGAGTCAAGTGATGCCGCTGATCTGTTTGGAGGTGTCATGTGATGCCGCTGATCTGTTTAGAAGTATCAGCTTGATGCCGCTGATTCGAATGGAGGAGTCAACCAGAATTCTGATTTTAATTAATTAAAATTTTTTTATTAAGCATTTATTGTGTTTTCTGGAGGGTTATCTGAGGGATGCTCGGATGGTTTATCGTGTTCGTTTTCAGGTGGATTGGTTTATCGTGTTCGTTTTCAGCTTGATGCCGCTGATTCGAATGGAGGAGTCAACCAGAATTCTGATTTTAATTAATTAAAATTTTTTTATTAAGCATTTATTGTGTTTTCTGGAGGGTTATCTGAGGGATGCTCGGATGGTTTATCGTGTTCGTTTTCAGGTGGATTGGTTTGTGGTTTCTTTGAAGACGAACCACCCGTGAATGCTGTTGATGGCTTTCGTAAACGCCTCCATATTTGTTGGATAGATGTTGCCGTTTTAGGAGCAGGTTGTGAACAGTAAAATCCTTCTCCATAGTTTTCCATTTTCAAACTTTTCTAAGATCCTCAAGGGGTAAGAAAGAGAGAGAAGTTGAGTAATGTATTTAACAAATAATACAAATTTATTTAACAACTATTTTTCCAAACTACTCAATCAAACTATACAATCTACCGAGTTACAAGACAATCTAATCTATTTCCGAGATCACCAATTCCAATATTCTACCACCGTTTCTTGTTGCAGAGTTCCTTAAGTTTCTGTTTCGCACCTTCCATCACAATTGCTTTATTGAAGTCAACAATAGCTTGTGGACCCAGAAACTCATTCTTCCAGTCTCCGGGAACTCAGGACCGCATTCAGATTCAAATCCATCTGAATGTGACAGGGGAAGATCAATCAATATGTTGAACATTGGTACCAAATCTAAAGGTACTCAATGATCAACCCAGGCTGCCATACCAAAGTAGCAGGGTTTGCCCTTGCGCTACAGGGTTTGCCTGGAAAGTTGTCCCCCCTAAAGAGTCTGTCGGCATGCCAGGGGGTGGTACACTGGAGATTGAGACCACTAACGACAACCGACTCTCTAATATTATAAACTACAAAGACAATGTTGCATTCTACACGTGTTATACCACGTGTGGATGTAACATCGATCCAAGTAGTTTCATGTGGATGTAACACCGATCCAAAGACACCGCTTTTTTGGACCCCAGAAAAGCGATGCAAGGCGGGGGATGAAACAGGAGAGGATGCTTTTAAGCATGTATGATACAAGTTTAAAACTAAACACTCCCCCGCCCAATACTATTATATCTCCATGTGGATGTAACATCAATCCAATATCAATAAAAAACCGTACCCTCCAGAACAATTGCGGGAAAAGTATTATATCTCTTATTGGTATTTTGTTTAGTTTTCTACAATTGTGTTGTAAATGGGATTGAGAGAATGTGTTGTGTTGTAAAATTGTGGGATTAAGATGAGGGATTGAGAGAATGGTAATGTGGACGTAGAGTATTTATAGGTTTGATGCCTTACAACCATGCATTTGGCGGCATCAATGCCTTATAACCATTTGGCGGCATCAAAGTGAATACATGAAACCATTTGGCGGCATCAAAGTGAATACATGAAACCATTTGGCGGCATCAAGGGTGAATCCTCCATCCCATTCAGCGGCTTCAGTGACTACCCCAAACGGATTAGCGGCTTCACCTTACACAAGTCAGAAACCTATATCTTGATGATTGATGCCGCTAAATGGTTTAGAACCATTACCATAAACACAAATTTTCCATTCAACCACCCATTTATAATTTGAAATCCAAAAAGTAGCCTAGTTCTGCAAAGGATTCAATGAAGGTCGATATAGTGCATGTAGATGGTAGCAGTTTGGGTTCCCGACACCTTTTCTTTCGTTCTTTTCATTAGTGATTCCTGCGCTTGTTCAAAGTGTCGTCTTTGTAACAAATGTCGTTTAGATTGGTGACTGACTGGCCGGATATGGCGGGTTTTACGATGTTGGTCTTGCCAGAATTTCTATATGCTGGAAATTGGTTTTATGATGCGTCCCACGATTGGTTTTTTGTTTGATTCGTGCTTTCATGGGTTACAAGGAAAAAGGAGATAACAGTTGTTGAAAGAAAGTGAGAAGCTCTGTGTTCCAGAGATTCATTCAAGGAAAGAAGAGAAAGGAAAGGAGTTTAGGAGGGAAAGGAAAGGAGGGGATGTGATTTTACTTCGTGTTCCCGAGTTTCATTAAAGGAAAGGAAAGGAAAAGAAAATAAACATCTTATGTGTTCCCGAGTTTCATTAAAGGAAAGGAAAGGAAAGGAAAAGAAAATACACAGTTTTACTATTATACCCTTTTGCATTTTGCTTCACAACTTGCATACACTTTCCTCCACAAAATCTGCACTTTTTTACTGCATTTAGAGTGCAAAAAACAACACTTTTTTACTGCATTTGGAGTGCAAAAAACTGCACTTTTTTACCGCATTTGAAGTGCAAAAAACTGCACTTTTTTACCGCCTTTGAAGTGCAGAAAACTGCACTTTTTTTACCGCATTTGGAGTGCAAAAACTGCACTTTTTACTGCATTTAGAGTGCAAAAAACTACACTTTTTTACTGCATTTAGAGTGCAAAAAAACTGCACTTTTTTACTGCATTTAGAGTGCAAAAAACTGCTGCATTTAGAGTGCAAAAAAACTGCACTTTTTTACTGCATTTAGAGTGCAAAAAACTGCACTTTTTTACTGCATTTGGAGTGCAAAAAACTGCACTTTTTTACTGCATTTGGAGTGCAAAAAACTGCACTTTTTTACCGCATTTAAAGTGCAAAAAACTGCACTTTTTTTTACTGTATTTGGAGTGTAAAAAACTGCATTTTTTTACCGCCTTTGAAGTGCAGAAAACTGCACTTTTTTACTGCATTTGGAGTGCAAAAAACTGCACTTTAGTTATCTGCATGCCAACATGTACTATTTTTTTCATGAGTTCCAAACCATATGTGCCATGATCAGCCTAATATTTACATATGTGCCAATTGTGCAGCCAACATTTGCTATTTTTTTTAAATGGGTTCCAAACCATATGTGCCATGATCAGCCTAATATTTACATATGTGCCAATTGTGCAGCCAACATTTACTATTTTTTTAAGTAACCAACATTCAAGTGATTATGTGATATGCAATTATCTGAATAAGATTATCAACAATAATAAAATGAGGGGTAAAGATAGTGTTTGGACGTGTTTTCATGAGTTCCAAACCATATATCCAAACACCCACCGCACTCTTAATTTTCTGTCACATCAAAACATCGCCAACATCGTTAAGTTGGAAGAGGTGCTTATAAAGTAATAAAGTAGCAACGTTTGCAACTTACAACAATAATAATTTAAACTCACCACCACAATTAATAGACTTTTCGATTCGAACAAAAATAATAACATATAAACTCTTGGTTTCCCGCATATTTTATACAACTTCAGTGTGAATTTAGCTTCCAATATATATCATAATGCAATTAATTCTGTAAAGTCTAAATGCATCTCACTGTTACCACCCCACGTAATTTAATACATCACAAAGCTCAAAGCAAAATAGGATATAAGGTATGTATCCCAAATCAACTAAAACCATAACAGGAAACTATCAACAACCCAGTTCAAAAGATCCCATAGGGTCACAGAATCCATGCTCATAACCTAAATCAAGTAGTCAATATTCATAAGTCTACAACTACTCCCAAACTAATTAACCAGCCCCTTAATAATTCGACAACCATAAGAAAGAAGTTAATTGAATGGTAGTGTGTTACTGTCACACCCTCAAATTTCCACTGCGGAGTTTTACCGCGAGGTGTATGACATACCAGGATCCAAGTCAACGGTCACAATAAACGACAACTATATGAATTCAATTTACGTTTGAACCATTTATTCATTATGAAAGAGTTACCAAATACAGCGGAAGCAGTCTAAGTTTACATTTCCAAAATATCACTAGGAAATAAGTTATGTTGTGAAAACAATGTTTGACAACCATGCATACTAATATGAGACGTTGTGGGACTCCAGTGCGCCTAGACCAGCTGCTACCTTAGTTACCTGAGAAAACATGCTAGAGTTTGTCAACATAAAATGCTGGTGAGTTCACAGGTTTAAGTTTAAAGTTCTTTTCAATAAACCGGATTCACATACAATACTCAAAAGTATTTATGTAACCCAAAAGTTTTAAACTGTGGTTTCCAATATCTCGGATTCACATACAATACTTGAAAGTATTTATGCAATCCAATTGGTTTAACAGTTATTTCCAAAATACCGGATTCACGTACAATACTCAAAAGTGATGTTAGCTAGACATCCCACAAGTTACTAAAGCGTGTCGAATCATTGCTGACCTGTCTTATAAGATATACCATAAGGTAACGCTATAAGCAATATAAATACCCGTCACCGGACATCACCCGGTACCGTAAGTTTGACAAACAGGACAATAATGCACCCGTTCGACCTCCAATCGAAACGAGTGGGACTTGTCAGGCCCAATAGATCTATCCACATTTCCCCGCTATGTATCCACATATTCATGATCCAAAAAGTTGTGATGAAAGTCGCTTAGTACACAAGTAAAGTTTAGTATTTATGTAATCCAAAAGTTCAATGTTTAACGGTTTGAAGTAGCATGTTTCTCCCCCGATAAAAGTTGGTAAAAAGGGGCCGTGAAACTCACCTTAGGTTGCTTTGAGTTATAATCCAACTCCAAATGTTGAAATAGGCGAATTGCTAAAGATTCCCTATTTCAATGTTAAACTTATAAGTATTTGTTCAAGACTTCTCAACAAGCCTTTTGTCCAAAACTACACATAACTCTAATGTGCTAGTATGACCCAAGTATGACTACGTGTAGCAAGTTGACCCGACGACCCGTTGGTGAAAGTTTAGCTTTCATGTCAATACATATAGTACACATCATCCACATATGTTCATATATCAATACATGCAACATACAAGTCAAGAAAACTACCAAACAAGTTCAAATACCAACTTTGTCAATTCTGTGATTTTTGGACAGATTCCGTGTCATCAAAACGATTTTTGATAAAATACCAAATCAACTTATTTGACTTTCAAATTTTTACAGGAACTTCCCACATGTTTGGTTCTACTGTCCATATTTTTATTTTACCATAAAAACTTTCCAAGAATTTACTAAAAATTCCCAAACACTGAAAGGTACAAAAACGTAGCTGTTTGCGACAGTTTAGTAGAAGATTTATTAAAAATCACTCGTTGTTCCAATTGACCTGAATCCAATTGGAGAACATCAAAAATTCCTGTATTTAGTTGCTCACCAAATTTCATAACCAGAGGACTTATAAAACTCGAGTTATGACCTTTTAAAGTTGACTAAAATTTCCTGTCCGAAATCAGCTTTGACATCCAAGTTTGTATGACCTCAAATAAATAGCTAGACTTATCCAAATTTAACAAATTAGGACTTTCTGAAAAGCTTAGACCAAGTAGCATATCATTCAATCAAAATCTATAACTTTTAGATTCCAAATCAGTAAGTTATGATCTAAACAAAAACGGATTTCAAATCTGTCAAGTTTTTAATCTTCAATAAAACTTAATCAACAATGATTCTAGCAACTCAAATCCATCAAAATCTTAACATGGTGATTACATCTAATTAGCATATGATCAGATCCTTGTCAATATGATAATTATCCCTAATCATACTCAAGTTTATAACAAGATCTTTCAAGCTAACTATCATAATAATCCTAATCATGAATCTTAGTATTTTGATCATAACAACTTCATCTAAACATATATATCATGTATGGATTCATTTTAATCATGGTATTAAGTTTATAACTCAGATTAGAACATAACATGAATGGAACATAATCAAAATAACATGAACATAAGTTTATACCTCAAGAACACTCTTAAAACTTCTAGGAAATTAAGCAAAGATCTTCACAAGCTTTAATTCACTTGAATGGAATGATTATAACAACTTAGGATGATTAAAATCAGAGGTTTTGTGCTAGAAATCGTTCAGAGAAGTGTTGGTATGAGTTATTTGCGATCAAGATCGTCTTTTATAAAGAAAAACACAAGTGGCCGTATACCTTTGCCCCGCGGACCGCGGCATAATTTGGAATTGCCACGCGGTCCGCGCGGGGTTTAGTTTATCAGACTGTCGGCAGCCTGTCGCGGGCCGCGGGAGGATTCCGTATTCCTCCGCGGTCCGCGGACGAGTGGTATTTAAATTTTTATATTTTATTTTACATTATGTAATTATTATGCAATAACTATGCAATAATACAATTATTTACCTTTTTAACAATCCATAAAAATATAAATTACTATTCTAGGTAATCTAGTAATTATTTCCACCAATCCTGGTTTACCCGGACTCGGTTACGTTAATTCACAGAGTTTCAGATTATCACATAGTTAACACATAGTATCACACATCTATGTTACAATACAAGTTTGTTAATGTTTCACCAACGTTTCGGGACTTACGACTCACGTGTGTGTTTACCGATGATCCTCCGAATCATCTAACTAACTTATCTAACCAAGTTAAGTTCGTTTAACCAAACGTTTCACTAAGGTAGACTTATGTAAAAGCTAAGAAAGTTATCAAAAATTTTCCGGTTGTCACAGTTACCTGGAAGATGAGATGATGATCGATGATGGAGGGTTCTGCAAATGGGAGATGATGAAGGAGGGTTGAATATATTGATAAATGGCGGGTTGTGGGTGGGAGATAGTCCCGCCATTTTTTTACAAGGGTAGATCTGGAATGAAATCAAGAACTTGATATTATCCCTTCCCTTCTCTCATAATCTTTCCAATTTGGAAAGATTGAGATATATACTATAAACCCTCTCCCTTCTCTTCTCCCCTCTTCTCTTCTCTTCATAAAAAAAACTCTCGAACACTAATTTTCTTCAATTCCTTTCAAATCCTTTCCTTTCTCTTGTTAAATTAATCTCTGGAACACAGTGTGTAGAGATGGAAAGAAAGAAGACAATGTTAAATCTTTTAGGTTGGTTTTTGATAGGGGAAGGGGCGCTCTAAACACTTTTTAACTTTACTGATTTCTATCAAATCCTGCACTGCCACATCACTTCACTAAAACACTTTTTTTGAAAGCAGCACTCCACTAATTCTTTACCCAGCTATCAATTATTTTCACAGATAATAATAATAATGTTTAAGTGAATATGTAGGCGTGCAAAGCAAACATAGCTCTATTTTGAGCTATAAGTTCGCGTAGAAAATTCTCTTTTCTTTGTTTGACCTTTAAATTTTGGCATAAATCCATTTTGATTCTCTTTTAACAATTACGTTTAAGCTATAAGTTCAAGTATTCACGCTCATCATGAGTGTAAACTAAGTTGCCCTTCATTCATTGGTTTTATATTATATGTTGGAAATATAAGTGAATGTGAGTTTGGTTTGTCCCACATTGGTGGGGAGATAGAAAATGAATGACTTTATAAGGTGAAACCAAATGGAATAGATTAAATTCTTTGTGTTACATTATACTCTGGCACCTACCCGCGCTCGCAGGGGGTATGCAAAAATGGGTTTTGGTTCGAGAAAAATTCTTGAACCAACGCGACGCCCGCATCTGCGGACACGAATGCAGCTAGAAAAAACTCGGGTTCGCGTGACGCTGATTTTTGCTTTCCATTTTATTTTTTTTATTTTAATTATTGGAGTAAAGGAATAAAAAATAAATAAATTGTGTGAAAGTTTGTGCCACAATCCGTGAACCAGCACGGTAACTAGAACCCGAATTTGGTTCACGACACCACTACCAGCATGGGTGGCGGCGGTACCCGTGACCAATTCTGGTACCCGTCCCCCTAAGAGGGTTATGTCAAAAGTGTTTATTAACTTGTAGCTTTTTGAAAAAGCATTTTTATAAAAAGTGTTCAGATTTGCTTTTATAGTGAGAAAAGCCAATAAATCAATATGTTGTTTTTAAAAAAAATGTTTGATTTAGCTTATTAGTGTAAAATGACCAAAAGATAAAAGGCAGGATTTCTGACTTCTTGAAACTCAATCCCAAACACCCACTAAATCATTTTGATTGTATTTTGATTTTTTGGTTTGAATGCTCATGAGAACCAGGCGAAGGAGGCATGTCCTACAAATACATGCCTTAGTTTCAACATCTGTAACTTTTGCTCATTTATGGACAGGGTTTTACCTTATTGCTCATCCTTTGTAGATTAACACACCGAATAATCGCTCAAATTTAGTATTTTCACCTCTAAACCGGGTTTAACACTAATCAACCAGTTCTTGGCTTGAATTCAAACGAGAAAACTTCAAGTGGTATCAAAGCTTTGGCTCGATTACTAGTGTTGTAGATTAGCATTTGGTAGCCATCAGATTCGGTTTTGATAGCAAAATATTAAAACTTTTTTAAGAAAACCCACTTTGATATTTTTCATTGAAGGGATTAGATGTTGTTTTTGATGATTGGAACATGATTAGGAGGTAATCACGCCCAAAATCTGATTTCGAAATAGACAAATCTAATATGAAGTGACAAAATACGTGTACCGTAAAAAGATTAGGTCATTCGTAAAACCTACTTCTAATTCTACGTGTGCACATCTTGCTTGAGTGAAGTCTTTGTACAACTTTGTCAATTCCTAAAGACATGCTAAAGTTGTGATGTGAAAGAGAAAAAAACTAAATTGGTATCAAATAACTTACCAGCTAGATAATTACCCCGGTGTCTAAGAATCATATGCTACATTTAATCGGCTTAGCAACCTTTTGTAATCAATGTTCCTAGCAACACAATCAAAATACATAAAAATAGAATCTTCCAAAACTGACTACATATGTGAATATATAGGTGTGTGTGTGTGTGTGTGTAGGGGAGGGTTATCTTGAGAACACAAAATATCACGAGAACTGTGATAACAAATGAAAACCAATCAAAATAACTTTTTTCCAATACAAAACTCATTATAATTAAAATACAACATTAAAAAATGGATTTTCTTTCCAAATAATTCATCTTTTCTTGCAAAAACATTATAAAGTTAACTTTTTACACATGTTTAATTAAGCAGTTTACACATGTATAAACATTAAATTTACAAAGGTGTAAAAACAATTTATAGTCATATACGTTTAAAATTTTTACGAGTAAATTGAATTTTTGAGATTTTATTTTGATAATATATAACGCCCTAAAACCGTAATACAGAAAACTCGCAGCGGAAAAATACCAACCGAAAAATTCATTTCTTAAAAACAACCTTGAATGTTTAGAAACCGAATCTACTAAGTATTTTTGGTGTTACGTCTTAAAATAATTCTTAATACATTCAACGTGACTCATCTCTAATTGATTTTGTGACCGTGACCACGTACAATCCGCCTCCTCGCTCGATCTCCATCCTTTCCTTACTTCATTAGGTAAACAAGACAACCTGCATTCACCACATAACCATTACGTTAGTTTAATATGCGACTTTATGTAAATTACACATGATTCGGAAATAACATCCAACGATACTCTGTGATCCTGTTCCAACGCTTTCCTTCACGCTCGGGTGGGATACCCCCAATCCGAACCTCCAAATCCCATGCACTCATACATACATACCTGCAACTTCATTGCCATTCTCAATAATAACGGTTAATAACCTTACAATACATACAAACGTACAATTCCCACACACAACCTACCGTGGCCCGTCATGTTATTCTTTCCTCATGAATAATTTATGACAATATGACGCTCCAATCCTATACTCAATCTACGCATAATTACCAACCCTTACGTACATGATACTCTCACTCAAACCCGAGTATGAGCACTCATATATACATCAAATTTTCAATCTACATAAGCATGACAATCTACTTAGGGGTGGCAAAAAAACCCGAACCCGACGGGTAAACCCGAAACCCGTAATATTAGGGTCGGGTATAACCCGAACCCGCCGGGTTTGGGTTCGGGTTTGGTTTTAAAACATAAAAAATTTTCGGGTTCGGGTTCGGGTATGGTATATAGCAATATACCCGATTACCCGCCCCGATTACCCGATAAATACATACCCGATTACCCGCATAATATACCCGCTATATAAATATGTTCAATCTCTGCAACTTGTTTACAACAACTTTCAAGGTTTTCTTAATCCTTTCATGTTTTCCATGGTGGCTCACTAATCCAAGTTTCAAGAATGGAAGTCACGCCTGAAGATACCAATGTTCACACAAAAAAAAATATCCCTTATTATTATTATTATTATTATTATTATTATTATTATTATTATTATTATTATTATTATTATTATTATTATTATTATTATTATTATTATATGTAACTAGAAAACCATCGTCAGATGCCATGACTGAATACAATTTGAAGTTTCAACAATATTCAAATTCAAACTAATTATTTAGTTTTTTTTAACAACATAACGGGTATACCCGATACCCGTGGGTATACCCGATACCCGACGGGTAATTACCCGACTAAAACCCGACGGGTATCGGGTCGGGTTTGGTATACGGTTTTTTAAACGGGTTCGGGTTTGGGATTACTAATACCCGACCCGAACCCGACCCATTGCCATCCCTAAATCTACTTACCGTATTTGATACCGTCAAACAATGTATCAATTAAACTACACGCACATGTATCATTCCGTACTAGGATCATATTTGCAAAACCGACATTACTATTACATACTACACCCTTACATAGCCTTACACATGGTCCAACAATGTTATTTGGTGCGTTAAACGCAATTACGGGTCGCGCACATAAGCGAAACACCAACATACAATAGAATAAACTAAAAAAAATATAAAGTTCCAGGCCCCAGCGTAACTTACGGTGTCCACCGTAAGTTACGGTGGACCCCCAAAAACCCACGCCAGTTCCTTACTGGCTTACGGTGGGAATTTGGGTGCAGAGGCCACCGTAAGCTACGGTGCCACCGTAGCTTACGGTGGACTCTGAAGTCCACCCTCTTGTTTCTCCTTTCCATTCTTTCTTGAACCATCCCACTCCGATCCAACCGAAGCCGCGTTTTACCCACTTCAAGTTCCAAACATGCCTTAGCATCCTTACTAACATTCCATCATTTCATGATTCCCATTTTACTTGCACACATAAATACACGTTAAGATTCATTATCCTAAATGGAATAAGAATCACTTACCTCAAGTCCTCCACGTTCATGCTTGTTTACTTGCCTCCTCTAGACCCATTAGCTTTCCATGCTTGAGTCCATAATTCCTATCCTTTCACATCATCATGTTCACACCCTTGTTAGCATACATGTTCATACGTAAACCAGTCATATTCAACTTATACATCACATTGACTTGCATATGTCAATTTCTAACATGCATAAAACATAGCTTCCCACTCTTTTTGATTCATCATCCAAGCAATTAAACTTAACATCGTATATATCACATAACCAAGCTAATGTGTTTCACACGAAATTCCCAATCTCACAATCATGCTAGAAAACTTACCATGTTATTTCCATGTCAGTTGACTTTTCAGAAAGTCAACTTTCAACCATACTAACTTTCCTTTTTACAAACATATGTCTACATTAACATACTAGGTTGTATGAAATTCACCATAGACATCATATTCATATCTTATTAACGTACAAGATCACTCATATTACCAATTAATCCAACACATGGCATGCATCATATTATTCAAGCATAGTGTACACTCTAATGCATACTTCTTGTGAAATCATACAATCAACTAGATTCTCACATGAATACTTTCTAAGACACAATCCTCATGTTAACCTACTATCAATTATATCTATTATCACTTTGCTTCACATTTGTCAAGTCTTGCATACAAATTTACACATCATACTAGTCTAGACATTTCATCAAACAATTGGTATGCATTACCATACATCCAAGTTATCATACCATCCCATGATGCAAGAATCTCCCTTTCTACACTAACATTTACAATCTACTTCATAATTAACAACAATACATGTTCAATTGAGTTTCCTTGGTGTTGAGGTCTTGTTTGACTTTTAAAAAGTCAACAGGAACCTTCATTCCAACACCCACTTAACAACTTTCAATTCAGCCCTAACATACCCAATCCAACATGCAATTTCATCCATTCTACACTACCAAACATTGTAATTATGTTTCCTAAGCTACAATGAAGCAATCATCATAATATGATTATAAGATCCCACCATACTACTTCCAAACTCTACTAAAATTGATTCTATAACTTACCAATGAGATTAGCACCACTAGATGGCTTTAAATCCAAGAACATGCAGGGAAAGTAGGGGTGATTTCCTACTCAATTTTTCAGTTATGGAGAGCCAAGTTAGAGAGCCCTCTTGTCACTCCTCCCACCCCTCTCTCTCTGCGTTTTTTTTAACTCCCACCTTTTTCCTTCTAACCCCCTTAACTAATCAACACTTCAAGTCTTCCCCCAAACCAACCCTTCAAGATGAGTGTTGGTTCATGTTTAGCCCCTCCCTATTATCAATCAAGTTTCCACCATTTTACCCAAGTAATTAACTTGGTAAATTTTTACGTTTGTTAAATGTACAACCACCAATGCACTACTTACAACTAGGAGTACAAACATATACATACATATATATTCACGCATACATACATACTCATACCTACATAAATTAATTTCTACCATATTATTATTACTTTAACATTTTTGGGGTGTTACATAATAAAGACAAGTGTAAAGAGAAATTTTGAATTTGAACGGTTTAGATTGCGTTCTCGCGGTTTACACGAAATATATGTGTTCTCAAATTAACATTCTCCTATATATATATATATATATATATATATATATATATATATATATATATATAGTGGAAGTATATAGAGAAAACCCTTGTTATATGGTAAACTCTGGAAACTCTAACTTCCCGACTTTTTTTTTTATGAAAATTTTAGGGTATGTAATATACATTTTTTAAAGCATTTTGAGCCAAAAAAATCAAAAAAGCGCCGAACGGTTTTTTTTTTTTAAAATAAAAAACGTCTACTGTTTACATATAGTTAACACATGGTTAACACCTGTTATTAGCGCTTAACATGTGTTAGTCAAAATTTTATTTATTTTTTTAAAAAAAAAATACTCGGCGTTTTTTTAATTTTTTTGGCCCAAAATGCTTAATATCATGTATATTACTTGCCCTATTTTTTTCAAAAAAAAAAATATTGGGAAGTCAGAGTTTCCAGAGTTTACCGAATAAGGATGGGTTTCCAAAATATCCTAATCCTATATATATATATATATAGCGTAAAAATAAATTTTGAATTTGAATGGTTTTAGATAGCGTTTTCACGGTTTACACGAAATATATGTGTTCTCAAATTAACTTTCCTACACACACATATATATAGGCCTGTAAACGAACCGAACGAAGTGTTCGTGTTTATTCATTTAACTTTAACCGAACAAGAACACGAACACATAATCGAACACATTTTGTGTTCGTGTTTGTTCATTAAGAAATTTGTCATGTTTGTTTATGTTCGTTCATTTAAAACCTAAACGAACAATTCATGAACATAAACGAACACAAATGAACATAAACGAACACAAATGATCAATATAAACAAATACAAATGAACATAAACGAACATTAATGAACACAAACAAAAACAGGTTAATAATGATTCATCACAATTCAACCAAGTTAATAATGATTCATCAGAATTCAACCAAGTCTAATACATCATAATGTAACCAAGTCTTACAAAGTGGACATCGGGATAAGAAATATGGCGGCGCTGTGGTCTATGGAGACTGGAGAGTGGAGTTGGTGATGAGGGAGACGACGTCGCTGTGGAGGCTGGAGAGTGAGGATGGGGTTGTGAAGGCTGAAGAGTGGAAACGGGGCTATGGAGGCTGGAGGCGGGGCTATGGAGGTGGTCGGACGGAAGTGGAAGAAGGTAGGGTTGTGGAGTGTGGAGAAGAAGGGAGATGGGGATGTGAAGTGTGGAGACTGAAGATCTGCTGATATGTTTAGAATGTTAGGGTTAGGGCTAAGTTTTTAAAACATATCAAATATATTGTATATAATATAATATGAATTAAGGTTACTTAACAAAAGGGAAATAAATAATAAAAATAAAGTAAAGTTTAGTTAAACGAACAAAAATAAACGAACGAACATAAATGAACGAACAAAACGTGTGTTCATGTTCGTTCGTTTAATTAAACGAACTTCCCGCCGAATAGTTCACGAACAGTTTATGAACGTTCGGTTCGTTTACAGGCCTATATATATAGGTAGAAGATCATGTAGGAAAATTAATTTGTGTGAGAAGTGTAAGAAATATTTATAGCCATAGGATCAAATCTTGAGATTAAGGGCAGTCTTTTTATCAATTTTTAAATTAAGTAAATCTCATAATTTTCGCACACTATCTTCATCTCATTGTTCACATATCTGCAATTTCAATTTCGATTTAACAAAACTGATTTCTAAAATTATCAATAATAAATCCATTATACATATTATTCGAATCTCAAAATTGGCAATAAGAATAAAAACCATTTCAACATCATGAGTGTTTTTTAACAGTTACAAATAAGTAGCGTTTTATATAAAATAACAAGCACTTCACAAAAGGATAATAACAATAGTGTTTTTTAACAGATGCAAATCAGGTGTGTTTTTAAACAGATACGAATTAGTAGTGTTTTACAATTAACTTATTAAGTTGAAAAAAAACAACGCATAGTGTATTTATAATGTAAAACACTGTCAAACCGCTAGAGTAAAACGTTGTTTAAATATCAGTTTGTATTAGACTGTGGGGAGTGGATGGGGGGGGGCATGAAGCGCCATGTGACACATGTGGGGTCTATGTTTGAAGGGTGAAAAGGGGTGAAATGAATCTTATTATTATTTATTGTTTGTGTTAGATTAAAAAAAAAAAAAAGACAAACCAACAAGAAAGTGTCACCTCATAACCCCCCCCCCCCCCCCTACGCCAGTCAAATATCCCCTCCCGTGGGCTCACGCCTTTTCACCTACATGTGGGGTGGTGTAGATGGGCAAGAAATGGTTTTCACGCTATTTTCCCCCACTCTCCACACTCTTAACATTCAAACTTAATAGTAAATAATAATGAGAAGAGAGAGGGAGGGGTACCATGAATTAAGGAGGGCATTAAAATCTTAATACAAAATAACCTTGATACCCTCATTTAAAACACATATTGATAATCCTACCCTGAATTTCTATAATATATTAATTAGATTTTAAACACATCTAAAACTTTTAATCTCTACCATCCATCTTTAAA
Organism: Ambrosia artemisiifolia; assembly: GCA_032199755.1. NCBI lineage: Eukaryota > Viridiplantae > Streptophyta > Magnoliopsida > Asterales > Asteraceae > Ambrosia > Ambrosia artemisiifolia. The sequence goes on along the minus strand of CM063518.1, from coordinate 10,951,049 downwards.
TCTAATTGTTGAAAACACTTTCCACACAAATTCATTTTTCTACAGGAACCCTATCCTATATATAGTCAAAGGGTTTTTATATGTAATAGTAGGTTTAAAAGCATATATACTATCTTAACATGATTAGTGACTTGTCTAGGTGTGATTAATAAATTACCTAAACACATTGTGTGTGTGTGTGTTTTTTTTTCATAGTAGGTTCAAAAGCATATATACTATACTATCTTAATATGATTAATGATTTGTCTAGACATGATTAATGAATTACCTAAACATATTTTTTTTCTATATGAACAAAACTACTAAAAAAAGTTGTTTTTTCGTTTACTATATATAGATTTTGATAAATAAACTTTCCACAATGTTGAATCAAGCCAACTTTTTGGTGGAAATGTTGGGGTTATTAAAGTTCGCATCGAGCATTCGAGCCTACACAAGACACTAGTTGTTTGAGCTTAGCTTACCAGCATTAAAGTCCAACAGCCATTGGCCCGTGTAGTTGAGTGGGCCCAAATAAAAGAAAAACTCTTTTATTTTTCTAATTTAGCCCTATGTCCTTATCCAATGCATTAATGACTCATTACATTTATTTTTACTTAAGTAAAAGCGAGCCAAACGATCCAAGCCAAGCTGACTTGTTTAAATTTCAAGTCAAGCTCTAGCTAATTTGTTCATACATATGCAAAATTGCAAATACATATTAATTTCAAGTCGAGCTCAAGATAATCATTAGGGTGGACGGGGCACTGAACGGCTAGGGTAATTTGACTACTGTGGCTGAACGACTACACTGTCACTACCCTTCGGCTACGGTCCAAATCATAAAATCTTGGCAATGTGTAACTGAGATGAATGTATCCGTTGGTAATTAATATTTGACCGTTGACAACGGTCGAATTTTGTTTTGACTCTAAAAAAAAATAAAATAAAGCATTAGGCTAAGTAGCCTGAAGTGCCGTTAGTGATTTGGTGGCTCCAGGCTACTTTGGCTTATATTTGACATGACAGCTAACGAGCAGTCGGGATCAGACTAGTAGCTTGAAGTGCCCCTTCCCCCTTAGGCCATGTGTAGTGGGGGTGATGGATATAGCTTGATGGGGGCTTGATGAATTAAAATAATAATAAAGTGAGATGAAGGCTTTATGGGAGCTTTATATAAAATAAGTGTGTAGTGAATGTGGGCTTGATGGGGATTAAAATATTATTGCTTGATTGGATGTAGAAATTGAATTTTTTTTATATATATTTTTTCAAAAGGACAAGGGGGCACTTCTTGATAGCCATCGCATCGCAGGAGAGAAGGAAAGAGCCCCCATAGTGCCTCCCAGGGGTGTTCCCGGCGTGCTGGGCCTCACTCACGCAATCCATGACGCCCACTATGCATTAGCTTATATTTATACTTTCTTCTTCTAGTATTTTTTTTCTTTTTAATTTGCCACAAGTAGATATCTTAGATCAGTAGCTATTATGCTTAATACATACAAGTCGAACGGGAGCTGGCCATAAGGAAAATTTCTTCTACTTGTTCTTGGAGTGTTGTAAATTATAAACATGTTCAAAAACCAAAATCAACCACACTTTCTTTCATTTTAAAGTGTGCCTTTTCAACTTGCATTCCACTCTTGAGATGAAATAGTCGGTACTCGGTAGGAAAGGAAAAGTTTTTAATTTTAAAGTGTGCCTTTTCAACTTTCATTCCACTCTTCAAATGAAAAATGTGCACTTATTTTTCTATATTTTAATATTACACATAACGGTGTAGCTATTAAATTACCAATCTCCTTTCCTTTCTCTCATCAAGATCATGACAACTCACTAAAAAATCATTCTATTTAAGATGGGCGAGTCCAAAACAGACGAATACATCAAGGATGTCAATCGTGTAGGGTTGACGGGTTGGCAAGTTACCGGTTGGCAGGTTGAAATGTGTTTTCCAGACCTGAACTATACTATCATTCGTGTCAAAGATTTTCAAATCATACCCGCACACACATAAATCCAGGTCAGCCCGTTCATAACCCATTTAACCCATTTTAAAAAAACCGAGCCACGAGTTATAAGTAGGTTATCGGTAATGTGTTTAATGGCGAGTACGTGTGTGACAAATATATAACATTATTATAACTAATCATGTGAATGGAAAATGGGAAAACTAAAAAAATATATATAATTTTTTTTTTCTAAATACTTAATCAGGTTGACTACGGGTCAACCAGAACCCGACCCGTTTTTAAAACCGGTCAACCTGAACATGATCCATTTTTAAACGGACATGTTAGTTGGCCCAAAACTGCTTTTTCTGTGTCGGGTTCGGATCGGACTACGGGTTGTGTCAAAATTGTCATGCCTTATACATCCTATAAGTCTAAATTTGGAACATACAAACATAAAGGAATGGTGTTTTATGTATGAATAACTAGAAAATACGCAAACAGTTTGCGGTGATTTTCGAACAATTTCACCCATATAGTCACAAGATACGCGAACGGCGAATCCTTGGTCGCATACTCGCATATGTACTCCTATTGGCCTAAAACATACATATCTTCATTCTATACACGAATAATAATATATACGCAAATAACAATACAAACACGAGCCTAAACACGATACAAACTCACGTATCACAGTAGTTCATACCAATATACATGTAAAAAAGTTCGATAAGCGTAGAGTTAATCACGTATCTCATGGCTAAATGAGTGATCTGTTTCTGCAATGACCATATATGCAAAACCGCTAGCCATGACTGGCAGTTTGCGAACCCCCTAGCGATGACGTGCAGTGCATGCCCTAAATCGGATTCCTAGATCCACCATCGCTAGAGCCTCAACATGAGACGTGGCCCTAGCGCATTAAGGTCAACCATGAGGGTCCCTACATAACTAAGGGCATAGAACAAAGTCATTGCATTCACAAAAAACTCCAACCCATGACCCTAAACAACCATGGCTCCTTAATGGATCTTGAAAACAATATTCTTCACATCAACAAGCAAATATACAACAGTTCAAGAATCTAATTTGACATTAAATTTGGCTAAATAATAAACAATTTTAAAGTACAAAGCACATTCAAAACCAAGTTTTTCCATGATCCAACATCCATCCTATAGGGTATACTAACAAGCATTTTCATTTATCTTATTTTGCATTCTAAAAGGAATTTTAACTTATGTAACCATAACATTTAAATCAAAATTTCATAATATGTAATAGATTAAAAGTTAAAAAACCACCAAGAACACTAGTCTTACTTACCAATTGAAAAAGCCTTCAAACTCCTATCGGCTTCTGAAGTACGAACACCATCACTAATCAACAAAGCCTTCAAACTCTTACAGGCTTCTGAAGAACAGCAGACAAATAAACCTCAGAATTCCCCGACCCGTTAATCTTCTCCCCAACAACCCATTTCAATTTCTTGTACCCGAACCGTTCAATCAAACGGGTCAAGTTCTTTCTCTTCTCATCATTAGAACAAAGGAAATTATCCAACCAAAACAACCCACCAGCCCGAATAACCCTATCGATATCAAACATTAAAAACTCCAACTTCTCCGCCCTGCCACCGATATCCAAACCATTTCCAACATGAATTATGTCAAAAACATTGTCGTAAAACGGAAACCTATGATCTAAACTCAAGTACAATGGAAAAACACCTCTAGCAGCTATAAACTCATTAAAAGGAGCATCAATATTCAAACTTGCAGTAACTATTGTCACGTTCCTTTCCGCCATTCGCGCAGCGAAAGTACCCGATCCACCACCAATATCAAATCCAATCCTAACACCACCACTCCCTAAACTCAACACATCATCAATCAAGAAATCATTTTTCCCTCTTGATTTAACAAATCTTGAAACCTCATTACCATTACTTAAATCAAAACAACCAGCACAATCCCTATTCAACTTCTTACTATTCAAACAAGCAATATTCTTACACCCAAGCCCACTCCAACTATAAATCTTTTCACTAACATTTTTCCAAAGAGAAAGAGGAAAAGAATAAAGACCAACCTTAGGAATAGTCTTAGCAAAGCATCTTCTTCTAGGCAAAGGCTCACACCCTTTTAATATCAGCTTCTGTCCAAGACTCCAGTCATCTGGGCAAGCTCCATTAACCTTATAACTCATATAACTAGACAAAAAGTCCATAGATTTATAACAAGAATGCCCAACAGAAGACACCATCTCAGTGATCCCAGTTCTTGAATCTTTACCCAAAGGAAGCTGATTTCTTTGTAAAAAAAGTTTCAACTCATTTGGGATATTGGGTGTGGAAAGATCCAAACTTTCATAACCAAGAAGCTGTTTTTCCATCTGGGAAAGTTTCTTTTGGGAAGAATCTATCTCTCTGAGGATCAAAGAGACTTGTTCAGAGATTAAAGATATGTTTTTGTGGGTGTGATGGTGGGTAAGGAAGTGAATCTGGTTGATATTATTATTATTGTGCTTTGGTGAGTATGTGAAGGCATATAAAGCAAAGAGATTTGTAGTGATGACTGAGAATAACATTAAGATATGTACTGCAGATGAACAGACAGTGGTGGTCTTGAATCTGGCTGTTCCATCACCGATCTTTAAAGAAACAGAACCCATGTTTGGTTTAAGATTTAGGGGAAGATGGAGATTAGGGAGTGAGGAGTGTGAGGGAGCAGGTGGATGAGTAGAGTATGAATAAATGGTAAAGAAGGGAAGACATTTGTTGAATTAATTAAGACAAGTAGAGAGGGGGGATCTTGTGATGTTATGTCGGTTGTGTTTTTTAATACTAGATATTTGGTTTTCTTAATTATTGAGTTTGACAATTTGAGCCATGATAATTAAAATTTAAAAGGTGTATTTGAGGGTTTTAATTTTCAAAGGAATCGAGCTATTTGGGATTGGCTTGATAAGCAGGTTAAAACGAGTGGAGATTAAACAAGTTCGAGTTTGAGAAAAACAAGGTGTTAAAAGACTTTCTTTATGTATGAATCGTATTTAAGATAATAAGCAAAAGGGTGTATGCAGTTTTTCACAAGTTATTTATTTGTTTGAAAGACTGAACATGTTGATGTGTCAATCTATTTAATTAAAAAGATTGCCCCGTTGATCTGTTTCTACTTTCAACCCGATGTAACACATCTATTTCAATCGACCAACATGTTTAATACATTTACAATTTGATTACAACCGGTTAACATGTTTGACCCATTTCTATAAGTAGGTTAAATAGGTCTCTAAGGTTACAAAAGTATTAATATGTCAATATTAAGGTTAGTTTATTAAACACGCATAAATTAATAGGTTGTGTTCAGATTAATACGATTTTACCTACTAAACAGAAACTCATCAATCTTGTCAACCTGACACGATTGCCATCACATAAAACTTTAATTGACAATCAATCAATCATATTGAATTGATTCTACTAAATGAAGTCAATCAAAAATATGTCTAAAAAATGGAGACTTTTAAGAATATACGATTAATCAAAAGAATTACCCTATATTGAAAACTGAGATGAATAGTAAAATAGCAACTGAGTAATTTATAAGGTTTTCAGAGGTACGTTTGTCATTTTATTGCCATTCTGTTGATGGTAACTCGAGATGGCTACACGTCTCCACCATAACCACGTGTTTATTGTTAGAACACTCATCATCCTCCCACCATAACCACGTGTCTACTGTCAGAATACTCATCATCTCCCACCATGTGTTTAATACCAAAACTCCATTTGTTTCCACTTCAATTATAGAGAGTATAGAGAGAGAGAGAGAAAGAAAGGGAACAACAAGAGAGAGCGTTAGAGAGAGAATGAAGACATGGTGAAAGAGGTAGAAGAGTAGGATTTTGACAGCAGCCGTAGCGGTGTAGGATGAAGCAGCGACAAGAGGATGTTGTGGAAGAGCTTATGATGATGAGGATGAAGGTTACGGTGGTGGCGACAGTAATGCTAGCCTGTGACGCGGCGGTAAAGAGTCGAAGAAGGCGTCTGACTACTTAAGGTGGTCTTTGATTGTTTTTATTTACCATACAATGATGGAGGGCTGGTTAATCCTCGGATTCATCCAGGTATTCATCATCTCCCTCTTCCTTTTATCATCTCCTTCTTCCTTTGTTTCGTCGGACTAGGTTTCTGTCTTGGCGAGACGAGAGACGTAGAGCCGACTTATTTTTGGCTACAATGCAGGTGCGGTGGATAAATCATCAGGAGCTGTATAAAAAGGTCTCTGTCCATTTATTATGCTGTAACTAGACCTCAGTCTCATGTTGCTTTAGTGGTTTGACTTTTATCACATGGATTATGCTTTAATTTTCAATTTTTATTGTGCTACTTCATTAGTGAGAACTTTGAATTTTCAATTATGTTTGTATGTGTTTTTTTAAGAATATTTTTCATTTGTTCATTCTATCTAGGGGTCAAGTCTTTTACAACATTAATGGGTATTTATATGTATGTGTATCGGATTGGGGCATGTATAACAAATGTATTGATAAATGCATGCAAGGCGATTGATAAATAGTTCGTTGTTGAAGCCGATGAAGATACCCTGAACTCCTGAAGGACTTCGTTTAGATGGCCACCGACACATGGAGGTACCTAATATACTTTTTATTCATCGTTTTTAGTTAATAATTACATATTATGTGATTTTTATTTCATCTCGGATGTGACATCTTGGATATAGCTTCAAGGAGTTCTAACACTTTTAGTGTCTTAACACTATTACATGCTCACACATCCAATAATAAATAGTTGCTCAATCTCAAAAGTTTTTTGGTTATCCACATCTATGTTTTGTTGGCCTCTGTTGATATAACTTTGTTGCTTTTAGTATCATGTGTATGTTCTTTCCTATTTGTCGATCTTATACATGGCAATTTTGAAAGCTTTCAGTTTCCTTCGGTTTATTTGATCACAAATTCAATGACTCCACTTGCACATAATGGAGGTGATATAAAAAATCTCAAATCAAGTTGAACAACCTCAACTATAGTCTTGCTAATTTTTTAATTCCTTTTATCATTAACCATTATATATAAAGCATTTTAATGTTGGCTAGAGATGCTTAGGACAGTGGTTAGTGTTTGCTTAACTTGGTCTTCTGAATTTGACACCTTTTATTGTCATTGTGCAGGTAAATTGTCATTAGCAATTTGTTCATACATTATAAGCGACTTTTAAGCGCATATTCTAAACAACCGGTAACAACTTATTGTTGACTTTAAAGCTTTATATGTAAAGGTCTAACAAAAAAAAAGTGGCTCACTTACAGCACTCGCTTTAGCTTTTTTATCATACTAATTGCTTTCTATTATTTGAAGCATACATCGAGTGAGGCGCTAAAATGATTTTTACGACTACACCAAACAACACTGCTCACAAATTACATTACCTTCTTCTAATACAATAAAGGTAAATGGTTAAGCAAACATAATGACAGACGGTTACCATTTTTAACTGTTTGTGTCATTGTTTGATTACATTTTTTGAACTTAGGTGTGGAAGTCACGCTTCTTTTGAACAAAACCAAATAGGAAATTGAGGACTCGACACGAGGAGCTGTGGTTCAACCTTCTCCTTCACACATAACTAAATCGGGTCATATAATTCTCAAAATGGATCCATCAAGCCCGGTTAGTTTAGGAATTGCAGTTTATGGGGCTGCGGACGTAGTAGCTAACAATGAGGATACCTTTGCCCTTCATCTACACGAGGTGTTTATGAGTTTGATTATGGAGATATAGCTCAACCGACTACATTCATGAAGATGCATACACTCGGTCACGAATTCATTCCTGACCCTGTACATTCATGTAAGTGTTCTATATAACTATTGATATTACTAAAAAAATAGAAAAATTAAATTATCAAGTTTACAACTTTGTTTAGGGACTGAGTTATCATGGTATGGTGCCACTAATTTCACATATCTGTGGTATGGGTTTTATGGAAGCAATTGCAATTCCACAAATTGAGTGCTCTTGAGGTACATTACTACTAACATGGCGTTTATGCACTTGATTAGTGTCCTTTTTTAAATCCAACATGACTTCAATCCAGTGATTTAAATGCGTGCAGGGGCAATTTACAAGGTCAGAATTGGGCAACATGGCCATTTTAAACTTATGAAAAATATTTGTAGAATGCCATGGTTGATATGTCTTTCTCAGTCGAAAAGATACAGTAAACTCTTGGCAACATTCCACATATAAATTTGTTAGAAAATTACTTGATAACTCGAAGTGGGCCGTTTTTTTTTGTTCTTCGATTGTATATTAATAAATAAATTGAAGATTCACACATGCCAATATCCTTTGTAATTATAACAAGATCAGGCGTGAAGTCACATTCAATGCATAGACAGTGAATTTATCGAATGATTATGTTAAGCGCGCCGCAGCGCGCGCGAGGTAAGAACTAGTATTAATAAACAATAACAACGAAGCTTCATGAACAGTGGTTGCCCAACTGGGTGGCGTGTGATTGGGTATTTTGGGTGGTGATAGACACGTGTCCATTGCTCTACCCCTCTTCACATTACATTACATTTTTTTTGAAAGAAACGAGGATTCTCATATCCGGCTCCTGCATCCCTACGCCTGGAGACGTGTCTCATCTGTGTTTGTCGTCTCATACTTTCTTCTAAACTTAAGAGAGTGAAAGCATCTCCACCGCCTATGTAAGCAGATCATATTTTTTCCAAGGGATCACTTCCTGAAAATCAATTAACTTTTTATCAAATATTTGTTTAGCTGATATTTTTCTTTTTTTTATTAAATAACAACTTCGTCGGGTCTTGGAGTCTAGATTGGCTGAAAGCCTGAAAGTAGATCAAAGGTAATCATTTGTTATATATATCGAACGAAGATTTTTGTTTGTTGTTTGGGCAGGTTTTCATTGGTTTTTAATAAATTTTCTCCTCGGATTGTTTATTGTTGATAATCTTGAGTTGTGATCTAGGGTGTTACAAGAACAACGGTTATCCATGCTTTCTTGCAATGGCGGTCTTAATCAAATGCGAGGACCATTGCGCCTGTGGTAACCTTATCTGTCACACCCCAGCCGATGGCGGAATACATCGGGGCGAGACTTAGTGGTAGATTGTTCAAAGACTTCATGACACTAGATTTTGTGACAATATAGTTTAAAGATAGAATTTCATTTATTGTCTAAAAATAGAAATACAAGTAGTTCAAATAACGAAAAATACAACAACAAGAATATGATAACTTGAACTAGAGTGAGTTTCTATGTCCAATCCTAAGTAGTTTTCTTGAATGTCCTGCAATAAATATTTCCTGCAACATGGTATAAAATATCCGTCAACACATAACGCATTGGTGAGCATACTAGTTTTGACATACATACATAGTATAATAAAGTTTTGCTTATAGGCATATGCAAGAGAACCATACAAACGGCGACTAGCCACGAAGAATTTTGCTTAACATGACCCATGTGGGGGGCGGATAGCCAATCCTATAGCGCTATACATGCAAGGTGGGTTGTCAACTATATGAACAGTTTGTTAGAGTAAACAATTCTACATAGCATAGCGTACAAGCATATAATAGACTTTAGATTGCGCATGATAGAATTTAGAATATGATAGACTTTAGACTAAGCATAATAGATTGTAGAGTTTAAAATCGTTTGAGTTTTGATTGTGATACATGTTGAGCCCCAAAGAATAAAGGATAAAACGGGGACAAGTATGAACTCACCTTAGGGTGCGTTAATAAGATTCTCAAAGCGGGTCTTGGAGAAATGAAGACTTTAGCTCCGAATAACTAGAATTAGGGAGGAAAGCGTTTTAGGTTCAAGAGTTGGATTATTAAATTCAAGAGAGTTAAGCAAGCCTTTTAGGCGAACCAAAACACAAACCACCATAAAGGTGATTCGGATGGTCATGAGAGTCAAGTAGTGCCATTAAGGCTAACCAAAGCACAAACCACCATAAAGGTGATTCGGATGGTCAAGAGAGTCAAGTATTGGTAAGGTAGGGATGTATCCACAAACCTTCCTAGTTATTAGATTAGTAGAGTTTTGAAAGTATATATTTTAGTATCTACATAATATAAGTAGGAGATTAAAGTAGTGTATGGTGACTTAGTTTGGAAGAGCTTTGGCTTTCCTTTGTCAACCATTAACCATAGCACAAGTCCATCCAACATTAAGTTGTTGGTGAACTTGGTTGGTATCACTTCATAAAAACAATAGAAGATGAACCACATTTGAGGCCTCATTTTGGTGTCCTACTCATATTCATTTGTCATGGCAAACAAGAGTTAGGTCCTAGAGGTTTCTCTAAGGGATTAGGGGAAGAAAAGAAGTGAAGAAAGAAGAATAAAGTTGGAGTTTATGAGAAAACTCACTTAGAAGTGGACTTTCACACTTGGAATTTCCTTGAAGAATTGGGAGGTTTAGAGAGGATTTGAGATTGAGCAAGTGTTAGAATGGGTAGGGAGTGGTGTATTTATAGGTGGGGTAAAGTGGTTGGTATTAAATGGAGTTATTAGGGTGGTTAGAAGGGGATTAGTTGGTGGTTGGGTTATATCTTCAAAAGAAAAATAATAATAATAATAATAAATAGATAAATAAAATAAATAAATAAAAAAAACGTACGGCATGTTAATTTTGTATGTTGTTGTCATTAGTTTGGAACAAAGTCAAGTGAAACTTGACTTTTCACGCTTTCCTTTTATTTATTTTATTTATTTATTTTTCTTAAAGTATTATTATTAGTTCTAGAAAATATATATATTTCAAAACAAATAAATATATATTAAGATTTTAAATAAATGAGTTTCTAAATTGATAAGGATAAATTATATTGACGACTCATCAAGAATTGGTAGGAGTAACATAAAAGAAACGAATAAAGGCGAACTTGAAATTTGTTAAGTATCGAATTTAAAATACATGAAAAGTAAAAATAACCCGATGTTACAGTCTCCCCTACTTTAGGAAATTTCGTCTCGAAATTTAATTAAGAGTCAACTTTTGAAAATTAGGTAGGTGGTTTGATATGAGAACAAAGCTTGTTAGTTTATTATGTTTAAAGCGAATACGGTATCTAGTCACTTGTACGATAATTATGGTCGTAAAAGAAGTACTTTTTAAAATTTTACTCAAGGTTGTACGTAGAAATTTGAAAACTTACCCGAAATAAGCATTTTGTAAATAGTGAAATAAGGGGTACGTATAAATAGGTTTGTATATGGAGTTGATGCAGCAAGTTTTGGAAAAGTAAGTAAATATATAGTATAACATACATGAAATAGTAAAAAAAAAAAAATCTTGTGAAGGTAGGTAAGTATATTTGTATAACATATAGAAATTTTAGGAAAATAAGTAGTTATACAGTATATTATATATAAAATAGTAAAATTTGTTGGCTTGTAAAAGATGTGTCTTTGGGTAATTGGGGGGAATAGTAAAAATGTGAGCATAATGAGTGATTAGATGTGGGAATGAGTAGTATTTAGTAATAGATATTTGGTTTGCACAAGGGCAATTTTTTTTTTTTTGGAAAAACTTTTTAGAGGTGATTATATAAACGAGAAATTGGACTATTTGGAAAACAACTTTCTGGCGAAATAAATAGTAGTTATTTAGTTTTGAAATCCAGTACATAATTAGTCAAGGAAATATATAAAAGTGAGAGGCGAATCTTGTTTAAGTGTATATATGCTTTTAGAGATTAAGGCCAGAGCTTACGGGATTTAGAAATAGATTCTTGATAATGGAAGGATTGTTGATTAAGCAAGGAAAGCACGAGGAAGGAACGAAGTTTGATGGAGATTGCAAGTATAGATTATTCATAGCAAGGATGATGTTGCATAGTGGAAAGTGTGGTTCAAAACAAGGTTATGATATGCATAAGAGAATAGTGATGCAAGTGTAATTTTGACTAGTGAACTATAATATAAATGACATCGCGGAAGATAAATAATGTACGTGTTGATAAACAAAAATTTTTTTAACTCGAAACCCAAAACTTCTCGTGGCACGAATAGCTCTACTTTTAGTAATATGACAGGACATTTACGTTGTAGGGCGTACCATGTCGTTATCATACCCCATCCGCGTTGTTATTCGAGTTATGATAGGTTACACACACTAGGGCTCGTTATGTTTTCCATGCGGCCAATTATCGTAATTACGTGTGCACCCGTAATTAGTCCAGTTGTCGTATGGTCCAAATAATTTTGCCTTCGTCATGTGTGGGTCGCTAGTGAACACAAATACTTACACACAAAGGACAAGAAATTAAACTAAGACATTTAAACAGTTTTAATGTTGTAAACATAGCAAGTAACGTGACATGTAACACATAAAATGGAAAGGCATTTAAGCAAGTTTTTGATGTTGTGGTGCGTACGAGTTTTTGGCATAGGTATATGGTATCGTGGCGAAATGGTGTAGGTTTGTGTATGGGTGGTTACGTTAAAATGTATAAAACAAAAGAAAACAAAAGAGTGGACAATTAGGTTCCTATTGAAATGGGGAAAACGTTTTGACTTTGGACGACATAGAATTTAGGTTTATTAGAAATCAAGTTTATGAGTCCACGAGGGATTTTAGCTTTTCAAGACTAAGGGTCAAGTGTGGTGGTATAAGAATTTAGCCCGTTGTATGTTAAAGAACGGCGAATTTAATTGTAGTGAGGAAGGTTTAGTGTAGAAGTCTTATCTAAAATGGTTGTTTGTTTTATGAAAAATTCATTTTATTAACGAGGAAAATAGTTTATTGACAATTCTAGTTTGGCGTTGATGATTATTTCGACTCGTGATAGAATTTCAAAAGGTCTCGAGATTAAGATTATTTGATTTAGCGTATTTGCTCGAAAGTCCTGTTTACAAAAGAAAATTTATTTTAAACACTTTTACCATTTAGAATCTTGTTTGTCATACAGACTCGACGCACAAATTTGTTAGTGGTTTGAAAGTAAGGATTTTATAGAAGAATAGACATCCTCTTAGAAATAGTAGGAAGAAATTTGTTCAACCATTTTGAAAGAGTTTGTGCGTGCGGGGAAAAATGATTTTGCATTGTTTAAATTTTGCCGATAAATGGTGATTGTACGCTTAAATAACAATAGTATTTTATAATTCATAAGGAAATTTCACATTTGAAGTAACAATCTTGAAAACATTACATAAAGAAATTTTCATATTTTAAAGGAAAGAAAAATCAGTCTTCTTTGGTGTGGTGAATGGATCCTTAAGTATTGTAGATTACCAAGGCAAGTCTTGGGCATTGGTCACGCTCATGAGTTGGGTCGTTGCACTCGAAGCACATCCATCCATTGTCTTCGGCAAATGAGGTGGTACTAGTAGGTTGTTCGGATTGTGGTTTAGTGGTGTGGCGACATGTTTCGGCTAAATGACCATATATGCCACAGTTGGCACATATGCGGCATGGTGAGGAGGTGGGATGATGAAATTTGCAACTGTTGCATTTCGGAAAGGTTCCATGGTATCGCTTTTTGTTATGTTTTGGTGTTGTAGGAGTTGTCGAAGTGTGGTTTCGTTTGAGGTTTTTGCGTTTTCGGCCACCCTTTTTCGTTTGTTAGGTAAGGGTATGGGTAGGAGATTTAGTATCTACATGGGTCGTGCTGTCCTGGATGGTATCGCCAGGGTTTGGAATCGGGTTTGTTGGTGTTTCTAGGTTAGGGAGAATCTTGCCTAGTTCTTGGGCAATAAGACTCGCCAGTTGGTTGAGGTCGATGTTGATGAGATGGGAAGACATCTACGAGAATCATACATGAGAGAATTTGCATAAGTGTTTTTTTTTTGTTAAACAAAGTGACTTTTGAATTTAGGAAATAAGTTACCAGAATTTTGGTTAATCAATGAAAAGCTTGCGGGTAGGATTAGATCGGTGAAATTGATGCAAATTTAGATAAACAAAATACATAAGCTCAAGTTGTTCTCATAGATTTAGTATGCAAGTTCTAGTTACACGTATAGGACGCAAGTTTCACATTGTTAAAATAGCTAACACGTATGTATAAGCAAGTATAGAGCACATAGTTAATCATAAGGAAGTTTCGATTCGTGTTGGTTTTGCGATTATTAGTATCGTTTGGAGATCGCTAGAGTAGCTTGAAATGCGAGTCTTGAGATTGTATGCGAGTAAAAAAAAATAAAAAAAAGTAAATCGAATATATGTAGTGAAAACATAGCACGAAAACAACATTGAAAATAATATTAACATAAAATGAGAGGCTTGTTTTAAGCAAGCAATTGGAGTGTTCCGGAACGGAACTAAGACTAACCAAAGTGGTTCGAATTTACCTTTGAGTTTGAAAACATGCTTTGGCCTAACAGGTGGAAATACTCTCCCCGAACCTGCGGTTAACGGTATTCACCCTTCCGGTTACTACATGTTTCTTGTCATTACTAAATTTGAGACTTTAGCGAGATTAAAAAAAATATCAAGGATTGAAACTAGTCGCTAAGTTGTGGATTTCACTCCTATCTTAGCTAGGTCGTTTCTTTGAGTGTGGTTTGTACACTTTGTCCAATGTGGTAAGAAAATTAATTCCAACCTTCAATTGGTAAGTGTCCACTAGAACGAGAATTGTGAAATTTCCACCAAGGTGAGGATATCACTCCTATCTTGGTGTAGTTTCAAAACACAAAGATTTTACGCGGATTGAAAGTTATCACCAAAGTGAGGGTTTCACGCCTATTTCGGTGATTTCCTTTCGTTTGTGTTATACGAGCGTCTTCGAGTGTAGAGTAATCCACAAATAGGAAGGTAAATTTTGAAGACCAAAAGAATGGAGTAGAAGCAAGATAAGGAGAACAAGTATCTTAAGCATGATAAAAGGATTGGTCAAAAATGTTCCTAACTATAGTCTAGGTCAAACATGGCAATTTTTTCTAATTCCCTATAGTCATGGCTCTGATACCAATCTGTCACACCCCAACCGATGGCGGAATACATCGGGGCGAGACTTAGTGGTAGCTTGTTCAAAGACTTCATGACACTAGATTTTGTGACAATATAGTTTAAAGATAGAATTTCATTTATTGTCTAAAAATAGAAATACAAGTAGTTCAAATAACGAAAAATACAACAACAAGAATATGATAACTTGAACTAGAGTGAGTTTCTATGTCCAATCCTAAGTAGTTTTCTTGAATGTCCTGCAATAAATATTTCCTGCAACATGGTATAAAATATCTGTCAACACATAAAGCATTGGTGAGCATACTAGTTTTGACATACATACATAGTATAATAAAGTTTTGCTTATAGGCATATGCAAGAGAACCATACAAACGACGACTAGCCACGAATAATTTTGCTTAACATGACCCATGTAGGGGGCGGATAGCCAATCCTATAGCGCTATACATGCAAGGTGGGTTGTCAACTATATGAACATTTGTATGTTAGAGTAAATAATTCTACATAGCATAGCGTACAAGCATATAATAGACTTCAGATTGCGCATGATAGAATTTAGAATATGATAGACTTTAGACTAAGCATAATAGATTGTAGAGTTTAAAATCGTTTGAGTTTTGATAGTGATACATGTTGAGCCCCAAAGAATAAAGGATAAAACGGGGACAAGTATGAACTCACCTTAGGGTGCGTTAATAAGATTCTCAAAGCGGGTCTTGGAGAAATGAAGACTTTAGCTCCGAATAACTAGAATTAGGGAGGAAAGCGTTTTAGGTTCAAGAGTTGGATTATTAATTCAAGAGAGTCAAGCAAGCCTTTTAGGCGAACCAAAACACAAACCACCATAAAGGTGATTCGGATGGTCATGAGAGTCAAGTAGTGCCATTAAGGCTAACCAAAGCACAAACCACCATAAAGGTGATTCGGATGGTCAAGAGAGTCAAGTATTGGTAAGGTAGGGATGTATCCACAAACCTTCCTAGTTATTAGATTAGTAGAGTTTTGAAAGTATATATTTTAGTATCTACATAATATAAGTAGGAGATTAAAGTAGTGTATGGTGACTTAGTTTGGAAGAGCTTTGGCTTTCCTTTGTCAACCATTAACCATAGCACAAGTCCATCCAACATTAAGTTGTTGGTGAACTTGGTTGGTATCACTTCATAAAAACAATGGAAGATGAACCACATTTGAGGCCTCATTTTGGTGTCCCACTCATATTCATTTGTCATGGCAAACAAGAGTTAGGTCCTAGAGGTTTCTCTAAGGGATTAGGGGAAGAAAAGAAGTGAAGAAAGAAGAATAAAGTTGGAGTTTATGAGAAAACTCACTTAGAAGTGGACTTTCACACTTGGAATTTCCTTGAAGAATTGGGAGGTTTAGAGAGGATTTGAGATTGAGCAAGTGTTAGAATGGGTAGGGAGTGGTGTATTTATAGGTGGGGTAAAGTGGTTGGTATTAAATGGAGTTATTAGGGTGGTTAGAAGGGGATTAGTTGGTGGTTGGGTTATATCTTCAAAAGCAAAAAAAAATAATAAATAGATAAATAAAATAAATAAATAAAAAAAACGTACGGCATGTTAATTTTGTATGTTGTTGTCATTAGTTTGGAACAAAGTCAAGTGAAACTTGACTTTTCACGCTTTCCTTTTATTTATTTTATTTATTTATTTTTCTTAAAGTATTATTATTAGTTCTAGAAAATATATGTATTTCAAAACAAATAAATATATATTAAGATTTTAAATAAATGAGTTTCTAAATTGATTAGGATAAATTATATTGACGACTCATCAAGAATTGGTAGGAGTAACATAAAAGAAACGAATAAAGGCGAACTTGAAATTTGTTAAGTATCGAATTTAAAATACATGAAAAGTAAAAATAACGCGATGTTACGTTATCAACTCGAGTCTTAATATGTTTAATTGTATTTTGTTTACTTATATTTCAAATTGATAATAATTTTTTATCTCTCCTTAATGGAAATTATGTTTTATGTATAGATGGTATGGACGATGTTCACTACCTCCGTTTTAATTTTGAAACATTTTTGTTCTTTACAATGTTAGTTATCTCGTGTTGCAGACCGAATTAATTGTCTTTTGGTACCTTGGTCATATTGCTCACAAACAATACATAGGTTTTAGTCATTGTTAAATCTGGTGTACTGGTATGTATCAGAGACTCGTACCATCTAACTTATTATTGCTATAGGTGTAATTTTGATCCATTTACTTAAGACCGGGTCGATTTGTGTTATGTTTATCGATGTACATATTCTTAATTTGAGTGAAGGTGATGAGGAATAGAAGGTTAAAAAAAACGTAAGGCAGTAGAGTGGTTGCAGACATATCGAAGTCAAGGATTTCAATGACATACTTGTAGGTATGCCAGTGGAGAAGATTTCACCATTAGGACTCATGGACCGGGTGAAGAACAGGCTGGTGACAGACTGTTTCTTTCGCAGAAGTAACCAAAGATTAGAAAAGATTTTGTGTTTGTTTGGACTTTTGAGTCGGTTACGCTATTACCAGATAACTTTAAAGTTTAAATTGATTGATTTTATGTTTTCTTTTCTTTTCTATATGCATCGAGATTCTTTCTGCGATTGAGGTCTTCATAATCTCTATTTTCCATTCCACAGGAGTGGTCACCAAACGTAGAGAAACAAACAATCACATTCGGCTACAAGCAGTTGACCTATTGCTTTACTGTAGGTATTCTTCAACCCCTTTTCAAACTTTGTTTTTGTAATTCTTTATCTTCTTTACTTTCCTGTAACTGAGGCTAAACTAATCTTTGACTTTTCACATCAAACCTGGTCAATACACACACTATAATTTTTGGGTTAAATAAATATAATCCAATTACCCCTCAAACTAAAAAAAATAAAAAAAAATACGAATACACTAAAGAATTACAAAGGCTGCATCAATGTTGTTGCATCTTTTGTAGATGAGTTTATAACAGTGTAGTTGCACAATTGTATAAATTACACACTACAATTATTAGGTTTGTCATATGCAATTGTAGGGCTGTCCAAAATGCTCGCGGTTAGGAGCTCGCTCGGAATTAGCTCAAAAAAAGCTCGCTCGATACGGTTCAGTTTGAGACGGAGCCGAGCTGGCTCGAATTGGTTAAAAAGTGAGCCTAGCTCGGCTCGTAACGAGCCGAGCTGGCTCGGTTTGACTCCAATAATTCTAATTTTTAATATACATAATTTTTATATGCATATAATATGCTATAAAAATGTTAAAAAAGATGGGGAGTATGTTACATATTTATTTTTTTGTTAGTAGTAGCATCTAACCAAGTTATTTTAATAAACCGTAGCATAATGAAGGTACTCAAGTTATCAAACTCAATAGTGCTTTTGATTTCAATGAGGTCAGTATTTAGGAGTTTAATCATACATCTATTACATATTTAGGGGTTAATTTGTATGGCTGATACTTATATTGTATTTCGTTGACATTTGCTACTTATTTTGTATTGTTGGAAATTTAGTGAAAATACTATTTTCACAAAATATGGGAAAATGATTTTTCCCTAACTTTGGACTAAAATATATATTTGAAACAAATGTTTATTTATATATTTCTTTGAGGGTTTATGTTCTATGTTGTGAGAGTTTCGCAACGAACCAAACCATGTCCAAAACGGAGCTAAGATAAATGAGATATCGATGCTTAAAGATTGGTGAAAAATGCACTTGATGCTGAAATGAAACAAAGTGGAACTTGTCCCACATAGGAGGAGTGATGATATCATGGGTGGTATATAAGGAGGAACACTCATTCCTACTTGTTTCATGGGAGCTCACACTATGGAACTCGCACACGCACGTGGCGTGGGCGCAATGTGGCGCTTTGATGGCGCACTTTGCACTTCGCATCACCGCGAGCCGCCTTAGTATTTTTGAACACAGGCTTGTGGTCCTTTGCATAGGACCAGTGGCAGGTGATGCGCGCGAGTACGAGCAGACAACCAGGTAGCGTCCTGGTCTGCGCGGATGTTTCCGCGCAGGTGCTCGAGTGACGTAAAACGTAAAAGACGTTTTTCGCAGTAGCGCGGACCAGCTTCCGCTGACGTAGAACGAGAATTACGTTGTGCGCATGCGCGCAGGTGGACGCGCGCGCGGAGTCTCCAGCTCTTCAGCAGCAACAGTCCAATCAAACAGTTTCGTTTGAAACTTTAAGAACGTAATAAATGCCATTGAAGACGTTCAATGACATTTATTTTTCGTTTTTAATGCTTTCTGAAACTGATTAAGCATTGGACTACTACAAATACCAAGGAGACCCTTGGTTGAAGATACACCTCAGACACATACTGTTCTGAACATTCACCTTTCTTCTTCTCCAGCAATCTGTTCTGTCTTCTTGCTATTTCAGGTACATCTTTTCGGGTCAGAGCCAACTCCAGCAGCACTCTTGCTGTTCCGGCTGTTGTACCCTGGGAAACAAAACGAGTTTTCGATAATAGACTCGGAATTTGTTTTAAGGGCCCCGTGTTCAACACGATCCTCAGCCTTTACATTTTTTCTGCTTCTACTTCTTTATTCTATTTTGTTTCTATAAGTTGTAATCGTATTTATTTCTGCATTCGTTTTCTTTATTTAGTTGTAATCGTAATACGAGCGGTTCCTACATGTATTTGGTTGAACTTGATTTTAGCTTGTAATGTATTAGGTTTAACTTATTATAAATGTGTTTTTGAACTATTGATAATATTTTAGACTATTAAATTTCGAAAGCCACTTTTCCTTTTTTTCTTTTTAAATTCGATCCGAGCCGAGCCGGCTCGGTTTATAAACAACCCGAACCTGAGTTTGACCTGGCTCAGCTCTGCTCAGCTCTACTCAGCTCATGAACACCCGTTGTTATGGTGATACATGAAACTTTGTTGTTTTTATGTTTTAACAACAGTTTTTTGTGGCCTTTTGTTTTTTGCGCTAGACATATTTTGCTACTGCAAATAAAGGGTTAGGCAAGTGTCTATCCACTAGATTAAGTTCATTTTTACATAATATTTCAATTTGGTTCAACTTTACAGATAATTGGAAGTGAACAGGCTTTTATTGGTTTAAACTAAAAGAACTTCAGGCTACTCGGTGAACGGACATCACACCGCCCCCATCCCCATTTTTTTGCCCCGTCTCCATCGCTACACCGCCCCTAGTTGGCGTCCCATGCCCCGTCCCACCCTCCCCCGTCTCCCCCGTTCTTGTCAAGACATATGGGACGGACCAATGGCAGCTTTTCTATTTTTTTTTTAAAATCCAACGGCTCCAAAGGTTGAGACATGGGGTTTTTCATGTCTGCACACCCCACCCATGTCTCAAGAAGGGTGAGACACCACCTTAGTGATGTGACAGCCTACGTGGCACTGAGACATGAGGTTTTTCATGTCTGCTTACCCAGTAGCCTCACTACACCCTGATGCAACTTAAAAGTCACACTTGCAGTCTTCCAAGAAAACTTGCAACACTATTCTCTGACAGGATTATGCTTCTTCCTGGTTTAATGTCATAGGAGTTCCCTGAGAAATAGAAAATTTTGGCTGTTCTGATTAAACTTAGCTGTAAAATGAAATAGCAGCAAGGGTAACGACTCGGCTTGAGTCGAGTTAACTGGGTTTTTGACAACACAAGCCTCAAGGTATTGAATCGTTATCAACAGAATCACAAATTGAAAATCACAAAATATGGCTAACGTCCAATTCGATTTATTCAAGAAAGTTAACACAAAAATTATATTACAATCCTTATACCCACATCATGGTATTGGACCTAACATACCGGTTTTCTATAAATCGAAAATTGATAGTGTTGTATGTTATCCAAAGTCCGTTATTCATATTTTAATATGCTAATTTAAGGGTTAAGAAAGAGGTAATGTGCATGCAGCCTCATAATTTTTTAGTAATTGTGGTAGCCATGTCTACACAAACATTACAAAGGTTTAGTTAGCACATAGCTTTTAAGGAAACTATTTGGACCAACTGCCAAACTGGCCGCGTCGGGCAGGTTTGGGTTACAGGTCAAAACGACTTCGAATCAGAATGGGTTTACACCAATACTGTATACAAACAAAATGAGTTCGGTCAATACGAGTTCGGGGCAAATAAGTTTGGATCATTAAGAAGAATATCAAATTATTTCAGCTCAATTCGGGGTTGGAGCAAAATTAATTGGCGTCAAAATGGGTCGTTCGAAAAAACTTTCAATTTGGTTGTGACGCCGTCGACGGCGTGGCGATAGCAATATCAACTTGATGATAACTTTGGGTTACAATCGATGTCCTGTTTATTTTTCTTAGTTACATGAAATTAGTGGATTTTGATTATTCATGAGATGAAAAAAAGAACACTCATTTTTTAAAACTAATTGGCTAAATTCACCTGGCACAAACTGAAAATTTAATTTTGCCCAAATGAACCCATTCTTTAGAGGATGGGTCAAGATTGACATGTATGACCAAGATCAAAGTTACCATCATCAACTAATGGTATAATGTTATGTCTTTTCATCAGAGGATGTTATTTGCTCTTACAATTCTACTTTGAATGCTTAGGCATACTGTCTTATAAATCATTGATATAGTAGCGGGGTTGCTTAGAACTTTTAGTTGTGGGCTCCATGGAGAATGGAAATATGGGACCATGCTATCATATTATCATATATTTATTTCTTTTATCAAATGTTTTTTGTAAGTGTTTCCATGTGCGGTCATTGCTACCAAAATGTATGCTTGATGGCTTTTCTTGAACAAGGTTTCCCAGTTTGAGTTTTCAATTGGGCTTTCATACATGGTAAGGTGCAACATTTGTTACCAGTTTCGATGCATTTCAGTACTGACTGGCCGAACTTATACTGTTATCGATATATTGAATCCCGGCCGCAACGCATCGATATATTGAATCCCGGCCGCAACGCGCGGGTGGGAAACCACTAGTTATAATAAAATTACTATATGTGTAATGAAACAAAAGTGAAAGCAGAGAGAATTTCTATTGGGTAACATGGCATAATACACACTAAAATATTACTATATGTGTAATCTAAACTTTCATTCATTGGCCGGCAATAATTTTTACTTCAAAAATTCTTAATAACGATCCCAACTTTCAATGTATTGGCCGACAATGAACCTTTGTTAACTGAGAACTAACTCAGTACGTGGACGCTAACGTGGCATGCTCACACTGACGTAGATGATGACGTGGCATGCCAACAGTGACATGGATGATGACGTGGACGTTGACATGGCATGCCACATCATCATCCACGTCGGATTATTGTCGGCCAATACGTTGAAAGTTGGGATCGTTGTGGGGAATTTTTGAAGTACAAATTATTGTCGGCCAATGGGTGAAAGTTTGAATTATTAAAATCCAATACCCCAGATTTTAAAGCTGTATATGAGGGTTCTAAATGAGACGAGCTACTAGAAATTAGCATAAAAAAGCTTAAAACAAGTGGAGCTTAAGAACGTTCGAGTTTGAGCCAATTCCAAGCCTGAGGTCAAAGATAAATTTGTTTATTAAATGAGCCTAGGCCCGGGCTTCACTTAGGGAGGGGGCTACCCTAAGGCCTAAGGTATCCTAGTGTAGCATCAATCATATGTTGTTATATCAGATTTGCCAAAAATTACCCTAAAGGTACCCTGAAACATAACAAATTGTTGTTTTTTGTTTTATTTATTAAACAAATATGGTATACATTTAAACTACATGCATATAAAAATTTAATTAAAATTATAACTTATATACTATAATCTTTATAGAATTTTATTATTATTATTTAACTCGTGAATATATCGGGTGTACACCCGAGTCTCTAACCTAGTTATCATATTATTGGGTTTACATTTATTTGAAAGGCAATTTGACAGAAAACTGTGGTATAGAACTAAAATGTGCATAAAGGGTTAGTATTGAAGTTTGCTCTACTGTAGATTAGTTTATCTTTGTGTTCATTTGCTTATCCCATACATGCGCAAATCTTGATTATTACTTTGATATTGCAGCTGTCAAAAGAGTGCAAAATCGCCGGTCTATTTTATTGTTGTCAAACGATGTCTTTTGTTACAGTAGTTTACACTAGAGTAATTACGTAATTACTCTACACCCAATTTTTGTTTTTTGTCCAATTTTTGTTTTTTGTTTTAGATTTCAGTACTATAGTACATGTTTAACAATATGGAAAAAAATTCAAAAATAAAAAATAAAAAAAAATACATTCCTTTACTTATCACGTGAAGGGCTATTTGTAGGATAAGAACCATTTGTGGTTTAAATGATAACTCATAAATTTCGTGAGAATCATGAAAACTCAATCAAAAATCAAATTGGTTGAACAATTAACATGTAACTTATTTAAGCAAAACATATCGAAATTTGACAACACAAAATAGTACATATAATACATAAACATGTTATAACTAAGTAGATTGAGTAATCACATATGCATAATATATTTGATACAACACACTCTGAAACAAATGATAAGCAATCTAAAGTTTGTGTAGAATCAGGTGAGCTCCAAACTGAGGTTGCAGAGAAAGTACAGTCTGCGGAGCATGTGAATACGACGGAGATAAGTCAAAAGAAAAGCGTTGAAGAATCATGGCCAGTGCCATTTTCATTTCTAGCATTGCAAAATTCTGGCCAATGCATATACGTGGGCCAGTTCCAAACGGGAGATACAAAACTTGCCCCTGCTTCGTTGCCTTTGAAACACCTTCAGAAAATCTCTGGGGATTAAACTCGCTCGCATCTTCACCCCATGTCTTTTTGTCATGGTGAAAAAGCAAGTTGTTTAATTGGATGATGGTTCCTGCCGGCAAAGTTAAGTTACCTAGTTTAACTTCTTCATGTATGAGTCGTCTTGTTGTCGTAGCTACCGGGTATAGTCTATGAACCTCATTCAAGATCATGTTTAGCTGCATGGATATTTATGATACATAATTAAATAATAAGAAGTTCAACTAGTTCAACAATGAGTAGGTAGATATATATGAGGGATTTATATAACATGTGTAATATCTAACTTACAATTTTTAGCTGATTCAACCCATGAATATCTGGCCTTTTGTCTCCAAATACATGTAATATTTCTTCTCTTGCACGTGTTTGCCAATCCTTGTGATGGCTTAGTAAAATCATAGTCCAAATAAGTGCATATGCGGTGGTATCCTGACCGGCAAAATAGAAAAGCTTGCATTCTTCAAATATATCCTCATTGCTTAGTCCGAAATTTTTATTCCCACCCTCTTTAATTTCTTTGTTGTTAGACTCCAAAAGCATGCCTAAAAGGTCATCCTTGCTTGTAATTTCCCCAGACTTCATCGCAGCCACTCGTTTATCAATAATGCTATATATTATAGCCCTCACCTCTTGTGCAATCTCTTTTATTCTCTTGTTGTTTCTTGTTGGTAAAAATCTGTTGAATTCTATTTAATTAGTAGTCATACTTTTCATTTAATATTATTACCAACACTTGAAACAATGGTTTACCTTGATCCTGGTACATAAAGTGACTTGTCAATCTTGTCCATCATCTCGGCTTGTTCTTTTTGAAGTTCAAATATCTTTCCTCCCTCTTTAAAACTACTACCAAAAGCTGTACGTGAAATTACATCAGCTGAAAAAGAAGAAAAATAGGGCACTATATCCACTTCACAAGAGTTTTCTCCGGTCATTAGTTCTTCCCATTTGTCCATCATTTCGCTACATGTCTCATAAAATGAGGGTTCCATATGCTGAAAAACAAAAGACAAAATACAAAATTGTTACTACTTATTACTATCCCTCTAAATGATATTGGCTTCATGTACGTTCAAATAAGTGAAATGTACCTTGAGCTTCTCGACATGAAATGCGGGATTGATGATTTTTCTATGTTTAGCCCATTCATCACCCTCCGCAAAGAATAAGCCAGTTGCTAGCGATTTTCTTAACGGATTACCTGTCACCTTTAGATATTTTCTGTAGTTTACCATAGCCTCTCGTACCAAAGTCGGTTCAGTTACATGTACCACAGGCGTCGTCCCTATCCATGTAAAAAAGTTGTTACCTGCGTAAATAACACAAAAGACCAACAATTACAAAATATAAAACATGTATAAACAAATTAAGAAAAATAGAAGCATATATATATATATATAAATATACCATGACTAGAGACCCAGGATTTGTAGAAAAAGGGCATGACCCTAGAAGAGATATCGTGTGACAGATTCATGGGTTTAGATGTGACTTCGTTTTGCATCTGCTCCATTTCTTTCACATCTCCGAAAAAGAACTTATATGGGCTACCCTTGAGCCCTTGATCTCTTAGAAACTGCTCGATCTTCTTCGGTTTAAACCACAACCAGTTTGAAATTCTCCATATTATATAAAGCACCAAGATTGTTGCTACTTCAGGAACACCAAAAACTTCAGTTATCTGCATGGCTTTTGTGTGGTAGAAAAGGCTGTGATCTTTAAACTTATGATATTGATGATAAGAAAGAATCACAAGGGTGTGATTTATAGATGGTGTAATTTTCAGGTAACCACCTTATGGTTTGAGTATTTGATGCTTATGATCCTTGTGTGTTTTATTGTTACCATGGGAAGTCATCCATGTAACATAGAGTGGTGCCGTATGGGCGGTATAATTCAAAGTCTTATGATGAATTGAAATATGTGAATAAAAACTATTAAACACAGCCACACAAAATATCGTCGACATATGCATATATGATTTATATAATTCCATCAAAATAGTTTTTACACATTGAATAAGAAGAAATCACACATATTCATAATTTTTTAATTAGTTTTCTAATTTCTGTGAAAAACTAACAATAACAACACCCAATTCACCATACTTCTACGCACAGGGATAAAGAGGTTGCTAGCTTCTAGAGAGATCGTCAGCTCAAAACACACAACCAACCAAAAAAAAAAACATGGGGTAAATATGCACACACAAAACTACCCATAACAACATAGATACTAAAAGAGTGTATTGTAAGAAGAGACAAATATAACATCATAAAAAGCCTATAAACAAACATATAAGAAGACAAACAAAAGCAAATTCCACAAAACGTGGAGGCAAAAGTAGGACCCTACGACACACTTAAAATGCATTTGCACCATATCCTAAAAATCTTTAATCTTAATCATACATAAACTTTTATCATGGACCGTGTTCTCAAATTGGGCAACCACAGTAAATCTTGTCTAATCCGCTCGTCCTAAGTCAATTTTGGACTGCCTCGACTCTTCCCCCTTGCAAGTGAGGCTTTCTACCCCTCTAGCTTGCTTAGTCAACTGTCTTCTCTTCAGTCTTCACATGCCCAGACCATCTCAATCTCTCCTCATTTATCTTATCCGAGATACTAGCTATCCAATCTAACTTTAAAAACCTCATTTATTATCATGTCTAACCATGCGTGCCTGTACATCCACCTCATCTCAGCTTCTTCCGTGTTTGAATTTTCTTGATTGCCCAACAGTCGGACCGATATAACATAACAGGTCTAATTGCTACTCTATATAACTCCCTGTTAAGTTTAGTTGAAAACCTTCTGTCGCACAAAACCCCAATAGCTGCTCTCCATCCACACCATCCAACCTGGATGCGGTCGGCTACCCCATTATTTAACTCTCCATTCCCTTGTACAAACGATCCTAAGTGCTTATACTTAGTTACCTGCGAAACCACTTGGCCCTTAGTGGCACAATGGCGATATATATATATATATATATATATAGGGTAAGGTTATAGAGAAAACCTCAAATATTTGAGGAAACTCTATAAACCTTACCACAACCATTGATCAAGCATGATCAATGGTTGTAATTCATGGTCCCACCTTTTTATTATAATAATACACATTTATTAGTATTATAATAGAAAAAGGGTAGTTTTGGAATTTGGCTATTGCATTTGGGTTGGAAAGTCTTCATGACAGTAACCATCATGTCATCCCTCCCCCTTCTCTCTCTTTCTCTCTCTTTCTCTCTCTCTCTCTCTATCACAAAACCCATTCTCTGTAATCTCCACATTCACCATTATCTATCTCTTACCACCATAGCACCATCTAATCACCACCATACAAATTGATTCCTATATCTAAGTATCCAGATCGAATCATAGAAAGAACCCACCATTGCTATTACCATAGATTGAGACAAAGCAACATAATGAGATCATTCACATGGAGCCTATTGTCGAATAGTAGCCTGAAATCTCATCGTTCATCTTCAAGGTATGTTGTTTCTGGGTTATTGCTTTGTTTCATCGTTTTGTGTGTCACACAAGCTTCATAATTCAATATCAAAACTTACTTCCATCTATAAACAAGCTTCATAATCATCACTTCATCCCTATCATCTCTGTTGAACAACGATTGCACAATCGAACCCTGGAAGAGGATCAAGCTAATCGTGGCAGGTATGTTTTGGGGGTTCGGGTGTAGGATTATGGTGTTACTAGTCCAGATCTGAGAGGATATGGTGTTACTGATCGAGATCTGAGATGGGAATAAATGTACAGTGGTAAATATATATATATATATATATATATATATATATAACAAATTTTCTAATTATTTTAGTGTGATATATAGATATTATAGATTGTAAGCTTGTAACTTCTGTTTTTTCAAAACACTAAATAGATGGCATCACATGTTAAGGTGGTGTTAACCATGGTTTTGAAAACCGGACCGGACCGGCCGGTCGGACCGGTCGGACCGGGTCCGCTCCCGAAGCCGGTCCGGTTCTAGGTATTGGATCGCTTCTGCATCGACCCGGCCGGTTGGACCAGTGGCCGGCGATTGGACCGGAAAACCGGTAAAATGAAGTGGTCGGGCCGGCCTTCCAGCCAGCGACGGGGCGTTCTTCTTCTTCTTCGTGTGTGCTCCCTTCTTGATAATCTAAGCCTACTTTTGGTGGTTCAAGAGCCAAGTTTGGAGATCTAAAGAGACTTTTGTTGGTTGATATTTTTTTCCGGCTTTCCTGCTACGAGGGTTGATGTCGGAGTATTGTTTTTTTGGAGAAGATGTGAAAGTAATAATATTTTGGTTAGAGGATTTAAACTTTAAAGTCAAATTCATCAATACCAATAAAAGTAATCAATGGAGTTGTCTGTAAAAGGAGATATATGTAATCAATGAGTTGTCAGTTTACTATTTTAAAAAAGGGATAATATAAATGAAGATTTAACCTTTCTACATTCCTTATAAATAAAAATTGTATAAAGCGTGCACTAGATGTTCTAGATTATATGTTTACTAAATTTAAAAGATACTACTTATTAAAGAGTATAATAAATTAATAATATTACGTTATCCGGTTCTTAAATCCGGTCCGACCGATCTGACCGGTCCGACCAGTGAACCGGTAAGAAGACCGGTTCGACATCCGGTCCGGTTTTAAAAACATTGGTGTTAACTTCTATATTTACTAAGCATCATAAAATGACAAAAGATCGTTTTGGACTTTTGTTTGTGCTATAAATTTGGTTTCCTTGTCGCAGCATTTAGTGCACACTATAAAGTTAGTGGACCAAGCTGTAACTTTGGAATCAACTTTTTTAATTGGTTAAATATTGTTTATTCACGTTTTGACTATAAATGTTATTATACATAATTGAATAAAAAAATATTAAGTCGTGATCAACTAATCGCGATAAAATCAACGAACACAATATCTCGTCATCGAGATTTAAAGCGGAAAAATAATATTATAATAAAATTAGGAGGCAATACGATGGAATTAATTCAGTACTGAAGGTCAACATCTACAGACTTTATCCCCCAAAATTTAATATTGTAGGTAAGATGATAAAAACATGTCAACTTTTAAACTAAAACGAAAAAGTTCTTCCCAAAAGTACAACATTCAAATTTACATTATTGATATTAAGATTAAACTCATAAACTATCATCATCAGCTTTTTTGATAATATAATATTAGTAGTAGTATTAAGAATTAATTACCTAATAACTCCCGTGATTTAGCAAGGGTAACAACTTTTGAGACTAACTTTAAAAAAAATATTTATATGTTTGAAACATATGTTATCCATTTGTAAGATAATTGAGTTTTAACATTAATTAAGGATGACAGGTCAAAGGGGGTGTATTCAGTTTGTTACTTGAGAAATGTGTTTGGCTCAGAAAGGTGAGGGTTGCAACAATTTTAGGGGTTTTTTTTTTTTGGCAATTTTGGCGTCAGTAAATGTTGAGTCTATAAGATATTTGATTAGGTAAGAGATTCTAAACCAGTAAGCTAATCTGACTTGGCTCAGCCTGACTAGTTTATGATGGAGGAGGTGTTGGTGGGTCATGGAGGTGGGGCGTGAGTAGACGGCTAAGGGTTATGAACGGAAGTGAATGCATGAGGAGGTAAAATTTTCATTTAAATTATTTTAAAACTTAATAGGTAAGAGGCTTATTGACTAATGAAATGTTCTATTATTAAATCAAATATACTTAACACTAATTGATTCAGATGCAGCTTTTTAATATCATCATTAAAAAGCTACAAAACAACTTCTTAGTAAACGATGATATTGCATGTAGGAGGCGTTTATTATTTAATATTATTTGTTTTTTTATTTATTTTTAATAAAAGTGGTATATTTA
Source organism: Ambrosia artemisiifolia (assembly GCA_032199755.1). Lineage (NCBI taxonomy): Eukaryota > Viridiplantae > Streptophyta > Magnoliopsida > Asterales > Asteraceae > Ambrosia > Ambrosia artemisiifolia. The sequence goes on along the minus strand of CM063518.1, from coordinate 10,921,476 downwards.
TCAATTTACAAATGGCTAAATAAAGTTTGGATGGAAGTTCAGTTCAAATATCTTAGAAATCAAAAGTTAGGATATTTCAAGCATATAGCCAAGAGGTGATACTTATCACTATTTGTATACGTTGAATGAGTGGTGGAAAAGAGCTGGACCCCTAACCCAAACATGTTCTAGAAGACTAATGATGTGTCTTTCATAGGTAGCACGTGTTGTAGTTGGCTTTCTACGCTATCTTTTTTGTTATTAGTATTGCTATTAAATAAAATAACAAGGTAGCAAATTTGTATTTTGCATACGGTGAAAGGTTTGGCCCTCTCATCCAAATGTTCTAGAAGATTTTGTCTCGAGATCTCGTGGTTCTGGTCCTTTCTCTATGACTTCGTGTTGTGTTTGGGTTTTTCTTTCTGATTTTCGTTTTATATTATTAAATTACACACAAAGAGAATGTTGTTGATTTTGTATTTTGTGTTAGTTATCTTTTATGTGTGTGTTCGATATAAATTAATTTTAAAACCGGACTATTAAACATGCGAACGTAACCCACTTACATTAACATATTTAGAAGTTAGAACATACCAAGTAAAATGCAGATAATATTTCTGTAATATATAAAAAAGGTAAACAGAACTAATTAAGGTTACCAGCTACTTATTATTCTTTTTGAATGGCATTGCCAAATCAGGTTCAGTTATATGCTCTTCGTAGCCGAGGTATATATGTCCAATCTCATATGGCTACCCGCTATTTATTTTTTACTTTATATCACATGAATTGATTTCAAATCACAACTAATAAATTATATTTGAATTTAAACTAGTGGGATTTTCCGTACTATACGGTGAGCTTTCATTTGGTATAGCAATGGACACGTGCTTTACATCAATCAAAAACCATAACATATACTGGTAATGTTGTTTTGACGATATTTGTCATGGTACCATATAGAACTAATATGCGATATAACTTACGATACAGAAGTACTCTATTGCGAGTACAACTCCGTATTTACGAAATTTATGTAGGAACACCGAGAAAAGTATAAAAAAGAATATGTGTATTGGTACCACTGTTCGTATGTGATGCGTGTGAATGACGAGTTAGGATCAAATACACAGTAAAAGAAAAATAAGAAGTCGTAGGAAAGGTATCAAATAGACTTCGATTGAACTTATTAAAGTGACATTGGAACCGTCTCGTCGAACCCTACGATCTTAGTTTTTAGGTTTCGCTTTTTTGGAGTTTTAGCTTGTAGTTTTTAGAATTTACGTGATATCATTGTGTCTTTTTTGTAGTATTGTGTCTTTTTTTTATTTTCATCATCGTGTCATTTTTGTGATTCATTGTGTCTTTTTTCTTCAGCATTGTGTTATATTTTCCATCGTTGTCTTATATTTGTGGCTCATTGTGTCATATTTCATGATTTATTATGTTTTTTTATACCTTTCTCACCTTTCTCATTTTTATTACACTGTGTAGAATAACCTGCCCCACTATACTAATTAAACAGGTTTTAAATTTATAAAAATAGAAAATACCAAAAACCAAACTAGACACATGTAGGCAAGTGTACCTAATGTATACACAATGAAGACATATAATATCATTAAGAACCAGGTATTGAACCTTAACACGAGGACTCTAATAATCAATCGTCCGTCAATATTTAACTGATGTAAAAGCGATTTGTTTTAAGAAACTAATGATTGAAAACAGGAAATTAAAGTGCGGACATGTTGTGGATTTAGAAAAAGAGATTTAACCATTTTAAACTTCGACTCCTGTTGAATATATTGTTTTAATTAGTTATGAATATTGTTTAATTTGTTAGTTAAAACAGTGTGTGAAGTCCTTGTATGGGCTTATAGCTTATAGTAATGTAAGGATACCGACCACGCCCGAGAAGATTAACATGGACCATTGCAACACCCTATTTAAATCCCACATCCACGTAATCAAAAGACGCCTTGGTTTATAAGTAATCCAATGCATCTTAAATCACCAATGTATTTTGGGATTAGTTAGCTATGAGCACATGAAAACTTCACAGTTAAGTGTGTTCAACTGGGAGCAATACCAGGATGAGTGACCTCATGGAAAGTCTCCGCCAGGCGAACAAAATACAAAGTCGTGAGTAACCCATCGGGGGCAAAATGGACAATATTGGTGGTGCGATGGACAAGATGTTACAACTAAGGTCATGTACAAGTCTCATATAGGCTTATAGATGTGGTACATATTATATAATATGCGTAGTACCGTATTGTATCATATCATATCATATCTATTAGTCTCGTATAATATAGGTCACGTATAGGCATATACGTGCAGTATAGGTCCTGTATAGGGTTATAGATGTAGTATAAGTAAAGTATATCAAAGTATATGTGTAGTAATGTATAGTATCATATGGTATCATACAATATCTTATAGTGTCATATCTTATAGTCTAGTATAGTATATGTGTTTTGGGAATCCCGATATCTGTTTAACTTTATAAAATCTTATTTTATATATTAAATATAAATTATACACATGGTTTTCCAAAACCGAGCAACATTTTATGGTTGTCTAAATTAGTCTCTGATCGTTGCTCGATTGGACAAATTTGCGCTAAAAAATGCTCTTTCGGTTTTTGGCTCGATTGTAAACGAGCCACTCAGCTTGGTTCGGTTTGTAAATGAGTCAAGCACGAGCAAAGGTCCGATCGGAGCTCTGGTTCGGCTGGAAAGAAGGTTGTATCGAATTAGAATGTTTCCATGCATTTAATTAGGTCAAAACCTATTTTTTTGCCAACTTAAGGGTCTTTCGCGGTACGTGGAGCATGCCTGACTCATCCTTCGTGTGCCACAAAACGACAAAATAGTTGTGGCAGATTTTCTTCTCTTTCACGCTATGCAAAAGATTATTGCCTCATCCTTCGCGATACATGAAGGACCAAAAGCCTGGTTTTCTTTAGTTTTCACACCGGTTTCCATCGTGTGCTCATATCTTCTTTATTTAAGCTCGTTTCCATCCATTTAACCTAAAAATACCTTCAACATGATCATCTAATAAGTGCAAGCTAAAACTAGCTAAAAACACAACACAAATAACTAAAATATGTACAAAAACTATCAAATAACATGAAGAGTTTAACAACACATCAAGTAGAAGAGCACCTCTGAATCTAGCATAAAGCCTTTTACCCATTAAGTTTCACAATGATACCAAATGAAATCTTTACCCCCTTGTTCTTTCACCTGAGCTGGCCACTCACGCACCACCTCCTCAACCCACTACCACTCCCTACACCACCACACTAACATACTCTTACTGGTTCAGATTACTCAATTAGATCTCTTACTAGCTCAGCACTTGATGGCACAAGAGTTGCTAAACAATCCCTAAGTTTAGACGGTTGAGAGAGAAAAGTCAGATCTCCGAACCTCATTTTGATCCAAATGTTTTTGTCCACCTCGGATTTATATATGGGAATCTGTTTTGCCTTTTGACGCCTGACAAATAGAAGAAAAAAATTGAGATTTTAGCACACTATATTATAATGGTTATGTTGTAGTCATGGATTTTTTTGTTACCTAGATCCCATAGTGGTTCTACTTTTAAAAGCGGAATATAACTTTTGATTTTTCTAACGTGAGGCTAATATACATATATATATAGTGTGGTTCAAATAAGAACTTACAAATTTGTGAGAACCATGAGAACTCGATTAGTCGCACCATTAACATGTAACTTATTTGAGAACAACTATCGAAGATTGAGTAAAATACCCAATAATGCAGATAATACATGATATACATGTTACAATTAAGTAGACGGAGTAATCACATATGGATAATATATTTGATATAACACACTCTCTAAAGTTTTGGTAGGAGGTGAGCCCCAAACTGAGGTTTGCAGAGAAAGTATACTTTGCGAAGCATTTAAATATGACGAAGATAAGTCGAAAGAAAAGCATTCTATAGTGCTAGTCTTATTCTAGCATTGCCAAATTCAGTCCTATGTATATATGTGGGCCACTGCAAAACGAGAGATACAAGGCTTAACCTTGATTCGTCGTCTTTGAAACACCTTCAAAATCTCTGGGGATTAAACTCGTTCCCATCTTCACCCCATGTGTTTTTGTCATGGAGTTATAAAAGCATTCTGTTTAATTAGATGTGTGTTTAATTGGACGAGGGTTCATGCCGGTAAATTTAAGTAATTAGCTTAGCTTCTTCATGTGTGAGTCATGTTAGTACACTATTAGTCATCTTGCTATTGGATATAGTCAATGAACCTCATTTAAGATCATTTCATCTGGATAGATATTTAAAATACATAAATCAATTGGACATAGTGTATGAATCTCATTTAAGATCATTTCATCTGGATAGATATTTAAGATACATAAATAAACATCATTTCATCTAGATAGATAAATAAGATACACATAAATAAACAATAAGAATTGTCCACCTTGGATTTAGATCTGGAAGTTTGCTTTGACGCGTAAGGAAGAGAACAAAACAATGAATATTTTAGCATTATAATGTTTATGTTGTATTAGTTGATTTTTTAATCACCCAAATCCCATAGCGGTTCTCATTTTCGAAAGCGGAATATAAAATTTTCATGGTTTTAGTGTGAAGCGAATATGTGTGTGTATATATATATATATAGTGTGTGGTTTGAATGATAACTCATAAATTTCATAAGAACCATGAGAACTCAATTAAAAATCAAATTGGTCGAGCAATTAACATGTAACTTATTTGAGCAAAACATATTGAAATTTGACTACAACACACAATAGTACAGATCTTACATACACATGTTATAACTAAGTAGATTGAGCAATCACATATGCATAATATATTTGATACAACACACTCTGAAACAAATGATAAGCATCCTAAAGTTTGTGTAGAATCAGGTGAGCTCCAAACTGAGGTTGCATAGTAAGTATACTTTGCGGAGCATGTGAATACGACGGAGATAAGTCAAAAGAAAAGCGTTGAAGAATCATGGCTAGTGCCATTTTCATTTCAAGCATTGCAAAATTTTGGTCAATGCATATACGTGGGCCAGTTCCAAACGGGAAATACAAGGCTTGCCCCTGCTTCGTCGCCTTTGAAACACCTTCAAAAAATCTTTGGGGATTAAACTCGCTCGCATCTTCACCCCATGTCTTTTTGTCATGGTGAAAAAACATGTTGTTTAAATGGATCATGGTTCCTGCCGGCAAAGTCAAGTTACCTAGTTTAACTTCTTCATGTATGAGTCGTCTTATTACTGTAGCTACTGGGTATAGTCTAAGAACCTCATTCAAGATCATGTTCATCTGCATGGATATTTATGATACATAAATAAAGAATAAGAAGTTCAACTAGTTCAACAATGAGTTAGGTAGATATGTATGAGGGATCTATATAAAATGCGTAGTATCTAACTTACAATTTTTAGCTGATTCAACCCATGAATATCTGGCCTTCTGTCTCCAAATACATGTAATATTTCTTCTCTTGCACGTGTTTGCCAATCCTTGTGTTGGCTTAGTAAAATCATAGTCCAAACAAGGGCATTTCCGGTGGTATCCTGGCCGGCAAAATAGAAAAGCTTGCATTCTTCAAATATTTCCTCATTGCTTAATCCAAAATTTTTATTCCCACCCTCTTTAATTTCTTTGTTGTTAGAATCCAAAAGCATGCCCAAAAGGTCATCCTTGCTTGTGATTTCCCCGGATTTCATCGCAGCCACTCGTTTATCAATAATGCTATATATTATAGCCTTCACCTCCCGTGCAATCTCTTTTATTCTCTTGTTGGTTTTTGTTGGTAAAAATCTGTTGAATTTTATTTAATTAGTAGTCATATTTTTGCATTTAATGTTGTTACCACTTACCAATAGTTGAAAAAATGGTTTACCTTGATCCTGGTATATAAAGTGACTTGTCAATCTTTTCCATCATCTCCGCTTGTTCTTTTTGAAGTTCAAATATCTTTCTTCCCTCATTAAAACTACTACCGAATGCTGTACGTGAAATTACATCACCTGAAAAAGAATAAAAAAAGGGCCACACATCCACTTCACAAGAGCTTTTTCCGGCCATTAGTTCTTCCCATTTGTCCATCATTTCACTACATGTCTCATAAAATGAGGGTTCCATATGCTGAAAATAAAAAACAAAATACAAAATTGTTACTACATTTTACCATCCCCCTAAATGATGTTGGCTTTATGTTCAAATTATAAGTGAAATGTACCTTGAGCTTCTCGACGTGGAAAGCGGGATTGATGATTTTTCTATGTTTAGCCCATCGATCACCCTCTGCTGAGAATAAACCAGTTGCTAGCAATCTTCTTAATGGATTACCTGTCACCTTTAGATATTTTCTATAGTTTACCAAAACCTCTCGTACCAAAGTCGGTTCAGTTACATTTACCACAGGCGTTGTCCCTATCCATGTAAAGAAGTTGTTACCTGCATAAATAACACAAAAGACCAAACAATTAGAAAATATATAACACATATAAACAAATTAAGAGAATTAGAAGCATATATATATATATATATATAGGGGATGGATTAAGGGGAAACCCCTTCTTCATAAAAAACCCCTTAAACTCTATCATGACCATTGATCAAAGTTGATCAATGGTCCTTGATTAATTGATTTTAATAATACAAACCAACTCTCATTTGTGTGGCTATAAATGATATGAAGGGTATTTGAGTCATTAACGACAATCAAACCACTTGTCTGTGTAACTGACATGCATATCATGTCAACCCTCTCTCTTTCTCTCGTTCAAAACAATTTCAAATACAGAATGGCACACACTCTCTCTCTAAACAATTTCCCCCTTTCTATTATCAACAATCCATCATCAAAACTTTCTTCCCTCGTTTCAAAACCAGAAAGCAAGAAAGGAAGATGACTTCCTTTAGCCTGTCTCCACTATGGTGGCGACGACGACGGAAAAGCAAGAAGGCTTCCCACAAGAAATCATCAAAAAGGTGTGTAGATCCTTAATAGTATCTCAGGATTGTTAGGTTTTGTTAGTGTGAATCTTATATTATCACATATTGTTACATCATTACAGTATATGATTAAATTTTTCCAGGAAAAAAAACGGTTCTGATCATAGTGTAGTTGTTGTGTCTGATGATTCTACACATGAAAAGGGTGTTTTAAAGGATCCTGGCCCCTCTCAGTCTCCACTTACACAAACAAAACGTACATTAGGTATGAAAAACAAAATTTTGCAAAAAAAAAAATAGATCCTTTGAAAAATGTTATAATCTGACTTTGTTTTTTGTTGTTGTTTGGAAGAGTATGATTCTGACACACCGTTAAGTGCATTAAAGAGGAAAAAGAAAGGTAATATATATTTGTTTGCTTTTGTGGTATGTATGTTGAGGGGTATGTTGATTAATGAAAATGCTTGCTGTTACCTTGGTTGATGTGTTTAAAGGGAGCATTGCAAAGGAAACAGAAGGGGCAACAGATGCTAGTACATCTAGAAAGGATAAAGGTGTGTTTTGTTTTATTGCATATGAATACATTGTATTATGTGGTCCTACATTTGTTATGTTGGTTGATTAAGACATCTGTTTGTGTGTAGGCAAAAAAAAAGTAATTGTGACCAGCAGCAAGACCCCTCGAAAAAAGACGAAAGGTACTTGTCGCTTTGTATATGATAACGTGTGTTAGCCAGTGCCTGCCCTGCGTAATCTGACTGGGTCATCGACGTCTTGCAGGTACAGAGAGGGCAACTGATACAAAGACTACGAGTGGGTCAGTTAGGGTAACACGGTCTGGGTCGAGGGTAGTTGAGCGTGCCACACCAGCAGTTGTGAAGAAAAATGCGACCAGGGAGGCGAGGTCACGTACCGCTGGTAAGCGTAAAAGGGTTGAAAATGTGGAGACGCAGGTTGTTGAACCCGGAAAACAACGTAAAAGGTCCAAAAAGAATGAATGGAATGGAATACGGACTAGGTCATCGCCTATTCAATTTGCTAGGTGCGTGGAAGTGTTAAGTGAAGAACAACGAATGGTTGTGAAGGAGTTGGGTTTTGGTAAGTTGTTAAACTTTAAGATGGACGGTATACCAGCCAAGTTGGGCCATTATGTGGTTGATAATTTCAACCCTGATACACTAGAGATGACTTTCCCATGTGGTAGTATTATCGTTGATGAAAAAGTGGTAGAGAAGATACTTGGCATTCCACGTGGAGGGGTTCCATTCAACTCACATGACCGGTTGCCAAAGTACGACGAAGCAGTAGCTAAGTGGCGCAAGAGGTACCCAGAGAACAAGTACGTTACGCCAAAACAGATGGTGGATATGATTCAGAATGAGTCTGAAGGAGCTGATAGCTTTGACTTCCGTCTAGATTTTCTGATGTGCTTCTATGCTGTGATGATTGAATGCCACAAACAAGGTAGTTTGAAGGATTCAACAATTGAGTATCTGAGGGATAATATGGATTTTGCAAAGGTCGATTGGTGTGGCATCTTAGTGGAGAGGCTTAGGACTTGCAAAAATGGATGGAATAGAGATTCCCAACAGACACCATTTGCTGGGCCCCTCGCATTGCTGACGGTAACATTGTTGATTAAAAAAACTTGCAAACTGATTTTACATTTTGTGTGTTTATAACATGTGTTAGTACAGTGACTAACATCTGTTAACCTGCAGCTTGTGTATGTGGATTGTGTTTCATGCGAAGGGATTGACGTTGATGAATCTGTATATCCAATTACATTCTGGAATTTCCAACGGCTGAGAGAAAGGGAAAAGTTAGATATAAAAAATGGTGGGTTTGGAACAGGTAGCTTCATGGGTTTGTCGGAGTGTGAAAACGTTCAAAGTGGAACAGCCGAACCGAGCATTCAGGTGTTTAGACCTTCTTTACATAAAAAAGTGTTCTTATTATATGATCTTATTGATAAGAAATCATGCTTTGGTTTTATATTTTATGCCCCCTTCCATCGGCTTCACAGGAAAAAGTGTTGGCAGTTGATAAGCTAGTAGATCTTATGTTGAAGACAAAGAAACGTGTTGAGACAGAAATTGGCAAGTTATATGATCAGCATGCAGACCGGGCAGATGTGATTGCAGTCAAAGGGAAGTATGAGAGCGTGATAGAGGAGTTACCTAAGTGGAAGAATAAAGAAGTTGGAGGTCGCGATACGGTATCAGGCACCATAGCAGGCGTACTGGGAGACTTGCAAATAATGCCGGAAGATAATGATGGCGTAAAACATTCTGCAGCGGACCTTCATACAGATCAAGGGGTTACATCAGACAAAGCTGGTAAGCGGCTGCGAGTTCGATTAACATTGACATTAAAAATAACATAGTCTGATGTTTGTGCATGGCGTTACAAAAAATACAGGTGCTGGAATAGAACTTGACGTTGGTGCTGGACTAGATGAGTTAAGCACAGGGACGGAAATTTCGCCATTAACAACCCCTATGCAGGCTCGTAAGAAAACTTTGCTGGGCAATGACGACGTTAGTGATGCTAGTCCAGTGGACAGCCAATACCGAAAGATCCTTCACAATGCTGAGAAGAACAAGTTGGTTGACAAAGATCTTGATACTGATAAGGCAGTGCGCGGTGGGACGAGGTGTGAGGAAGTGGACCCTGAGGTACCCATTGCCGATGTTCGCAGCAAGGGTAGTGGTAAGTTGTCGTATTTATATGTAGCGCCCTTGTATCGATTTAAAAAATACACATGTTACTCACATTTGTCAAATAAAATAGGCGAAGTGTCCGTTGTGAATGAAACGACTAGTGATAAGGTGGGCATGGATACGGTACAGGAACGTGCACAGCCGGGGGTGTAAGCCAGAGAGCTAAGGAATAAGAAAGCCGGGGCAAGTGATGTTGCATTAATGGAGGAAGCAAGGAAGGAAGTTCAAGAACAGTTGGGACTGTTTTAATATTATAAGTTGATTGGTAGCTAACATGTGTTAAAACTGGAGTAGTTATAAAAAATGATTCTGAGTGTAAAAACCGAACGCATGACGTGTATTTTTTTTTTAAGTAGGTAAGGTGTTGGAAGACGACAAGGCTGCTGTTGATGATAATAAACCACCATCCACTGTTGATGTTGGGAGTAGTGTGTCTGAAACTGAAAAAGACGAAAGCATGACTACGGCACATGTTGGGGGACCGGTAACAGCGGATATGCCACCTGATCCGACAGGAAGTAAGTGTTTCTTTCTTCGAGTGTACTAACCCGTGTTATGGGTTGTCATTAGGATCTGATAAAAGCATTTTTCATTCAGCCTGCACATCTTTATTTATGGGCGGCATCCGTGTTTTTTGTTCTTCAATAGGCAATCCAAGAATTGAGAAGGCAGATGCTGATCGTGAAAAATGTCCGTCTGATCTGAGCACTGAGGCGCCCGTCCAACATTCGCAGCAGGAGGCGACGTGTGTTCATGACACCGACAAAGACCACAGCTTGTCTACAGGACATGCCGGGCCGCTGATTTCTGAAGATATGCAACAAGAGACACAAAAAAGTAAGTATGTCCCCAGCAAGTCACTAACCTATGTTAATGGTCAGTAACAATATTTAGCCGTAGTTCATTTTTCCCGTTTTTGTCATGAATTCTTTAGATGTTAATGTTCGCGTCACGTATATTTTTTGACACCTCAACAGATGAGAAGGTAGCTGCTGACCCTGATGTTAGTGATGGTGCAACAGTACAACACACCCAGCAGCCGACGTCCGCTCCTGTTAATATCGAGAAACAACCAGACCCAGTAACGCTGTCAAAAGAAACTAACGGTAATGTTTACTCAGCCTTTTTATAAAACGAACAAAGCTATCCCTGTGTAATAGTTTAGTAGGTTTTAATGTATGATATCGTGGTGTTTATGAAGTAATCCTTCCGTGAAGTCGTGTTGAAACGTAATAAACCGTTACTGGTGAGTTGTTGTGTTGATAACTTTTGACCCTTGCATACATGTGTTAGTGAAACGAAGACCCTTGCAAACATGTGTTGGTGAACACAAAAAAAACATGTGTTAGTGCCCGGGTTGTGCCAGTATTATGGATGAATCCTCCTTACATGTGTAAGTACAGACGTTGGTATATGTGTGCAAGCCTAGTTGGCATCACACATGTGTTAGTGAAAGTTACATGTGTTAGTATGACTTGCTAACTTGTGTAAGACGTAGGTATAACTGTGTAAGCATGCCAGTGTTATGGATGAATCCTCCTTACATGTGTAAGTACAGACGTTGGTATATGTGTGCAAGCGTAGTTGGCATCACACATGTGTTAGTGAAAGTTACATGTGTTAGTATGACTTGCTAACTTGTGTAAGACGTGGGTATAACTGTGTAAGCATGAAATTGCTAACTTGTGTAAGCCGTAGGTATAAACTGTGCATGATAGTTGGCATGACACATGTGTTATTGGTGTGGGCTGTACATAGGGGATAAGGGGGTTACACGAGTTAGTAACGTATTACACAGGCATATTGTTATGCTTACATGTGTAAGTGACGTAGTACACAGGCATTCTTGGTATGCTTACATGTGTAAGTGGTGTATCAGACATGTGTTATTTCCTGGCTTACACATGTTACCAGTCGTTAACATATGTTAAATATGGATTACACGTATACTAGCTGTTGAAGTGCATTCTGTTTTTGGAGCTGCCCTGTTAAAAAACAAAAAGCTGAAACATTGCATAAGATATATAAAACAACCAACACGGGCTTCATAAAAGTGGCATATCATAAAATAGTTCAACCTACAATTAGGCTTGCAAACATGTCTTTCCAAAAAACAGCCACCATACATACCAACATTACATAAAAACATATATAACCAGTCTGCGCATCGCCTAAGTACTTACGTAGTTGCAACAGTAACTGTGTTACGGACATAACAAGTAGTTGAAGGCCCATAACAAGAAATGTTATAAAGTACGTAACACAGTCCAAAAAGCGCAATTATTTATAAACCTACTGCTTAGGCGTAATGCGATACCTTGTCAAACTATGGTGGCGCGCCAACCGACGTACGTGCTTCCTTCGCTTTCTTCATCGCAGAGACCTTGTCGCAGTTTCTTGAGTCATGATCTGTCACATACTTCTTACACTTGGCACATTGACGGGGGGGGGGGGGGGGGGGGGGCTTTTGTATGTTGGCTGGTTTCTTTAACATCTTTTCACCTGGACCACTGATGCGCCTATTTTTGCCGCATCCCTTGTTTCGGACAACATCCGGGTTAGCAACAACCACTTCACGGTCAATGGTCTGACCAAGTATGTCTTCCATAGCAGCTTCGTCGGACTCCTCAACAGGTGGTGTAAGCGGCTGTTTCGCTAACAAGTTAAGCTTCATCAACCGGAGCTGTTCAGCTAAATCATTAAGTGACTTCTCATTGCTCCTTGCAACATCCATGCATTCGGTCACTAGCTCAAGAATTTCATTCCTAAGGACTGATTCTGGGTGGCTGTCAACCCCATAACGACTAGAAATTGCGAAAACTTTCTTTGGGAGCAAATCACGCATCCACCTCGTAGCCACATATTTGTCGGGGATACGGTCAACCTTTTGCACCAAGTAAACACTGAAAACCTGACGACACAAATAACCAATACGGATGAACCCCCTGCATGAGCATTCAGCCGTGTGATCTAATGGATCGAACCTAACCTGTATTGGTTAACAAAAAAATCCATCAGCATTATGTGAAAAAATACATGTGTTAGTGCAAAATAAAAAACAGATTTCTTAGAAAACAGAAATGTTGCAGTTGTAAAAACAGTTATAGAATACGTCTGTTAGTAACGGAACCACAATAAATGTGTTACCTGGTATATGTTAGTAACACCACGACGACGGTCCAAGTGTGTGACATCAAAAACAGTGACATCCCCTTGCGAAGTGGTGTTCGAAATGTAGCAAGCAAATTTGCCCTTTGTAATCTCTTTATGGACCTCCTTAAACACGTTGTGTGTATACAAGCTGAAAGCATGTTGCTCGATTGGTAACTCCGTGGTAGCAACAAAAACAGTAGACGAAGTCTTATACTCAGCCACCCTTTGGCGATAACGTTGGCTGTCAACCCTCGATTCAAAACATAGCATAAACTGCACAAGCGTGTTGGCGCTGGTAGAAGACACTTTGAAGGCTGAATTAGAACTCTCGCTCCTTGATGTTGTTTTCATTAGGCAGCACATTGGAATCTCTCTGAAGTAAGCTGGAATCCATAACTCCTTAATTGCAAACATGTCCTTCAACCATTGATTATCACCTAGTTCGAATGTTTCGATCAGCGCGTGCCATCGTGATTCAAAGGTTGATGGTTTTATATATATGTTCCACACCAATCGCTGGATACACGCGCGAAAATCCGTTTTATTCAGCAGCTCCCCGGACACCTGTATATGCAGTTAAAAGTTGGTTAGGCTTATAACTAACAATCCCCATAGGGTGGTTATGTATTTAATTCTGGTGGGCGGTTCCAAACAAATAATTGCGTAAAACACACATTTAACGGCAGTTTCTTCATGATATGCCACATGCATAGTCTGTGGCGAGACTCGGTGAAGACCTGCGGTATGGCTTGCAACATGGCCGGGTCCTGATCACTTAACACTAGCGCGGGCTGTTGACCATGGGCTTTTAAAAAAGCTTATAACAGCCAAACATATGATTCTATTGTTTCATTTGTTATCAAACCAGCCCCAAATGTAACACATTGCTTATGATTGTCGACACCCGTAAACGGAACAAAAATCATGTTGTACCTGTATGGAGGTGGCAGAGAGAACTAACATGTGTTAGAAAATATGCGGATTTCCTTAACAATAAATACAACGCGTAAAAAACAGTACGACAGCTTATACGTGTGTTAATTTCAAGGAATCTCAATAATGTTAGCCCGAATTAGGTTGGAATAAAGGCTTACTTGTTGGTGTGGTAAGTTGCATCAAGCGAAAGAACATCACTAAAAGACTTGTAATTAAGCTTGGATATCTCATCCGCCCAGAACACAGAATGTAGTTTGCCGTCTTTAACAACAAAATCAAAATAGAAATCGGGCAAGTTGTCAAAGCGATCACGCAACCGTTCCAAAAACACCGTTGAGTCACGATCGCCAATAAAAATCCTTAACTGTTGGCTGAAGTTCTTGAAGTCTACAACAGTTCCGTTTACATTATGGTGCCCACCCTTAAGCGACACTAACAACCTGTGTGCTCTAACAGGACCTACCCGATTCAAGCTCATGTTGTGGATAAACTGTTTTGTGGCATATGTTAGTTTCCTTGAAACCCTTTTCAGATCATAGTTATTTGGATCCAACAACGCGTGGTTATGAACATCATTGAAACCCCTAATGGTATAACAAGAACCTTCACTACCGATTGCAAGTAACACATGAGCTTTGCAGTTGGTTTGTGTGAATGATCTGTTGCGTGTCCTTAACGATGCCTCATCTAACGTGTCGAATGTTCTCTTCAACTGAGGTTTCCCATACTTTGCACAACGTAAGTACTTATGCGTTGCAATGCCCATCCACACCTTCGTTTGACCCTTCTTAACACAAAATCCAGCATGATCAGCATAGTCCTTGTACATCGCCAACGCAGCTTCAAAAGTCGTGAACGATTGGCCATGTTCAGGTATGAACCTCGGGCTAACATTAGGTATCCAAAACTGGGTACCATTAGGTGTAGAAATCACATAATGCTTGTTGGTTCCTGTATCACCTACATGTAACATAAAAAGTAAAAAACACAATAATCATCACCCTTATCATAACCTTTATCAAAAAAACAGGCTTCATACAGGCACATTGTAAAAAAAACAAAAGAAATACGTACACAAACCTTCATTATCAACATGATCAGAAGACGATCCTTCCCCTGCATCAGTTGGCAACCCCATAAAAACACCACCACACCTTTTACCATGTGAAAATCCATGTTCGTAGGTTGCCTCACCTTATAAAAGCACAAACCAAGAAAAAGGAATAAATATGAAAATCAACTACATATGACGTAAGAGAGGCACTGAAACTAACATATATATATATATATATATATATATATATATATACACATCATATGCATATGCATGGATACCACTGCACAAAAACTCAGATCTAAATACAAAAAGGAATAAAAATGTTGGTTTAATCCAAACATACCGTCTGATTCAGATGATTCTACATGATTTACAGCCTGAACAATTGTATCGAGATTCCTTGCATCGATTTCAGGATCATCGGACATTAAATACTCTGAGGATTCTATGTTAAAATCCATCACATTTACTAAAGTGGGTGATTTAATGAAGCTTATTAATGGAGGGTTTTAAACATTGGGTTTGGATGATGGTGATTAAAGGAGAATGTTGTGTGTTAATGGAGAAGACAATAAGATATATATAATAATAGAGAGAGAGGAGGGAAAAGTACAATCACAACTTGTTGACTATTGTGCCAATTGACAGCTACATCAAACACAAAAAGACCAAACTAACCTTCTCAATATAATAGAGGTGGGATGATGTGGAAGAATGTGGACCAAGTATAGGGTTTACTATGGTTTTTCATCTAAGAAGGGTTTTTCACATATACTTCCCCTATATATATATATATATATAAACATACCATGACTAGAGACCCAGAATTTGTAGAAAAAGGGCATGACCCTAGAAGAGATATCGTGTGACAGATTCATGGGTTTAGATGTGACTTCGTTTTGCATCTCCTCCATCTCTTTCACATCTCCGAAAAAGAATTTATACGGGCTACCCTTGAGCCCTTGATCTCTTAGAAACTGCTCGATCTTCTTTGGTTTAAACCATAACCAGTTCGAAATTCTCCATATTATATAAAACACCAAGATTGTTGCTACTCCAGGAACACCAAAAACTTCAGTTATTTGCATGGCTTGTGTGTGGTAGAAAATGCTGTGATCTTTAAAAGTTAAAACTTATGATATTGATGATAAGAAAAAAAAACATGGCTATGATTTATAGACGGTGTAATTTTCAGGTAACCACCTTATGGTTTGAGTATTTGATGCTTATGATCTGAAGAAACAGTAAGTATCACGGTGGTTATCACTAATCACCGTGGGGTTAATACTCACGTTCGTCAAGAGTAATCCTTTATCCAAACCTCTAGGTTAAACCCGGGTGATAATAAGACGTGTGAATGTGTGCGAGAGTTACGTAACTAAAGACACAAGATGTAAGTGGTTCGGTCAAAGAGTGACCTACGTCCACTGTAACTAGCCGGAATCTTATTTATAATCGAGTAGAGAGAATTACAAGAGAATAATGCTAAGTTACAATGAATATTTTCGGATCCTTTTGCAAGGAGATGTCTTCCTTTATTTATAGGAGAACACGTGGGCTCAGTAGAGAAGCCCACGAGCAGTTATCTTTACTTGTGCCTGGTCAAGGCCCAAGTCCAGGCTTCCCATAAAAATGGCGGGAAAACCAGGTTACTGTGGATGACGTCATTCTGCAACATGGTTGTTGCTCGAGGTGGACACGTGGCGAGCTCTGATTGGCGGTCGGCGCCCCTGTCTTTGCTACAGTCGTTGACCATGCCTCTGACATCAGCAGGGGATGTCTGCTGTCACTGTGGATGATGGCATGGTGGGAGCGTGGGTACACTCATGTCGCCGTCCTTGTCAGTGGTGGTTGGACCACCCTTGCCACCTGTCGCCTTCTCATTGGCGCGTACTCTGCCAGAGATCCTTGTGAATCTTCCTTTTGTTATCTTCTGTACCTCGTACCAAAAGTGATAATGGAAGATGTCGCGCGTGGTTGCACGCGCTTATCAGGTGTTGCTTGTTGCTTATCAGCTGTTAACCTTGCGCGCTGCGCTGCATGTTATGTTGACAGCGCGCCGATGGATCCTGGCGCCGGAGTCTGGCGCGAGGAATCCTGTTTATGGGGATAGGGGTGCCTCCTCCGCCTGGATTAGGCTCCCTATCCCTTCATGATCCTTGTGTGTTTTTATTGTTACCATGGGAAGTCGTCCACGTAACATAGAGTGGTCCCGTACGTACTGTATAAAGTCTTTGATGAATTGAAATCAGGCGAACAAAAACTATTAAGCACAGCCACACAAAATGTTATCCACATATGCATATATGAATTCAGGGTCGGATTCACTGTTTCAGGCATGTGTTCAACCGACACACCATGTTTGTATAGATAATATGTTTTCCTATTTATACAATTTGTTTGTCTAAAACCAAATTTCAAAGTTACAGTTATGAAAGCAATGAGCAAGTGAAAGCAACCCTACGTCAATATATAATTAAAATCTTTATTGGTATTTTATTTGATATAACTCTTTAAGTTTTACTTTATTGTTTTTCCTTAGATTTAGTTAGTTTATTGTCTGTTGTATTTTTTATTCTTAAATTAAACTGTGAGATTTTCTTATAGATATATTTTCAATAAAATAGACTTATGTAGACATAAAGTATGCAAAACATTCATTCTTAAAAAAATAACCAACATACAGTTATGAATAAAAAAATTGTAAGTCTATTCGGGCGCCAGTTAATAATTACTGGTTCCGTCACTATTTGCGTCTTTCGTTTAATCAATATGATTATATCATACAATTATTAGTGGTTTATACGATAACTGGATTTAATTCAATTATCACATATTTATAATATGACTTAACTTGTTATCTGGTTAACACTAGCTTATGTTACAACTTGATTTGTTATCCCATTATCGTTAAGTGGATAAGCACGAATTACTTTTAACCGACTCATTTTAACCTGACTTGTTTTGGTCTGTCTTATTTAACCCAACAAAATTGGGCTCCCTGTCAAAAAAAAATTATGAATCCGCCGCATATAATTCCATCGAAATAGTTCTTACACATTGAATAAGAAGATATCGCAAACAACATATTCATAATTTCATTAGTATTCTAACTTCCGTGAAAAAACTAACAACAACAATCAAGCCCGGTAAATCTCACAAATAACAAAGCTATTTGTAGAGTCTGGAATGGGTGAATTTAGGCAAACCTTACCTTTAGCTCTAAGGATAGAGAGACCGTTTTCAGATAGACCATCGACTAAAAAAAACATGGGGTAAATATATATATAGGATTAAGATCAAATAGGAACCACTAGCCTAGTTAGGAACCTTAGGAACCAATCTGAGCCATCCATCATTGATCTTGATCTAGGGGGTAGTTATGTAATTAAACAATTAGATATTATAATTTAATTTAATTAATAATTATATATTTGGCAGTTATTTTGACTTCCAGCCTTTCCTTGCTATTAGTTAGTTAGTTTCCTTAAATCTCTCATCAATAACAAAAAAAAAAAAAAAAAACCATCGATCAAACAAATTGATTTCCATACCACAAACAATTATTAACGAAACACGTATAGCAATCTGCGATTTACGATTCATAATCTCGAGTATGGAAAACATTTCTATACATGAACACATTGAATCACAATCTCATTCGATAGAAGATCATGAAACAATCTCACAACCTTTGTTTCTAAATAGCGTTGAAAATCAAGGTATGTAGTTTTAGTTTTTTAAAATTGAATTACATACATGTTTCTATTGTATTTGGACGTGCTAATCGATTGAAATGAAAAGCATTTTTTTCAAACGTTAGTTTTTGCTATACGTAATGTATAGAACGATGAAGCATTAATCGTTAATATACACTGTTGTATATTATGTGGTTAAAGGATCGCTACAATTATCAAATGTTTATGTTGAAGCAAATGTTTATACATTACAATTATCAAATGTTTTTCCCACGTCTGTTTTTCAAACGTCATTTTTTGATATACGTAATATACACTGTTGTATATTAACGATTTTAAAGGATCCTTACACATATCAGATGTTTATGTTGAAGTATGGCTTGTTATATACTTTTAAAAAAATATATATGTAACTTTTACTTGTTTACATATATTATGATAACTTACCCTTTGTCCACAGCACCTTCCATCAGGTAATTTCATAACACTTTTTCTTCTTTATTCAAATTTTTTTCAACATCCACAGCCCGAATACGGTATGGACTACAACCTGGAACAGACGGTTTAATCTGCCTTTTACCCCTCCTTACATACGCCGTCGGTTCCATCCCTAGTCGGGCATCTCTTACAACTCTCTCTGACCATTCCTGAGCTATCGGGAATTCCTGTGTTAGTCCTAGACTGAACGATGGAATGTCCTCGGTTCTGTTTATCACTACTTCCTTCTCCGTGTATCCATATTTCTGGGCTGACACCAACAACTCAACAATATCAGTCACCTCCACACATACTTGCGTAAAACTCATTTCATTTTCTGGTCTCTCGTAAACATTCTAACCACCTGTGTACACAAAATTAATAAGTTACTAACATTCAGAGTAATAGGTTGCCCAAATAGCATGTACACAAATGCTTACTGTTCTTTTGAAATGACGTCTCAAAAACAGGCGTTTCCTTCTCAACTGCAGAGCCTTTTGCTGCAGGTGCTTTGTCTTTTGATGAGAATACATCTTTGTCCAAACAAAGCAACAAAATTTAATAACATATAAATATTGTTAAGGATTGAATAAAAAAACATTACACCATTCTACATTAATATATACACAAATGCTTACTATAATTTGACACTGGTGTACGTAAAACATTAGTATCCCTCCCAGCCATATTCCTCTTTATTGCAGCTTCTTTATCGAGTGTTTTTGATACGTCTGTGTATATAAAATTCAAAAAAAATCAGTTATACACATCAGTGTATACAACCCTACAGTTTGATATCACCATATACATCAGTGTATTCAAGCATTAGTTTATATTATATGACTCTCATTTTTGTGTAACACATATCATGTACATCAATGTACATCAGTGTATACAATGTGTATATTAAGTATGTATATTATTATCGTCACATATAAACATTAGTGTATAATGTAAAAAGATTCATAATACAGTAAAACAATTAATGTACATAATAATATCATACTCGCCAGTTTGTAAAATATGTATACATCAGTGTATAATCAACATCTTATATATTCTGTATACCTAAGGATTTGTACGTACCTGCCAAGCTGAATGGATTCCTTTTACTCGTACCCACTGGCGTATCAAACAGTTTTGTTCTCTGAACGCCAATATTCCCTTGCTCAAAATCACTACTACCTTTCCCTTCAGATTCCAACAAGAAAAAATTTAAATACACACATGAATACTACTTTTTGAATTTACAATCTTACCTTTTGCCTTTCCGCCTTCTCGTTGTGCAATTCACTTAGAATGAATTGCACAATTCATAAAAGGAAATCTTTTCGCGAAATTCTATGTATTTCTAGTTACTTATCGTGTCAATTACCAATTCTTAATCATTGAGATTCATGGTAATTCGTATTAATATTTAGGTATAGATATTACCTATTTTTTCTCCATCAAACAAATTGAAATGATTGAAGTTTTTCTATTTAGAATCATGTTAGGTCTAATTCCTATTACTTTGGTTGGGTTATTTGTAACTGCATATTACAATACAGGTGTGCCGATCAGTTGGACCTTTGATTAGTTAATATCTCTTTTTTTGATTGACCTCCTCCTTTCTTTAATATACAGAAGGTCAAATTAAGATTGTTGTTCCAGTTCCAGTTAGTGTTTCAGTCGAATTCGACCGAAGAAGATCCGAATCACGCTTTGTAGGATTTGAACTAAGAGCGTTTTCTTATTATAAAAGTTAAGACTGTAAAGAAAAGGATTGGTCCCAATAAATCTTGTATGCATGCTATCTATACTATATTATAATGCATGAGGCAAAGGTAGTTTAAGATACCCAAAAGTTAATAACTTTATTTTCATTAACAACCTTAAAATGGGGGTAAATTAGTCATTCAAACACTTTAATACCCTCATCTTAATTACATTTTAATCCCCTCAACTTACTCAACTTTTGCCTTATTTTAATAATAGTTATATTTTTTCCCTTGTTTTAAGGCAACCACTCCTCACGATTTTTAAACGATCATAATTTTTTCATACGATAATTTTTTTAAAAATAATTACATCATAAAAACGAGCATCTTGTTCTCCTTAATATGAGTATAGTTTTGCTAATATTTTTTATGACTTCGGTTAATTGAAATTAACCTAACTAAAATTGAACCATTATATATTCATGATTTTGGTTTTTGTTGAGGCTAATAACTTAATTAAACTAAACCATTCATATCCATAAAAGTAATTGTATTATACGCAACATCGCAGGGCACCCTGCTAGATTGTTGGGCACCACATATTATTATTATTATTATTATTATTATTGTTGTTGTTGTTGTTGTTGTTGTTGTTATTATTATTATTATTATTTTTTGGAAAGTAGTGTTTCAGCGGTAAATCCCGTGTTGCAAAGCGACCACTGCCCAGGATCGAATCCCATATGAACCACACAGGTTTCTCCTTTCAAACCCAACGGTTATTTTTTTGGTGGAACGTGAGAATCGAACCTGAGACCAAACCCGGGCAGGAACCCTCCAAGGAGGTAAACCTTCCCACCTCAAACCAGCTGGGCTGGAGATCATTGGCTATTATTATTATTATTATTATTATTATTATTATTATTATTATTATTATTATTATTATTATTATATATGAGAATAAACAGTGAAAGAAATCGTCATAACTTTGAAGTGGTTTATTTCATTAATGCAAAATGTATTACTTTAAAACTAGGGTTAATGAGTAATGTACAATTAAATACACTTTAATATCTATCTTTTGACGTTTCGATATTTGTCTTAATTAATATCGACATCTGAATTAAATTGTATAAGTAAGTAAATGCGTCGTGTACAATTAACTATAGCGATACATAAAAATGGACAACAATAAGCTAGCAAATAAAGCAACAACGCACAGTGTCACTACTATATATTAAATACATAAATCTAAAGCACTTCTATTAATTTTTCTTTTTTATTAAATTAGTTTTATTTTTACTATTTTTGCTCTCTTGACTCAACCACTTCTACTCAATAAACTCTTGTGCTCCCCTTTAATCCTCTGATCTGTAATCTTCAGCCTTATAAAACCTTACGTCGCCACAATCTTCATAGAAGTGATGTGATTGGAGGGTGAATATGGTAGCGATGGTGGAATTAGGGATCGAATGAGCGACGGTTGAAGTTGGAAGTGAAGGGTGGTGGTTCTGGTTACGTTCGACGAGGGCTACAGTGATTAATGGTGGTGTGGCGACGGAGATGGTGATTGGCATAGAAGAAGATGATGTCACGCATGTAAAGCCTTGGGATTTGTTGTTTCGTTATATTTTATTTTGTTCCAAGAAAATCATCGATCTATTTTGTCCAACTGTACTGATGATTTTGCACCAAATGCTAAGAAGATACGGTATTTTGTAGCCATTTGACATCATAACCACCACCATGCACCTCCTACCACCATCTTGCTTCGATTTGGTTGTTAAAAGTCTTCGGCTGGCTTAAACTCTATTCATTGTCATACATTATCCCCCCTTATATGTGAACTTCACATCATACTTTTCAGGCAACTCAAGTAGTGATTTAGCCATGTCAAGCGATCTCAAGTCTTTTGTTTGAAGATAGACAATAAAGGTGTGTTTTCTCTCATTAAAGATATTTTAATTAATGAGTTAGGTACTTTTTTGTTATTTCATTCGGTTTGAGACGCTTTGACCCGTACTAAAATGGTCTGCTTTGGCTAAACTTGTTACCTAACCCGTAATATTTACACCAACAATACTGAATGATTTGGTAATTCTTACATGATGTCCAAAATGACTTCAAATTTCATTCTACTAACAAAAAATGAGTACCGCATTATAAATTATTGCTCCCGCAGCATCGCGCGGGTTTCCTACTAGTATAGTATCATAAGAATGAAAGATTCTATATGATATGTACAAAAAAACCCTATGTAAAAACATTTTTTTCCTTGATTTTTTCAGAATAGCTTTTATATTCAATTTTATTAGTTTTGGCCAAAAAAAAAGCGTCGAGTAGATTATTATGTTACACAAACTCGTTATTTATCATATGTCAGCATTGTTACATATGTAACATGTTTGTTATGTAATTTAAAAAAAAAATATTCAGCGCTTTATTATTTTTTTTCGCCGAAACTAATAAAATTAAATATAGAAGCTATTCTAAAAAAATTAGTAAAAAAATGTTGTTACATAGAGTTTACACGGTTTTCTCAACTCTAGATGGTTTTCACAGTATACTTAGCATATAGAAAACTTGTTTTATTGAGAGAACTAGAAAAATCCTAATTAAATGCAAAAAAATTAATAAAAAATCATAACTAAAAATTTAAGTAAAAATAGAAATTAGTTTGGATCATCTCTTTCCTACATCATCCCCGTTCAAAATAATAATAATAATAATAATAATAACAATAATAATAATAATAATAATAATAATAATAATAATAAAAACCCTAAAAGCACTACTGCATATGTGTAGTATAACCTAAAAACCTAAACCCCCACCCCACCCCCACCCAAAAACCTAATTCCACCCCGCCCACCCTACCCACACCCAAAAAACTTAAACCACTCACCCCAAAACCTAAGCCACCAATCAACCCCCACCTAAAAACCTAAACCCAGCCTACCCACCACCCACCAAAAAACCTAACCCCTCACCCACCACAACCAAAAACCTAACCCCCCCCCCCCCCCACCCAAAAACCTAAACCCACCCTACCCACCCCTAAAACCTAAACCTTACAAGCTAAACTCAAACCAGTTCCCTTAAAGCTTAATCAGACATTTACTACACATGCACATTAGAATTCACATTTTTTTAATTTATTTTTTTATTTTTGAAGGGGGATGACGTGGAAAAGAGAAGTTCCAAACCAACTTTCTTGTTTTTGACTTAAATTTTGGGTTTTAAGTTTTTATCATTATTATTATTTTTAATTGAGTTAATTGCTAATTTAGTCCCCGAGGTTTGTTAAAAATTGTCACTTTCATCCAAATCTTTTTTTTTGTCATTTTAGTCCCTGTGGTTTCATTTTTTGTCATTTTAGTCCCTGTGGACTAACAAGATTTGGATGAAAGTGACAATTTTTGACAAACCTCAGGGACTAAAATGACAAAAAATGAAACCATATGGACTAAATTGACAAAAAAGAAGATTTGGATGAAAGTAGCAATTTTTGACAAACCCCAGGGACTAAATTGGCAATTAACTCTTTTTAATTTAAGTATAAGTTTTCTAGTTCTCTCCATAACTTTAAGTTTTCTGTTGAACCTTCCCATATGAATTGAACAAAGTTTCTTATTCTTATTAGTTTGTCTTGAGAAGAGAGAAAGTCACGAAAACACTCAACCGTTACATTATATCAGACTTCAGGGCCGGCTGGAAGGGTGGGCGAGATGGTCACCGGCTTAGGGCCCGACCCTTAAATGGGCCCGAACGTTTTTTAAAAATATACGCGTATATATATTAAATTCTATATTTAGGATATATATTTGTGTTTTATACATTAAAGTCTTGTTAGTGGAGTTGGAAAAATCATGTTGATTTAATTTTGAGGTCTCAAGTTCAATCCTTGGCTGTAGCACCATACTCAATTTTTTTTATAATTCATTCCTCTTTACAAAATTTTGTACCCAATTTTTTTTGGCCCGACGCCCAATTTTATTTTTTTTTGGCATTTTCGGAGACGGCCCTGTCAGACTTACACCAGTGCTTCCAATCTATACTATTACATTTATGTCTATTCTTGAACCGTAAGTATCATTACCACTTTACATCTGCCACAATGTCTGGTACATTTGTTCTTTTATCCGTTAAAATCTACCCATTACACGCTTTCCAAATCCGCCAACAATAAATAATAATAAGCCCGTGGACCATTTCTTGTCAAGCCAGAGATATTCTCTTGCGCTTGCATCTCCAAAATATCTTTATCTATAAAAGCATAAATAGGAGGAAGAATGCACCAACCAGAAATGAATTGCCAAACTCCTGCGGCTATCCGACAAGCGCAAAACAAATGGTCAGCCGATTCATCTATCTCGCCACAAAAAACACAAGCCAAATCGTCAGTAATCACGTTCCATCGACCAAGAGCCATCTTTGTTGGAATTTCATCCATCTCCGCCCTCCCCACGAATATGTTACATTTAGATGGAACCCATTTGCACCACTTTAGAACAAACTCTTGGCGCGCCACCTCATGTTTAATAATTAATTTTTTAACACTCGCTACCGAAAACTTCCCAGAACCATCCCCTTTCCACTTCCAAGAATCCTCTTTAACTGTCAAAATAATCGACTCCAACAGCTGACAACAATCGACCAGTTCCCTTCGCTCCACATCCGTTCCTAGAGGTCGAGACAAAGTCCAAGTTACCGACCCATATCCCACCACACCCGGTTGACATTTATCCGCAAGCATACAACATTTATTAAATTACAATATAAAAATATTAGGTAATAGCTCCTAAACATAGGAAATAACTCCCTTAAAAGAACAGCAGCGACCCAACTATCAATCCAAAACTTGATCCCTTTCCCATTACCCACCTTCCCAAGAAACCTGGTGCTTATTCTTTTATTATCTATAGTCCATTTTCGCTCAAGTCTAACCAAGTTTTTCCACGAACCTGTATACCGAGAGTTAGAAGGCAAAAACTCCCTACTTTTTTTAGTAGTATGTATCGCTTCAACCACTCTTTTCCATATACAATTAACATCCGTCAGGTACCGCCAAAACCATTTAGATAATAAAGATAAATTACTCCATGACAACTTGCATAAGCCTAATCCCCCCAATTTCTTTGACATGGTAACCTTGTGTCCTTGTCCCATCCAACCCAATGAAGATTTTTCACATCCCCATTCCCTCCCCACAAAAAACCTTTTTATCATAGCTTCTAAATCACCAATAACTTTAACTGAGGCTTTATATGAAGACAAATAATAAATACTTAATCAAGGTTACACGTCCACCAATCAAAGCGACGTCACCTTCCACTTAGAAATCCTTCTCCGGAACACATCAATAACCGGTTCCCAATTGCTAACATGGTTCATGTTGGCTCCCACTTTAATCCCCAAATAAGTAAAAGGAACCTTCCCAACCCTACACCCCAAAATATCCGCCATACACTCCATTTCAACTTTATCTACACCAACACCAAACAAACTAGATTTGTGGATATTAATTTTAAGCCCTAAGCATAAGTGGAAAACTTAAAATTGATTAATGATCACTCCCCTATTAACATTGCGCTATCAGCATATAATAAATGTGATAATGACAAACCTCCATTTGGTAACTTGATGCCATGAAAGTACCCAACTCTGATGCCTTATTGAACATACTAGAAAGTGCTTCCATTACCATAATGAATAACAACGGCAAAATCTGGTCCCCTTGTCTCAAACTTTTTTTATAATCAAATTCAAATGTAGGTGAGCCATTAACCAACACTGACGATCTAGCGACTGAAGAACCCTGCGAATACACTTACACCAGCACCCCGAAAAACCCATTTGACTCAACACATCAAAGAGGAACGTCCAACTAACATTATCATAGGCCTTCTCAAAACCTATTTTGAACAATAATTTTTTTTCCATTTTTCCTTGCCCATGTAGTGGTTTCATTTATAATTAAAGGTCCATTAAGTACGTATCTACCACATAAGAAAGCAGATTGAGTTTCCGAAATCACCCGTCCCATGACCTTCCTCAAACGATTAGCCAAAATCTTAGAAATAACTTTACTAACGACTCCTATCAACGTTATTGGTCTGTACTCTCCCAAGCCCACTGGATCACTACATTTAGGAATTAAGGTGATAAACGAGGATCCCAGACCTTTACTAATCTCACCATGCTCATGAAAATGTGACATAATATCAAAAAAATCTTTGGAAAAAATCGACCAAAATGATTTAATGAAGTTAAAATTAAATCTGTCTGCCATGGCGCTTTATTATCGCCGCATCCAAAAACCGCTTCTTTAATCTCATTCTCTAAAAAACGAGTTGTAAGAAGCTCATTATTGGCATCTGACACACGACTTAGACTATAACAGTCTAGCCGTGGCCTTGAATCCATCTCCTCCACAAATCGATTTCGAAAGAACATAAAAACCTCCTTCAAGTACTTTCATGATATTATCAACAAGAGCTAGGTGACAAACAACATTCCAAGTCTATTAATTAAGGCTGATGGATGAGCAGACGCCCCATAGCCCCCGTCCCACACTTTTTGCCATGTCTAGGACATCAACACCACCCCCTTGCCCCGTCCCTTGTCCCCCCGTCCCTCCTGTCTCTCTCGTAACATTAGGGACGCTCCAATCAGGTTTTTTTCCTTTTTTTATTTTTTGTTTGTGAACATTAACCAATGGACCAATGGCTGCTTTTCTATTTTAATAATAATAATAATAATAATAATAATAAATGCTTGAGACATGAAATGTTGGTGTCTCTACACCCCACTCATGTCAAGATGTTTGAGACATCAATATGTTGAGGTGGCATCATTCATGGCATGAAGACATCACCTTTTTGGTGTCTCCACACCCTATAGCCTAACGGAGTTTGGGTTAATCAGCCGACGTTGGTAAAAAAACACCAAATAGATGGCATCACATGTTAAGGTGGTGCTCACTTCTATATTTACTAAGCATCAGAAAATGACAAATGATGGTTTTGGACTTTTATTGTGCTATAAATTTGGTTTCCTTGTCGCAACATTCAGTGCACACTCTAGAGTTTAGTGGACCAAGCTGAGACTTTGAAATCAAAACTTTTTTTTAATTGGTTAAATTTGTTTATTCAATGTTTTGACTATCAATATCTCGTCATCCTTCAATTGTGATTTTAAGCAGAAAAAAATATATATATAATAATATTAGGAGGCAGTAAGATGGCATTAATTCAGTATTGAAGGTCAATATATATGTAAAGACTTTATCCCCATAATTTAATACTGTAGGTAAGATAGAGAAAAAGATGTTCAACTTTTAAAATAATAATTAATACGACAAAGCTCTTCCCAAAAGTAAAACATTCAAATTTATGATATTAAGATTAAACTCATAAACTATAATCATCAATTTTTTTATGGGATGTAATTAGGCGTGTCGGAATCTTAGCTAAGAAAGAAGCACCTGTTAACTTTCTGACTTATCTGCGAGATGGAAGATCTACCATGCGTCCTACGGATGTCCTTGTGTTTGGCTCAGGGGGTAAGCATGCGTGTGTCGACCTCACTGGGGTGTCCCCATTGGTGGGGCTGAGAAACAGTGGCTTTGTTCCGGGACAGACAGTTTTGAGGGCGGAAGTTAGAAAGGTTGCTAAGCATTAGGCAACATGTTTAGAGAATCAGCACGTTTTCATTCCGTTTGCCTTCGACACATTTGGATCCCTGACACATGAGGCAGTTCGCTTTTTGGAGCGGGTGCAGAAGGTGGTTCACAGTTACTCGCAGAGCCCGAGAAACCAAAAGTTTGTATTTAGTAGAATAGGCTTTACGATTTAAAAAAAGATAGCGACGCAGCTTATTGTTTGCTTACTATTATACAGATGTAATACTATTATACAGATGTAATGTGGAATGGAAAAAAGTAAATCTAATACTAGTAATGTTTTTCGTTTGTATGACTTGGGGTTTTTAGACCCTTGCTAGCCCCTTTATTTAATAATTTTTTTAGCCGTAAGAAAAACAAAGAATAAAGAATATAGTTGGCATCATAATAGCATTCACAATCCGGAAACCAAATTATGTGTGGGGTTCTCTCAAATTATATGTGGTGGATGTGAGTGGTTCTGAGTGAAGGAGTGAGAAAATATTTACAGAAACCACTATTCACCCCTATATATGAAAAGCTACTGTTCACCCCTATATATATTTTAATATTTTTGTAAGTGGTTGTGAGTGAGGAGAGAAAAAATATAATGATAAAAGTATGAAAAAATATTATTATTTTAATTAGGAGAGAGAAGATTTAGGGGTGAAGTAGTGATTTTTAGTGTAATTTGATGGAGGAGATTTGGTGTAGGGGATGTGAATGCTCTAAGACTCCATAAATAACTCCTGTGATTTAGAGCATGTGTTATGATGGTGCTGCGGGCGTTGAAAGGAGGCCACATCACATCAGAGCCAACACCGCCCCTGCACGCCGCCACACCTCGGCGCAAATCTGGGGTAGAAAGTAGGGTTGTTTACGAGTCGAGCCGAATCGAATAGACCTTTGCTTATGCTTGGCTCATTGACAAACCGAACCGAGCTGAGCGGCTCGTTTACAACTGAGCCGAAAAGCGAGTGATCATTTTTCGAGCGCAAATTTTTTTGAGCAAGAAACAAGCGGAGAGTAATTTGGACAACCATGAAATTTGGATGTTTTCGTTGTTGAGTGACAACTAAAGTCGAACTGTCCGATCAGAACACTAATATTGAGGTTCGAGTGTCCGAGAATGAGACTTAGGTTGAGGCTTGTGAGGCAATGAGCATACTACAGATAACAATCGTCGCATTGTGGCGTAGGGTGACATCAAGTGATGATTAGGGATGGACGATTAATAACATATGAAGTCAAGACTGTCACATTACGACTTAGAGTTTTACTATTAAACTTAGTATTAAAGTTTATTTGATAAAGCGGGCTAGTCATATTTTATTTGCATATATTGGGTCAGATGCTATGTATAAAGCTATAAATATTACTATGATTTGTGGGTATATCTATACTACATTATAAAGGAGGTGGCATGGGCAAATATGTCCAAATTGTCCAAAGTTAAGATGGTATACCAAGGATTTCTTTACAATTTCCTAAATTTTACCACTTTTCTTCCTTAAATGCCCCTAGAAGATAATCATGCTGCTTGTTTTCTCATTATGTTCATTAATGTGTTAAAGTGATTCTCCTCACAAGGGTTTCTCATTCAATCGGTCACATACTGTATATAGCTCGGGGCAGGCAAAAAGTTTATAACACCCATTCATCAATATCAATATCATATCAGTCATAATCCTTTAATTTCACCAACAACAACTATCAGGTATCAGGAAGCGAAGTGCTAGAATGAAATTCTGAAGTTCGTCAAGAAATGGAATCTATGAAGGTAAAATGCATAACCAAATTTTAGGTTTATATTAAAAAGTTATCTTTACAAGAATCTATTTTGCTTTGCAGAAGATTGATGAGTGTGTTGGTAACACAGAAGCAGATGTCAATAACCCTGTCCTCAAGGCCGAGCAAGATGCACAGGTATCTATCGACAGTTTATTGTAACAAAGTTTTCTTGTAAATGACACACTAAAAGCAAATATCTTGAGGTTTATTTCGTAATTTCAATATCACACAAGTAAGCCTAATAAAACCTTTTTGGTTATTTCATATACATCATTTTGCATTCAAGGACAATGGAAGGAAGACAATATGTTTTTCACTTTTCCAACAACTTGGTGGGCTAACACAGCTACGTTTGTGCATTGTTTAGAAAAATGTATTTATCTTAATCGTCCCGCAGCAACGCGCGGGTTTCCCACTAGTATATAATTATATATATAATTGATAAATAATAATTTATTCCAGCCGAGCGGACCTTTGCTCGTGCTTGGCTCGTTTACAAACCAAACCGAGCCGATCAGCTCATTTACAACCGACCAGACGATCGAGCGAGCATTTTTTTTAACATTTTACGAACGAGCAGTGAGCAAGCAGCGAACAATTTGAACAGCCCTAGTAGAAAGTAATTGTTTTTCCTTTTTGTTGAAGAATGAATGGGGGATTTCAGTTAATGGGTGGGCATGCTAACCGTTGGATGGATTTCTTTATACCCTTGAATTGAGTTGGAAAAAAACAATAAATATTTTTGTATGAATGTCACCAAAAATAAATAAATAAATTAATAATAATAATAATAATGATAATAATAATAATAATGTTAAAAACTTGTAAAAAACTCCACATTTTTATAAGCCAAACCCCACCATTCTAAAATATTCTTCTCCTCTCAAACTTTTTAATTCTTCAAGTTTGATAAAACTTTACGTATCAAAGAGGTGATTACAGGCCCTTTCATTTGAGTCCAACTCATCCAAACAATACTGGGTAGTTAAGGAAGAATGTGCGTTAGCCCAAGCTTCGGTTGATGTCTCGGGCGATATTCTACATGTCTATTTTTCGTGTAAATTTGACTATCCTTTTTTTTTAATTGTAAGTGTATTTAAGAACATTTAATTACATTCGTTAATATATAAATTAACATAAATAAAAAATATTTAAGTTAAAAAATAATTACCTAATCACAAACCAAGCTCCAACTATTACACCTATACACCTATTTTGGGCATTTGTGAGTGAGAAAAAAGAGTGCTTATGTGTCAGCCACGTGACAACATTTTTTTTCTCAACTAAGCCCCTAGCCAAGCTCCATAACATATAGCCTTAGCAAGGTAACAACTTCTGAGACTAACTTTGAAAAAATATATGTGTAATCAATTGTAAGATAATTGAATTTTAACATTAAATTTTGAGTTAATTGTCGTTTTCGTCCCTGTGGTTTTGAAGAAATTGTTAAATCAGTCCAAAATCAAAATTATGTGCTATATCCGTCCCCAACGTTTCTTAAAATGTACTATATTAGTCCAAAATCCTAATGACGTTAATGCTGTTATATATGTATATGTTGTATAATATAATAATTCTATTGTTTAGTTTTCTTGAAAGAGGTAAAAAAATATGAAAAAGAAAATACAAATGTGGAATGTGGAATTACTATTCCTCTCCGTTTATTTTTTAATATTTTTGAAAGTGGTTGTGAGTGAACGGGAGAGAAAATGTAATGATAAAAAGGTATAAAAAGCTTTTTAATTAAAAAATATGAAAAGGAAAATACAAATGTGGAATTGCAATTTTCGTCCCTGTGGTTTTGAGAAATTGCTAGATTAGTTAACAATCAAATTTAACGTTGTTAGGATTTTGGACTAAACTAGCATGTTTTAAGAAGCGTTGGGGACGGATATAGCATACAATGTTAATTTTGAACTGATCTAGCAGTTTCATCAAAACCATAAGGACGAAAATAGCAATTAACTCTTAAATTTCATTAAAGATGATGCAGGTCACAAGGGGGTGTGTATTCAGTTTGTAACATGTTTGATAAATGGGTTTGGTTCAGAAGGACGAGAGTTGCAACAATTTTTTGAGGTTGTTTGGCAACATTAGCGTCGGTAATTAGTGTTGCGTCTTTAAGATATCTGATTAAGTAAGATATTTAGATTTTGAACCTGTAAGTGGTCTAACTTGGGTCAACCTGACTAGTTTGTGATGGATGAGGTGTTGGTGGGTCATGGAGGTAGTGCGTGAGTGGACGACTAAGGGTTATGAACAGAAGTGCTTCATTCAACATCATTTTGAAACTCAATAGGTAAGAAGCTAATGAGATGTTCTGTTAGTGAACTAAACACATTTAACATTGACTGATTTAGATGAGAACTTTTAATAGAATCATTAAGAAGCTACCACATAGCTTCTTAGTCAATGATGATATCTGCTTGTAGGAGGCGTTTATTATTTAATTTTATTTGTTTTTTTAATAAAAGAGGCATATTTATCAGTTTACAAATAGCTAAATAAAGATTGTTGTTCAAATATCTTAAAAATCAAAAGTTGTATATTTCAGGTGATACTTATCACTATTTATGTTAATTCGTTTGATTGCTTAAGACCATACGGAGTAGAGGGGGATGAAGCGTCATGTGACACGTGTAGGGTCCGTGTTTAAAAGGTGAAAATTGTCGGGAGTTAAAGGGGGAGGGGGAGGGAGGGAGGGATGAAATAATATTATATTATTAAAATCATGTTAAAGTTAAAAAAACAAATCAATAAAACAAGTCCCATCCAATCAGAAAATGCTGGCGCCAGTGGACTTCTTCCCCACCAAGGGGCTTCCCCCCTTGGAAAACTGGAAAAGAGCTGGACCCCTAACCCATGTTCTGGAAGACTAATAATGTATTTCATAGGAAGCACGTGTTGTAGTTGGCTTTCTATTCTTATATATTCAAAATTTTACACAAAAAAGAACACATGTTTTTTTGTGTGTTAATAAAAAGAAGCTGTATCTAACTATCTATCTATATATATATATATTATATAACTATTGGCGTAAGGACACATAGAATATGGTGAGGCCATCTCCATTATTAAATTCTAGTAAAAAAATTTAGGTAATAAATAACCTAATTAACCTAGTATTTATTTATTTATATTTTTTATATTTATCTTTATTAATACTTTACTGTATAATAAATAAAAATCTTATAATTATCTTATTTCTCTCTCATATGAAATAATAATATAAATTATAATTTCACGTTTATCTCTTATTTATTTAATATTTACTTTCTTAACTAATTCTTTTTATATTTCAGCTTATTACAAACAATTTAATAGTTTATTGATAAAAAAACGTGCACCCTCAAGACCTCCATCTCAATCACGTCATGCAATATTTGCTTCTGTCTTTGCACCTCATCCAAACATGCATTCTCTCTTTAATATATATTTTCATTCTTATTTACATGATTAAAATTCTTTTTTTCTCATATTATAGTATAGTAATTTATATGTTACATCGTAACACATATTTTATCTTAATATTATATTTAGGAAAAATGGAAATAAATAATCCCAACCATTAACTATTGGCCAATAACAGTCCTAACTACGAAAATCACCAATATTGGTCCCAACTTTCGGCATATTGGAAACCAATGGACCCAAACTAACGGAGTTAGCCTCCGTTAGTATGATGCTGACGTGGCATGCCACGTAGGATGCCACATTGGATGCCACGTATGATCATTTTGCCACGTGGCATGCCACGTAGGATCATCTTGCCACCTAAGCATGCCACGTCAGCATCACACTAACGGAGTTGGCCTCCGTAGTTTGGGTCCATTGGTTTCCAATATGTCGAAAGTTGGGACCAATATTGGTGATATTCGTAGTTGGGACTGTTATTGGCCAATAGTCAATAGTTGGGATTATTTATTTCCATTTTTCCTTATATTTATCTATTCTAGGAAGATCTCGGGATATAACCTAGTGATTTTATATGGTTAA
This sequence comes from Ambrosia artemisiifolia, assembly GCA_032199755.1. NCBI lineage: Eukaryota > Viridiplantae > Streptophyta > Magnoliopsida > Asterales > Asteraceae > Ambrosia > Ambrosia artemisiifolia. Next base: position 10,887,318 of record CM063518.1, on the reverse strand, counting down.
AACAAAAAGGAAGAAAATACTATGAATGGTAGGAAATGATCTTAGTTAGTGATTTTAAATTGGAGAGTTGCAATTTTCGTCCCTATGGTTTTGAGAAATTGCTAGATTAGTTCAAAGTTAACAATCAAATTTAACGTTGTTAGGATTTTGGACTAAACTAGCCTGTTTTAAGAAGCGTTGGGGACGGATATAGCATACAATGTTAATTTTGAACTGATCTAGCAATTTCATCGAAACCATAAGGACGAAAATAGCAATTAACTCTTAAATTTCATTAAAGATGATGCAGGTCACAAGGGGGTGTGTATTCAGTTTGTAACATGTTTGATAAATGGGTTTGGTTCCTAAGGACGAGAGTTGCAACAATTTTTTGAGGTTGTTTGGCTACATTAGCGTCGGTAATTAGTGTTGCGTCTTTAAGACATCTGATTAAGTAAGATATTTAGATTTTGAACCTGTAAGTGGTCTAACTTGGGTCAACCTGACTAGTTTGTGATGGATGAGGTGTTGGTGGGTCATGGAGGTGGTGCGTGAGTGGACGACTAAGGGTTATGAACACAAGTGCTTCATTCAACATCATTTTGAAACTCAATGGGTAAGAAGCTAATGAGATGTTCTGTTAGTGAACTAAACACATTTAACATTGACTGATTTAGATGAGAACTTTTAATAGAATCAATAAGAAGCTACCAACTTGCTTCTTAGTCAATGATGATATCTGCTTGTAGGAGGCGTTTATTATTTATTTTTATTTGTTTTTTTAATAAAAGAGGCATATTTATCGGTTTAAAAATAGCTAAATAAAGATTGTTGTTCAAATATCTTAAAAATCAAAAGTTTTATATTTCAGGTGATACTTATCACTATTTATGTTAATTCGTTTGATTGCTTAAGACCATACGGAGTAGAGGGGGATGAAGCGTCATGTGACACGTGTAGGGTCCGTGTTTAAAAGGTGAAAATTGTGGGGAGTTAAAGGGGGAGAGGGGGGAGGGAGGGATGAAATAATATTATATTATTTAAATCATGTTAAAGTTAAAAAAACAAATCAATAAAACAAGTCCCATCCAATCAGAAAATGCCGGCGCCAGTGGACTTCTTCCCCACCAAGGGGCTTCCCCCCTTGGAAAACTGGAAAAGAGCTGGACCCCTAACCCATGTTCTGGAAGACTAATAATGTATTTCATAGGAAGCACGTGTTGTAGTTGGCTTTCTATTCTTATATATTCAAAATTTTACACAAAAAAGAACACATGTTTTTTTGTGTGTTAATAAAAAAAAGCTGTATCTAACTATCTATCTATATATTATATAACTATTGGCGTAAGGACACATAGAATATGGTGAGGCCATCTCCATTATTAAATTCTGGTAAAAAAATTTAGGTAATAAATAACCTAATTAACCTAGTATTTATTTATTTATATTTTTTATATTTATCTTTATTATTACTTTACTGTATAATAAATAAAAATCTTATAATTATCTTATTTCTCTCTCATATGAAATAATAATATAAATTATAATTTCACGTTTATCTCTTATTTATTTAATATTTACTTTCTTAACTAATTCTTGTTATATTTCAGCTTATTAAAAACAATTTAATAGTTTATTGATAAAAAACGTGCACCCTCAAGACCTCCATCTCAATCACGCCGTGTAATATTTGCTTCTGTCTTTGCACCTCATCCAAACATACGTTCTCTCTTTAATATATATTTTCATTCTTATTTACATGATTAAAATTGTTGTTTTCTCATATAATAGTATAGTAATTTATATGTTACATCGTAACACATATTTTATCTTAATATTATATTTATCTATTCTAGGAAGATCTCGGGATATAACCTAGTGATTTTATATGCTTAAAACAAAAAGGAAGAAAATACTATGAATGGTAGGAAATGATCTTAGTTAGTGATTTTAAATTGGAGAGTTGTAGGCGTGTCACATCACATGAAAGATCATATAGTGGCTGAATGGGTATAATTGGAATAGCCATTTATTCTTGCTTTTACATGCACATAGTAGCGACAATAAAGTTTCTCATCTTTTTTAAATTAACATGTGTATCTTTTTACAAGGGAGTCTACCTTTGCATGCCTTAATCTCATTCGTCACCGAGTCTAACAATGCTTCGTTGACCCCAACACCATATAAGTTGGATTTCAAGATGGTTTACTTTCAAACCGGAGATAATGTTGAGACGCCTTAGTAATAGGATGGTGTTTTTAATATTACCGTTGTCCCATTCTCCCATAAGCACTACGCCATCCACGTACATGAGATGTGATAGTGTTGGACCATTATTTGGAAGTGTGACACCTTTTGTGAGCCCCAAGCTTTCAGCCTTCTTTAGAAAACAAGTCGGCACTTCCATATCAATTATGAATATAACGGGTCTCCTTGCCTCACTCCTCTAAAGCATTGAAACTCCCAAGTTGGAGATCCATTGATTAACACCGAGGCTCTCACCGAATGTTGAATTTCTTTGACCCATGTTCTCCACTTATCCGGGAAACCCATTTGTTCCAAAATCACGTCAATAAACCCCCAATTAATGATGTCAAAAGCTTTCTCGAGGTCTACTTTGAGTAAGAAAGTCGGCTTTTTTAAACTTTTTTCAACCCATGCGATGATCTCATTGAGGATGAGAGGCCCGTCAAGAATGTTGTGATGCAGCAAAACACCGGTCTGGTTGTCGGAAATGATGGTTTTCATCACAAATTTGATGCGGTTCACAAGAACCTTTGAAATGATTTTGGAGACACTGCCCAACAAGCTGATCAACCAATAATAGTCAATTATTATTGGCTTTTACATCGACAATAAAGTTCTCTCATCTTTTTTAAATTAACACCGAGGCTCTCACAGAATGTAGAATTTCTTTGACCCATGTTCTCCACTTATCCGGGAAACCCATTTGTTCCAAAACCACGTCAATAAACCCCCAATTAATGATGTCAAAAGCTTTCTCGAGGTCTACTTTGAGTAAGAACGTCGGCTTTTTTAAACTTTTTTCCACCCATGCGATGATCTCATTAAGGATGAGAGGCCCGTCAAGAATGTTGTGATGCAGCAAAACACCGGTCTGATTGTCGGAAATGATGGTTTTCATCACAAATTTGATGCGGTTCACAAGAACCTTTGAAATGATTTTGGAGACACTACCCAACAAGCTGATCAACCGATAATAGTCAATTATTATTGGCTTTTACATGCACATAGTAGCGACAATAAAGTTTTCTCATCTTTTTTAAATTAACATGCATATCTTTTTACAAGAGAGTGTACCTTTGCATGCCTTAATCTCATTCGTCACCGAGTCTAACAATGCTTCGTTGACCCCAACACCATATAAGTTGAATTTCTAGATGGTTTACTTTCAAACCGGAGATAATGTTGAGACGCCTTAGTAATAGGATGATGTTTTTAATATTACCGTTGTCCCATTATCCCATAAGCACTACGTCATCCGCGTACATGAGATGCGATAGTGTTGGACCATTATTTGGAAGTGTGACACCTTTTGTGAGCCCCAAGCTTTCAGCCTTCTTTAGAAAACAAGTCGGCACTTCCATATCAATTATGAAGATAACGGGTCTCCTTGCCTCACTCCTCTAAAGCTTTGAAACTCCCAAGTTGGAGATCCATTGATTAACACCGAGGCTCTCACAGAATGTAGAATTTCTTTGACCCATGTTCTCCACTTATCCGGAAAACCCATTTGTTCCAAAACCACATCAATAAACCCCCAATTAATGATGTCGAAAGCTTTCTTGAGGTCTACTTTGAGTAAGAACGTCGGCTTTTTAAAACTTTTTTTCACCCATGCGATGATCTCATTGAGGATGAGAGGCCCGTCAAGAATGTTGTGATGCGGCAAAAAACCGGTCTGATTGTCGAAAATGATGGTTTTCATCACAAATTTGATGCGGTTCACAAGAACCTTTGAAATGATTTTGGAGACACTACCCAACAAGCTGATCAACATATACTCGTTAAGAGATGTTGGGTCAATGTTATTTGGAATGAGCACGATGAACGACGAAGCACACCCCTGACTTATTTCACCGTGCACAAAAAAATCCTTCATCTCCTTAATAATGCCCTCTTTGAGAAGGTCCCAAAAGTGCTTGAAGAAAGCAAAAGTAAATGTGTCCGAACCCGGTGCCTTAAAGAGATACCGCCTCCTGAATTTCTTGAGCTGTAAACGGTTCGATGATCCTAGCAGCCTCTTCTTCTGAAAGTCAGTTGATATTGGGACAGAAAATTTCGGTCTATATTGCATTGGTTCGCTAAATTTCTTTGCGAAGAATTCCTCGCCTCCCATTTCATTCGGTTCATTACACCAATCGTTGTTCACCATGAAACCATTTATTTTCTTGATGTTATTATTGAAATTTATCATACCATCAAAGAAACTAGAATGTTCATCACCCTCAACGGCCCACTTCATTCTAGAATGCTGCTTTAAATCACTAGCCTCCTTTGCTTTTAGTATCTCCATATCCTTCTTCGCCTTGGTCCAACTTGATCTTTCCTCATTTGTTAACTCCTTATTTTCCGCGAGCTCATTAAGCGAGTCAATTTAGTGTTCAAGTTTGATTGTCTTAGCGGTCTCTTTTCCTTTTCAACCATTAACCGATTTTCGATTGCCACCTTAATCACTCTCCGTTTATTTGCTAACACTTCATCAGGTTTACCTGAAAACTCTTGCCCCACAATATGGAGAAGAGCAATCGATGCTATTCATTGCAATGCTAGAGCGTGGTCTTATATGCCTATAAAGTCATTTATTTCTGGAGTGTGGAACTCAGGTATTAAGGTGAGTAATGACTTAGACGAAATCAACATTTAAACCGGTAGTCTATTCAGATGTGTGCTGGGCAATGGCTTAAGTATTCGGTTCTGGATCGACAGTTGTGTAGGGGGGGGGGCACTAATGATTAGATTTCTTAATCTCTTCGATCTAGAAACAAATAAGGGTTGCATTGTTGCAGCATGGCTAATTCATGGGGGAACATATGGGTTCAAGTTGGGCTTGGAAAAGAGAACCAGTGTAGGTACACGAGCAGCAGGAACTTGAGGAGTGCATGATTTTATTACAAAACAGTCGGTTAACAGATATACCAGACAAGTGGGAATGGGGTAATGAGCCGTCAAAAGAATTCGTGGTCGCATCGTGCCGCTGAATGCTTTCTTCTTCGGTCGTTCCCTATTTTATCCATTTTGTTTGGACAAACTGGGTTCCAAAGAAAGTAAATCTTCTAGCGTGGAGAGCGGAGCAGGAGTGACTACCAACTCTGGAAGGGCTAGGCTGTAGAAGCATCATTGCAGGATCAACAGCTTGCAGCCTCTGTGGAGAATATTCGGAATCAGCAGAACACTTGTTCATCACCTGTTATGTTGCCGCGATTCTATGGTTATTGCTAGGTTAAAATCTCATTTTTATTACTAATTTGGTTTTCGTTATGGTTATTGCTAAAACCGAAATGAACTGAATCACCCTGTGTAACCCCTAAAATCATGAACAATCTGAGATTGTGCTCCCACCACATCGCATGGCACCTAGGGGCGGAACTAATGAAGGAGCAGGTGCCGCGTCCGTTGCGGCTCAACTTCGCGCGCGTAGTGAAAAATTAGTGGAAAATTTGGTTTTTTTTTACGAAATTTGTAAAACGTTGCTACTAAAATGAAAAAAATGAAAAACGTTACTAATAAAAAAACATTTCTATATCCGTCACTGGGGTACCCCTCTTTATTCTAAATAAGATAATTTTTTGTTAACGTCCTTCCATAAGAAATTTAAAATACAACTAAACTTTTAAGTTGAGTCCAGCTAAATGTATCGTCTACGTAACATGTTCAATAAACGAGATGTATCCGATATAGGTTGTAGGTACCCGTGGGAGTGTGGGACCACATATTCTAGAAGACCTTTTTTTTTAACTGGCAAGTGGTGTAACCGGTGGAGCTCCGGCTAACACCCTGGGCTAGCATGTACTGATTATCCATTCCACCTGGATTGAGGATCTCCCCAGGTGAAACCCCCACATGTAGTAAATATGGCTCCGACATAAATCAAACCCTCAACCTCCACATGACCTCCACTCTAGCTCCTCCAATTTTCACCAATTGAGCTGAGCTTTATCGGCATTCTAGAAGACCTCATGTGATAAATATCATATTGAACACGCTACTTTTATGAGAAATAATTTGTTAAAATTAATTTGTTATTCAATTTCAATAGCAAAATGTAATTGCAAATTAATTATAACAAAACAAAAATAAGTTGCCATTATATCAAACTAGAAGTGACCCCGCGCTATGCGGCGGGACAAACCAATTTTGAATGAAAGTTAAATGGTAATGTAGACGAAAAAGTAATAATAACACTAATAAAAAAACTAAAACTAAAATATTGTAAAAATATAAAAAAAATTCTATAGTTTCCTCAAACGTCAGTCGGTTCTAGGTGGTTTGGTTTACTTTTGGCCCATCGTGGTTTGTAGCCCGTGTCGATTTGGCCAAAGAACTTAAAAGAACCCAAACTTGTTTTAAACCCAAAGCGATTTGAGAAAAAAGACGGGGTTATCTCTAGGCTAATTTAATGTAATGGACACTTTTCAAGCCTTTTTTTCTTTATTTTGTTGTCAAAGATGTTGAAATATAAGTTTCTTAAAAAACACTTCAATATCCATTTAGTCTCAACAATTTCATTTATTCGTAAGCACGAATAGAACACTTAAACCAATATAAATATCCAGTAATAATTGCAACGAACCCATATCATCATGTACCTTCAAATTATATTATGTGCAAGGGTAATGTTTTATATAATATTCCTAATAAGTAATACAATTCTTTTTAGGGCCGCCGATAGAACAAAAAGTATAATCTACAGTTGAATTTAGTCAACAAATTATAGTTTTTAAACATTTGATAAACAATTAAATAACTTAATATTATTACATGTTATATTAAATATTTTTATCTTAATTTAAAGAAATATAATGCATTTGATAAAGTGTTAAATAACTTACTTTTATTAAATATAATTAATTATAATGTTTAGTTAATTTAAAGAATATAATATTTTTAATTTATGTGTCTTGTCGATGGTATGATATTTAGAAATAGATAACTTTAAGTCTATTTATTTGCTCCTTAGTTATATATAATAACATAATACTATTACCTATTTTGTTTTTATAAATTTCTTTAATTTGTTTTTGTTAATTATATATGTATCTCTATCTTATTTTTTATTTATAAGTATAAAAATTATTGTTGAGAAAATGCATTTAGTTCATTTAATTAGAATTATAAGTTTATTAAATAAAGTATTGATTAGTTAGAAGTTTATTAAAAATAATGTATTAATGTGTATTAATGATTTGATGTAAATTACAATGATGTCCTTCTATGATGAAGTTAAATTACCTTATTGTCCATCTAGAATGCACTATATAGTAGTATAGATTTTGTTGCTGTTATATTAAATTTTATATATGAGTAAAAATGAAGTTAACTTTTTATTTTTTGAAGGGCAAATTTCATTAAACAACCAAACAACGGACTATCTCCAAGACGGAGATAGCCGCGAAACAACACTCCAATTACATTATATCAAATGAAAATCGTTGTCAATCCTTCCATCCCACTCTATCCCTTTTGCTCCTACTATTATACCAAAGGAAAGTCCAAGACTTCATCTCTGATATAATATGCGTAACATTCTTGTTTATCGCCTTGAAAGCCTTCTCGTTTCTCGCCTTCCATATTCGCCAACACGTTATCACCAAAATACCGAACAGAAGATCTTTCTTGGCTGTCGAATAGCCCCTCTGATCTGAAATAACATGCACATCCATGATCGAAAACAGAAAGATCGGTGAAAGCCGACACCATCTAGCAATGCCACACCAAACTCCAGCCAAAAATCGGCACTCTGTAAATAAGTGTTCGACTGTCCCGTCCACATCTTCACACAAAACACACGTACAATCTCCAATCGGTATGTTTCTTCTTCTCAAAGCCGTCTTGGTAGGGATCCGATCTAAACACGTTCGCCACAAGAAAATATTGCACTTCGCCGGTATCCATGTACACCACCGAACACTACTAGAAGTCCCTTCATTTACTCCCTTGTTTACCCACTCTTTAGTATCTTTAACCGACAAATTTTGGAGCTGAATATTATTCCAGCACCACGAATCATCGAATGACTGTAGAATTGTCCCAAACACAATCCTATGGCAAGCAATTAACTCGTCCACTTCCTGTAAAGACATCGGATACGACATCCACTCCCACGTAACAGCATTCAACAATTCAGCGTGACCCACTCTATCCGCAACCGTACACCATTTGTTTTTTTCGAGTCGAAAAAGAGCCGGAAAAAAGATTTTTTAAAGGAGTATTATTTATCCAAGGATCTATCCAGTATCTAATAGACATCCCATTCCCAACATTACCTTGAATCAGATTATTAAAAGATGACCCATCCATCAAAAGTCGGTCGCCACATTTCACTATCTTGCCCCAAACTCCCCTCACGGACTCCTTGTATGGAACCGATTGCCACTTCCTCTTGGAACCATGAATAGTGTCAATAACTTTCCGCCACATAGCATCTTTTTCCTTTCTATATCTCCAAATCCACTTCAAAATTAGGGCGTTATTAGAAACGTCCAACTTCGTTAACCCAAGACCACCATTAGCTCTCGGCTTATTAACAACCTCCCAACTCACCCAATGAATTTTGTTTACATCAAGCCCCCCCCCCCCCCCCCCACACACACACACAAATTTTCTAATCATTGTTTCAAGTTTATTCCTAACTGCAACCGGAACTTTAAACAACGAAAACTAATAAGTCGGTAAGCTCTCCAACACGGATTTAATCAACACAACTTTACCGCCAATAGATAGAATCCTACATTTCCACTTTGAAAGTCTCTTCTTGAAAACGTCCACTACCGGATTCCAACTATTAATCTTAATCCTCCCATATTTGCCCCCACTTGAATTCCAATGTACTTAAAAGGAAGGACGCCCGGCCCACAACCCATCTCCTCCACCTTCATTCTCACATCTTCCACATTCTTCCCAATTCCAAATAACGTGGACTTAGTAATGTTGATTTTTAACCCCGAACACAAATTAAAGATACGCAAAATTCGTTTAAGAATTTTGAAATTAGAGTCTGACCACTCTCCCATTATCATGGCATCATCCGCAAACAAGTGCGAAATACACGGGCCGTTGTTAGGGAGCTTAACTCCCACAAAAACGCCATCATCACACGCCTTTCTAACAAGACCCGATAAAGCTTCCATTGCAATAATAAACAAAAACGGCGAGATAGGATCTCCTTGACGCATACCTTTACCACATCCAAATTCAAAAGTTGGGGAGCCATTAACAAGAATAGACGATCTAGCCGAAGAAAGCACCCCATATATCCATGAACACCAACGCTCGGGGAACTTCATCTACCGCATCACCATCAATAGAAAACCCCAATTGACGTTATCATATGCTTTTTCAAAATCGATTTTGAACATGAAAAATTGCTTGCCACTTTGTCTTGTGGACCATCAAGGATATATCTCCCCGCTATAAATGCCGATTGTGTTTCATGAATCACCTTGCCCATAACTTTCTGTAATCTATTGGCTAAAAGTTTAGAGATAATTTTACTAACTATCCCAATCAAGTTTATAGGCCGGTATTCCCCCAATGTCACCGGATCGTTAACTTTCGGAATCAGTGTAATAAATGAAGAACCTACTCCACGACTAATCCGAGCATCATCAAAAAATTCTTGAAAAATAGAGTAGAAATCCTGCACAAAATAAGCCCCAAATTTTTTAACGAACCGAAAGTTAAAGCCGTCTGGACCCGGTGCTTTATCACTCCCACAACTAAAAGCGGCATCCTTTATTTCATCAACTGAAAACGGCACTACTAATGCAGAAACTTCATCCTCGCTAATCTTCATTAAACCATGACATTCTAACAGTGGTCGATTGACAATATCCTCTGCAAACTTGACACGAAAGAATCGAAGAATTTCTTTCTTAATCAAGTTCGGCCTAGTCTCCCATTCACGATTTATCATAAGCCCCGGTAGCGCGTTATTCGTCTTTCGACTATTAATAAAACCGTGAAAAAACGATGAATTCTCATCTCGGTCCTTCGCCCATTCAATCCGAGATTTCTGTTGCAAATCTTTAATTTTGAACCAATCCAATTCCTTCAATCTAGTAGTACCTTCCTCATACACAAAAATTTCCTCCTCTGTAAGTTCCCTAACTTCCATCGCCTCTTGTAATTCATCTATCTCTTTTCTCAGACAACTATCCTCCTCGGCTTCTTTGGCTTTAACATCTTTAATCCACTGTTGATTCCCATGCTTGATGACTCTTTTTAACTTCGCCATGAACCGCACATCAGCATATCCTTCAACATGGCTCGGAAATGACATACCTTCGGACACCACCTCCTCCAACCCATCCCTATGTAACTACGAATTATAAAATCATAAAATCGGAATGGTTTCGAGCCAAAATTACGAGACATAACCTTTAGGATCAATGGACAGTGATCCATCCGAAAGATTCCGAGCCACCGCGTCAAACTTAGAATTTCGACGCTCCTCAAAACGTAACACAATTAAAATCCCCCCCTAAAATCCAATAATTCGCATTAGGAACCAACGCATTCTTTAAATCACCCCAAACCCTTCTCTTATCCACCAACTTATGTGGCATGTACACGTTAACACAGGACACCGCCGCACCACTATCCTTAATAACACCAGAGATCATTAAGAAGTTAATTCTATAAAAAGAAACGAACATTACTAGGTTAGGGTTTGCCGTCCAGAAAGGGGTGGCGGCGCAGCTTGTTGCTCGACTGCCCGCTATCTTGATGTAATCTTTTACGGTTATGTGTTAATAAAATTCTATTTCCATCCAAAAAAAAATAAAAAAAAATTAAAACTAATCATACTCTACTAATAGGGAAACTGAATGAACAATGCATGGACACTTTTCCACGCACTGTTAATTCCTTTTTTTCAACATATTATTTTGTCTTTATAGGCTATTGTTGTCGTTTTGGTTTAACAAATGTGCACTTGGTTTGGTAGTTCGGGGTTTGCATTGATTTTGTATGCACCCATTTTCGACTCATGTTGGTCCCTTTTTTCCCCTTCTTTCTTGTTTTACACATCTCATTTTTTGGTACTTTTTGTATGACATGTAGTGGGTTGCTGCAGTTTGTCTACACATGTAAAGGAGGTGCCAAAGATCATCTATTTTTTCCTAATTCGCCAACCCCTAATGAAAGAAAGAGAAAGGGGCGTTGACCCGCTTTCGACGAACTCCCGGCCGGTTGGCGATGGAGATCAGATCGAAGATTCAAGGGTTGGAGATAGAATTTGGTGGTTACTTTGAAGACTTGAGTGGATGGTGATCCTTGGTACGTGGCTGCTACCCCACATCCGTTGTACCGGTAAGATGTCACAAACCTAAACAACACCAAATTGAAGAACAAATTGTTACAATCGTGAAATTTCAAGCATTTAATTGTTAATAATTTTCGTACTTGGTAACTTGATTCATTAATAGATGTTTATTTATTGTTCAATGTGCTAGTAATTTCCAATGCAAAACGATCATTCAATGCAAAACGATCATTCATGCATACTTATAATAAATCTCACAATCGCAAACCGGGATGCCTAGACTTTTAATTTTTTACCAACCTCATAAGTAATAAATTTCTATTATATTTATTAAAGTTTTATTCATAAGAAAGTTCATTTCTTGCAATTCAAAAGTTTTATGCACTGGTGTACATCCTAAACAAGTTTAGGTTATTATGTGAAACTTATAAACTTCTAATGATTATGTTTAAAGATCCTTTAATTTTTTTAACTGTGAAGAGAGCAAATATATTCCAAACATCGAAAGCAAATGTTCATGACTAAAAAAAAGGTTTTCTAGCTAACAATTAGAAAATAAAAAAAAGGAGTACGCACATACAGCTCAAACCCTATAAAAAGTATATTACTATCAACCAATAATATTCTCCGCTTTGGCTTGTACCTTACCCATGAAAGTGTGCTCTTTAATCTCTTCACCAACTTTGACGCGTAGATATGCGTTTTAGACCATGTCCATAAGTAGAAAACGCCTACGTTTCAAATCTTTCCCGCCTTAGCTTTAAGTTTTAGGAGCTGTTTGGTTAATTAAGTGCTGAATCATTAAGAGGTCTGAATAATTAAGAGGCTTTGAATGATAGTGTTGAATGGTTCAGCTATGCACCAAGTCTGAATGGTTCAGCTCTTAACCATTCTATTCAGAGCCTTTTTTTAGGTTGAAACAAACAGAGTGAATGCTGAACCATTCAGAGCTGAATGATTCAGAGCTTAATGATTCATAGCCTCATTAAGAGGCTATCAAAGAGGCCCTAAATGTTTTCAAATGAGTTAATAGCCAAATTCGTCCTTGAGGTTTGGCCAGTTTTGCCACATCAGTCCAAAATCGAAACCTTTTACATTTGGGTCCTTCAGTTTTACTTTTTTTTTTTTGCCAAATTCGTCCCTAACACTAACCCAGTTAAATATTGACATTAAGTTGGGGGTATTTCTGACTTTTTACCTAGAAAATCAAGGGCATTTTGAACATTTTGTATACTTTATTTATTTTAAAAATTTTACCCCAAATTCTTCTCTTCAGAACCACCACCACTACCATCACCATTCCACTATCAAGTATCAACCACCACCACACCACTTCAACCTAAATCCATCGCCGTTGCTGCACCGTACCACCTCTCCCTAAACTTGCCACCGCCGCACCACCTCCTTCCTAAACCCACCATCTCCTCCCTAAACCCACCACCGCCACCAGCCCAAACCTGCACTATGTGAACTCTTGAACTTGTTTTCTTATCTTATCATTTGTAGGATCGATTCGAACAAGATATTAGTATCACGCGCGTAACGGATTGAGGGCGGAAGCAATGATCCGGTTAGTAGTTATAGGTGTATGTTTCGAAGATAATAATAATATGAGAGCACACACACAAAACACACACACAAAATGGGCAACACATTGTTAAGATATGGCAAATGTTACAAAATGGTGGAACACATGGCGCATTTATAGGGCCTGGCCTCATACGCCTAGACATGCAGGCGTATGAGGCTTCATACGTGTGACTTCCCATGCGTTTGAGACTCTCATACGCCTGAAGTCTTCTAAAATAACCTAAAATACCCATACCACTAAAATGCTTCCCGATAACATCTAAACCATACATAAATGATCCTATAATCATGCCTATGGCTAATATCGACCTATCACTAGCTGGAGACATACACGAAGTGCAGTAACAGTCTCCCCCTTGGACCTAGCTAGTGATCTGTCTTAACAACTCGAACCCACCCTCCTATAATGGATCACCAAACCCTCCTATAATAGCTCATGGTATTCATCACGTAAACCATTTATCATGTGCTGGACCAGATCTTCGTCTGTTACTAGTTCACTTGGCAAGAGCAAATGCAATCCGTTGTGCACAAGTGCGATAAGTAAATGGTGTTTTGTCCCCTTTCATTTGCAGCTTAAGAAGTTGTGTCTTAAGTTTGTATTCCCTAAAGGCAATGTGTGGGGCATAGGCTCAAGCAAGGGAGTCCCATAGTTCTCGGGCAGTAGATCTTTGAACATGGGCAAATGATGCTTTAAGTACAGTTGAGATAATGATCATACGAACATGTGCCATTTGCAATACAAGGCAGTAGCTGGAATTGGTTGTGACCGAAGTTGAAGAATCAGATTTTGCGATAACAATGAGATCTAGATAAGAAATAAACCATCAGTATGGCCAAATAAATTGTTTGTGATCAGAAATGCTCCCATCATGGTCTTCCAAGAGCCATTGTTTGGGAGAAAGTGAAAGCAAATATGTGGCAGTTGTGAGATACTCGTTCAGTCCATGTAAAAGTGGTGAGTTTTGTCATTGCTTATAATTGAAACTAGTTGTAAAGTGTCACAATTGAGATTGTATTTGATTAGGTTATGAGTGTCCCAAATTTGTTAAATTATTGCCACACAGTTTGTGCGTGTCGCACAATTTCGCACAATTAGTGGAGTGTCGCACGTAATACCAGCTATGTTGTTCGGTGAACTTTCGTTCAAGAGATAAGGTAGTGTCACACACTGTGATGTGTCACACATTGTCGAACCCTTTGTGGAGTGTCATACGTGGTGAGGTGGCTTGGCTCCGATACTAAGTAAAACACCTTTAGGTGTGTGTATTTTTTATTTGTATTGTAAATTGAGCAAATGAGAAGGTTACAAGAGAGGGATATTTATAATACCCAAAGTTACATAATCTTCCCTTTAATATTTACATAATGATATTTCTAACTATCCATAGTTTTTTTATCTAATATATAACTATTGCTTCTTTATTAACTTTTTTAAATTAAGAAAGAGAATACGAATGAGTATAAGAAGAGAATATGTGGTACATGTTACTTAATAAATAAGTACAGATTACTTAAACTATCTCTCCCAAAAATAAAAAGTGGAACATTCATAAGTGTTCATGAAATGTTGAACGTATTTCCCCTGTATGAACTTCTATAGTTGCAATTAGCAATTACGAAACTTGTTTGCAGAGGATATCTTTCTGTTTCTTATAGTTATTATCACATTGTTAGGAGATTATGATTAATATTTATATGTATAAACTATGTTGTTTATATGTTTTTAAATATCTGTTAATGAGAAATGCTTGCAAGTATGAAATTTGTTTTTAGTACTCTATAAGGAGGGAGGGAGGGGCACTATCAGCCGAGCATCCAAGGAGCAACTCCACCGCACCAATCGCAGTCCGACACTTGGACCATCACCTGTGAACCCTCCCACCGGCACACCACCCGTGAGTTTTTTGGTTCCCTCTCTTCTCCGTGTCTCTCTATCTCTTCTCTGCACACGTGAGGTAGCAACTCTCCACGAGACTACCAAAAATCCACTACCCGTAAGTGGTGACCACGGCGGCAGTAAACCCATGAAGGTAGTGGGGTACCACTGTCATTCATTGGAAGCCACCAGTTATATTATAAATGCATTAATATTAGTATATATTATGTAGTTTATTTTGGCTTCATATTTTATAGATTTTTAGATATAGTAAATTAAAAATATATATATAATTAAGCTATCTAATTATCTAAATGAGGGTAACTGAATAACATGAGAGATTCATGAATGCAATTAAGTGTGTGTTTTAAGACTTGAATTAATTTTAGTACTCAAGTTCAAGTTTGCTAGTGGAATTACATGGATATGTAATATCGGATTTTAGAGTTGTTTCAAATGGGCTAAATTACTATTTTGATGTTCAGTCCATCAATTGAATCGAAGGCCCACAAGAATGAGTTGTTTTTGGAATATTATTAAGATGTGTCTTTTAAGTGAACCACTATTTGATTCTTTGTTATTAAGATTTTCTAGTATTTTTATGATTTACTCAGGTGTAGGGGTCGTGCTAATGAACATGGTTTTGTTTAGTATATGTTTCGAACCTGAAATCTGAGTTAATTTGATTAGAATGTCTTAATACGAACCCATTTCAACCATTACCCAACAAATTCATTTTGCTAGAGTCACCCCTAATTGAACCATTGGAAAGAATATTTAACTCCTTATTTTATCTAGAACTTGCTACATTGAGATACGAGTTCACCAAGTAGCAACATAAGGTTGAAGATAGACAGAAAAGACGAGCATATCAAATACCTAGCAGAACTAGATGAGAAAGTATACGGTATAAAGCCTCTTAAAATAAGAAGACTAAGAAGCCACCAGAGATTGACACATGTCAATCTAACCTAACCAGAGTTAAACACAATAAAACTAATCTTCCCTGTTTTAAACCTAACCCATTCTCATTTTGAAACAAACCAGCATCATCACCACCAACACCCACCAACACCACCATCACCATCACCACCACCACCACCACCACCACCAGCAGAACCGTCAGTCCAACCTTCCTTGCACTCAACCCAAAACATCCCCCCTTTCCTGCAATTAAATCTGGACATTAAAGAAGAGAGAGGGAGAGAGAACGTGAGGGAGAGATGAACACCACCGGTACCGACCGCCTTTCCGATCATCTTCTCCGGTGGGACTCCTCCTCCGATACCGGCCTTTGTGGAAGATATGGCTGATAACTGGGACCAGAGGAGAAAAAAAAAGCAAGAGAGAGGAAGAGGAACAACGATAATAATTTGGTGTTTGATGATTCACATGTGTTACATGGATTGATTCGTAATGGTTTTGGTCATCTGATTTCTGTTAATAAGTTAGATTTGGGCTCTGCTACTTCTTTAATGGAAGTTGACATCATGAATTTATGGGACCGTATTTGCAGTTCACTAGGAGTGCGTTTAAATGGAGTATGCAAATCTAATGAGTGCGTCTAAAAATTAGAAAGCAATTGTGAAAAAAAAGGTGCGTCTGTTTTCTTTTCTTAGTGCGTTTGTTTTTTTTTTTTTTTGAGTGCCTTCACAACTGTTCTTTTTTCAGGTATGTTGAACAAAACGGTATTTATTTATTTATTTATTGGTTCTTGTACGATGATACCGTTGGAACATCTGTACAAATAGTCATTTTAATGATTTTTTTTATTTCTACGAATTGGTTTAGGTCTTTTTTTTCGATATTTTTACACTACCAATATGAAACAAGTACTTAACTTTGTTGTGTTTGTGTGTATACCAAATTCCAACCGTAGCGCGCGAAGGAATCTCACTAGTTTTTTTTTTACAGAAATCTGAAATCCTTGATGTTATATATCATCTTTAAAACAAAAGAAAATTACCAAACTCTGTTTCAAACAAATACACACAAGTAGACAATTGTTTCAAGATGTTTATATAAAACAATCCAAATACAAAAAAAAATATTAAATACATTTAATAAAGACACCCACAGCCCATATGTTATTTATTACTCCAATCTCTCACGTTGGGTGTATGCTCCTTTACAACTTTTTATCTCTGCCACTTCTTATCTGTGACAACAATAACAATAACCTTAAAATGCTATTCTAAACCATTAAGAATATCATAACATTAAAATTTACCTTGGTTATTATTTCCTTTTGTAGTTTGTAACGCCTGAGACATTGACCTCTGTATACGGGGTGAGCCTTGTCGACCGTTAACCGCGCCCGGCAACGAGTGTCTCTTTTTCAAATAAGTTTCCTTATCATGTACATCTGGGCTCAATGCTGGTGAGCTATTCGCAATCGCTTTTGCTCTTGCGGATTCTGTTGCCTGCATATAACTCGGGACTGATAGTTCATTGTCAATGCGGTCAGGTTTTGGTGAACCGAAAGAATTTCTTCGTTTTCCAGGTTTCGTTTCTTTAGGCAGCTGCTCAAAACTGCTTCTTGGGGCTGAATCAGCACTAGCCTTCTTACTAGTTGACCAGGATTTTCGCTTTTGACTTGTTGACTTTTTATCGGTTTTGGACTTCTTAGTGTTGGTTGACACTTGGCTAGAGGGTGTTCCTTGTGATTCAGGGATTGTTATGTGGCTTCTTGGAGATCCTGATGCAGATATTACTGGAGCTGGTTCGTGCTTGTTGGACTCGTAAGCGTGGTGGTTAGACTCCTGTTCCTGCTCGGGCTGGCTAGACTCAGGTTCCTGCTCGGCCTGGCTAGATTCGGGTTCCTGGTCGAGCTCCAACTCAATGACACTATCATTGAGCTTTTGGTCAACTTGTTTTTCGGGAAAATCAACATCTGTGTTGCGATCAATATCACCAACTGCTTCATTTAAGACTACGGGTTCCTCAGGTTTCTTGTTTTCAACTTCAAATTGATCTGGGGAGTCGAGTGTGGATGTGATTGACAGCTCGGTTCCACATTCTGACCCACCGTTCCGAACTGCTATTGAACCATGGGAAACCAAATGTTCATCCGGTTCAATATCTGGCACCATGGTTGCTTTTACAGATGCAGAACTTATTTCTGTAGGCGAACTTGAACCTGCCACATCATCCTGATTAGAAGCATTGGCTGATTTCAATGGATTAGAAGAACCCGACCCTGAACCTGAACCTGAACCTGAACCTGAACATGAACCTGACACGTCTTCTTGATTAGAAGAATTGGCTGGTTTTAATGGTTTGGTGGTCATAGAAGTCAATTCCTCAAATCTCGACTGCGCAGCAATAAATGCTGGATTACTTGCCTTTCTGGATCCAAACACAGACTTTCTTCCCTCTGAATCTGGTTGGTCGGTGGCTACCCGTTTTGCTGAGCGTTTCGGTTCAATTTCTGGTACAGGCTTCTCAGAAATCGGTTTGGTTTCTGACACAGGATTCTCTGGAACCGGTTCGGTTTCTGATATGGAATTCTCAGGAATCAGTTTAGGTTTGGTTTCTGATACAGGAATCTCATGAACCGGTTTGGGATTGATTTCTGATACGCAATTCTCAGGAATTGGTTTGGGTTTGTTTTCTGATACGGGATTCTCAAGAATCGGTTTGGGTTTGGTTTCTGATATGTGTTTCTCAGGAATCGGTTTGGGTGTGTTTTCTGATACAGGATGCTCGGATATTGATTTTACCTCAATCTGAGGTTCGGTATATAAATCCGTAGGTTCATCTGGCAGAGAATCAGGGTTCTCAATCGATTCAGTTACCGGCTTCTCTTCATGGGCTTTTACATTGGAATTTTCTTCAATGTGAATCAAGTTCTCTTTTTCCTCAACATCAGAGGTAACTACAGTCTCAACCTCATTTTCATATTTAATAACAACTTTGTCCAGATCATGTTCTGGTGCGTGCGGCTCCAAAACGTCCGGTGAAGACACAACCATCCATCTCTCCAACCAATTCCAAGCTGAATCAGACTTTAATGGATCACATTTGATGTTGATTTGTTTCGTGTTTGGCGTAGATTCCAACAGCTTTAACAGAAAAAAAAAAAAAAAAACCATTAATTTACCATCTAACAAAATAAAACTCGGACCAAACAAAAGATTAGAAAAAGATTGTATTTACCTGGCGAGCAAGTCGGTTACTTAATAGCTTCTCAATGGAAATATACTTCGGTTTGGAATCAATTCCTGCATTTTGCGCCCCCTGAAACAACATAATAGTTTCAATAGACATATCTTTTTATAAAACGGCCCTTTCTGACCCGACCCCAGTTTGACCCATTACGCTAGCCGACCAGATCCACCCGTTTTGCCAGGCTTAGTTTAATGTTTCATAACATAAACACGATATTTAATGTTCTTTCATATTTTCTTACCTTCTCTCTACGCGCACGAACAAGAGCTTGCATTTTAACAATGGCTTGAACGCAACGTAACGTTCCAACAGCATGATTTCTGACCAAATGCCCTCTCACAGCAGCTTGCAGTTTGACCACATTCTTACTTTTTACCAGTTGTCTCTCCGCCTGAAATTAAACACAATTAAGATGAAAAAAAAAACACATAATTGAAACAAATAAACACAGAAATAAAATAATAAATGCACACCAAGAATCTTCTAACTGCAGCTTGGATAACAAGAACAGCTGATTCAGATCCATCAGGAACAGGTTCACATTTAATGTGATCTTCTTCACAAGCCGGTTCCGTATCCACAGTTGAAACTGTAGTAGCATTTTTGGTAACAGAATTCGGTATCTCTTCTGTCCATATACTATCACAAGTTTTTTCAGATATATTGTTATTAATAACTTGTGGCTCAGAACTGATAGATATCGGTTCAGAAATCGGCTTATTCTCCGAAGAAGTTACTTTTTCAGTAACTACTGTGTTGCTCAGCACGCGATGCCTCCCTGATCGTTTCCTAAAACTCCATCCTCGTTTATCAGGACTCTTGTTCTGGCATAAGCTCAAATCATGTTATCAAATTAGTTCACGTATAAAAACATTCAAATCTTCATTTTTCACATATCAATAAAACAAACACATAATTAGATCCCTTTTATTAACATTTTCCCAAAGATCTAAAACCCCATTTCCATAGATAGAATCCAGTCACTATCTGTAACAACTATGTTACTTAAATGCTCAATTTAAACTATTAACCCAATAATAGTAATAATAATAATAATAATAACAAATAAAAAAACCAATTTATCCTAATTTAGTATCAAACATAAATCAATTTATCCTTAAAAAAACATCTAGTTTCAAACTGATTTAACCAAAATCTGAAACCTTAAATCAAAATTTCAAAACAATTTTTAATTTCAAACTGATCAGCTACCAAACATAAATCATAAACCAAAAACTTAAAAAAACAAAACAAATCTAAAAAAAGTCAAACACCCACTTCAGATCAGTCAACAACACTGAACTCAATAACTAAACCAAACCAAACAAACAAACAAATCACACAATGAGACAATTAAAACAACCACATTTACAATTTATATATACCTCAGATGAAGCATCAATATCATCTCTATCAACAGCTTCATTGCTACTACCACATGCAATAATCTTGAAACAAGATGTAGTGGATCTTCCCATTATAATAATTATAATTATAAATTTATAACCGTTGCAAATGTGTTAATGGGTACACAGATCGTGTTGTTTGGCGTCACATATGAGAGTGTTTTTCGTCGCTGTTTTTGTTGGAACTTGCACCGGTATAGAAGGAGGGGTATTTATGGAACACCACCTCTCTGAACATGCTCCTCCAATCTAGGGTACAAGTTTTTATTTTTTAATACATTTGAGTTGTACGAGGTGCATTACAAATTATACATTTTTTACTTTAGTTTTGGATAATAATGTATTTATTATTGTTGTTATTATTCAGTAGTTAGAGTATACGTACTGGAGCGCTATAAGTGGAAAAAGAAAATATAGCGCCCCCCCAACACCGTTACGGGGGGGCTCCATCTCACAAAAACCAAATCTGGCGCGATTGAAGTAACGCCCGGAAGAAAAAAGCCCCACCAATCAGAGCATGCCACCTCATCCCCTCTCTCTTTTTATTATTTTTTTATTATTTTTTTATTTTAAAAGATATAATAAAATATTAAAAGGGGCTTTATATATAAAGCCCCACCACTACACCCATTTTCCACTTTATCTCTCCATGCTGACTCAGCAGCCACGTGGACCAATCAGGAATGGGGGCTTTATATATAAAGCCCCCCACTACACATGGTCTTACTATGCTTGATTATTCGATCTGATAACCAACAATGCATTCATTAATTAATTCCTAACACTTTTTAGTAGTTTATTCTTAAGTTTTACATTTGGTATTTAGAAATTATACATCCTGGCTCACATCACATACTAATAAGAAGTTGTCATATATCTCAGAATATGATGTTACACCCCTAAGATATGATGTTACGAGGTGTATGAAACCCGTAACCCTTTACATTTTTGTTAAGTTATCCTTTTTAAATATTTGTTTATTATTAGACCATATGTAGTGGGGGGTTAAATATAACGCCCCTGATTCTGATTGGTCCACGTGGCAGCTGAGTCAGCATGGAGAAATGAAGTGAAAAAGGGGTGTAGTGGTAAGGGGAAAAATATAATGCCCTTGTTTCTGATTGGTTGTTTATTTTATTATTTTTTTAACCCTGTTTCTGATTGGTTGTTTTTTTTATTATTATTTTTAATCTTTTAACTCAAAATAATTAAAATAAAAGACAAATAAATATAAAAAAATTACAAATAATATTAAAAACACACAACTAATATTAATTAAATCAAACAACTAAACAAACAACTAAAAAAATACAATAGCAAATTTAAGAAAAAAATGCATCATAAAAAAAAACCAAACACACTAGAGGCGATATTTTGCAAGAATTTATTGCCTATGAAGTTGTGTAATGCGTAGGGCGTCTCCCTCGAGGTGGTCGATCGATTTGGACAAAAACTCAATGTCCTTTTCCCTTTGCCTCGCCTCTTAGAGCTCGACAAACCTTTTATTCTCGGCCACTCTTTGCTGCATTGTTTCCAAACGTCTTTGGCCAAGATCGCGGATATCTTGTAGTCTTCGGTTCATTTATTCAAAATCTTCCTTCAACTCACCACCTCCTGCCGAAGACGACTCCGGCTTGCCACCCTTTTTTGATCTTCTACCGGGTGGTCTTGGAAGATCCTCCTCCTCCTCATCCTCCAAATGAATAGGATCACCTAAACTCACATAGCGAGCATCGGATGATGGTGTATCCGGATCTCGCGACGAGGAGGTTTTGCTTCGTTTTGATGGTCCTCCTCATCCTCTCCTGATTTTGCGCCTATTACCGGACCCCATAGGCGGTACATCAGCCCACTTAGGACTTTTTCTCAACATCTCCCAAATCCTCAAATACGAGAACGGCCCACGGGTTTCTTTCATCTCCTCCAACGCTCTTGCCAACAAACCATCATCACCTTCCCCACTGCCCCTGTTGTCCTTACAACGTTGGTAAACCTCCCCAAATGAATGACATCTATTATTTATATCCGTCCACTTTCCCGATATCGAATCGTTCTCTCGATACTCCCCTCTACCCATGGCGGCAAGAAACAGCTCTCGAATTCTTATCCAAAACAACGGCTCGTCTTGATAGTTCGCTACAAAAAAATACTATATGATTAGAAATATATAACTATGTATGTATATATATATATATTATACGATTAATAGTATATAAATACAAAAAAAATACTAACCAACTTATATATATATATATATATACGGTTAAATATATTTAAATACAAAAAACAAATACTATATATATATACACACGATTAATTATATATAAATACAGAAAAAAAAATACTAACCAACTTCGGGATCCTCCGATATGTCAAGCCAAGCCCGCGCTAAAGCAAACTCCTCGTCGTTTTCCCAACGTTCTTGTTTTTTTTACGAGGCGCGTTAGGATCTTTTTTTCTATGCGAGCGCCCCCCCCCCCCCCCCCGGTTGAGAACCCTCGGGTTGACGTGGTTGGTTGGGCTCGCCTTGAGTTTCAGGCACTCAGGCTCCTCTTGAGAACCTTGGACATAGTTTAGGTTCATGTTTTGCGCAAACCCCATTGGCCCTTGAAAAAGTTGACCCGGCATGCTAAGAAGTTGAGCGAATTGCATTGTGTTCGCGTCAAAGTCGCCCTAATTGGGTGGCAGTTGAGTAGTGTTTGGCCTCGTACCCGGGCGAGACGGGACCCCAAACGATGAACCATATGGAAACATTTTTGTGTTTTGAAGTTGTGTGTTTTTAGTTTGAAGTTGTATGTTTTTAGTTTGTGTTGTGGTGTGTTATATTTGTTAATATGGTGTGGGTATATATATAGAGTTTAAAAAAAATTTTACCGCTTGAAAAATCAACGGTCACTTTTTTGACCTTTTTTTTGTCCTCCGCGCCACGTGTCAACATATGATTGAGTGGTTCAAAGTTGTTCCAGCATTATATTTATAACGCTTGCCCGGGTTTTGAAGGGATAGCGCCCCCGTAACGGTGTGGGGGGCGCTAATTTTTGTTTTAACGCCCTATACCGCCTCCACTACAGGGGGTCTTAGCTCAAAAACATTTGGGTAGCGTTTGGTATGATGGAATGGAAGGGGGAATGGAATAGACCATTACGAGGTAATGAAAAAAAGTGTATTTGGTTGGTCAAAGGAATGGAATCACCCATTCCACAAGGCATTCCATTCCCTCAAAACCATTCCATCCACCCCCCATGTTTTTTTTTCATTCCATCCCTCATTCACCCTTTACTAATAACACCATAACCCACCAACCACCACCCACCACCATCGTCATCACCCACCACCGCCGTCACCACCCACCACCATCGTCACCACCCACCACCACCGTCGTCACCACCCACCACCGTCGCCCCCACCGCTGCCGCCACCACCCACCATGTCGTCACCACCCACCACCACCATCACCGCCATCCACCTCCACCCATCGCCATCTTCGCCACCACCCACCACCGTCGTCGCCACCCACCACCACGCTACCGCCACACACCACTACATACCATCACTGCCACCAACCACCACCCACCACCACCACTACTCACCATCGTCGCCTACCCACCATCACGGCTATCCACCTCCACCTTCTACCGTCACCACCACTACTGCCGCCACCCACCACCACCGCTACCACCACATATCACCACCCACCATCACCGCCACCAACCACCACTCACCACCGATTTTATTCCTTCGTCTTTTCCTGCTTATCCAACAACATAAGTAATGTTTTGTTTCATTCCCACATGGCAACCAAACAAGACATGGAATGGTAATGATACATTCCATTACCTTGTCCATTCCATTACCTCGTCCATTCCATTCCCTCATCCATTCCATTACGCCATACCAAACAGACCCTTGGTGTACTATTAACACAAAAACATTTGGTGTTTTTCAACACAATTAAGTAACCCACCAACACAGTCGCCAGCCTACTCTGATGCAGACATTCCATTCACTTGTAAACTTTTGCCCTACCACCATCTCCATCACAATCATTTGCTATATTGACACTATATTTTCTGGAATCGCGTTTAGATAATGTTTTAAGAATTGTACCAGATAGGCCGGTGGGATTTGGATCCGGCTATATAAATGGTACGGTTAAGAGTACCCAAACCGTCATAGTCTAGGTGGTGTTTGTTTTTTGGTCAGAAGTGCTTCTGACCACTTCTGTCTGCGCCACGTAGACGCGGACAGACGTTTGGGGTGCGCCGATTGTTTGTTTTTTTGAAAGACTTTTCACTAAAAAAGGTATTCCTGACCTTTTCTTGGTGCAGACTTAGACCAAGATCTTCTCACATCTTCCCCCCTCTTCTCTTCCTTCTCCTTCCTTCCTTCTTTTTTTCCTTGTCCTCTGTATTCTTCTACTCTTCTAGTATTCTGCTTCTCTTTTCTTATTCTACTTCTTTTCTTCTTCCTCCTCCTCAACCCAACGACGACGCCTTAACAGATTGATGTGAATGGAAAAGGAAACTTAAGTTAGTTGATTAGTGTTCAAGGAAGATTGTAAAGTGGAATCTAAAGATTAGTGGTTTGCTTGGAAAGGGAAATAGAGTTTGACTTTTGAGGTTAACTGTACTTGTTTCTAACTTCAAATATAGTGTTTTTTCCTTTTCATGTTCAACGAATAAATCTCCAATTTAGATTGATTATTTAACAAATGTTGCAAATAGTAAGGTTATATATGCAATCATTACCTTTTTAGGTGTATGTGCCTCGTAAATTAGAACTATGCCTCTAGTTTGATGTTAAATCTGAAAGAAAACTGTGGGTTGTGGTTATGGTTAGGTTTCGTAGACATTAACAAACAAACAGTCTTCTTATTGCAGACTATAGACATTTGGTCCACCTCATCTCCTAAAGATGTCTGCATATGTGGTCTGCAGACCTTTTGGCTCAGAAAAAACAAACAGCACCACCTGGTGGATATCGGTCGGATTGGTTGAATGGGACAGGGTGGTTCGGATTTCAGTTGTTTTTATTTTTTTTGCCTTTGGAATTTCATTTAATGTCTATTTAGTACTTTAGTCTCGCTATTTTCTTTACGTATGTCTTTACATGTCATTAAGATTGCAAATCCGTGTCAAAATAAGTAGTTTCGTATATAGTTATAACTTTAAACTATTTGAAACTTGTCTTTTGGAGGAGTGATGGAAATTATTATAGAAGCTTGGGCACTATCAACACACTTTATACCCCTTGTTATACATCTAAATTTGATATATTTAGAACCTAGAAAATCGCATTCAAACACACTACTTAACCTGGCCATGACATATTCAGTGCATGTTTGGCTCTCCATTTTTTCCCCAACTTTTGACTTATAACTTATTGAAGAAGTCAAAAGTTAAAAAAAATGTATGGGTAATTGTTTGGAAAATGAGCTTTTGGAAGATTTTGGCATTGAAAAAGGAGAAATGAAGGAAAAAGTGAGAAGTCACAATTTGTGACTTTTGGAGAAAATGAGCTTTTGATGGGAAAAAAGTCATAAGGAGAAAATAAAATGGAGAGCCAAACATGACCTCAGTACTTATACATATTTAAAAGGTCAAAAATAAACAAACACACACACACACCAATTCACCTCGTAACACCTCGTCAACTAAAGAGCTTATAGTCTAGCTACATATGATTGAGGACTTATGTCTATGATAGATGTTAGAGTAGACGGAGTGGGGCGGGGAAAGGGGGAAGAGACTTTGGGCGAGGGAAACTTCATGGGCGTGGGGGGATGTTTGGGCCAGTGGCATTTTTTGATTGGCTGCCTTTTAGAAAAAAAAAATCTTACACACAATCATATGTGTATATATGAGTTTTATTTTTAAGTAGGAATGGTAGATTTCATCATGATAGATCTTCAAACCCTCCCCCCCCCCCCCCCCCCCCCACATAGGTTCCACAAGTACCACATGACGTTTTACCCCCCTCCCCCCTCTCCCTCCGTATAGTCTTAGTCTAAATGCTGGAGTAGGTTTAGCAAATGTGTCAGTTATCAGTTATCAGTTAAAAATAATTCACCCCATAAAACACGTTCAAATTATTCTATATGTTAATATTAATTTTAAATATGAGCTGAAATTATTTCTATTTTGTAATATCTCCTGAATCATACTAATAACTATTTGATGCCCAATTATTAATTGAAAAGTAGTTTAAACAAAAAAGGTAGTCTTTTGCGGTTTTGCTCAAAAGTCGACATAATTACACAAAAAGATGGATGAAGAATAATGTGTTTTGTTATTGGATTAAATAAATTAACTATTACATTGTGTTGTAATCCAACTTAACGATTATGATAGTTTTAAGTCTCATGATAAAAATAGTAGCAGAAACTTGTGTGTTGAGACGGGGTTGTACGGTGTTTGACTGTTACATTTGGTCAATCACCTTGTTAGTGTTGCACATATACAAACATGTTGATAATGTGTAATATATGAATATATGATCAGAGTGTTTACAATTTGACTAAGAAATAAGTGTACACATTATGATAGAGTAACACATTAAATTTGTAATAAATATCATGCAATGTGAAAGTAACCCAAATTCTAAAATAGTAGTAAGAGGGTAGTGGGTTGAAGCTTATGCAGTAAATGCTGCAATTGAAATGTGTATATATGAGTTTTATTTTTAAGTAGGAATGGTAGATTTCATCATGATATATCTTATATATAGTAATGTGCATAATATGGTGATCATAAACGCGAATTCAGCATGCAATACTTTTTGCAACCTTGGTATTTGTACTTCACCTACCCTTTGTAGTCGGTGTAGATGC
Organism: Ambrosia artemisiifolia; assembly: GCA_032199755.1. Lineage (NCBI taxonomy): Eukaryota > Viridiplantae > Streptophyta > Magnoliopsida > Asterales > Asteraceae > Ambrosia > Ambrosia artemisiifolia. Next base: position 10,859,959 of record CM063518.1, on the reverse strand, counting down.
TGCTTAAGCTCATCTTTTATGGTGATTTCAGGTTTCCTATCAAAGTTTTCAATAACTAAGTATGTGCTCCACGCATTCATCTTCCATGTCTTAGTCATTTCTAGACATCAAATGGGTCTTCTTTTGTGGGTTGGCGGAGGAAAAGTCTTGCTAGGTATGGTCATGTGGAGATGATCTATTTTCTGCTCTTTTCCTTTTTCGATACGTTGCATCGCCGACCCTTTGTCAGTGCAAGTTTGCGGACTCGGTATTCTAGTTTATTTGGAGATCATTTGAAACATGCGGGCAATTTGGTTGTTGGTGGGATTGTGTATGTTTGGTGAGCCAATCGGTCCATACAATCTCTCAGCAGGTCCCTAACATCATGTATGGACTAGAATCTCATATGGAATCCGCCAATGTATTTTGTCATAAACATGTGGTCCTCGACATTAAACCCCCATCACTATATCAGGTTATCAATAAACAATCTAGATTTCGTTGGCATATTGTTAAGGATGAGGATTTGCGAGTCGGGGATGTCATAGGTACGAGGTTTTAGAGACAGTGGCAGAAGCCAATCAAGTTGATCATCTGGGATTGGAGTCTGCTTCGTATTTGTCATCGACGTCAAATATTGAAGAGTGCGTAGTGGCAATAAGAAGATGAAGGTGTTTGAGGGGTGCAAGTGTATAAAGGCAAGAAGAAAATGATAATAAAATTAATCATCAAAGACTAAAGTCAAGTTAATGAAAATATAATTCTACCTACAAAACAAACAACTCAATTAATTATAAACCCAAATTCACCCCAAAATGCTAAAAAAATCATGGAAATAAACATTTCTACATAAATTTATATATTCGGGTTTTCTTCTTTAATTTAGTCAGTTTTGGTCAATGATTGAAGGTTTCAACGATTTATGTATGATGGCGGACACTTGTTAATAAGTACCACTACCAAATTCTAATATTTGCAAAGACCTATGTATAACGGAGGGAGGGGCGTTCATATAGTTTTCTTTTCACTTAACTGATTTTAACCAATCTTGGTTTGTTACATCACTTCACTGATTTACTTCACTGAAACACTTATTTGGAGACAATACTCCACTGATTCTTTTATTTATTTTCATTTAAATACCCAAACTTTTTTTTTAAATTTCACACGGTTTCAACTTTTAAACCGTTTTTAACATTAAATTCATACTATTACAACCGTCCCACCAAACGGTCAGCAAAATTAATTTGTAATTTTTGAAAATCGTCGACTGAATTGAATTGAGTTCACCTAACGGTCAGCAAAATTTAATTTACCAGTGCACCGTTCGTTCAAAATTTTGTATATAAATTGATCAAACCGTGGGGTTAAAAGCCACACTTTACCACGGTTTAAAAAAACAAACACCCCAAAAAATGAATCCGTGGACCGATGAAGAAGAGATTGCATTAGTGTTGTGCTACAAGGATGCAACAAATGACCCGGAAATTCAACAACTCCCGAGGGATGAAGGGTCGGCCTACCCCCCCCCCCCCCCGGAGGGGTTTTGGGCATGTGTGTTGACCGACTTCCACCAACACGTTGGCACCAACAACAACACCCTCTAAGACATCCAGTTGAAGTGGGCTGATCTTAATATCAAGTGTGAGAGGTGGACCACCCTCTATGAGCAAACAATGAGGAACGATCCGGACCTCGATCACGAGTTGGCTATCGACTTCACTCACTATGAGTATGAGGCTCGATACGGCAACAATTTCGACCATATCGAGGCATGACAATTGTTGCGCCAACATTAAGTTTATTTTTCTTTGTTTTATGTATTTTTATTTTATGTTTAATATTATTATGTTTTAATTTTATGTTTTTAATGAAATGTTCTTACTGATGTTTTTTTATTTAATTAGATTTTTAAAACAAACAGCTAATATTTGGTAAAAATTATAAAACAAATGGTTAAAAATGAAACCAAAAACCAAAAACCAAACTGTTCGAATAGAAAAAAAAGTTAAAAATAAAATAAAAACGGTTTACTAGCACGGTAAACAGAACCAACAAAACGGTTCACAGGACCACTACTAGCATGGGTGGCGACGGTGTTACCATGCTGGTAGTTGGTACCCGTGACCGATTCGGGTGGCCCCCCGCCCCCCTAACATATCAATTATCAAATTTGAAATAATAATATTACAACATACTTAAATTAGTGTTTATTACTCCCTCCGTCCCAATTTAAATGTGCTTCTTTCCTTTTTTGTTTGTCCCAAATTAAATATGTCTTTCCAAAAATAGCAATGTACTTTCCAATTTTGCCCATAAAAGACAAAACACAATCACCACTTTTGAGGATATTATTATCATTTACCACATACAAATAAAAGATTTCTTAAAATGTGTGTTTTTATACACGGGACATTTAAATTGAGACGGATGGAGTATTAACAAATTTTAATAAACTAAACTTGTTTTTTTTTTAAACTAAAACAAAACGATGGAATAACTCATGTATATAGTAGCTTAAATGTGTGCTACATATTAACAAATTTTATGTAATATTCGTTTATGCCATAACTTAAAAAAAAAAAAAAAAAAAAAAAAACTTTTTGATTAGTTAAATGAAAACTACATGTAGTTACATAAACTAAAATAAAAATATCTTAGTTAATGTTTTGCTAAAACAAGCATGCCATGGAAACGTAAAAGAAAAGAGAAATAATACTCTCAACTAATTCTACCTCCATCTTTTCAGTTCTGTTCCAAAAACCGCATACATGATTAGAAGTTGTCAACTATTCCTATCTCCTTGAAACAAAGTACTCGATATTTGTGGGATGACTACTCAATTTATACCAACTGAAGCTCTTTTCTTTATCCCATGAACCCCATTTTGATTAGCCTACGATTGTGTATTTGTTTCCGTTAAGCTAACAAACGCTGCACCGCCGGTTGTCACCATAAATTCCATCATTCAACACTCCGATCCGCAAGCAGCACTCTGTTGTAATACCACCGTACCCATTCGACTTTTCTTCGGTTCAGTCCAATTCACGATCACGATTCAGCCACCGTCGCGCACCGTATCGCTACTGTCGTCCGAATCTTGGGTTCACTATTGGTTCTGTAGTCGAGGTAAAATTTTTCGAACTCGGTTTATTGCAATTGTTTACAACTCTATGTCCCCGATGGAAATAAATAAATAACTTGTAAACATCTTTAATACTAAATCATAGTTATTTTGGGTAATAATGTAAACCAAGTAACTTCAAATTTTTGATGAGAGAATGATGGTACAGGCAAGTTTTTTTTTTTTTTTATCAAGAAGAAGAAGATGACCATTCTCTTTATGGGGTGACAATGATGTGTTTAATATAAATAATTTTAAACTAGTCAACTATGACACAAGTGGTGGACTTTAGTAGTTTTGATTTTATCTAAAACAACCAGTTTGATAGTCATGCATGGAGTTAGTTTTGTCATATATCAAATTAAGTTTTTATACGTTGGGTATATAACACTATTATCTATATCTATATTACATTATAAAGAGTGAGCAATGGGTAAAAAGGTCCAAAATGTCAAAGTTAAGGTGGCAACTTAAAAGTCACAAGTGTAATTCTCTAAACTTGACCACTTTTCTTCCTTTTATGCCCTTATCAATGCATTAAGATGCTTGTACCATGTGATGCATTAAGATGCTTGTACCATGTGCTTTTAACAATTTTAACATCAATAATATCACCATAATCACTAATAATATCCCATAACTCACCATAATCACTAATAATATCTCATTATGTTGTGACTTTCCACATGTATAACTCTTATCTCTTTATTTACTTATGTATTAATGTAAGTGCCTATACATAGTGACATTTGTATATGATGTTGAGATCAATGAATAAGAATTCTACATTCTCTTTTCTCTCTATAATCTACAATCCTTTTTTGTTACACTTTGTTGGTTGCTAATTGGTTGTTGTTATACAACACGTTATCAGCACGAATGCTTTTAAAGTTGGATCATGTTATCATAAGTCTAAGTATCACTGTTGGATCCGTTTCTTTTTAAATCGACTTTCAAGGAACCTGGAATCCATCAATGTCACATTAACAAGTTTTGTTCGAAAGTCTTACATGGACAAAGATCAAGGTATGATTAATTCAATTTCTCTTTAGTCTCAATTTCTATCAGTTCTTATTTGTTAGGTTGGGTAAGAAATTCTAATATGAGACTTGGTAAGAAAAACTAAATAATATATCTTATAGATATCCAACAGATTATAATTAATTTGATATAGAAATGTATTATTCAAAGTCCATTTTGTTATTATCATGCAATGTATTTTGATTTAGTAATATAACTTAAATTCTATTAAAGTTGACACATATAAGTTACGAGAGTGATTAATTATTATGAAATTACTCATGATTAACCTTAATGTAAAATATTTTTTATTTATTATGTAATTAATTGAACTAAGAAAAGGGTTATCTATACTACATTATAAAGGAGGAAACATGAGCAACTATGTCCAAATTGTTCAAAGTTAAGATGGCATATGAAGAGTTCCTTTCTTCACACCTAAGATATCATGAAAATTCTTCCAATACTACCCCTATTTGCAAAAGCAACTTGTATACTTTTTGTGATATTGAATGAAATGGTTAAATGCACATTTGCTATGAATGTAGAAAAACTCTAAAGGTTGGATAAAAAAAAATATAGTTTCTTTTCAAAGCTTAAACAATGAAGAGAAATGGATTACTTTCATATAAATCGTTTTATATTCAAAGACAATTTCATATATATCGTTTTGCATTCAAAGACAATGGAAGGAAGACAGTATATCTGTACACTTTTCCTACAACTTGGTGGGCTAACACGACTACGCTTATGCATTGTTTTAAAAAATATACTTATTTTAATCGTCCCGCAGCAACGCGCGGGTTTCCCACTAGTTACATTATAAAGAGGGAGAGATGGGTAAAAAGGTCCAAAATGTCAAAGTTAAGGTGGCAACTTAAAAGTCACAAGTGTAATTCCCTAAACTTGACCACTTTTCTTCCTTTTATGCCCTTGTCAATGCATTAAGATGCTTGTACCATATGATGCATTAAGATACTTATACATGTGCTTTTAACAATATTTGATGCCACATGTATAAGTCACTAATACAACTCATAACCCTCAACAATATTCATTGAATGCTTCCATTAACCTGATTTCTTCTGGTAACAGACGTTTGATTATTGATCACTGCAATCACTATACTTGCCGATCGTTTAATTCACTTATTACCCGACCCCTCCGTTTCCACTCCCTACCCCCTTCTATAATAATGGTCATCCAGGTACCAAAATTTGTGACCAAAGTTCAATATTATTAATCGATTTCTTCTCCCGGGAGATTTATTTGATTTGCAGAGGAGAAGCATATTTGATGATCAGAAGAAGAGAATAATCGATTCTAGAAATTCATGTGTGGAATTCATTCCCATTGTTTATATCATCAAGAATCAAGAAATTAAACAACCTTCATCCACTTCAAACCTCCATTGTTGAAGAATATGAACTAAAGTATGTGGGTTATGATGATTATTCTAAATGCGTTATTTTCGTGATTTTATTTAGCTTAAGAACCCTCTGGTAAAGCATTTCGCCATTGTAAATCTAATTACGAATATTGTTGCTTTGCATTTTGATATGCCCTTGATAATTACAAAATCAATTGATGACTTTTGATCATGTTAATGAACTTTTAATTGTAAAATCTGAAGCGTTTCAATGATTGTTGTTAATTTAAGTGTAAACTGAGTGATGACACGAATGTTGATGAACTTAATATATGAAGCAACCCCACTCCCCCGTTCCTCTTCTTTGTCGTCTGTTAATTTGGTTGTTTTATTTATATTGTTACTCTTATTAGTGTGGGTTTTAAATGTGGCTTAATGTTTATATATATGGTTTGTAGTTTTTTGGGAAGTCGAACCAGAAGATGGTGGACTATTTGAGAAGCTCTGTTGGGATTAAACACAAAAATCATGCTGAAAGTATAACAACTTTCATCTAGAGTGTTGATCAAGAGCTTGAAGATGATTGTATGAGCATCGTGCCACAAAAGAAGCGGCTTACTTTCTGTGTGGAAGGGAATATAAGTGTGGGAAAGACGACTTTCTTGCAGAGAATTGCTAATGAAACTCTTGACCTTCAGGCTCTTGTTGGGATTGTTCCTGAACCAATTGACAAGTGTCAAGATATTGGGCCTGATCACTTTAATATATTAGATGCTTTTTATGCGGAGCCAGAAAGGTATGCCTACACGTTTCAAAACTATGTGTTTGTTACGGAGTGATGCAGGAGGAGTCAATTTTATCTCGGTTTCTTGCGTTCTTGTCCTAGGTTTGTCTCTATCACATAATATTTGATTTCTCTTGATTTTTTACTTTCTTGAGGCATGTATTTGTTATGATTTTGTAAAACAATTTGGTGTGACTAGATTATGTCTTATGTTAATTGATTATGGTTCATGTGAATTGAATTCTAATTTGCTTACTGTCAACCAAGTGGTTTGTAAAGTTGAATATGTAAAGTTGGTTTTTAGGTTGCCAAAAAGAATTTAAATTCTTTTTACTTGCTAACATTTATACATTCCCATAAATTTTATAACTTGCATATTGAACCGTAAGAGTTGATATAAAGACGCTAACTTTTAAGTTACAATCTGGTTGTTCATTATGAATGGTAACTTAGATTACAACCTTTAATTCTTTGTTAATTTTGTTGGCAATATTTTGTTGTTTTGGCTCTAAAGTTTTGTTTATTAAGCATCCTTTCTAGCACATATATTGAATGGATAACATTTTATATCAGTTAGTTGTTTAAATATATTGGGGTTGGTGGCCCAATGGTAGAAGCAAAACTTCTAGAAACACTTAAGGGGATGGTCATGGGTTCAAGTCCCACAAGGAGTAGAAATTTGCCGTTCAAAAAAAAAAGTTGTTTAAATATGATTATATTGTGCTTATCTCTTTAAACTCCAAATTACATGTAGTTTTTGACTTTTGAGGTCAAACAGTTTGACTTTAAGAGGTAACCATATATATTTACTCATTTAATCCGTTTTGTCAAAGTGTATCGTTGGTTGAACCGTTCTAATTTAATGAACTTTACGAACATTTATAGGCATTGTGCCATAGCTTTTATTTAAACATTTCTCTGGTTTAATGGGGGTAAGAAGGATCCCTATCTCTTGAATATATGTTTGTAATATCTTTTAACTTTGAAGTAACGCTCTTCACTTTGCATGAAACTTACTTTAATTGAAACTTGTGTCAACTTAGTATGTATACGCATGGACATTTATGTGCCATTGATTTTGATAAAAAAATTAGTTGGTTAAAGTTGCAGCGAAACAGTCGCTGCCTCATCATTCACCCAAGGTATATTTACTTTAGGTGAAAACCGCATATTATTAGATATTGCATGCGGGTTAAATAAAAAGTTTACTTTTTGGTCATTTGGTCCATATCAGGTTGGTTACCTGCAAGCTTTTACTATTTTTTATTTATGTAAATATCTACTATTTACAGTATATAAACTATTTGAATATAATTTTCCCATATGTTATTAGCATAAACCTGCTATCTCTATATTTTTTGTATTTAAGATGCTTGGAAAATTGGAGCGTTGATGGCAAATATCAGTTCTTAAATACATTAAAAAATTGGACCATTTATGGTCCTCTTCTAGCCTTTTGCAACTCTTTAATAATCAGATCTTAAATACAATAATTCACTTTAATATGTTATATATAAAGCTCAAATTTATAAGTAGTTATCAAATGGAGAAGTTTCCATGGTGCTGAATTGGGATGTCTTTTCCTTTATTGTGTTGTTTCGTTTGTTGTTTTTCAGATGTATGTTTTTGTTCTTTTTTTTCTTAGCTACTCACTAAGTTTAGGCTTTGGCTATTAATTTTTTTCTTAGCTTTATATTTCTTTTTTAAGTTTAGAATTTGGTTTTTAATTAACATCAGTTTTGTTGTCTAAGAAAATGTCAGGAGCCCTTATCTACTTTTGCCCTATGAAATGTGCAAACATGAAAGGCCACTGAGATAAATTGCCATGGTATGTAACTATAGCAATTTTTGTTTCTTTTGTTATTTTTATGGTATGCACTCTGGTTTGTACCGAACATCTCTAAGGGCAAATATAGTTATGTTTTATAATTTGGTAGTCTAACTTCCCCGTCCACTCGCATGGTGCTCATAACCATACCTGTCACGAAGCGCATGTACATTTACTTGTTCACTTTATACATATTTCTATTATTTAATTTTTTACAAGGAATGGTGAATTGGAAAGACAACAAATAATGTCATTGTTTATGAAAGTGAGGAAAAGGTTTCACAAAGATTTGGATTCAACATCTATAAAAGAGTGATTCAACTTTGCCAGTAAAAGAAGTAACAAGTTTAATTTAAGTCATTCTTCATTAATTACTTATGTCATCTATATTGGTCCTTTCGGGTGGAATCGAAGCCACACCCGAGTTCAGTAGACGAGGATCTTGATGAAGCTCCAAAAAAAGCCAAGGATTGTTTGGTTGGCCATTGATGCGGATTAACTTGGTCTTTGAACTTACATTTGCTTTGTGATTGTATTTTAGGATGACTTTATAGCAAATAGTGGTGGTTTGTTGAACCTGGAGTTTCTCCAAATATATAAGGTTGTAGCCCCCGCAGCAACGCGCGGGTTCCCTACTAGTATTATTTTAACTTTAAGAAAAACAAACAGGGGCAATAAATAAATAAACAGGGACATAGGTATAAACTATTTTTGAAACTAATAAGTCCATGGATGGAACACTTGTTTAAACTTCGTAAATATGATTCGGCCATTATTATAATAAATGTAGGTTGTTGCACTGATTAAGGAAGGACGAGTCGATTTTTGCTTTCATTTTGTTTTCTTGGCTAAATTAAGATACGGATTTCGTTTCCTTCTCTTCATAGTATTTTTGTTATATATATAAAAATCCGGTCCGTTACTTTGTAGTGCGGATTTTGTTGAATTCATATGTTCCATTTGATTTTTGATAGCATGCAATACAACTTTATTTTGTAATCATTGTTGCATGTTCCATTTAGACTTTGTTAGTATTTTAAAATATGATATGGATTTTGTACTCTGTCACCCGAGCACTCTGTTTTTGACTTGTCGTTGGGGCGTCAGCGACATGAACACTTTCCGTGACAGTGCGTAATCAAAATCACGGCGTCTTTAACATGGTCCCTTAGAGGCGTATGGATATATCCTAGATCTGTTTCTGATTTCTGACATCTGATATATGTTTCTGTTTTCTGGAGATGAATGTGTGTACGCCACGCACACCATCTCATAGGTGCATGGACTAGCTATCTATGTACCCCTCTGTTTAGGCTCGTGGGTGCTTCTACATTACGTGACTTATTTATTGGCTTGTATAGTCACGTATTTTAATATATGATATGTTTTGTGTTGATATATATCTGATTTGTTCTGTATGTATCTGATATAAGTTTTGAGATTCGATTCGTGTCAGTATCTGTTTTCAGTTTCAACTTTTATTTCGGTTCAGCTTCGGTACCTTTTCGTAGTATTGTACGTCCGGCTTTACTTGTACTGTTGATTTCTCCGTTACTGAGCAACCTTTGGCTCAGCCGTATTTTCTTTGTTTTGTTTTTCTTATGTGTTCGCAGGTAACCTGGGGAATCAGGGATGAGTGAGAGAGTAATGAAGTTCAAGAATAATTAAACTCTAATTTTCGTTTATTTCAGTTTTAAATAAATTAAGACTTAGGATTTTGTACGGTTTGATTTAAGACTCTCGGTTGTCTTTTCGACTATGTTTCTATTTTTAAATGGATTGTGTTTGGTTTTGATATCTGTAATAGTGACATTTCAACCTGTCCGGGTTGGGGTGTGACATTTTAATAAACTAAACAACATTTCTCTTCATTTTTAAACTAAAACAACACAATGGAATAATTCAAGTATATCTTGTCAGTGCTAGACGACTCCACCGAAATGTAAAGAAGATAAAGCTAAAACCATTTATGGGAACAATGGAGTCATTGTCTCCGTAATATATCCCTAATAATAAACTTTTAAATCCTAGTTTCAATTTGTGACATCAAAACAAAAGTCAAAGAGGAAGGTTACCTTTCAACACTAATGTACCAAACTTGTTTCCTAACCAATCAAACATGCTTTTTTGTAACGTAGCCAATACCAATTTCAATTTTGATAATTCCACGAATCAAACGGAGCCTTATGGCTTAGTATTTATGGTTTAATCAAAATGTACGCTCTAAATGTTTAGAGCGCATTAAGATTTCTTAGGTATCGTTATATATCTTCATCTATAAATAATATTTCCTCGATCATAATTAGAAGGTTATAAACAACACTTCTAGTGAAAACGATAAACAATTAAAAATATTTATTTTTACAACCATCCTCGCTGTATAAGGGACAATCATGAACCATATTGAAAATCATTTAAGAAGTTTCTTAATGTTTTTTTAGTAGACAAAAATGAGCTATATAATGAGTGAGATTGGTTCTTGTTTATTTATTATAATAATATCTTAAGGTAATAAATAATAAAATTGAATATATAGTTGTTATTCACATCTTTTAATTAAACGCAAGAGGCACCGCAATACAAGACACGAGAACGATGCTACTACTTTATTGAGGAAATATTTTATTAATAATAAACGATGAACTGGTCTCCCAAAATATCATATGTTTTGCCTTTCTACCCCACGTGACATGTTTAAAATTCACAAAAAAAAAAAAAAAAAAAACGTAGATAGTTTGTAAAATTGTAATAACCGTGGAATCTACAAAATTCGTTAGGGCATGTGTAGTGGGGCGTTATGGGGATTAAAATATTAAAAAGTAATAGAAGGAGTGTTATGGGGCGTTATTGAAAAAGAGGGTGTAATGGGTGAGGGGCGTTATGGGGATTAAAATATTATTATTTGATTGGATGTGTTATTATTTGATTGGGTGTAGAAGAAGAGGGTATAAAACTGATTAAAAAATAATAATATAAAATTGATTTGGAAAATATAACGCCCGTTGTAGATAAAACGCCTCCCCCCATAATGCCCCATAACGCCTAAGGGGGCGGTGTTGGGGGCGTTATAACCCCCTATAGCGCTCCACTACGCATGAACTTATACAAATTTAAGAGAGAATCGCATGGTTGGTCCCTGTGGTTTTCCAATATTGCATTCTTGGTCCTTGTGCTTCACTATTTGCATCGTTGGTCCTTGAGTTTGACAAAATTGCACTCGTGTGATCCTTACCTCTAACTGTCGTTAAATTCCTCCGTTAAAAATAGGTAAATTACATTTTTTTTCCCTCAATTATAAAAGAAAAACAATTTAAAAACCTAAATAAAAAAAAGATAAGTGGACCCCACCCCATTTCTTCCCCAACTCCACCCACCCTTCTTCTTCCACGTATCTTCAACTCTTTCATCATCTTCCCCCCCCACCCCCTCTCTAAACCACAATGCAGCACCGTAACATGACGACGACATTCACAGCAACAATAATATTATTATCATTCCTCCTCACCATAACCAGCATCAATGCCCACAACATCACAACCATCCTAAACAAGCACCCTGAGTTCTCCACCTTCAGCCACTACCTAACCATAATACATCTAGCAGACGACACTAACAACCGTCAAACAATCACTGTCTGTGGAGTGGACAACGCGGGTATGGCAGATCTATTGTCCAAACACCTCTCTGTTTACGCTATGAAGAATGTTCTATCTCTTCAATTGCAGAATGATGTGTCCATTGTGAAGGAAATGAATAATGTTCTATCTCTTCAATTGGAGCAATTGAATGATGTGTCCATTGTGAAGGAAGCCATTTCGCAAGTCCCAAATCCGATATCGAGTAATTACACAATTTATTAAAGCATAGAACATGTAACATTTAATAAAAAAAAAATAAGTTAACTGTAACTTTGCAAGTCCAATTGAAGAATGTGCAGTGGAAGAAGAAAGGTGGGTAGGGTTGGGGAAGAAGAAAGGGGGTGGGGTCCACTTATCTTTTTTTATTTAGGTTTTTAAATTGTTTTTCTTTCATAATTGAGGGCAAAAATGTAATTTACCTATTTTTAGCGGAGGAATTTAACGACAGTTAGAGATAAGGACCACACGAGTGCAATTTTGTTAAACTCAAGGACCAACGATGTAAATAGTGAAGCACAAGGACCAAGAGTGCAATATTAGGAAACCACAGGGACCAACCATGCGATTCTTAGAGTAGCTTTTTCTTTTTAAAAGAGGTCGTAACGTAACTTGTAGCCCGTTTATCCGTCGCTCAGTTATAAAACTTGGTGGTTAGTACTAAAATAGATTCATGACTTGTACGTTATTCAACACCCTCGAGAATTGAGATGATGATTTTATTTCATGCAATATTAATTTGATTCATGACTTGTATTAAAAAAATAAATTAATATAAGTATAACTCACAACTTGAAGGGCTACTAGTGTGAACTTTATATAATATAGGGGCACTTTTGATAGTTAAGCATAACACATGGAGCGTATTCGAACGATTGGGGTGCGATAGCATGTTCAGTAACAAGCATGTGCTTAACGAGAAAGTAAACTCATTTGACAGCTGTTTTGTCATTACGTAACACTTGGATATTTTATACTATTAGAAAAGTGACAACACTTTGACTCGTGTTTGTGTAACATGCCGGAGCAGACTTAGCGTTATGACTTATGAAAGATACAGATGCACAAATCAGCTAATGGCCCTCATCTAGAATCCGGTAGAGATCAAATCGGGTAAGGCCTAATAGCGTACAACTAGAACCGATTTTTCGAAGAACCGACCCTCATCTAGGAAGCGAGTCCGGGTAGGCGGGTATTAGAGGTAGAGTTGAGTACCCTACAGAACCAGTTCAAGTAAAGTAGGGTCCGGTTCCTACCCGAAAGCCGGGTACAACTAAGTATGTATGGGTTAAAAAAGATGGATTTGACCGGTGGAAGCGGTACCTAGCGGTAATATAGGCATATAGCTGTTGGGAAGTAAGAACTGGTTATTTACCATTTTAACCCTCCTAATTTACTATATTTAGGTGTTGAATGTTAATATTTGATTATACCACTTCTCTAACTCTAAAATGCTTATTAAAATGCAAAACCGCTCAAATATCTCAACATTTTTCTATCACCAACGATGTCAAACAATGAAGAAGTTGTTTAGGTACAAATCAAAAATCCAGATCTTTGGTCCTAATACGACTTATGTCTAATGTCGAACAACACCGAGATGGCTCGTTGCAAGTATTGTGATAAGTTCTTGAAAGCTGTGACAAACTCACATCTCAAAAAACATACGGTTAAACATGTCCCGGGTTAAAAAAACTAAAAATGAAGGGGAATCGTCTGGATCCGTAAAACAAAACTAGTATATCAATGTTGAATTGTTTAAGTTTAAAAATACTAACACAAATCATAAAGTCACATCCATTATAAGTTTCCAAATTTCTAACTTGGTAAATGGTCTTCCATTAACTCGTAAGTACTCGAACGTAGAATCTTCAACAACCTTCTCATTTTTATTTGGGTCTTCTAACTCATCCATCTGTCAGCGGTAAATATTATCAAATCTTCCACTAGGTTGGATTATACTTACGATCTTTGATGTGAGATCATAACTTGTACAGTCGATTTCAAAACTCATTTCCTCGTCAAACATCTCCTTAACGCGATCCCAAAAACCAGACCATAATGAAACCTTATACCCTCCTCTCATAAGTCTTAGGACTAAACGTATATAACAATTAATCCAAAGTAGTACTCCTATCGTTTATGCATTTTCGTGTTGGGTAGTTAACTGATACATCCTACAACTATTTATAATGATTTGGGGTGGCCTAGAATCGATTCTAACCGTCAAAAAGTGAATATAAAAAGACGGTTATAGATGATGGTAATTGCCAGAACTGATTAATTGATGTTTACCGTTTTAACCGGTTCCTACTCGGGTATAACTGGATAGAGTCTAGAACTAGGTAGGACCCGATTCTTGAAAATAAATGAGGAACCAAGTAGGAACTATCGGGTATAGACGGTTCAGAACCAAGTATGGTTGGTACCGCTACCGGTTCTGAGTCCGATCAAGAACCAGTTTTTTATGCACCATTAATGATAGAGAGAACTTTTTATGTTTTATTTATTTTGATACTCGTTTCTTATGTGTGATATATGAAAAATGATCCTTATTCACAATACATATTTCAAAAATTGATCCTGATGAAAACACCACGATTCAACCACAAGTGACACAATTTTGAAATTTGTATACTTTGTTACTGTTGAAAGTTAATCCTAAAATGCGTATGAGTTGAAAGTTGAAGGACTAAAGTGAAAGATTGGTTTAGATTAGTTTGAATGTTTTGAATTATCTTATTTGATTTAATTAGTAAAGATAATGACGTGTAGGGTAGTATGAGTTTATAATTGGTCGTGGTATTTGAGTTGGATTAGAATGGTTGGTTTAGTATAAATACGGGTCCATGTTAATGTATTTATTTGTCCCTTGTTTGTTTGGTTGAATAGAAAGAGTCGCAAGTTCGTCCCCTAAATATCTCGTGTTTGTATTTGATCTAATTGTCTGAGCCAACAATTGGTATCGGAGCTTGGCCGTTTTTAGAGTCGTTTTCCGATAAAGGGCAACCGCCCTTCACGGGGCTGCAGCAACAGCGGCAGGTGCAACTTGGCGTGCAAGAAAGACTTCGATGGGATTTTGTAATCGGAACGGAGAACAAGCTTAGGCTCGCCGTAAGCACGGTTTATGTTGAGAAGAGAGTAATCGAAGTCGACTATATAGCCGTGTGTAGATCGAAAACGTATTAGTGAGGCAAAACTGTGTGAGAATTAAGAGAAGAAGACTAAGGCGACGGCGATTGGGTATGGAACTGTGATTGGTTCGAAAGAAACAAATTAAAAAAAAAAGTGATAACAATAAATTGAAGGTTCGAATTATTGAAGTCGATGTAGTTATTCACGTTGATAAGTGGAAATTAGGGAAGCTGGTTGACTCGTGACTTTATTGCTTTATATTATTCAAAATTAAATAATAAGATTGGTGCACATTTGTTTCCATTTGAGATTGTTTAAGAATCAAGCTAGTAGGCTAATTAATAGTAGCCAATGACCTCCAGCCCAGCTGGGGGAGAGGTGGGAGGGTTTACCTCTTTGGAGGGTTCCTGCCCGGGCTTGGTCTTGAGTTCGAATCCTGCACACCACGAAAAAATTCCCTGTAACGGTTTGAGATAACTTCAAAGTGGACACCGGTGCGTGGGTAGTGATTCGAACTCGGGTCGAGGGGTTGTCTGTCGATTGGTTTCACCGCTGAAGTACACCTTCCAAAAAAAGGCTAATTAATAGTGAGCCGCCACATGAGGATAAGGAAGAAAGTGAAGTAAGCAAGGTATTAGACTCGATAATTAATTAAGAGGGGTTCGGTTGTGGAGAAGCAATTAATCGCAAGTGTAGCAGATTTTGGTAGTAATCGGAAGGTGATTTTGGCATGGTTTCGGGTTTGTTGAGTGGAAGTTAGTAACCACGTCCGAAAGAAAAACGAGCTGCGTGTTTATTTTGTTGATTGTAAGCCCGAAAGCATTAACGCGCTGCGTGTTTGTTTTGTTGATTGTAAGCCCAAAAGAAAAACGAGCTGCGTGTTTGTTTTGTTGATCGTAAGACAACAAGTGTTGTTCGGGTGATGTTCAACTAACCGTGAAGCAAGTATTATCCAGGTTTACGAGATTGTTTCCGGTTAAGTAGGTGAATCAAGAATATTGGTCTTGTTGAATTAAAGAAAGTAGTGCGGTGTTAGAGATTGGTTTCGGGATCGGGAATCAATTCCAATTGAAAAAGGTTTGCGGTGTATGGATATAGGTTTCGGGATTGGGAATCAATTCCAATTGAAAAGAGCAAACTCGTAGAAAGAATGAATGAGCCCTCAAGAGCAGATCTTGATGAGTGAGCCCTCAAAAGTAGATCTTGATTAATGAGCCCTCAAGAGCAGATCTTAATGAATATGCCCCCAAGAGCAGATCTTGATGAATGATGCCTTCAAGAGTGGATCTTGAAGAAGAAGAAGAAGAAGAAGAAAGAAATAGATGATGCAGTCAGGAGTAGATCTTGAAGAAAGGAATAATGCAGACAAGAAACTCGTTTTCGAGTTAACGCATCAAGATCAAGAACCTGCGTGGTTCGATCAAGAAAGATAGTAAGATGAACCTGCATGGTTCGTTTGAGAAAGAAGAGCAAGAGCGATCAAGACCCGAGTGGTCAGATTGGGGAAGTAAGAGAAGCATGGTCGAGTTTTAGGATTAAGGGGGAATGTTGAAAGTTAATTCTAAAATGCGTATGAGTTGAAAGTTGAAGGACTAAAGTGAAAGATTGGTTTAGATTAGTTTGGATGTTTTGAATTATCTTATTTGATTTAATTAGTAAAGATAATGATGTCTAGGTTAGTATTAGATTATAATTGGTAGTAGTATTTGAGTAGGATTAGAATGGTTGGTTTAGTATAAATACGGGTCTATGTTAATGTATTTATTTGTCCCTTGTTTGTTTGGTTGAATAGAAAGAGTCGCGAGTTCGTCCCCTAAATATCGCGTGTTTGTATTTAATCTAATTGTCTGAGCCAACAGTTACATGCTTGTTCCCCATCTTTGTATCATGAGAAATCTAAACTATCCTTTTTAATCGAAGGTGACTTTGATACACACTTACTCCATACTATTATGAAGAAAGAGGTTATATGTTTCCTCTGGTTTCTTTAAATATGGTATCTTTAAGCAAGCACAAGGATCAACCTTTTAAATTTTATCTAGAGGAAGCTAGAGACAACAGTTTCAAGCTCAAGCCAAGTATTACATTTGGGATGAGCTGAATCTTTTCAAAGTTGGAGCTGGTCAGATCATCCGAAGATGCATTCCGGACGAGGGGATTTCATTTGTCTTGGGACATTCACATGCACCTGCGTGTGGGGGGCATTTTAGTCTTGTGGTTTATATTGGCCTACTACGTTTAGGAATGCATATGAATTTGCCAAAAACTGTTTAAAGTGTTAACAAATGGGTAGTATTTCAAGGAGGAATAAGTTGCCCAAGTAGCCGATTCTAGTAGTTGATATTTTTGATATATGATGGATCAACTTCATGGGTCCATTCCAGAATTCTTTTGGCAATCTCTACATCTTGGTAGCAGTTGATTATGTGCCTAAGTGGATTGAAGCCATTGCCACCAAGATGAATGGCCATAAGGTTGTTTGCAAATGTGTCCAAACAAAAATATTTTCCAAATTGATGATCATAAGTGATGTGGGATCACGTTTCAAAAACCTTTACTTTGGCAAATTGTTTAAACGTTATGGTGACCACCGAATTGCTACACCATATCACCCACAAACAAATGGGTAGGTGGAAGTTTCTAATTGGCAGATTAATGAAATTTTGCAAAAGATAGTGTGAATTGCTCGCAAGAATTGGTTTACCAAACTAGATGATGCCTTGATCCTTGTGGGTGTATCGCACTGCTTATAAAAAGCCTATAGGAACTAGCCCCTATCGGTTGGTCTACAAGAAAGCATGTCATTTACCTACTAAATTGGCATATCGTGCTATCTAGGCGGTTAAAAATGCTAACACGGGTTATAAGCATGCAAGTAAACAAAGACAATTAGCTTTAGGAGAGTTAGAAGAGATACGGGATGAAGCTTACAAAACCGCATCAACATACAATGACAAGATGAAAATAGTGCATGATGCCAAGCTTAGATGTTGAGATTGAAGATTTTAATGATCATTTGAGGCAAACAGTGAATGGACACCGTTTGAAGCCTTATCTAGAGGCTAATGACATCAATGGACCTGTAAGTCCTTTAGATATGTGTTTTGTCTATTTGTTATAATGGAGGTGCGACAGTCATACTAGCTTATTCTAACAGAGTTATATGTTCAGTTTTTGAGTGATTAATATTAGTGCGTTACATGCTAGTCCAGATATTTAACTGAGTTGAGTGAAAAATTGCGCAAGGTTAGTGCATGAAAATAACAACCGGAAGCATATTAGGTTTAGTTTAGCAAATTATGTTTTTATATGTGAATCACTTTGACTTGAATTAACACATCTAATGTTAATCTATGAATGGGGTATGACTTTGGACCTTAGCTAAGGCATGATAGGGGCGACTGGGGTGCTTGTTTTTGTTTGTGATAATGTCTTGAAAGGATTTTCTTGAGCGCAGGCAAAAGGTAAGTGTAGGGGTGTGATGTGTTTGTGAAAACACCTTGTTACCGTAATAGTTTATGTTTATTTTAGTTATTTGTTTTGTGTGTTTGGTCGTAATTAGTTGTACTTAGCGTGTAAGTGTCTTACAGGTCCTTGTGTGCCAAATTGATAGGAAACAAGCAACAATGGAGAATATGGGAGCACATGAGCGAAACCAGACAAAAAAGTCAGATTTGACGAATCTTCACAATACGTGAATATTAGGGAGATATATTTCGTGTACCACGAAAGGCCAGAAATCTTGCCCAACTGTTTTGTTGCTTACTGCCTAGCGAAAGATTCAAGAGTAAGGTTTCGCGTACCTTGAAAGAGGGTAATATTAACAAAAAATTTAGGTTTTGACCTATTTTAAAGTATGGAAGTAATACAATTCGATTATCACTTCTTACCAGCCGTTTGTCCTAGAGGGAAATTTTCAGATCTCTTTCAAGATCCAATCCAACCTTTTGATGCAAGATCAATCCAACACTATGAATCAAGATCCGATGATGAAGATGCAAGGCTAAAACACCCATGATTCTCTCTAGGTGTAGGGTTTGACTTTTTTTTTTACCTTTGAGTTCTGTTCTAGACTAGATTATTGGGATTAAATCTACAACCTGTTAAGTTAATTTGATTCAATTTTGGATTTTTGAGTAAACGATTTTGTTTTGATGAACTTTAATGTGATAAACTTTTTGTTTATATTTTTTATTTGTTTTTTGCCTCATATTGCTAGATTGATAGTGTCTGATAAGAACCTGTTTAGTTAGAGTCCACATCTGTCAATTGATTAACCATACACATAGTCACCCTTAATGACCTCCTACTAGTTTTTATAGAATCATTCATATTTTGTCAACCCGAAACCTGGATAGGATTACCCTTTCTCAATCTGTTTTCAAATGAAATCTATGTTTTAGTTTATTGTGTTTAAATTAAAATCAATCCAACTCACAAGTTTAATTTCATTGCTAATAATTTAATTAAAACTATTTATTCCACCAATCCCCCGAGGAGATGACCTTACTCCCTTTTACTACATTTTAATTTGTTTTTTTACTAGACCACGACATCTACATCAGGTGTTCCCCTATACCATAAAAGGAACAAATATCAACAAGACACCATAGAGATTGATCTCCAACCTGATGTCGGGTCGAGACCGTATTGCCGTGGAGCAACAACCGCGTCCGGATCTAATCTATCTACTCGAAATACTAGAGAACTCTAGCGCTATCCAACATGAGGAAGAGACTTAACATTTTTAGGTTGATCCTGTAGAATTGATTACAGAGGTGGTTGCACTACTATTCTTGGAGAACCCACTGGTTCCTATGAAGACAATGGTAACATAATTATGACCTCTTTCAGGCAACAACTGAAGGAATCATCAAAGGCTATGAGATTTTACAAATAAACCAGTTGGAAGTCCCCAGTACCAAGAAAAATGGACATCAGGTAGGTCAGATCTCAAGGAGATTGACATCAAAATGGCTCAAACTTAAGTCCAACTGCCTAAGAATATACCCAACAGCTAACCTAGCTCCTTACAAAAGGAGATATAATCCCTCAAACATTTCGTCAATAAAAAACATCCACCAGCCACAAAAAGCCAAACTACTAGTAAGTGTAATACCACATCTTCACTTCAATAGGGGTCTACAAACCATTTCCCAACAAATCCTTCAACCTATGTTTCATTCTTCCTTTACCTCTCTAGAAGCCAAAATTGACACAAAATTTTCAACCTTAAAAAGTCAGGCACTAAACACAGAGCAATTGATAGAAAGAATTAACTCCTCAAAACTACTAATAACAAAAGGGGGGGGGGGGGGGAGGGGTAGAAAAGACCAGACATTATCTAAAGTGAAACTCATTTAATTATACAGTTACACTAGAAACTCATTTAATTATACCTTCAACCACTTAAATAACTACACGTACCTAACGGCTAGGAGCAAAGGAAGTGAAGACGTCTCCTTGATTCCTGCTCAGCTTGGAACCGGCTTGAGCTGGTATTTACCCCCTAAACTCTATAAACTCTAGACATCTCTACACCCACACCCCTAACCTCTAGCCATCTCTTTCTATAGTAGCCGTTTCAGAGTAGCCATCTCTAGGGGTTACACTAGAAAGTGAAACTCATTTAATTATACAGTTACACTAGAAACTTATTTATTTTTTTATTTAAAAAATGTTGTTTTTTTTGAATTTTTTTGTTTAAAACACTTGAAAATATGTATATTAAATGCCTTAAAATTAAAAAAAAAATTATTAACTAGACCAGACATTATCTAAAGTGAAACTCATTTAATTATATAGTAACACTAGATACTTATTTATTTTTTTATTTAGAAAATGTTTGGTGTTTTTTTTAATCTTTTTTTGGTTAAAACACTTGAAAACATGTATATTTAATGCCATCCTTAAATACCGGCTCATGATTCCCCTTTTCCCGCCAGACGACTCTTGCCCCATTTGTAAAAAAGCCTGTTTGGATAGATTTGGCGAGCATGCCCTTCACTGTAAGGAATTGCCGGGGTTCAAGTATCGTCATGACTGGGTTAGAGATGTTTTATGGGATGTGCTTAGGCGCGCCGGGATCTCAGCCAAGAAAGAAGCCCCTGTTAATTTTCTGACTGACCCACGAGAGGGAAGATCTACCCTGCGTCCTGCGGACGTCCTTGTGTTTGGCTGGGCGGGGGGTAAGCACGCGTGTGTTGACCTCACTGGGGTGTCCCCACTGGTGGGGCTGAGAGATAGTGGATTCGTTCCGGGACAGGCGGTTTTGAAGGCGGAAGCTAGGAAGGTTGCTAAGCACGAGGCAGCATGTCTAGAGAATCAACATGTGTTCATTCCGTTTGCCTTCGATACTTTTGGATCCTTAGCCCCTGAGGCAGTTCGTTTTTTGGAGCGGGTGCAGAAGGTGGTCCACAGTGATTCGCAAAGCCCGAGGAACCAAAAGTTTGTATTTAGTAGAATAGGCTTTGCGATTCAAAAGGGTATAGCGGCGCAGCTTGTTGCTCGCTTACCCATTATCCAGATGTAACTTGGTTTGTTTCGTATTTTAATGATCAATCTACGTAAAAATATTTTTTTTATATGTTGGTAGAGTTTGAACCTTGTGCAAGCATATGAAAAATTATTGACTTTTGAGACAATAAGTTATTTCGTAAAATATTATAAATTAGTCCTATGAAATTAATTATGTGTAATTTTGTGTGAAAACTAATGCTGAGAAAAGGTAAAACAAAGAGGACAGAATATCATGATCAAAGAAAGAGGCCTTCTAACTTAGTGAGGTGGGGACAGTATCTAACTAGCTATATGTTAAATTCGAGTAAACTGTTGAGAGCTTCAAATGGAAGCTTTGATATAGTGGTTCCAAATGATTGTCAAAACAAGAAATGAAAATATTCCACTTTAAACTCAAATAATAACTTTTCAACCTAGTTTGGGGCAAAAGTAAATAATAATTTCAAATAGACCAATGTTGAAATAGTTTAAATATTTAATTTAAATATAATACATTTACCTTTATAATGAGGAAAATCACACTACTAAACATTGACTCGACAACCTTTACAAAAATAAACAAACTTATAGGTCAAGATTTAGAAATTTCACATAAAACGAGAGAATAAAAATATGACATGTGTCTAATTGGCTAAACCTTAGACGTAACCTTCAACCACTTAAATAACTACACGTACCTAACGGCTAGGAGCAAAGGAAGTGAAGACGTCTCCTTGATTCCTGCTCAGCTTGGAACCGGCTTGAGCTGGTATTTACCCCCTAAACTCTATAAACTCTAGACATCTCTACACCCACACCCCTAACCTCTAGCCATCTCTTTTTATAGTAGCCGTTTCAGAGTAGCCATCTCTAGGGGTTTATTACTTTTTTCCCTAAACTAAACTGTAGTCGTTTTGTTATTTAAGAGATTTATATTAGACGGCTAAAACTTAGGGATTTGGGAGAAAATGTCTAAGGTTTAGGGACAAAGCCGAGCCGTTTGTTTTGAAGCCATATACAAAACGTCTAAAGCTATTTGAAAAAGTAACGACTAGAAATTAGAGGAGTTAGGCCGTCATAAGCCGTTTCAGTATATGTCAGTTTTTGTGTCAGATAAAACGGCAAGATTATAGACATCTTTACACGTTTTGCCTATTTTTTTCAAATTTGAAGAGATTCAATTGGTTTAAAGAGTATGGGTCCACCATCTCAACCCGTCTACATTTTAGCCAGTTATCTACTTGCTCCCTAAACTCTAGTCGTAAATAATGTTTATTTTGGTAAAAGGTGGCGAGTCAATGTTTATTCCCGTGATTTTCCCTATATAATGTCTAATTTGTTTAAATATATATAACTTAAACAAGATCAAGTGTGAAAAATTTGTAATCAATATAAACATTATGGTTGTCACTTAGGTTATAGCCTAGTGGTAGAGAGGAAATCCTCTCTTGGGTGAGAGGTTGGGAAATCAACTCTAAATGTGTGCAAAAAAGACGCAAAAGGGTGTAAAAATTATAAAGAAAGAGTGTAAGAAATTAGCCGTTAAAAAAAATATATAAACATTTTGGTCAAATATATCTTTAGACTGAAATGTTATAAAAGAAAACAAAAATATATAATATCTTTAGAAATACAATGCATAAATTGGTTGTGTGTATATCTATATATAATTATAAATATACATAGGTTCTGGGTTTACACTAACGTAATTATAAATGTACATAAGCAATTGGGTTTTGTTTCTTTTACATTACCTGGTCTCAAGAAATCATATATTTCTGGTTATTAAAGGGCTGTTTGGTTGATTAAGTGATAAATCATAGAGAGAGATATTCAACATACTGATAAAAAAACAAAAATAACTTTAAATATGATGCATGTAATCTTTACGAGTCGTTAATCACATCATAATAACGCTAACACGGATCCAATGCCTAAATAGTAAGTTTGACAAAGATTACTGTTTTAGGTTTATTTAAAGGGTTAGGATTAAATACACAGTGAAAGAAAACTATGAAGTCGTAGGAAGGGTATCAAATGGACTCCGATTGAACTAATTCAAGCGGCATTGGAACCGTCTACGACGTTAGTTTTTAGATCTTCATTTTTTGGGGTTTTAGCTTG
This sequence comes from Ambrosia artemisiifolia, assembly GCA_032199755.1. Classification (NCBI taxonomy): domain Eukaryota; kingdom Viridiplantae; phylum Streptophyta; class Magnoliopsida; order Asterales; family Asteraceae; genus Ambrosia; species Ambrosia artemisiifolia. The sequence continues at coordinate 10,836,463 of CM063518.1, read as the reverse complement.
TAGTTTTTAGAATATGCGTTATATCATTGTGTCTTTTTCTTATTTTAATCATTGTATCATTTTTTTCAATTCATTGTGTCTTTTTTATTCAGTATTGTGTTATATTTTTTGGCACTGTGTTATATTTTGTGGCTTATTGTGTCATATTTAATGATCTATTGTGTTTTTTGTATCCTTCTTACTCTTCTCATTTTTTGTTACATTGTAGAATAACTTGACCCTTTAAACAATATATTAATTGAACAAAACCAGATAGATGCTATTAAGGTTCACGAATTCATGTTACGGTGATAAAATTTAAAAACAAGTAGTTATTTATGAAACTCTATCTTTATTGACTATTAATCAACATGTTTGTGTTTTAAGGAGAATCGATGTACGAAGATGTTGTGTTAAACGTTCAAGACGATGTCTACAGCCTCACTATCATATACATGCACTTCATAGACACGTATTTGACTAAGTCGACACTTAAATTGTCATTCAACATTGAGTTATAACTATAACATGAGACCGTATCAAGTTTTACTAGCTAGCTCGATTGAGAGAGGACCTGGCGGTGATGAGTCAAATGATATTTAAAGATATCATTCACTAATAGAATCAACATAAAACACAGTTAGAGGCCGGTATTGGTGCTCCACTATTTGAGGCTTAGACTATGTGTTGTGGTCGGGGTTATCACCTAGATTCATCCAATAATATTGCTCCAGCTCACGCTCACTGGCGCTTACTGGCCACTGGATAAAGCCCTTGCTCCCCCTCTGTGACACCCGGCAATCTCCGGTAACTAACTTTCGAAAACTTAGTAAGTCTACCTTAGCGAGATGCGCGTACGTTACACAAAACAGGGTCAGTCGAGTCGAGTCGCATACCATTGGGGTTTTAACATACGCAAGTCTCGAGTCCCGGGAATTGGTGAACGAGTGTGAACGTGTTTATTTCCATGTATTATGTGTTTATAATCATTATGTGACTTGTCGGTATGTGAAAATGTGTTAACATATGTTAAAACGGAGTTTAACGCGCAAAATACCCTGCACCAGACCCTATAGGCGATTAGGGGACCCTAATCGCCTATATGAGGGCGATTAGGAGGATGTTATAGGCGATTAGGATGTGTTATAGGCGATTATGGGGGCTAATCGCCTATAGTGAAGGCGATTAGCAGCCCTAATCGCCTGATAAAGCTGCATAATCGCCTATAAGGTGCCTGACGACTAGAAACGCCTATAAATACCACCCTTGACCTCCTAAACACCATTTATGCAACCCTAGCCGTCCCATAACCCTTACCAACACACAAACACTCTCTGGAACTCGTTTTTACATCAAAACACCCATTTCTAAGCTTATTCCATCAATTTCTCTTAAATCCAAGGTGTGTTCTTCAAACCCAAACCTTTAAATGATTATGTTTTACTCCCTAAACGTCCAGACCTGACTTATAAATGTTTTTGTCTTTGAAAATCCATTTAAAACCGTTTTTAAACAAACCCACACCTTTACATGTGTTATATGTGTTATATGTGATTAAAGATAGGATTTTTAGGATTGAATCATGGTTGTTTTCGTGTTGTTATGATGTTTATGGCTGTTACGAGTTAGTATGATGATGTCCTAGGAGTTTTAATGGTTTTGGGTAAGTATTGTTGATACTTGATGTTTTGACCCATTTGAAGGATTTTGGATGATTAAGGATGATATGAGGTGTGTTGTTGATTTTTTGATGTTAGGGTTTGCTCTAGGATGATGTTAGAACAGTAGGATGCTATCGGACAACGTGGTTATGTGATTAAATCTGGATATTTGCTATTTAGGGCAAGTTCTTGCATGTTGATGTGATGTTTTCATGTTAAGTTACTATTTTGGGAAAACGCTCGCATTCGGGACTGTTAGAATGATGGAAACTTAGGGGTTTTGCTTGAAATATGTTTGTTAATATGTTAGGATGATTATTGGGTGTTTTTACACGTTTCGGATCTGATTTGGAAGGTTAAACGCGCGAAAAACCATATCTGCTGCACTATAGGCGATTAGGAATCCTAATCGCCTAAGCTATAGGCGATTAGGGGCCTAATCGCCTGATATGAAGCCCTACTCGTGTGACTTATAGGCGATTGTGATCACAATTACCTTCATTTCATGCAATTGTGATCCTAATTGCCTTCATGACATGCAATTGTGACCCTAATCACTAGTTAAGCCCTGAATTGCATACCTTATGACCATAATCGCCTATAATGCATGTGATTAGCCCTAATCACCTATCATAAGGGGCGATTGATGTATTGTAAAATACATCTATTTCCAGTGTAAAGTTTGTATAGTTTTTGAGTCGTTTAGATAGAAGTTTTATTAGTTTTAGGCATGTACGAGTCTATTTTATTTAATATAGGTTTTTATAGATTTTTATTAGTTTTGGGTTTTTTTTTAGTATTTATCTATTTTATTTTATATTTTGGTAGGTGTTCGTTTGGACGTTGGAGCGTAAACGAGTAACTTTCGTCAAGCCAAGAACACACGAGTCGAGAGCACAGAGTTATAATAATAATAATAATAATAATAATAATAATAATAATAATAATAATAATAATAATAATAATAATAATAATAATAATTTGACCAAAAGTGGCCTCGTGGACTTTTTGTTCAACAAATCCAAAAGCCCATGTTATCATTAGAAAAATACCTATTTTCGATAAAAGGGGAGCAGCCATATATTTTGATGATTCTGGACAAAAGGCCGCGAATTGTTTTTTGGACGGCGAAAAATATTGTTTTGGAGGACAGCTGAGAGGAGACGGACGATAGCAGCGGCAGCGGAGGTGAGTATTATTATTCACGAAAAGAAATTCGAAGACAGCAGCCAGGATTGACTTTTAGCAGCAGAATATTTTAGAGTGGAGGTCAAGGGTTGAAGCATCGGTGCGAGCACGGGTCGTCTCTAATTCAATTATTTATTTATTTATTTATTTATTTATTTGCAACCCGTAGTGAACACCATGAATTCAACTTGCTTTTATTGTTTTGATTTTATCATGACTATTATTGGCTAGACTTTCATTACTACTTAGGTTTTGATGAATACTCATGATTGAATGATTGTTTTTATGGTTTTTGGAACTTTGACTATGGATTGATGATTTAGTAAAGACTTTGATTATTTTTGATCTGGTGTATATGCGTATCTAGTTTTGTTCAATTGATAATTATTTACTCCACATGCGTTTTTGTGAATGTCTTTCATGTATGAATGCGTGTTAGGTTGTGGACTGTGTGTTAGCAACTAGTTTATGGTGAATTACTAGTGTTTTCCATAGGAGTGATTTTTGTTGATTGGGTAGTTCTAGGTATTCTTCCAATTCCAATAGCTGTAAGGTGCGGGATTGTCGATATGTCTAGGGTGTTAAATTGCTAGATCTAGATACTTTGTAAGAAGATCTTCCTAGTTTCCTTACCACTACTTGCGTATCGAGTCAGGTCAGGTTTTCTATAGTTACCCCTTGCACTATTAGTGTAGTGAGGCTTTCGCGCTGTAAGGTAGACTGTCTAGCGGGTACTTTATCATCAGAGTAGGTAAGCCTGTAAGGGTAACCTCTCAATCGGTAGTTTAACGGCTTATAGGTAACCTTAGGTTTCTCCCTGAGAAGGGTCGAGGGTCCTCTAGTTTATCCTATAAGTTTAGTATCTGAAGATCCCGGTTCCATAGCTAGTTCCATAACCATAGAAGTTCATCATTCATGAGTAGGATTCTAACCTAGGTAGTATTTTCACCATCCTTTGAATTCAGTTTTGCTCAGTTTTCGTCTTTAATTCAGTTTGTTTATTTTAGTTAATCTTTATTTTATTGCAATTTAGTTTTTAGTAAAACCCCCCTCTAAAATAATAAATAGTTTTATTTCAGTTTTAGATAAGTTTTCGAGTCTAGTTACCGTTTTCCATTAGAGTCTCGTGGGTTCGATATCCGGACTTACTTTAGCTATACTAGAGTCGATAGGTTCACTTGCCTGTCAGTAGTTTAGTTTTAGAGAGTCTAGAGTATTACTTAGTGTCTAGTTTTAGGTTTAATTTAGTTATTTTTATTAAACTACTTTTAGCACATCAGCGATTAGCCCTTGTAATTGCCTGTTGACCATCCCTAATCACGTGTTGACTTTTCTAATTGCATGCTAAGTTCCTAATCGCGTGTAATGCTGTTATAAGTGTATTTTAACATCCCGAAACCCGATTTGACACCTAGGAACATGATAGGAACCCCGTAACATGCCTAGTAACATAGTAGCACGTGTTTGAACTTGTTTGTACGTTATTTGACCTATGTGTTAGAATCGTTGAACTTTAACGCATGTTAAGGACTAAGTTGCATGATTTGTGTATGTTTGAGTATGAGATGAACACGTGGAGTCTCGGGTCACCAATGGGATGTCGAGTCTTGTACATTTGGTCAGTTTAACAGTCAACGCATTTTCAAACGAACCTGGTTATGGTCTGGGCATCTAGGGACTAACTAACCTACGGGTTATTAGTCTAAGTACTTGTAACTGTCATATGTTAGGTCGCCGCTTTACGGGGCTAGCATAGCTTGTTGGTTTAAATCACTTTCGAAGTAAACGCAACCCAAGGTGAGTTCACGGCCCCTCTTTTATACGTTTTCTTTCGGGGGAGAAACATGCCACGCAATTTAACAAACTCAATGCTTTCGTATAAACATGTAACTCTTTTGGAAACGCTTTACTCATTTTGAATACGTAACTGTTTTTGGGAAGTGACTTGTTGTAAACACGCTACGCTTTTGAAACACTTTTGGGAAGCAACACTTTTGGAAAGCAACACTTTTGAATGCAACGCTTTTGAAACACAACTCTTCGATTTGCAACACTTTTGTTTACTACACGACGAAACAAGGAGTCCCGGGGGAAACCATGAATGTGCGGGGTAGCACAACGGGGAAATGTGGATAGATCTATTGGGCCTGACAAACCCCACTCGTCGGCTAGGAGCCGGGCGGGTGCATATTGTCTCTAGTTTAGCAACACAAGCAACTCAAACACGGGCAGCAACTCAAGCAACGCTGTCAGTAATGGTTTCAGCATCACAGTCGTGGTAGTAGTAGGAAACGCTTGTTTGTTCGTTTGTTTATTTGTTTAACGTATCTTATGACATGGTATTTTGTGATCAACGCTCAACACACGGGAACTTATTGTAAACTTAAAACCTGTGAACTCACCAGCATTATATGTTGACCCGTTTTTGGCATGATTTCTCAGGTCGCTAAGGTAGCAGCATCTCAGGGCTTAGGCGCACGCGTTGCACGGCGTCTAGTTTAGGTTCATGGTTTTGTTATTAAACAAGTTTGGAAACTTTTGGGATTTAGTTTTGTAAAACAATGCTTCCGCTGTTATTTCAAATGGTTTGGATTCGTGTTTTTATTTTACGCATCCTATCATATAGTGTTGTTTATTGTGACCGTTGACTTGGATCCTGGTGTGTCACACGCCTCGCGGTAGAACCCCGCAGGTGGAAATTTGAGGGTGTGACACCCCCCCACCCCACCCCACCCACACACACACACAAATCCAAGAAACAATTTTGGATAAAGCCCCATGCCCATGCTCACTTTGGGCCGCTTGCGTCCCTGCTCACCCCACGTGGTTGTGGTGTTAGCTAGCCATGTGGCTGCTTAGGTGGCTCGCGCCCCCACTCACCCTACCACAACACACACTTATAAAATGTTCAAACTAGGAATCTAGGATACTCCATGAGATGCATGATTGGATTTGAGACTCACTATAAGCACCATGTTATGCCATACAAGCGTCTCATATATCATATAATCTTGATGAAAGAACCATCAAGGCTGCGTTAAGATGCATGAATGTAGAATGACTCTTAACAACCCAACGACTCGATATAAACAAACTACAACAAAAACGTTAGCCGTGATTTTATTTTGTTCAATTGAGGATTCAATAATATTTCTTTATCACTAGCAAACTAATTAAAATATTTAAGAATTAAATCAATCTACATTATGTGGTGGTAACCGATACTTTACTTTTTATTTTTTATTGTTATCATGTCTTCTTTCCTAAAACAAAAAGGAGTGTGATTGATTAAAGTTTAAAGAGGATGGGGCACTTGTATGGTTAGATAATATATATGTTAGTCAAGATGGGTACTTTGGGGGGAAAGGGAGATGGTTAGTCACTACTCACTTGGATCATTTGCATCCCAAGCAAACCCAATAGCCCCACAACACCTACCCCTAACTTATTTTGCAATTAAGTCTAAGAAATAGATCCTTACAAGAGTGAAAGGTTGGTATATACCTACAAAAATGTAAAATTTAAGAGTACTTATTGTCATTAATCGTGGACATATCACTAGTAATCTCAAGAGTAACATTTAAGAAAATATGTTCATGTAGAGTCTACTTGATCAAACACCGTAGGGCACATGTTTTGGTAAACACGTGTTTGTTATTACAGACTAACTAAAAGGCCGGTTCTAAATGTGATAAAGACGGATAAATAACACAACTACATGTTTTCAAAGTTTGAAATACAAGCATCGCTAGGATAGAAAACGCCTAAAAACTATTGACTACACTCAAAATTGCCATTGGCAACACACCGAAAAAAGTATATAGAAAGCCTAGGTTTTAGGGCTTCATCTTTGCTATAGGTTCTAACCACAATAATAGCTAGACATGTACACAAAAAACAGTACCAATTTCATCTACAAGTTTATGAAAATAAAAAGAAAGTTTATTTGTTCAATCACTCCATCACATGGCAAAAGTCGAGACGAAGTTCCTTTTCATTCAAAGAGTTCAATTTGATTTGTGAAATATGCTTACAAAGAGACAATTGTAAGTATGGTTTTTGTTTTTGTTGTATAAAGGGATGTTATGACATGTGAAGCATGCAAACGATGTTGTCATATGATATTGACAAGACATATGATATGTACTTACATGCTCATGTCATTGTTTTTTTTTTTTTTTTACTTTATTCGATTTGTTTTAGTCCTATTTGAAATAACCAACCGTGTAGATACCAGTGAAAAACTTCAAATAATAGAAAATGATCAAGAACATATGACTACATATTATAGACTCGTCAAGCTTCAAGTCAAATCCAACCATCCATGTTTATTCATGAGCCAGGCTTGTGCCAAACAAAAAAGAAAATCATAAAATATGTAGAAAAAAGTTACTTTAAAAGAAAAGGGATAAAAAATCATAAACATTATAGGGAAGCAATTAGTTTGGACAAAAAGAATAAGTGTCAACTCAATATGACCATTCAAGATGTACTAAGAAAAGTATCCACTTTGGTTTGTTGCCCGGCTCATCACCTCTAGCAAGGTAAATGGCTAAGAGAAAATAGAAGCGGCGCCATTTTCAGCTCCCCTTATTTCAACTACCAGAGTTGTATGCCTTAAGTACGTTTATTCAGCAGGCGTTAGCGCTATAATATAAGATCATTATCATCATCACTATTTATCCACCTATAAAAAGACCCGCATGTGTGGATGATCTTTGTGTTTTATATACACGTCATTAGGTATTAACTATACGGAGTATTATAATTGCAACGATAACGTTATTAGACATGTTACCTTTTTTTGTTTTTATGTTCTCTAAGTTTCAAGACGAGAACGAGGAAAAGTGTTATATCAAACAAGTATAAGGTTACAAGTCTCGAGTTAACCTATTTTGAATTAGTTTGATAATATGACCACTTTAATTTAAAATTTTGCAAGTCATTCGAAAAGGAAAAATGAAACCAACACTGGAGTTGCATTTCACAAATCTTAGTGGGCTTAGATTTTTATTTCTAAATGGGCTCAAATATAACAATTGGGCTGAAACAAAAATGAACTTGTGGGCTGAATTCCAAATACATTAGAATGGGCCATCACAAATTAAATGTTCGCCATTACAAAGGAAAAGGGTCGGCAATTAGGGGTGAGCAATAAACGGTTCCGAACCGCGAAAACCGTGAAACCGACCCGGAACTGCTAGAACCGAACCGAATTAATGTTATAGGTTCCGGTTCCGGTTCTCATATTTTGGCATAATCGGTTCCCGGTTCGGTTCCGGTTATAACCGATGGGCCGGGTTAAGAACCGTTAGAACCGTTTTGAATTAAAATAAATATTTAAATATTTTATTATTAGTTTGAAATAGAATGTGTTGTTTCCTACTTTATAGTTCTTAACACTTTTAAATTGTTTTACTTGGTAGGAATGTATAGTATTGCCTTATGTGATGGTCAGCAGTCAGCGCAGCTTGTTCTGACCCGTTTAATCTGTATAAAAAGAATGATCTGATCCGAACAAAACATATTTTGATACGTAAACTGCTATACTTTTAGTAAACATGGTACTGTTGATAATTATTTTTTAAGAAAAATCATTGTTTTTGTTTATTTTTTTACTTAATTGTTAATGTTAATTTTAGAATTTTATTGACAACCGGTTCCGGCCTAGAACCGTTTCATGAGAACCGTTTCACCCGGTTCTGGAACCGAACCGTTTAGTAATTATCGGTTCCGGTTCCGGTTCTCATATTTTGGAATAAACGGTTCGCGGTTCGGTCCGGTTCGGTTCGGTTCGGTCCGGTTCTGAACCGTTGCACAGCCCTATCGGCAATTCTTGGAGGGAGTTGTTCTTGAAAGACGGTAAATCAAGGGCTGTTGAGGAGAATAACGTGAAACTTTGCTTGACGTATATGGCTTTGATCTTCTTTGTTTATTTATGCGTGTATTGTAATTCTACACTTGAATGTTTATAAATTGTGACAATCGAGTTCACATTTATTCTTGTTATATTATTTGGTTGTTTTAATGTCCGGAAGAGTTATAGTATAAGTATATTATTCACATGTTAATTCCAATATAGGTAACTTAGTTAGGGAAAATACAATTTATAAGAATTTATATATTAAAAAAATATAAAAATAAGAATTTATATAAATTGTGCCAAAGTTAATCAATTAATCAACATAGGTCGATCTTGTCTATGTAATCAGTGAAATATTTATAATAAACATCTTGTTAACAAGTTGTAATCCTACTTGAGTAAATATTATGTTTAAGCATTCAAACAGGTGTTAATTATCTATTTGTGATTAGTATAATTCGTTTTAATTTGATTGATTTCTATGTTGATTCAAATAATAGTACGTCACATGATTGTACCAAGTACACCGTACCTGGTTTGGTTAAGGATGGGATATTTGGTGTGAAAATACATAGTTCTGTATTTTGAGGTTGAAGAGGTGTGAATTTATCAAAAATTAGGAGGAATAAAATTTTAGATTTTGTTTAATTCTTGTGAAATTCGGGTGATATTGCAATAATATTCGGGTGGTTTGACATATCCGGTGAAGGTTTGCATAGTGTTAGGATTGCCTTTTTTTCGTTGACCAAACAATGAAGTTTTATTGATGTAAATTCACTTATGAGTCATGATCCTAAGTAGATCAAGGAATTCCCAAAGAATTTCATTATCAATAAGCTAAACTTTGGTAAAAAAATAAATAAATAAGATTTTCAGGTTTTCGTGAGCTTTGACTTATTTGTTGTTGATAAGCGTAGTGTTTATAGTCTTTATCAATTTCCAGTTGGATATTAAAGATCAAAGGATAGAAGCAACGGGAATGTTGCACAAAACCGAACATGGATGAGATTATCATTGAGACGCAAAAAGCTGCAGTGTTTGCTTTCAAGTTCGATAATTCTCATGAATATTGCAGTGAAATCAACGGATCGTGTCATTATCGTGCATATTGAATTGTTGAATGTGTGGGAGTTTTCGAGACAAAACTGATGACTTGTTTAGACATAGCCTTTATCATTTACCGATTAGTAGAAATGATTGATTAGATGTAAAGCTAGGCCAAGTAGAGGTGATGACAGTCAATCGAGTTTTAGTTTCTGACTAACATGGATATACTAATTTTTATTGGAATTATAAACTATACTTTTATAGTTGTATGTAAAGTATATATATGTACGTGTAGAACATATGTAGATTAAATGTAGATCATAGATATGTATTAGTTATTATTATGGTACTCTGCAACACATGGGTCATTTTGGATCATAAAGGGCTGCAACAACACTATGGATCGAATGTCATCAGATGGCTGCAAACAATCAGAAGCATCATTAATGGGTCAACACTAGAAAAAAGACTGCATCATACTTAGAACAAAAGGCGGGACACAAGGTGAAATGACCAGAATGCCCCTAACAGTTAATTCAGTTTGTTTGGTGCCTAAACATCAACCGGTGGCAGTTATTTTAAGACCAACAGACACAATCTTTCGGCCAATAACTGTCAACGGACATGTTGATTCATTTGTATATATATAGGACCTTTATATTCATTTGTAATCACTTTTTTGGTTGTAACCATTATGTCCGATCAATAAAAGTCTCTTGTTCCCTGCACATAATTATACATATGATCTTATATATTCTTGATTCTTGTTCTTGATGTCCAACAAATGGTACCAGAGCATGGCAACGATTCTTGGACAACGATTGAAAAACCGCTGCATGAATCGAAAAGAATCAAGAATCTTATGGAAATGATCCAGAATTTATACACCAGAATTGAAGAAGAAGTTTCATCAAGAAACAGAGGAATGATTATCGAAGTTACAGTCAACATCTGAAAAGAAAGAAAAATAGAGCATGAAGCAGGAAAGATGAACAACCAATCAAAACAGAGTAATATTCTCTTTGTGTTGTTTATTTTTTTAACAAATCTATTTGAAATTGATTTAAATCATTCAATTTACTTAGAATTGAATCCAAAGATAATCGATTTCAATCGTGTTCAGTCAATTAACAAAACGAACACATACTCTGTGTTTTTGAAAAGATTCACAGATCGAATCATATCAACATATGGTATGATTCCTTTATACAAGAATATGAAATCAAATATCTTGATCTGTGAATATTGATTGGAGTGATGAATATTACGTCGAGATACCAAGGTTCAACGTCAAAATCATCACCGAAACACAAGAATCGTGTGAAATAAACAAAGACGAAGAATTTGGATTAATTTGATTCATATATGAAACCGAGTTCAACTCTCATATCTGGAAAAAGCAATTAATCGGATTCATATATGATACCGAGTACATACACTCTCATATATGAACAGATATAATACGATGAAATGGGTCTTGATCAAAGAAAAGGGAAAGCAGAATGTTACACCAAATATTGAAGGAAAATAATATCCTCTGTTTTTTGTTGAAAGATATGGATCGGGAAAATAATATATACAGAACTTAATTTACATGGAATCCTACTATGAAGAAGATATATATATATATATAATAAGAATGATTGGATTCCAAACGGACCGGATTGAACAAGAATGAATAACAAGAAGTTGGATCGATTGAACGAGAATAACAACCAAAAGTCAATCATCAGCCTATGGATCGGAAAGAAATAAAAAGAATGAAGGCTTCAACTCTATCCTAAACTAGTTTCATAAAAGTCTAGTTTAAGGGAGGGTATTGGAATTATAAACTATACTTTTATAGTTGTATGTAAAGTATGTATATGTACATGTAGAACATATGTAGATTAAATATAGATCATAGATATGTATTAGTTATTATTATGGTACTCGGCAACACATGGGTCAATTTGGATCATAAAGGGCTGCAACAACACTATGGATCGAATGTCATTAGATGGCTGCAAACAATCAGAAGCATCATTAATGGGTCAACACTAGAAAAAAGACTGCATCATACTTAGAACAAAAGGCGGGACACAAGGTGAAATGACCAGAATGCCCCTAACAGTTAATTTAGTTTGTTTGGCGCCTAAACATCAACCGGTGGCAGTTATTTTAAGACCAACAGACACAATCTTTCGGCCAATAACTGTCAACAGACATGTTGTTTCATTTGTATATATATATAGGACCTTTGTATTCATTTGTAATCACTTTTTTGGTTGTAACCATTATGTCCGATCAATAAAAGTCTCTTGTTCCCTGCACATAATTATACATATGATCTTATATATTCTTGATTCTTGTTCTTGATGTCCAACAATTTTGAGGGGAATACCGTTATAGAAGCCTTAAGGATTTGGGTTTGTTGCAAAAACTCAAGTCAAAGTCCTGAAAAACCTAAGCATCAGTCAATGAGGAATTTGTTGACGCATCAAGGTTGTCATCAACAGATACGTTACTAAAGTTGCAGGATATTCAACACATTATTTGACATCAACATCCAAGGGGGAATCTGCTAGTGTATGTTGGGGTATCCATCACTGTTTGATTAATCTTGTTGTAGACATATGCTGAATATGCTAATTTAGTGATTGGGACTCAATTATTTGGGCATATGCACAATTGATCGATGGTTTAATGATTGAGCTCAATCACTAAGATATTCCTTATTGATTGAGTCCATCACCTAAATAAACCAAATCATATGCCATTACTCATAACCTTTTTAAAAACTTTTAGACTCAGATCTTTGTGCAGAGAGAGTAATTGAGCATGTGTGTTTTAGAGGAGATCTCGGATGTGATCTCACGTGCTAAAATTGTCTATGTAAACTCTTTCAGTATAAAATAATTCGTGTTGATTGATTAACGTTTATATAATATAGATGCATAGTTATATCTATAGCCGATAGTTGATCTTTGTTGGGTTAATATGAGACCACAGTTACCAGGTTTAACCATGTTTTGTTATGTGTTAGAATTGGAGGGTTAGATATGTAATTATAGCATAGTTTATGCAACAAACCCTAGTCTGCGTACTAAATACACGGAGACTGCGAACTTAATGTTAAGTTCGCAGTCATCAGGTTCTTCTATAAATAGAACCTCATTTGTGCAGCTAGGGTTAGGGTTTTTGTTGTATCTTTGAGAGCACAAGTTTGAAGGTGCGAACTTATCTAATCCATGGTTGTTCACAGCTGAAATCATTAATGGAATCGTGTCTTTATGTTTCTTGTGTGTCGGTTCTTATAATCTTCATCTAGTTCTTCAACTTGTCTTGATTAATCAACTAAAACACCTAATAAATAGGTGTTTCTAGTTGATAACAATCTAGTGCACACTTAAGATCTAGTAATTTTGGGACTACAATTTGGTATCAGAGCCTCTGTGCTCGAGATTGTATCTATCTAAAGATATCAAAACCCTCCTTGTTAGTTTTACTATCAAGTTTTTCAAAATTTTAGTGTTTATCAAAGTTTGAATATTTTCATTGTTTTGCCTTAAAATCTCGTGAAAAGTGTTTCTAAGGTGTTTAAAAGGTATTATTTTCAGTAGAAACATCATTCAAGAGCTTCAAAACAATTGAAAATCTCTTGGTTTTGTTTCTGGTAAGATTAAGAAACCATCAGCCGAAGTTGCGCACTTAAAAGTGCGAACTTAGCTCAAAATTTGTGAACTTGTTTCTTGATTGTGAGTACTTGTTTCTTGCTTGTGAGTACTTGTCTCAAAAGTTGAGTACTTGTTTCAAGAATTGAGTACTTAATTGTGCGAACTTAACTCATAAAGTGTGAACTTGTTTCTTGCTTGTGAGTACTTGTTTCAAGAGTGAGTACTTAGCTCATAAGCTGCATACTTGATATTTCAAGGTGTGCACTTATTAACAGCCACAACTGCGCACTTAAGCCAAAAGTGTGTGCACTTGTGTCTGTGTGAGCACTTAAATTTACACAAGGTTTCATAGCTTTCTCTCTCCTGGCACCACAACTAGGGTTTCTGCATACTTATCTGAAATCTCTAGTTGGTGTGCGAACTTACTGAAAAGGTGCATTTTCTGAGCACTTGGCTAGGGTTACTGCGAACTTAAATCTTAAACGAGAGTTTAAGTGTCTGTGTACTTGTACAAGTGCGCAGGCTGATCAGTCAAGACTGAGCACTTGTGCTGCTCTGACTTGGTTGAACTGCGAACTTAAGCCAAAAGTGTGTGCTACAGGGACTGCGTACTTAACAGGAGAATCAGGGACTTATCATCTTTGCTTCTTATTTGTTTCAGGTTTTCAAGCAACTGCGAACTTAGACTGCGAACTTGTGAAAACTGCGAACTTGATCTGGCTGTGTACTTAGACTGCGTACTTAAGACTGCGAACTTGTGGACTGTTTTGATTTTTCAAGGACTTTGGACTATAACTTGCTAATCAATTCAATTAAAACCCTAAAATCAGTCTAAAATCAATCTAAAATCAATCTTAAATCATGTCTGGCAACAACTCATTCCAAGTTAACCCCATAACTCAAGCCGAACTTGAAACCGGCACTATAACACGCATTCCCAAGTTGATGGGTGCTGAAGACTACGGCACATGGAAGAACAGAATGAAAGCTTTCTACTTTGTTAACGATCACACCCAATGGAACTCAGTCCAGCTCGGACCTCACATTCCCACCAGAACCACTGATGCAGGAGAAGTGTTCAACACTGATCCCACTACATACACTGATCTCGACAAACAACTGTTGCAGAGAGATCACAAAGCCTACGGTGCTCTCACCATGGCTTTGTCAAACGATGTATACAATATGTTTGAAGAATACGGATCAGCGCACGATCTGTGGTTTGCTCTGAGTGAGTATTATGAAGGAAATGCAGAGATGAGGCAAAACAAACAGGATATGATTCAAAAGGAGTACGACATGTTTGGAAGTATCCGTGGTGAGAGTCTGTCTTCACACATTGACAGGTTCATGAATTTGTTGACCAAGATGAAGAAAGCAGGTATTCCTGTAAACAACCGCAATTCCATCAAGAAGCTGCTCGATTCTCTCCCAAAGGAGTGGAGTGTCCAATGTATGTTGATCAAAAAGGACTACTTGGATGCTCAGTCTACTTTGGCTGATCTCATAAACACTCTGAAATCATTTGAGATGGACATCACTAAAAGAGAAATGAATCAGACAGTCCCGAAGGTGACTCCCAGTAGTGCTATGAAGAATCTGGCTTTGATGGCCCCAATTGGTGATATGAGTTCAAGTTCGTTGCATTCGTATGTGGATTCTGCAGGGATTGGTAGTTCAAGTTCTGGGAAAGCTCCAATGTATTCTGAAAAGGCTGCAAAGACACTAACTCCACAGGCTGCTAAACTGGCTGCTGAACATGTGGAACTGTTCAACTCTTTCATGAGCAGTTTTGAAGCTTTGAAGACAGGAGAGATTAAAAATGAGATGATGTCCCCAGAGGATATGTACCAGGTTGACCCAGATGACATGGAAGAGATGGATCTGAAATGGCAGATGGCTATGATCACTTTACGAGTGAAGCGTTTTCAAGACAGAACCGGAAGAAGAGTAGGTATGGGAAAGGCTGGGTTTGACAAGTCCAAGATCAGGTGTTACAACTGCAAGGTCCTCGGGCATTTCAAGTACGAATGCCCCACACTGAACCAAGCTGAAATCAAGCCTGCAAAGAGGTTGGTGGCCATAACCGATGGTAATGAGGGAAACGATAAGGAACCACAAAAGGCTTTGGTTGTTGAAGATTTCGACTGGGGAGAAGAGGCAGCTGCTGCTGAAGTTGAAGTGAACAAAGCCCTGATGGCCACAATCTGCACCAAATCTTCTAATGGTGTGAACTCTGTTGAAGGATCATCTGCTGAGGTTCTAAAGGGGGAAATGCAGAAGTATGCCGGGCTGAAGAGTGTGTTGACTGATGAGAAGGTGAATGATGAGAAAAGAGAGGAGGCGCTGATAGCTGAGAAGACTTCATCAGAGAAGGTCGCTGAGGAGGTGAAAAGTTCTTCTAAGAAAGCTGAGGAAAGGGACATGGTAAATATTCCTTTAGAAATTAAATCTAAACTGTGCTCACCTAGGTGTGTTACAGCTGTCGCATACTGTTTATCACACAACAGACGAGTTTTAAGAGAAATGGATGACATTCGTAAAATCAATTCTGAAATGAAAGAAAATGAGTGGGCATATCAGCGAAAGTTAAATGCAACTCTAGCTGAAATGCAAACTTTAAAAGAATTTATGCTTAAGAAAGATTTTCTGATAAACGATTTAACCTCAAAACTAGAGAAATCTAGAAATGAGACAACTCGTCTTCAAATTGTTGTGGATAAATGGAATGTGAGCAAACGGGCTCATGCTGATATAATCGAGTGTGGGAGACAATCATTCGTAAAGGATGGAATTGGGTACAAGGATAAGAATGGAATCGAAAGATCTCTATTCTTACCCTTGAGCCAAAGTGAATACATACCCATTCCATCACCTCATCCAAAAAATGACCTTTTTGAAAATAAATGTGATGAATCTGAGTCAAATACTAACATAAGTAAAAGCAATGCAGATGTGACCCAACAGGCTCAGGTGGAGGATGATGTATGTTGTGGTGGCCAGACAGTGGGTTTAGGACATCCGGGTGCCAATTACTCAACAGTGAATTGGTTTATCTGGAACAATGAAAATTCGAAAAACAATTCTATTTTGGATGACTGTAAAACTTTAACTAAATCGGATGACTGTAATAGTTTGCCTAGGATGGATGACTGTAATAGTTTAACTAGGTTGGATGACTGTAAACTTGATTTGAAAGGGGCTGTGGCTCCCGATGATAGGAAGCCTCCTATCAAACGATCTAATGTTTGTGTTGAAAATGTTATTCCTGTGTGTGTTGATCTTAATGCTGCATTCTCTGATGATATTCATGTGGTCAAACCATCTGTGTTTGTGCCAGAACTTAAGCGTAACAGGTTTGGGAAATTTCTCACTGAGGAAATCCCAGAATTTATCCCCTCATCCACAGATGTATCAGGTTCTGAAGAATCACAAAGTGAAACAGGTACCTCAAGTTCTGAAGAATCACTGAGTGATACAGAGAGCAGCTCCAGCTTAACTAATCTGGACATCAATGAAGAATCAAGTAGCAACAAGGAAGAATCAAGCTCAACCGAAAGCTCAAGATCAAACAAGATCAAGAAAAGAACATCACAACCATCATCATCCAGATCTTCTCCTAAGATCAAGCCTAAGCATTCAAAATGCTTCAGATGTGGAAAAGAGGGTCACGTGGTCAAGAATTGTCACATAAAACCTAAATCACAAAAAGATGTCAAAACACAGAACTCTTTTTCGGATCAATTAAGAAATCTTCAAGAAACCGTAAAAAGTTTTGTTAAAAATACACAAATTTGGAAGAAACAAGAGTCAATTTTGGGAGAAAACCATGACAGATCAAAAGTTAAACAAACTTGGATTCCCAAAGTTACTTAAGTTTCAGGCAAAATCACCACTGTACATAGATTGTCTTTAGTTTAGCTTTGTTTCTCTTTTGTTTTTGTATGTGCAGAATAAGTTACAAAAATGGCTGATAGCTCTCATGAGATATCTATGGCATGTCGACAGCGGCGCTTCAAGACACATGACAGGACTGAAAGAACTTCTCAAGAACTATCGGTTCATCGATGGAGAATTTGTAGCGTTCGCTGGGAATGAAAAGGGTGGAAAGATCGTTGGCATAGGAGATGTAGTCTCTGACGCGCTAACACTCGAGGATGTCAATTATGTTCCAGAACTGTGCTACAATCAGAAAGCTCAAAGTGTGGGAGCTCGTTGATCTGCCTGAAGGAAAATATCCTATTGGGACAAGATGGGTTTTTCGCAACAAGATGGATGAACGTGGCGTGGTAATCAAGAACAAAGCTCGTCTGGTTGTTCAAGGATTTCGTCAACAGGAGGGGATTGATTATGAGGAAGTCTTCGCTCCAGTCGCTCGACTTGAAGCCATACGCATCTTCTTGGCATATGCTTCATATAGAAACTTTAAAGTCTTTCAGATGGACGTGAAGAGCGCTTTCTTATATGGGAAGATCAAAGAAGAAGTCTATGTGTGCCAACCGCCAGGATTCGAAGACCCTCATCATCCAAACAGATACTACAAGCTGGACAAGGCTCTCTATGGTCTCCATCAAGCTCCTAGAGCTTGGTATGAGACCTTGTCTTCATATCTGTTACAAAATGGATACACGAGAGGGAAGATCGACATGACCTTGTTCACCAAAGAAGTCAACAAACATTCTATCCTTGTTCAGATTTATGTTGATGATATTATCTTTGGTTCAACTGACGAAAATTTGTGCAGGGAATTTGAAAGCATTATGAAGTCTCAATTTGAAATGAGCATGATGGGAGAACTCTCATTTTTCTTAGGTCTCGAAGTCCAACAGAAAGAAGACGGTATTCTCATCCATCAAGCAAAGTACACAAGAGACATTCTGGCGAAGTACAACCTGTCGGATTGCAAACCGTCCAACACTCCTTTTGCTGCTCAAACAACACTTGTACCAGATCTTGAAGGACCTTCTGTGAACCTGCACACTTACCGTTCTATGATTGGCTCCTTGATGTATCTTACAGCCAGCAGACCGGACATCATGTGGGCAGTTGGATGCTGTGCTCGCTTTCAGTCAAATCCAAAGCAATCTCATGAGACTGCAGTCAAAAGAATCTTCCGCTACCTCAAAGGAACACCAAAACTTGGTTTATGGTATCCTAAGAGTGACAATTTTGACCTAATTGCGTACTCTGATAGTGATCATGCAGGTTGCAGGATTGACCGAAAGTCTGTCTCTGGTGGCTGTCAATTTCTGGGAAACAGGCTCGTGTCATGGCAGAGCAAGAAGCAGACTACTGTGTCGATATCTACTGCTCAAGCTGAGTACACAGCCGCGTCCAGTTGTTGCTGTCAAGTGTTGTGGATCCAAAATCAGCTGTTGGATTACGGTTTGAATATCATGAGAACCCCTATCTACATTGATAATGATGCCTGTCGTGACATCGTGAAGAATCCAATTGATCATTCGAAAACTAAACATATTGAAATTCGGATTCATTCAATTCGCGATGCGCACGACAAGGGGTACATTCAGGTGTTGCCTATAGATACTGCTGATCAAAAGGCAGATATCTTTACCAAAGCTTTCGACAAAACCCGTTTTCGTCAGTTGGTAACTTGGTTAGAGATGATCAACTTTGAATGATTAAAAAAAAAAAAAAAAACCTTTGTGAATAAATTATAGAAAAATCTTATGTTTTAAAATAAAATAAAGATTTTTGGGGGAGAAATAAACCGGTAGATCCCAAATTTGCAAGTTTTAAAAACTTTTTCAAAACAATCAAGAAATGATAGAGACTAATCATATTTGTCAGCATGTGAATAGGACCCAGAGGACGTTGTGGCTTCAAGCAACGACATGTCGGTAGATTCAGCCTGGAATTGAGTAAACTGCTAAAAGATGACAAACTAAAAAGTCTACACGAGGTGCTGGATTCCCACTGTGTTTCAGGTCTGCACAAGCTGAGTCCGGTCATACACAGGTTGAGAGATCAAAAGACACAGAAAATTTTGTGCATAAGCAATCAAAAGACACCTAAGAGTGCAAGCTACCAAAGCGGGGCTATTAAAATCAAAATGAGCAACAAAAGACACGCAATGTTAGTGACGTGCAAACATATAGATAGCTCAAAAAGCAATCAGATGATCATCTTCTCTGCTTATGGGAACATAGACCTGAAGCTCTCATCATCTGATTGACATAATGATCATCTTCTCTGCTTATGGAAACATAGACCTGAAGCTCTCATCATTATATCTCAATAAACCTTGAGGATTGGTAGGCTTACACCTGGCACAAGTGGGGTCCATTAACATGTCGTCAATATTACCAAAACATGATAAAGATCATCATATAAAGTATGTTGAAAAACGAGAGGCATGGATTTAAGTGGACAAATATACCGACAGTTTTTCTTGGGCTACAGCTATCCAACGGAAAGTTGAAATGTGGTCTGGCAGGTATGACTGGTATGATCTTGATGCAAAAGGTGAGAAACGGTTGATCTCTAAACTCAAATCTTTGGTTAAAAAGGCTATTTTCTTGTTTGTGGGCCTGCGAACTTAACAGCTTTTAACTGGGCCTGCGAACTTAAAAGTTTAAGAAGCATTGCTGGGCTCGCGTACTTGACTGGGCTTTTGGGCCTGCGCACTTAAAGGTCAAGTACGCGGCCCAACCAAGTCTCCTATAAATACGCAGTAAATCCTTCCTTTTAACTTTTTATCAAAATATTACAAACCCTAAATTTTTCACCCACCGTCACACCGCCGTCTTCTTCTTCCCAAACCACCGTCAACCACCACTGTTTCCACGTAGCACCACCACCTGTTGATCCAACTTCTGTATTTCATTATCTCTTTGTGTGATTCGTTGAAGGTAGTTCAATGATACTGATAATTTCTTCGTGGTTTAACAGGATCTGAGGGGGAAATCAGTGAAAGCAGTTGAATGTTTGGGGTTTTGATGAACTGCGTACTTAAAAACTTGAAGAAATGCGCACTTGTTTCATATGAATGCGCACTTGCTTCATATGATTCAAGGATCTGTAAACCCTAACTAACTGCGTACTTGGGTGTGAACTTAAAATCCTAAACGAAAGTTTAGGTGTCTGCGTACTAGTCTAGTACGCAGACCTGATAACCCTTCCCAAGCCGTTACCATGCCCGAGTCAGGTCACTGCGCACTAAACATTCCCGAGTAAAACCAAGTGCGCACTTAGGTTACCTGTAACCTAACCTGACCTGTTGACTGCGTACCAAGCAACAAGTACTCAGTCTTGATTTGGACTGCGAACTTAATGAATCTGTGGACTTAATATTGGACCAAATTGTTGACCAGTGACTTGACTATTCATGACATTTGACCGGACTACGTACCTTGACTCGTTCATCCGTTAACCGTAACTGGACTCAAATGACTATTAAAATGAAAAACGAAACATGTCATATACACTTTAAAATCTAATCCATAAAATGAATAACACACGTAAAACCAACTTAAAATCAAACCTAGTCTAAGTACGTCGTCCGTCAAAGTAAATGAAGTGTTTGTCATTAGTCAATTCAAAATCAAAATTCTAACTTACTTTTCGTGCACGTGTCCAACACAGATGGCTCTTGAATGGGATCCTAGAGGAATGCACAACCAGCCGATAATTCTGGAAACTGATGATACAAAGTTTCGAGACGTTGTTGCATGGATCAGGAGAAGCAGGATCGGATATGCGGTAGAGCAGCAAGTTCAAGTCTACAGCTCTCACATTGAAGACTTCTGGCGATCTGCTAGAGTAGAGACAGTGGCACGTGTCAAGAGGATTAAAGCCACAGTAAGGAACAAGGCAGTAATCATCACAGAAGACACAGTGAGAAATGTTCTAAGATTTCAGGATCAACCAGCAACTGTTAGATCTTTACCGAAGACTGAGATTCATCAAGAGTTCCTGAATTTTGGATACAAAGGAGACTTTGACGCAAGGGGTGATATCAAAAAGAGCCAGTTGACCAGAGATTGGAAGCTTATCTGTCACGTATTTCTGATGTCTCTGTGTCACCGAAAAGGGGGGTACAATGCACTCAGTCCCGACTGGGCAACTGCTATGATTAAAGTCTGCAAGAATGAACCCTTTAATCTGTCTGGATTGGTGTTTGATTGTATGGTGAAGAATGCTCAAGCTGAAAAGAAAAAGTGGACGATGTATCCCAGATTCGTTCAGATGATGATCAACTCTCAACATGAGGATCTGCCTCTTGGTGATAAATACGGTTTTGCCAAAGGTGCACGATTCTTCACTGAGTGCAACACACCTGATTGGGAACCCATGCTGGAAAGTATGTATGCTGCTTAACGCTATCCAGTTGTAATGAAGCTGTACAGTGAGATGAAGAGAAGAAGACAATATGCTGCTAGAACTCAACAACCAACTGCAACCGAACCTGAACCTACTGAACCTGCTCCTACTGAACCTGCTCCCACTGAACCTGCTCCTACTGAACCTGCTACTACAGTGCCTCAGCACACTGCTGAAGAAGTTGCCCGAGAAAGAACTGTTGGTAAAAGGGCGGCATCTGATCCTGTTCCTCAAAGGCCGACTAAAAGAAACAGGCCTACTGGTTTATTGCAACAAGGGAGAGAATCTTTGACTCCTGAGGAACTTGAAATGGCTGAAGCTGCCAGACAGAATGCAGAACTTGCAAAGGCAGAGAGAAGAAGGAGGAGAGAACAGCTGCCCGAGTCTGGAGTCAATGTTTGGTGTGGAGGGTCAACCTGGGCCTTCCACTGACAGGCCAGGGCCCTCTACTGCCAGGCCTGGCCCTTCCTCAGAAAGACCTCCCATTCCCAAGCCTCCAGCAAAGAAACAGCCAGTACCTTCCTCGTCTGTTCCTGGTGCATCACGTCGAAAACCGGTGCATCAAGAATTATACGAGACACTATCTAAGGAAGTGGGAAAGAATGCTGCTAAGGAAATCTGTATGTTGAAGAATCAGATCTATAATAATCAGGAGTTGAGAAAGAAGCTGAAGAAATTGAAGCACAAAAACCGAAGTCTTGAAAAGGTGGTTAAAGATCAGCGTTATCTGATAAAGTTTCAGACTGAGGTTCAAATGAAGATGTTTGATATGCTTCAGGAGTTAAAGACTCAGGGTACTGATGCTCCAAGAATGACCTTTGATGAAGCATTTGATTTCGGGAAATTCATGGAAGAGGAGAAAGAGAAGGAAAGAAAAGAGGAGGAAAGTGATGTTGATGAAATCAGTGAGGACGAGATGCCGGAGACGTTCGTAGAAATGTGTGCGGGGGAAAACACAGTGTATGAGATGGATGATGGGTACATATTGGATCCTGAGAGAGCAAGTTGGTTTCCAAGAAGACCAATCACCATTCCTGCGTTGCACCAGACCATTCACCACACTCGTGCATCTCATCAAGAAAGAGTTGTCTGCTGGGACCGAATCTGAAGACCCTTCCAAGATGGGACATTCGAGAGATGTGCAGAACACCTTTTCTAAACCACTCTGGGGATACCACAGCTGATATGGTGTCTGTGTTTATAGAAGATGAGTGCGCCCGTGACTTCAAGAACTGGAAGCCACAGAAGCCGAGGCGAAGAATGTCAAAGAAGAGAATTGACCCTGCCACCGGACGGGGAATGATAACCTACGTGATAGACCCTCCTCAGGTCGTCACTAGGGTTCCCATCCGTCCAGAGCTTCCTGTGCTTTTGGCAGATTTCAAGAAGTGGTTTTATGACAGCAGAACCGGTGAAGCTGTGATCAAACTGAGAGATGATACAGAGGCTTTGAGAATAGTTGACCCAGTAGACGTGTTTGCTCTGAATCCTTCTGATTTAACTACTCTTTTTGCTAATCAGATAAATGTGGGTGCTGGTAATGTGTTATTTGAGGAAGCTGTCTTGTTTAGAAGGGCTGTGGAAAGAGCGTTGAAGCGAAAGCAAGAACTGATCGATTTGGTGGCGAGGATCAACGCAGCTGACAAAGCTAAAGATGACAGAGCGATAGCTGCTGCTGCTGCTGCTGCTGCTGCAAAGATATCAGAAGCTGAAGTTACTCCAGAGGTTCAAACACAAGCTTCTACAGCAACAGTTGATCCTGAATCTGAGCCTTCGCAAGTTCCACCAGTCTCTCCAAGCACAGCTCCAGAGACTCAGCAAGATCAAGCAACTGTAGATCTAGCTGAGTTATTCATTCAAGAGCCACCCACTGAAGTGCCATCCACTGAAGAAACACATGTTGAGGAACCTCGTACTGAAGAACCAATCGTTGAAGAAAGCATAGTTCAAGCACTCCCGGCACAGCAAGCAAGAGAAGAGGGGGAGTTGAGTGATGTCGAGATAGATTGATTGTGTAGTACTGGTAGCTGTGGTCTAGGGGGAGTATTGTTGGGTTAATATGAGACCACAGTTACCAGGTTTAACCATGTTTTGTTATGTGTTAGAATTGGAGGGTTAGATATGTAATTATAGCATAGTTTATGCAACAAACCCTAGTCTGCGTACTAAATACACGGAGACTGCGAACTTAATGTTAAGTTCGCAGTCATCAGGTTCTTCTATAAATAGAACCTCATTTGTGCAGCTAGGGTTAGGGTTTTTGTTGTATCTTTGAGAGCACAAGTTTGAAGGTGCGAACTTATCTAATCCATGGTTGTTCACAGCTGAAATCATTAATGGAATCGTGTCTTTATGTTTCTTGTGTGTCGGTTCTTATAATCTTCATCTAGTTCTTCAACTTGTCTTGATTAATCAACTAAAACACCTAATAAATAGGTGTTTCTAGTTGATAACAATCTAGTGCACACTTAAGATCTAGTAATTTTGGGACTACAATCTTGTCTTAGGTGTTTGGATGTATATATGTTTATCAAGAATTAGCTTGTTAGTAATTGAGTGTGGGGTTTAGTGATTGAGCTCAATCACTAAGGAATTCATAACTGTTTCATAACTTTTCTCAGAACTCTCTTAATCACTCCCACTACTCTCTTACAATTCTCTCTAGATCTTAGTCTCTAGAGTCAAATCTTAGATCCTCATATTGTAAATTTGATTTTGATGAATCAATGAAGATTAAATGTTTATTTACTTGATCTTGTGATTGTTCTACTGTGTGATTTGGATTCCGCTCTTTTTACACATATTATACACACGGTGGATTCACAGATCCGATCCACCTCACGAACCTAGGGATGGGCTTAGTACATGTATGAAAGTACATGTACCGAAAATACCGATACTTAAAATTGCCAAAAAAGGGCACCATACTGAAAATGCCCCGGTATGATACCGGTATTTGAAGGTAAAATTACCAAAATACCGGTGCCGATACTAGAAACGCCAAAAAGTCGGTACCGATTACTACTAAGTTGATTCGGTATGGAAAATTCGGTATTGGTACTATTTTCTCATCCCTACACTGACCTTGATATACCGAATTTGTTATCCTATCTCAAAATACTTTACGCACTGAATTTAGTCAGATTCTGTTTCCTAGCACCATCGCCACTACAAAGACAAATTCATCTACATTAAAATCATTGACTTATTTCCGTGTGCATTGACGATGGCTTTTGCATGCAAGAGCCTAACCTTACTTATTTCTAGTTGTATCGTGTCTTATCCTTGCCATTTCTAATGGTGTTGTTTCTGACCTATCAACATTAATACTAGCGATGTATTCTTTGTCACATGAGCTCGAGATTGTCCCACCATCACCATTTACAATGAGGATAACAAAAGTTGTATAGTCGTTCTCTTTGCATTCTCTTACAAGCTTAATTTGGCTCGACAAGTCTTTTTAAATCATATCACCATTAGTAGTGGCGCTAACCAATATAATGATAGGTGTATTTCAACTCCATTATGCATGAAATATTAAATAGTGTGGCTGCTTATACTAATATAATTTGTGGGCTTGTAGGGTCCAAAATGATTTTTTTTTTCAAATTGTTGACTTGCAAAGTCCTTTTGGGACCTGCCACTGTCCTTTTCTTAACAACCTGCTAATTAATAGTTGCCGGAGACAGTAACTTATATTTATCGATTTACCAATAATAACAACTAATTTTTGACTAACCGAAAAAATCTTTTCATTTGATACTTTTTAATAATAATGTTTTTTTCTTTATAATAGTTTAAACCGAGAAAATTACATCAAGATAGCGGGCAGACGGGCAACAAGCTGCGACGCCATCCCTTTTTGAATGGCAAACCCTAATCTACTAAAAACGTAACCTTGCACACCCGGAGCCAAGACACTACTGTGAATAACTCGTTGCACCTTGGTCATGAAACGGATAGCCTCCGGTGCCAATGAGCCAAATGTATCAAAAACCAGGGGTACGAAAACGTGTTGATTCTTTATCACACGGTTATCATTGAAGATTACCAAACCCAATCCTTATCTAATATATCCCAATTACTAGAACTCTCGGGAATTGAAAAGAATCGAAACTAGGTTTTAGATAAAAATCAACCGTTTACAATCAATCTAATAAATCACTAAGAAAAAAGCATCGAATGCTTAGATTGCGAATCTCAAATGCAAAGAAAAACTAAAAATAATCATCCACTTATAAGAATCCTCCACCCGGAGGAAACCATGAAAAGATTAGCCACTCATATTCTTGATTTGGTCTTCAATCTTGATCTTGATGGGGAATTGCATGGTTGATGACTATGGATGAATTGAATGCCTTGGAATAGTGGAAAAAGCCTAAAGATCGACCCCTTGATAGCCTCTAGTTGCCTCCTCTTGTTTGGAATGGAATAGATGCATCAAAACCCTAATTTTCGCCTTTTTAGCATGTTCCCCGTCAGAGTCTAGCGTAAACTACGCTGCTGGCGTAAGTTACATCAGAACAGGTCTGTTAAAATTCTCCCAGAGGCTGGCGTAACTTACACTGCTAGCGTAACTTACGTCAGGAGCTATTGGGAAAACCTTGTTTCTTGCATAATTTCTTCATTATAACTCCGTTTTCCTCACTGTTTTTGGCCACGTTTTCATCTTCCGACGCTCTATCATGTCATCCATCAGAATTTTCAATTCCAAATCTTGTATTTTCTCCAAAACATGTTCAGTCTTCGTATTTAACCTGCAAATCCATGAATTCACGTAGTTATCTTATTCAAGCTATATAATCATCCAAAATACAATAGAACCAACCATTTTAATCACATTAACACTCGGGTTTTAGCCTCTCCATCACATTCCCACACTTACCTTTGATTGTCCCCAATCAAACCATCTCAACACATGATTCACCTCGTTAACAAACCACCTCCAATTCTCTACCTGTTAATTATTCAAGATCCCCAATCATACTCGTCCCATAGATTGACACAATCAAGATTGACAAACTCACGGGCAAGTGTTGCACATTTTCAAAAATCAAGACTTGCCTAACCAAACCGAACATGTTTATGATCATACACATACACTACACACCCCTCACAATGTTCGCTCCTCTCGGTTTAATTCTGGACTAGCATGTAATGCGCTAATAGAGATCACTCAAAAACCAAGAATGTAACTCTGTTATCATAGGTTTGTATAACAATCACATATAAGTTGTAAACTTATGCACACATCGAAAGGTTTTACGGGTTTTAGGCTTAGGGACAAGGTAGGAATGATTTGGCTAACAAGTGCCTCAAAAACAAAAGGTTCAACACAACTGAATGACCATTCTTATTCACAAATCACAATAACACACACACTTGGGAATATTTAACCCATAACAATCACTTCTATTTTTATATTTTTCTTTGATTCTTATTTTTTTTCTTTTTCACATAATTTTTTCTTTTTCAACATTTAATATAACTCAAACACATAACACAACATAAAACACAATGGATGTTGTCACTTTCAAAGGTTAATAGGTCAATTTGGGTAATGTTGTTGGTTCAGCAAATGAAAGGGAATAAGGCTCAAAGTTGGTCTACTAAAGGTGATTTTTGGTAAACGGATCAACAAAAAACACTAACATGGTGTCAAAAAGAAAAATGGGGTTCCTAAATTGCCGTTTTCATCTATGCACATTTCGCCTATAGCTTTAGCATGTATCCAATTACACAAATTCCGCAACAAAGAAACATTTGGCCTACTCTCAACAAATGAAAATATATGCATTCATATCACTAACATCTAGTAAAGAAAAATGGGGTTCCTAAATTGCCGTTTTCATCTATGCACATTTCGCCTATAGCTTTAGCATGTATCCAATTACACAAATTCCGCAACAAAGAAACATTTGGCCTACTCTCAACAAATGAAAATATATGCATTCATATCACTAACATCTAGTAGGCTCAAGATCTCACAAAGTAGGGAAATAAGTTGCCGACATGTAGCATATACAATTCCTAAAAGCATGTTACCCCTAGTTAGGCATCTCTTTTCAAGTTATCTAAAAACACTCCTCAGAAATACTCTCATGAAGGGACAACCATGATTAAGGATCTCGGGTTTTCATACTCAGCAAAAGATTCTTTGGTGACTGAAATTTGGCTTTTAAGCTTGATCAAGTAGAAAGGGTGACAATTTGCAAGAAAATTTTCATAAATTTTTTCAAAATATTTCAAAATTTCCCAATTTTTCTTGCAATGTAAGTGTTTCCACCTTAACTTTCCCTAGGGTCACCCCATCCCCACACTTGCGATACATCGTCTCCAATGTATGGTGCTTTTAATGTTTTCCCAATCCTTTTAACCACCAATCTCAACATACGCGACTATCGACTACGAACCACCATGATTAGTTACTTAGCAAACAACCACCAAAACAAAAACACACTACATAAGAAAATAAAAAGAAAACAAACAAAAACAATAAAATAAAGAAAATTCCGAGCTGCCTCCCGATAGCGCTAAGTTTACATTCTTCAGCCTGACTTTACCTAGTGTTCTTAACTATCGTGGGTGAGTGGGATGCTTGCATCCCTCAGCTCTCCACTATGTGGTAATGCCTCAGACATACCATAGCAATGACCTGGAGCTCTTACTCTCATGCCTTCCTTGTTAACCTTAGCTCTTTTTTTGACCTTCTTCTTCTTACTCTCATTGACTCCAGCCCTTTCAATCCTGTCAACCATGAAACACTATTCCACGGCGTTCGGGTCAGTTAAACTTGAAAACACATTCAAACTAAGTGTCGTTTCCCCAAACCTCATATTTGCCGTCCCATTGGCACAGTCAATCACAACATGTGTCGTCACTAAGAATGGTCTACCCAATATAACCATGGGTTGTGTCTCTTTTTTGTTAGAAACACAATCTATTACCAAAAACACCAATGGGTAAAAATACTCCTCCACCTTGACTATTATATCCGTTAACATTCCCCTAGGACGTATCGCTTTTTGATTTGCCAACACCATGGTGATGTCGACCTTTTTCAGAGGAATAAAATCAGATTGGTCATAGATACACCCTAGAAGAATGCTAACACACGCTCCAAGATCCAATAATGCCCTGTCAATTTTATGTTCTCCAATCTGTATTGGAATTAAGGGCGTTCCTGGGTCTTGGAGTTTTGGTGGACACGTACCCAATACACGACACGAATATGCGTTGGTAATTCAAACTGTTTTGGCAGCTTGTTTTGCTGGTTTTGGATACTCAACTCCTCCAAACTCTCAGCATGAGTAGGATCCTCTTTTAAAACATCACGTAATGGTTGATTTGTTTTTACTTTTTCAAATTCTTCCTACTTTTCATACTTTCGTGGCTTAATTCTCACAATTGATGTTTTATTTTTTTCCACTACAGCTAGAGGGAATGGGGCAGGTTTAACCTCTCCACACTTATCCTCAGTCATAATGGGATTTTAATTCAAAAAATTTTCACAAAATAAATTTTTAAAATTTTTATGTGCCGTTTGTGAAATCAGATCCTGTTCACCTGCACAATCTATAGAACTAGACAGAAAACTCACCACATTGATCCGTACGTTCCTCATATTTGATGATGATTGATGTGTCGGATCAACCTGAGTATTACTCGGTAGCTTCCCATTTGCCTTCTTCATCTCTGCCACGTCTCCAGCTAACTGCCCAACCTGCATAGTCAAAGCCTGAACAGTTTTATCACGTACCTCACCTTTCTGCTTGATGGACTGCAGATCCTTTTGAATCAACTTCAACATCTCCATCACCTCACTATTCCCACTACCTGATAACCCAAATGACTGACCACCCTTTTGGTAACCTCCACTACTACCCCCATAGCTAAAATTTGGGTGATTCCTAAGACCTGGGTGATAAGTATTAGAGTTCATGTTCGACCAACTCCTATTTCCCCTATGTACTTGGTTCACCTCTTCCATTCCACCAACTATACTAGTATAACTATCAACTATGTGTCCTACATCCCCACAATGCCCACACATGGGTTGACCGCTAATCCCTAAGTTAGCTACTTGATACTCTAACCTAGCTAACCTCTCAGCCTCACCTGTACTACCCCCACTTGCAGCTTTTACCGTTGTTTACCTTGACCTTCTCGAAGACTGTGCTTTCCTCTTCGTTGTCTAAGCTCTCATCTCGAGGTATTTCCAATCAACTTGTTCATCATTAGTGCCAAATTTGCCATTTGAAATAGAATCTAACGCACCTTGGTCCTCACAATGTAGTCCCTCATAAAAGGAGTTGATCAACTCCCGCAGTTGGATGTCATGATGTGGGCAATTGTTGATCAGCATCTTGAAACGGGTGAGTGCTTCCTGATATAGCTCACCCGGCCGTTGAGAAAAGTTCTTGATGTTTTTTCTTGCATCATCGGTTCGCTGACTTGTATAGAACTCATCAAGGAATTGTTGTTGCATTTCTCTCCAAGTGCGGATAGAACCGAAGGAAATTATTGGAACCACTGCTGCGCTTTATCCTCTAGAGTGAATTGAAACAATACCAACTTCACCTCAACTTGTGTAAACCCTTGTCCCCCAATAGTATTGCATCTCGCATCATAAGCCCCAGTCACCAACCCATGATATTTAGGAAAACTCTGAATCGCCTGAGATATCACTTCAAACGACCTACCTTGTAGTTGTGGAATGACCGCTGTTGATGGATTGTTGACTATGGTAGGTCTGAAGTAACTTTCAATTCCTCTCACCGGGGCTCTCTCAAATCTTAGAGGAATGCCTGCTTGATTGTTAATTGGTGGCACTACATTCCTCGGATTTGGTCTCGGTGGTCTGTTCACAGCTTGTTGGTGTTGAGGAGCACGGTGAACTGGAGCTTCTGGGAACACTTGATTCCCTTGATAACCTTGGTTGACTGGAACAGTTTGAAGGAATTGTAGCAAGCACCATTGACCATTCGAATTCTATGTCATTGCCAACTGATATGGCCCTTGATTTCCCTCATACCTATCTAAATCTCCATCATCATAATTCCCTTAATTCATCCGCTGACTGAAGCTGAATGATGGTTATTGAGGTGGCAACTGTGGATCGGGTTGGTTTGGTGTCATGTCATCATAACTCACTCTCACATAGGGTGAAGAGTGATGGGTCAACGATTTTTAGGTAAAGGCTGGTTCATGTGCTGATGACTAACCTTGTTGTGGGTTAAAATTCTCAAAGGTTGGAAGATATGTTATTGTTTGAGTGTGAGCTGTGGTTGGTTTTGGTAAAGGTGAGGTTTGTGAAAGTGGTGAATATTGATTTTGTTGTTGTGGTGGGAGATTGTTAGAGTTTGGGAATGGTGGAATTGGTAGTGCTTGGGGACTGGATTGTGGTAATGGTTCAGATGTGTTAAAAGTGTTGGGTGATGGATGACCTGGAAAGGTGAAAATTGAGGTTGTGACATCGGTTCAGTGGTTTGGTTTTCCATATATCTGACCTGTGAGACTGGAGAATGCAAGACCTTCTTCTCTCTATGAAATACTTGGTTCTGCTGAGTTGTTTGCTCAAACTCTGGATCGAATACTAGTGGAGAGGACTTCCATGAATGTCTTGTATGATGCATGAAGCAGAAGAATTACCTACTCAAAACAAACAAGAAAACCGAGCGTAAATCCGAACAATAAATTGAAACAAACAAAAAGAAGATATTTTTGGGTTTTTTGATTTTTTATAAGATTAAGAAAAATAAACACTTTGCGCACGACTCCCCGACAACAGCGCCAAAATTTGATCGACGTCGAAGGACCGATCAAAAATAAGTTTAAAATCAGTTCCTTATTAGATAGTAGTGTAAGTCAGGTGTCGAACCATGAGGAGTACTGTGGAAAGTGTTTGGTTTACTTAGTTGATTACTAATTAACTAGTTGCAAGAAAAGTAAAATTCGATTGTTTGAGAATAATTGTGATAACAAAATAAAAATTAAGATGTAAACAATTGGAGAAAAGATTATTCCTCCAGGTTTTAGATTCAAAGTGGCTTCAAGTAATTAGTTTTTATTGAGAAAATCACATAGACATGATTAAGATAATTAATTAGTTGATTGTGATAAATAAGGACTAAGTACTTTGATTGCAGAACAATGAAAGGTTATCACACGGTTATCAATTGAAGATTGCTAAACCAATCCTTATCTAATATATCCTAATTACTGGAACTCTCAGGAATTGAAAGAATCGAAACTAGGTTTTAGATAAAAATCAACCATTTTACAATCAAACTAATAAATCATCAAGCAAAAAGCATCGAATGCTTAGATTGCGAATCTCAAATACAAAAAAAAAACTAAAAACAATCATCCACTTACAAGAATCCTCCATCTTAAGGAATCCACGAAAAGATTAGCCACTCATATTCTTGATTTGATCTTCAGTCTTGATGGGAATTTCATGGTTGATATTATGAATGAATTGAATGCCTTGGAATAGTGGAAAATGCCTTAAGATCGACCCCTTGATAGCCTCTAGTCGCTTCCTCTTGTTTAGAATGAAATAGATGCCTCAAAACCCTAATGTGTGTTCCCCGTCAGAGTCTTGCGTAACCTACGCTGTTGACGTAAGTTACGTCAGAACAGGTCTGTCAAATTCTCCCAGAGGCTGGCGTAACCTACACTGCTAGCGTAACTTACGTCAGGGGATTTCGGGAAAACCTTGTTTCTTGCATAACTTCTTCATTATAACTCCGTTTTTGGCCACGTTTTCATCTTCTGACCCTCTATCATGTCATCCATCATAATATTCATTTCCAAATCTTGTATTTTCTCCAAAACATGTTCAATCTTCGTATTTAACCTACGAATCTACGAATTTGCGTAGTTATCTTATTCAAGCTATATAATCATCCAAAATACAATAAAACCAACCATATTAATCACATTAACAATCGGGTTTTAGCCTCTCCATCAGTTCTCCTCGCAGGTTTTAGCATGCTTTTCTATCTTCTTCGCCTCTGCTTTCCGCACCGCTTGCCATGCTACAAACCTACTATCCCTTAGCCCAACTAGAGGAGATATATACACCTGTCAGGTCAACACAAGCATGCTTCCTCCGGCCCACCCAAAGACAAGGAGATCTGCTGGACGTAGGGTGGATCTCCCTTCTGCGGGATCCAAGAGGAAGTTCACAGGGGGCTCCTTCTTGGTTGAGATCCCAGCGCATCTTAAAATGTCCCATAGAACGTCTTGAACATAATCATGCCGATATTTGAACCCGGGTAACTCTTTGCAATGAACCGCATGTTCCCCGTATTCGTCCATACAAGCCTTACGGCAACTCGGACAGATTTCATCCTCATGGTACATAGGGATCATCAAACGATATTTAAGAATGACCCTATATTCAATAGCGGACATGCTTTGGCCCAGACCTTCGATCGGAATAACAATTAGGAAATCTTGGGCGTGGGGGCCTTGCATGCATTCAATAACAGTCCTCTAACGGGAGGACATACCAAAAACTTCACCCAGTCTCTGAGCGATTTTGCCAAAAAGGGCATTCACCAAAGTTTTCTGAGGCTTTTGGGGGGAGGGGTGTCCTTGTTAGAATAACCGTCAATATCAAAACCTGGGAGATAGTCATTTAGCCTTTCGAGGGTCTGCACGTAGTCCAAGTTCGCCCCGACAACCCCGCTATTTCGTAGGATGTGGTCTTCAAGGTTCCAGGACTGAGTTCGCGACGTCACAAACACATACATCCCGACATCCTTCACGGAGAGGAGCCCTAATCCTCCCAAACGCAACGGTAAAGACGCTATCCGCCACTATAGGTAAATTCATTGATATAGTGAGAAAAAAACGAAACTACATGTTGATATTTAATACCGCAATTATTAAGTAATTCTTATAATACGATATATCAATTTCATACTTAAGCATCGTATATTTACATGCTCAGTGTAACTAATCTTCAACACAATTATTTAAGATCATTATTTAATTAAGAAATTAAGGTCCGTTGATATCTAATGATTCCATTGGACTGATTTTTTATACCAACACGAGTATTACTAAAAGCAATGTGCGGAAAAAAAAGATTTAATACAACATTTTAGAGTCATAAAACTTTAAACAAAGGCGGCTTATTTCCTAGCATATATATAATATAATACAACTTCTGGTTTGTTGATGTTGTTCTAGTTTAATGAAGACTGTAATTAGTAGTTGTATGATCTTTTTGTTACAGTTTTGTTGAGTTGTATTTCGTATGCCAAAACTTGTTTATCGTTGTTGGTAAGTACTTTTATTTCAGATAATGTAACTAAATTATATAATATAAGAACTAATGTGAGTTCGAAAATTGCGTACGTGACGTATTAGAGGTCAATATACTTGCATATCTAAAATAATAAATTTTGTTAGAAAGAAAACTATTTTTTTTTTTTGTGTAGCTGCTCCAGAGGATGATATTGAATAATGAATTCAACTACTAGTGTTTTGTCTTTTATGTGGGACCAGATAACCCATATGACATGCTTCTTTCTAAAACTTGCTTAAAAATCAAAACACATATTCTTTGTAATTGTATGACGAAAAATTGAAAATGTTCTTTTCAAAAACACAGAGTCAAAATAATAGTGGGTAAAAATGAATTCCGGTCCCATCGTTTTTTTGTTGTTGAAAATAGAGCAAGTATAACCATAAATTAGAGGTTAAAAACAATACATTATATTGGTTGTTATGATTTACACTAAAAATATACATGCATTGAGAAGATTCCTTAAAAATACGAATGCGATTAGGATACTTAATACTCCCTCCGTCCCAATTTAAATGTCATTCTTTCCTTTTTTGTTTGTCTCAAATTAAATGTCTCTTTCCAAAAATGGAAATGTAATTTCCAGTTTTGCCCATAAAAGACAAAACACAATCACCACTTTTAAGGATATTATTGTCATTTTACCACATACAAACAAAAGATTTCTTAAAATGTGTGTTTTTTAACATGGGACATTTAAATTGGGACGGGGGGAGTATCTTTTTGGCAATAAAAAGAAACCATTTGAAGGATCGCGATTCAGACCAGAGTTTAATGATACTACGCGCATGACCGATCTGAAGGTGGAATCAACTGACCGGTTTGTTGTTAGATGTGATAGAAACATAAGAAAATAAGCACACACAAATCAATCACAAGATGGGCAGCACTTCGTTGTATTAAGATCAAAATGAGCAAAAGTTTTGTGTTACAAACCCAAGGCACATATTTATAGCCTTGTGCCCTACGCCTGGAGCTTCCAGGCGTGAGACTCATACGCCTAGGGATGTCCAGGCATAGGACTCTCCTACGCCTGGAACTAAAACATTACAATACAAACGTCGTGTAAGCACCCGAAATACCACCCGATTACACCTAAAATGTACATAAGATATCTAGTAAAACATATATCTAAGTTATGGACAATTCGAAGGGTGCACTAACACCATTCTTTCTAAAGATAGGAGTATTGGCATGTTTCGGGTGGAGTTAGGCTACAAAAGATAAAAAAATCTTAAGAAGGGTGATGCGGATTATGAATCGACATGTAGGCCTCATATGTTAGGCGTAGACATAATGTTTTGGGTCGTTTGGGTAGAAAAACATCAAAGGCAACAATTTATAATACAATGCAATGCAATCTATTATACCTATAAAATTTAAAGCACAACTAAAACACACTTTTTAACACTCTTGGATTTTAATGTTTTTTAGCCAAAAATCAAGACTAATCATCATGACTATATTTTAAAAAAGGATGCCTATATGTGAATTCTGAATCATTTTCACTCTTCTTAATATATTGATCCTTTGTACCCAACCTCTTAACCTTGGGTGATATATGGATCACTCACTATAAGATATAGAAACTGCCTTATAAAACTCATGCATCAAGTGTAACATGAATCATGTGACACCTATAGTTTATTTTTTATATTGAAAAACTAAACAATAATGTTATAAAAAATCCTGGATTTACGGTTTTACTATTTAATATTTGCATGAAGCCAGCCCACCAGACTTGACCTAATTATAATTTAATCATTCAGTGACAACATGTGGAAATAGAGTGGCATTTTCGTCAACTACTTCCAACTCATTTATAAATAGTGATTTCCTCCAATTCTAACGCAATCAAACAGCGAAACTAGTGCTAATTCTCTCATAGGTATGCATTTTATCTTTAAGAAGATTCAAAGCCATATATACCCCCAGACCCTAATTTACATATTATTGATTTTACTTGATACGTATGTTTGTCTGATCTTTCGTCTTTTTACAGGTGTTTCCATTTCATCAAAATTAACCATGGGAGCAGGTGGTCGAATGAACGAGACCGCAACAAAAAGAGATGTCTTCAAACATGTGCCAGTCGAAAAGCCTCCGTTTGGGATTGCGGATCTAAAGAAGGCAATACCACCACACTGTTTCAAGCGATCTCTTTCAACCTCTTTCTACTATCTTATCCGCGACTTATGCGCGATCTTTTCGTTATACTACATCGCAAACAACTACATTTACCAACTCCCTCAACCCTTCTCCTTCATAGCATGGCCAGTTTACTGGATCCTTCAAGGTAGTATCATGGTGGGATTGTGGAATATCGTCCACGATTGCGGTCATCACTGCTTTAGCGAATACCAGTGGCTTGATGACACCATTGGCCTCATTTTCCACTCTCTTGTCCTCACTCCATACTTCTCTTTCAAATACAGCCACCGTACTCACCACGCCAACACTAGCTCACTCGAAAGGGA
Organism: Ambrosia artemisiifolia; assembly: GCA_032199755.1. NCBI lineage: Eukaryota > Viridiplantae > Streptophyta > Magnoliopsida > Asterales > Asteraceae > Ambrosia > Ambrosia artemisiifolia. The sequence goes on along the minus strand of CM063518.1, from coordinate 10,799,927 downwards.
CGAAAACTGGGTTCCAAAACTCAAACATGATACATGGTTTGTTGAAGTTCTTATGAACCCGGTTGGCAACTTGATGATGCTTGTTTTTAGGCTAGTGTTCGGGTACCCCGGGTACTTTTTGTTCAACCTTCATGGAAGAATATACAAAGGTTTCCCTAGCCACTTTAACCCCCTTGGTCCTATTTTCAACGACAGCGAGCGCGCTCAAATCTGGCTCTCGGACGCTGGAGTTCTCGCGGTTCTCTATGGACTATACCGAATTGGTACCAAAACCGGTTTCCAATGGCTACTTTACATGTATGGGTACCCTTTATTGGTTATGTGCATGTTTTTCATGTTGTTCACATATCTAAACCACAACCATCCTTCTGTGGCTCATTATGATGCAAGAGAATGGGATTGGTTGAGAGGTGCTTTAGCCACAGTTGATAGGGATTATGGGATTTTGAACACTTTTTTCCATGATGAACCTAATGCTCATGTGGTTCACCATTTGTTCTCCACAATTCCACATTATCATATAGTTGAGGCGACTCAAGCGGTTAAACCGGTTTTGGGTGAGTACTACAACTATGATGATACTCCGATCTTGAAGGCGATAGTTAGAGAGACCAAAAATTGTCTCTTTATTGAAGAGGATCCTGAGAAGAAAGGTGTTTACTGGTTTAGTAAGTAGATGTGTGACTAATATGTGTCGTATAAATGGGAAAGTATGAGTGATCAAATTGGTTATATGTTCAAAGACTTGCATATTGCACTCTGATTTTCGGTTTATTTTTTTTCTTTCTTTTATAGTAATCAATATTGTACTGGTTGTGTGACATAATTGTAAGAATATAACTAGTGTTAATGTTGCTTATGTTATTCCTTTTAGTTATTCTTCTTTTAATGGGATTCTGATCTAAACACATATTGGAATTTTCTCTTATGAAAATTAAGCACTGTGCGAACATTATAATCACAATAGCAAAAGGAGATGCGGGTGTTGGAATCAAAGCTACAATCACTCACAAAATAACTCACGTAAAAGATTGATTGTTTACTGCTTTAAGCACTACAAGTTTAAATAGGAAAAAAAAAACCTAAAAGCCGTACAAAGAAGGAAAATGTGTCCCGGAACTCGAGCCAACTATTTGACCAAAAAAATTATAAAACACACATGAAAAAGTTAAACTTGACTCGCAAGCGAGTAGTCGCAAGCCATAAATCAATTCATGTGGTTAGCTTGAACCACAACAACCATGAGTGATAGCTGGCGCGAGCGAGTGAACGTGAGTATAGACGCATGGGCTAGCGAGGACAATATGCCCGTTGGCCAACGGCTAGTTTTAGTATTTATATAAAAAACTCATTTGTTTATTCCATTTAACAAACAAAAACAATCAAAAACACTACACAATCAAAAAACAACCTTCAATCTTCAAAAAAATGGTCACAATGGGAAGGATGTTACCAACCGGATATGGACTTCCTAGAAGAAAACGGGTTTGGTACGAATACCGAACTCGAAGATAATCTTAGCCAAATGCCACCACCGTCCCCAGATTTTGTAATTCCGGATACGCAACCAACATCCCCAACTAAGCAAGGGCAAAAAAGAGGTGGTGGCCGTAGTGGTCCGGTAACTAGAGGTGGTGTCCGAGGGTGGATGGTGGCCGGCAGAAGTGATGGTAGGGTGGTGAACCGCCCGAACAAGATTTACGACCAAAGCGGCAAGTGACGCATTGGACGAAGGAGGAGAAAATAGCCCTTTGTCGGACGTGGATGGAAGTTTCGGAAGATCGAAAAGCCGGTATGATTTTTTTTAACTAAATAAATGTTTCAAGTATATTGAATTTGTTTTAATCTTTGTGCTTTCTTTTTGTAGCCGACTACCAACGGGCGAAGGTTTTTTGAAGACGTATTCGAGAAATCTTCTATGAACAAATGGGGAGTCAAATGCGTTCCTTGGATATGAGTTCCGGCCGGTGGGCCGAGATTAGAAAATATGTGGGCTTGTTTACAAACCTTCACAACAGGAACGCTTATCGAGTGCGAGTGATTGGGTCTGGCGATCTTGATGTCTACCAGTTCACTTGCAACAAGTGAAAAGATGAGGTGTTACACAAGTACAAGACCAACAAAACGTGGGATGAAGACTACTTATGGAAAATCCTTCGTAATTGCTCCAAATGGGTGGAGCTAATTTCGATTGAAGACATGAGCGAAGACGGCTCATCAAAGCGGGCCAAAACCTCTTCATCGGATGTGTATATCTCATCCACAAGCTCGGATGCTCACGTGGGGATTGACCTAAACTTTGATGAAGGTCTTCCCCCGTCCCCCCTAGGTCGACCAGTTGGAAGGGACAAGACGAAAGCTAAACAAATTGCTAACGAAACCGATAACGAATTCTTGGGGGAAATTAGCAAAATAAGGACTACAATGGAGATGACGGCGAAAGCTAAAGTCGACAAAGTAAGATTGAGGAACATGGACTTTTTAATAAGAGACTTTAGCAACCTCCCAATGCCTTGTCGGGCGATACTTGAACGAAAACAAGACCGTCTCGTGAAAAAATTCGAACAAGAGCTAAACGATGACGAGTAGTAGTTTACTAGTTTTTTACGTTTTTTTATTAATTATGTCTTTTTATTTTTTTTTATATTAATGAAAATTTTATGTTTATTATTTAATTTGTGCTACAAATTTAAATATTATATAAATTTAAAATAACAAAGTTTAAAAATAATTATTTAAAAAAAATGGATAAAGCTGCTACGGCTCACCTTTACCCACAACAGGATCAGGCTAGTGAGCTGCAGCTTTATCACCCTGCCATGTAGGCGCTTATGTGGCTTAATATTAGAGGATAAAGTCATCACTCACCTCTACCCATAACACATAGTCTTATGATGTAAGTACGAAGCCAAATGTGGCCCGTATTCCAAACCCGCATCTCGTGAACTCATGACCCGTCTTACCCGCTAACTCAATGACCCATGAACAATACAATTAACCCAACAGCGGGTGCAAAGTAGATTATATCATATATACATCATATGTGCTTTATATATACTACATACATGTAGTATATATTACATATGTACGCAAATTGTATTGCACAATGCTTTTAGGATGGGATTAGACGTCAAACTGGTATCATTACCACTCCACTGGCCAGGTCGACTGGACCTAAAACCGGATATAAAAATTAATTCTAATTCATAGATAAAATAATAAAATAGAAATAATGGGTTTGTTTCACTCAATTTAAAACTTAAATACTTAAAAAATGCAGGCCTAGTTATTAGCCCAACTTGGTAGGATCCAATCGCTAATCGTCCAGGACAATACACGCATTCTGTTATGTAATGTTTTTACAAAACACTTCACCGTTGTAGAAACCCTATGTTTCCGATTTTACTTAGGAGGGAATTAAAAGAAAAGAAATACTTCCTTTTCATTTCTCCCTTTTCTATTATTTTTTTTCACTCAAAATTTCTCCAATTTTGAAGGATGAAAATAAGTCTTGTTTCACTTCATTTCCCCTCTGTTTCATGTCTTTTTTCTTAAAAAAAAAAAAAACTCCGAAACACCCATCCTCCAATTTCCTTCATTTCCCCTTTTGAAAAAAAACAAAACTCTGGAACAAGGGTATCCCTCTATTTCTTTTCCTTTTCTTTTTCTTTCCTTCTTTAAATGAAATTCGGAAACACAATGTAACTTCCGCCACCGGAAAAGCCAACACATGCATCATTTTACAATGCATATTCGTTCGACCTTGTTTATTCCAGAAACATGACCTAGAGCCGACCTTCTTATTAACACCCAACAAAAATCGTTGCTTCTTGCGGGAGAAATAAATTATGTTCATGAAACCTTCTTCCTTTTTTTTCTTTTACGTTCCGACTGTTACTTACGCTGCTTTTCGGGTTCAACCACAGGCCATCGGTCCAGGTGGCCGATTACTTCACAATTTTATACAAAAAGCCTTTTTATGTTTCAATTTCAACCGTTATGCTATCAATAATATACGTTTTTAATTTATATCGGTTTCACTAATAAATAATGTTCTTTATCTTTTTAAAGAAAACTGCATACGAAACTGTGTTTATTGTTTTCTTCAACATTCCGGAATAAATTTCATTGAGAAATGAAGTGGTATTCAAAATCGAGTGTTTTTTTTGGTATTATAGGCTATAACTAGTGTCGGTACCATACCAGTGACGTAGCGAACTTAACATCGATACTACTTGTATTATCTGAATGGGTATCGGTATTCCTTTTTATCGGTTTCAATCGATATGGAAAAGATGTCGATATTTTTTTTGGCATATATCCTAAATTTATATATTGCCTGTATTCATATATACCGGGACTAGATTATACCCCGGGAATGTCCCGGGGTTGAGAAATCTAATATGACATATTAATTTTACATATGAAATAGAATGATTCGCTTTACAGTTACATGCAATAAAGCTTCGGGTAGCACCTAACCTAAAACAATTAAAAATGTATCTCCAATGTTAACGCCTAACCTTAAACAATGTATAACTATAATATTAATATCTAACCTAAAACAATGTATAAATCCAATGCTAACGCATGTTGAAAATAGAATTCATATTTACTGATTTGAACATAATTAGTGACTTGCCTATACATGATTAATGATTTACCTGAACACTTTGTGTTTTTTTTCCTGTATGAACAAAACCCCATAAAAAATATTCGTTTTTTTCTCCATTTTTATATAGCACTATGGTACTCGTTAGAAAGATAATAAAACGCTCGTTACTTTGGTGAAATTTTTTTCTTTAAAAAATCTCGTATATAAAAGATATTAACGTTTAAAAATTATGGGAGGAAACATAAGAGAGAAAAATCCAATTTTATTTTTAATTTTTTTTCCTAAAATATCTTAATGCCACATGGGATGACACATGACACATTCAAGGAGGAGAATGCCTCTTTGAATGCCATGTCATTAAAATGGCTTTGGTTTATTTATTTTTTTTGAACGGCAAATTTCTACTCCTTATGGGACTTGAACCCATGACCTCCCCCTTAGGTGTTCCTAGAAGCTTTGCTTCTACCATTGGGCCACCAACCCCAATTTCTCATAGGCTTTGGTTTATTATATGTATAGATTTTGATTTCAATGCGAGTTGATTAAGAAAGCACAGATACACAAGTATATTCTACTAGTTAAAACTTAAAAAATTCTTTTTTATTTAACGGCAACACACACTATATAACTATATATATATATATATATATATAGATAGGCCTAGTAAGCGGTTGAAACACATAAAAAAACCTCAAGAAACAACAAACAGGAAAATTACAACCAATCAAAAACTTAAAAAATTCTATATATAACAATTTCAAAGGGGGTGTACAATACGTTTGATTGGTTGAGTTTGGCGGTGACTCTCTATATTAAATGTCACTTGGTATCCACTATAGAACATGGGTTTAATTTATTTGTTAAGGAGTAAATTTTTATTTTCTTCTTTTTTTGTGAATATATTTATTTTGAACTTTTTATCTTCAATTAGTGATATTGTTTCATTAATAATAAATCTTTTAAATTTTGGGCTGTTTTGCAATATCAGTACTATATCGATTATGACCGAACAATGTTGATACTCATGTTACTGATATTCATTCCTATAGTTTTCGATTGACTTAGAGTACGAATCGACAAAATTTTTGGGTATATCACGACTTTTTCATTTTAGTAATTTTATTTTCCTCTAACAACTTTCTTTCTATAAAAAAATTAATATGGGGTTAATTTTTTTTTTCAAAACATTTAATTAGTAACAAAACAGACTATGTAACTTCTACGTTTATCAATATGGCGTATAAATATTAATTTGGTACAAAATGCGCTCAACAGCGTCCCTAAATTGATCGAAAAATATTAGTCGCGATATGTCATGGTTAGAAACCATCGTAATCACTAATCACTCGCGCTTTTTCTTACTTTGTTTGTTCCTTTTTATGTAGTGCAACTACCAATTATTTGTCCTTTTAAAGATATAAGATTAAATCGCTAAATTTAGTTCTTATTAGAGCATTCACAACCCGGGAACCAAATTGATGTGAGTGTGTCCACCAAATTATATGGGGTGAGTGTAAGTGGTTGTGAGTGGAGGATATAGAGAATATTTGGTGGAAGCACTTTTTTCTTTAAATATGAAAAGTTACTGTTCACCCCTAAAAATATTTTAATATTTTTGGGAGTGGTTGTGAGTGAGGAGAGAGAAAATATAATGATAAAAGTATGAAAAAGTATTAATATTTTAATTAGGAGAGAGAAGATTTAGAGGTTGAGTGGTGATTTTTAGTGTAATTTGATGGATGAGATTTGGTGGTTTGGTTGTGAATGCTCTAAATATGCAATATATATCCACAACATCTGAGCCGACCAGCCCTTAACATTGACTACTAATATTTGACTTTGACTTTCACCTCACCCATAGAAAAATGGAGAAGAATTGTATGAAGTAGAAAAACAGCGTGTGAATGATATTTTGAGAAAGATACTTTTTTTTTTTGAACGGCCAACAAAATCGTTATTTCAAAAACACCTCGTTAACAAAGAGTTAAAACGAAGGAAAGATCGCCAATAACAACATACACCACCAAACAAAAAAACTATCACAGAAACATAAATCACACCTAAAAATTACCACACCCAATTTGTTAAGTTAAAGTTGTGGTACTGTGGTAGGAAGCTTATCTTGAACCATCCGCCAAAATGTGAAGTTCACTTTTATTGGCGACCATCCATTCCATTCATAGTTCAGCCCGAGATCAGAAGAGAAGAGACTTTGAATCCTGAGACGAAAGGCCTTGACTGAAAAAACACCCGAACCATCAATGTTACAGCGCCACTTATCCTCGCCCAACCCAAACCCAAACCCTTGAATTGCCAAAACCAAATTCGTCATCTCCAAGTTCTCCTCCGACCCGGCTGGAAGCCTGGACCAGGACGGGATGAAAACAAGAGTATCCCTACCCAACCCGATCAGAAATGACAGTGAACTTGTCCGATTCAATACCATATAACCTTGGGAAACTTTCACATAACGACACATCAAACAACCACCTATCCAACCAAAACCGAACATGACTTTGTCGCCCTGGGCAACCCTGGAATAAAGTCCCCATATCCATCCCGATATTCCCAACATCACTAGCGATGTCGTGTATTTGCTTCCACGGACCACATAAAGACAAGCGAACCGGAATAAAGTTCCATGACCTCGAATGACTATGTAATGACCAAATAACCTTTCTCCATAAACTCTCTCTATCGACTTTGAATCTCCACCACCATTTTGCCAATAAAGCTAAATTATCTACTTGTAAGGATCCAAGGCCCAATCCACCATAATCCTTCGGGGTAGCCATATTCTTCCACGACACCCAATTCATTCTCTCATTTTCCGTGGACGAACCCCATATAAAATCCCTCCGCAACCTTTCAAACTTTGAGATTACACTGACCAGAGCCTTATACAGTGAAAAATAACATGACAGAAGCGCATTAAGAACGGATCTTACCAATGTTACACGACCACCAAAAGACAAGGTTTTTGCCTTCCATAGATATAGTCACTTCTTAAAGGTCTCTACCACTGGATCCCAATTCTTTATTAGATTCATATTAGCGCCCACTTGTAGACCGAGATATTTGAACGGAAATGCCCCTTGTTAGTGCATGCTGTCCCTAGGCTAGTATATTAGTTATTTGGACGCGTTTCGGGATGTGTGGAAGTGTTTATAAGCGTTTTGGGAGTGTTTGGGAGCATCAGGCGATTAGGGTTAATTAGCATGCGATTACAATTCTACTCGCATGTTCTTACATGCGAGTAGGATCCTAAATGCTAGTTATAACAGGCGATTAGGCCCAATCGCCTGTTCGATTAGGCCCAATCGCCTGTTCTACATGGTGGATAGCAGCCTGCAATCGCCTGTGCTGTTCTGTACGAGTACCGGAGGTATAAATAGGCCCAATCATTACCCTAATCATCAGTTCTTGCCACACACACTCTCCAAACACCCCCTCCCAGGTCTGAGAATCTGATTTGATCATTGTAAACACTCAAGCTCTGTTTTAGTGATAAATCTATAATCTTTTGACCCGTTTGTGTGTGTTAATTACTCGTATATCATTGTTTCTTAGTTGGTTTTGTTATTCGAACATATTCAGAGGTTTCCGCACTCTGAGTATAAACATCGTGATTGTCGGTTGACCCATTCGTCGATCCTACAAGTGGTATCAGAGCCGAGGCTCTTATCACGAGCGTTTTGATAACAAAAACGAGTGAAAATAGGTTGGTTTTTTGTGTGAAAGTTGTAATTTTTATCCAAAAACCTGTTTATACTTTGAAACTTTGAGTTTTTTTTCATAAAAAACTCATATTTTCAAAATCTTAGTGTGTTTTTACGGATAAAAACATGTGTTTTTTATTAGGTTTTGTTATAAAACTGTTTTGGAAACTTTTCTAATCATTTGGGGATTAAACACATTGTTTTGGACAAGATTTTGAAGCAAAAAATGGTAGTTTTTGAGCAAAAGTGAGGTTGCAGATCAGATCAGGCGATTGCAGACCCCTAATCACGTGAACTTTTGCATGAATAGCCCACTCGCCACTTTTACTAGCATTTAGCCCTACTCGCATGACTTTATGAGCGATTATGATCTACTCGTGTGTTCTATCTAGCGATTAGGAGCTAATCACATGAAACATCATAGGGCATAGCTCCTAATCACGTGTTGAATCCTAATCACCCCCAAACTCGTAATCGCTCTACTGTTCACTAGCATTTACACCAATCACGTGTGAAAACTAGCGATTAGGACTCCAATCACCTATAAACTAGCATTTACAATTCGTAATCGCCTATAACCTGCTGAAACTGAAAATTTGACTAAGTATCGAACTTTTAACGAACCTAAACATATGGCGAACCCGTGGGGACATTTAAATCAACCAAGGCAACAATATAACCAACAAGTGAACAATCAAGCGAACGTACCCACGAACCCTTGGCAATTCTCCGCCGAGCGCAATGCGCAACGGATGCAACAATCGCAAATGCAAGCGAATGTTGCCGGAACCAATCCGTGGGCGCTTGCGGCTCAACAGCAGGCAATGAATACGAATCCGTGGGCGCTTGCGGCTGCTGCAAACCAACAGATACATCATCTGTCCTCCGTTCTCTTAAGTGACTTAGAGACGGGTAGTTCCAATAGGGCACCAAAACTACAGTATATGGCCGACTACCACAGCTGGAAGGGCATATTTCAGACATATGTTGAGGGTATCAATGGTCTCGTATGGTCAGCTATTGAAAATGGGTACAGCAGGCCGATGGTTGAAAACTCGAACACTCCGATCTCACTGGAAGCAATGTCCGAGGATCAGAGAAAGAAGTACAACTATAAAAAGAAGGCGATGGCAGCGTTGATGCAAGCACTTCCCAAAGACATACTTCATCAATTCGCACAGTGCACTACTTCACAGTGCACTAGTTCGAGAACTTCACTACAATTGGGAATGAATCGCTGAGAGACATGACTGCAAGATACTACCATTTGATGTCCGAGATGTATCAGTACGGGGTCGTGTACACTTCTACAGAGCTGGTGGAAAGATTTGCAGAGGCGCTTCCTTCTCACTGGTTGGACATCTAGAAATCGAACAATGCATATCAGACACTCTCCATCAATGAGTTCGTGGCAAAGCTGGAAAACAAGGAGATAGAAGAAGACAGAAGGGCAAACAAGGCGCTCATTCCTCAGAATCCCAGCATCTACTACGGGAACACTCCTCAGGACGCCAGTGTGGGTGGATCCAAACCACAGACTGCTTTTGTGGTTAACCCAGATCCAGTCTATGCGTTTGACAACTATGGTCCCCCATCTGATGTTCCACCACCAGTCTATCCTTTGGGACAAGGAAACCAGTATCCTTTGAATTATAATACTAACCAGTTTGGTGTTAATCCTTTTTCTCATCTTGCAGCACCAGCTCAGAGAACTTCAAACTTTGGTGGACCTTCTTCACCAGGGTTTGGTGGTGCCCCATCTACAGGTTATGGTGGATATGGAGGTGCTTCGACTTCAAGTCATGGTGGCTATCGGACCAATCCAATTGCTGAGCAGCTGAACACAACGGGTTTTGAGAAGGTGACTGTAGAGTTAGCTCAAGAACACATGGCTCTACTGTCAACCTTGGTCAATTCCTACAGTGGGCTAGTTGCTGGACAGATCGGGAATCCTCATCTCACACAAGAGGATTATGTAAAGATTGATAAAGACGATATGGATCTGATAGACATCCAGTGGCACTTCGCGAGTGTTGTTAGAAGGGCAAAGGAGTACAAGGATAGAACTGGAAGGAGAGATGTGCTGATCAACAACAACACAAAGTTTGGGTTTGATAAAACAAAGGTCACGTGCTACAACTGTGGTACTAAAGGGCATTTTGCAAGAGAATGTGACCGACCTAACCAACAGGGAAACCAGATGCCTTTCAACAACAATAGAGGCAATCAGAATCAGAGGCAACAAGCTCAGACACAACCTATCCCAAATACTGAACGAGCTCTTGTCCCAGTAAACAACCAGAACCAGAGGCCTCCCGCAAACAATAATCAAGGACAAGCCCTGGTAATCCAAGCTGATGAAGGTTTCGACTGGAATCATCTAATCAATGGAGAAGATGCTCCGCAGGGTGGTGCAACATATTATGTCCAACAAACTTCTGATGCACAAGTTGAAGAATGTTCGAGTCAGTCTGAAGTCATTATTCCTAAAGTTGAAACATTTGACTGTGACTCGGAGTGTGATTCTGATACGGGGGTAGATTTGGAAGATTTGTTAGCTGAAGAAGATGCCTTGATCAGCAAAAGGTCATTTCTTGTTGATGCTGACTGCACAAAGAACAACCTTGCCGAATTCTTCGAAACTGAGAAGACTGCTGCTCATTATGCATTGATGGCTATTACACAACCTTCTAACAAGGTAAGTTCTTCTTCCAACTCTAAACCTGAGTGTGTAGAGTGTGGCAAGCTTAAGTACAGAATTGATGTCTTAACATACGAAATTCTGAACTTTAAAGCTGATTTAAGCCAATGCTAACAGAGCAATGATGTTTTGAGAGCTAATGAAAAGGCGCTCAAGATCACCATTGAGACTCTGAAGAGAGAAACTCCTGAGTGTGATCAGCTAAAATTTAGAATCAAAGAACTAACTGAAGAGAATCTGAATATGAAAGCTGATGTAGGTCCTTTACAAAGGTCAATTGATTCCTTAAGGCAAAAAGAGAAAAGTTTTCTAAGTACAGTTGAAAACTACCAAAAGGATGTTTCTGAATTGTCCAAAACTCTAGCAAATAAACAAATCGCTATAAATAATTACATAAATGAGTTAGAGGACACAAAGAAACATTTGGCCATTGTAAACTGTGACTATGAGAAGATCAAGAAGAAACTTGAAAGTTACCTGAACTGCAAGTATCTTCTTGATCATATCATTGAACACTCAGAGAAAGAAAGCAATTCCACTAGTCCTAAAAATTCACAGTGTCCACCTCCGGTGAGATTCGAAAATCATCACTATGATATCTTGCCGAAGGAGGAGTTTGTGGACTTGGCAGCCGAAGCAGCTAAAGCTGCAGAAGCAGCCAAAGTGACAGAAGCAGCTAAACCTGCTGAAGTTACTAAGGCTGCTGCACCTGCGACCAATGTGACAGAAGCAGCTAAACCTGCTGAAGTTACTAAGGTTTCTCATCCTGCTGAAGCTGCCAAAACTGGTGAGATAGCTGATGATGTCAGTGTCTGTGAAACAGACTTATCTGATGATGAGCTTGATGAACCTCAGAGGTATGCACCGGTTAATAATGAGGATATTCCTATCCAAAATCACATCTTGTGTGATCCTGAACCGAAAGTGCAAACTTCTGATGGTAAGACTGTCAAAGTGTTCTACAAAATGAAAGGATCTGATAAAATCTATGCTGATGAGGAATTTCCTCTAAGATTTCTGGCACCTGGTCTTGTTGGAAAAATCTGGCAAGAGTCCACCATTACTTTTGAAAAAGAAAGATGGGGAAAAGGGAAATAGGGTCAGGGTAATCAGTCCAAGAAAAATAAAAATAAAAATCAAAAGAAGAACGCTTTGAACTCACAAACTCAAGCTCAGGAGAAATCTCCTAGAAAGCATGTTACTCAGTTTGTTAGATCTTCAGGCAATGAGGTGGATAACTATCCCGAGACTGATTGGCAGAAACAATGTCTTGAGGATATGAAACATAAGAACTCATTCGCTACAAAATCTAAGAATAAGGGTAAGGATGCAAATACTCCACCATTCGAGGAGTATAGATCCTGTCACAAATGCGGGGAACGTGGGCATTTAGTTGCTGCGTGCCCTGAGTTGAGACGCAAAAGGATCGAAGTGGATGATGCTCCAAGTTCAAGCAATACTAAACGACCAGTTTCCCCTAAACTTTCTGAAAAACAACATGGAAAGCAGGTAGTTTATGACAACCGCAACAAGATTGCTATGAACCAAAAGCTAGTTGATGGCAGGGGTCCACAGTCGAGGGGGAGCCCATTTCCCACAAAGGTTCAAGCAGCGCCTAAGCCACAAGCTAAGGCTGCAGCTAAACCTCAGGGTAACCCTAAATCTGTTCCACGTACAGTTAAGTCTGAAGTGGATCCAAAATCTGTCCCACCAAAGGAATCTGAGGCTGGACCTTCTAGCCCCAAGGCAAAGAAGAAGCCCAAACCAAAGAGACCGGAACAGGTTTGGAGACCCAAGTCACCGATCAAAACTAGAGAATCATCTACTAGTGCTAACACTGCCGGACCATCGGGAACAACACCAACTCCTAACGGAAAGTGGGTTGATTTTCCGACATTGGATGAAGATGGAAGACCCAAGACCGTGAAGGCTTGGGTCCCCCTTAACCACTAAATTTTGAATGTTGTGCAGGGAGTTCCAAAAGGCCTTATCAGCAGCCTATGGATTGTTGATAGTGGAGCTTCTGGGCACATGACAGACGACTTATCCCTGCTATTTGACATAAAGAATATCAACGAGGGGTATGTTGCTTTTGCTGGTAACAAAGGGGGCTATATCACAAAAGAAGGCAGTATGATTAACGAAATTGTAAGCTTTGAAAAGATAAGCTTTGTGAAGCAGATAGACCACAATTTGCTGAGTGTCTCACTGATCTATGACAAGAAATACACAGTGTTCTTTAATGATAATGCTTGCTTTATTCTGAAACCTGGTTCTAAGATTCCAAAACAATGGATCATGATCTCAGCTCCAAGAGTCAACAATTTGTATGTTCTGTATTTGAGTCAGGCCATGACAGCTAAGGGGGAGACCACTTGTTTTCTGTCTAAAGCTACAGAGAAGGAGTCTATTATGTGGCACAAGCGAATGGGGCATATTCACTTGAGGAAGATGAATCTTCTGGTTCAGAATCAGCTTGTGGAAGGTGTCTCAGTCAAGAATTTCCATCTAAATGATGTCTATGTCTCATGTAAGAAAGGGAAGCAGAAGAAGAAATCTCACAAACCTAAAAAGGTCAACTCAGTCAGTATGCCTCTCGAGCGGTTGCACATGGATCTTTTCGGCCCAGTCAATCGCAAAAGCAAAAATGGGGATCTATACTGCCTGGTTGTCACAGATGATTATTCAAGATTCTCTTGGGTTGTGTGCATGCAGCACAAAAGTGAGACATTTGAGTTTTTGAAAAATCTGTTCACCAAACTAGAAAATATCTATCAGCGGAAGATCCGCAGGATTCGAAGCGACAATGGAACAGAATTCAAGAATCATGATATGGAGTCGTTATGTGCAGAAAAGGGTATTCATTGCGAATTCATAGTGCCGTACACTTCTCAGCAAAACGGGGTTGCAGAAAGAAAGAATCGAACTCTTATTGAGGCAGCCAGAACAATGCTCGCAGATTCAAACTTGCCTGTGATCTTTTGGAACGAGGCAGTTTACTGTGCGTGTTATACTCTAAATAGGGTTCTTACGGTAAAGAGGCTTGGCAAGATATCTTACGAGCTTCTGAACCGAAGGAAACCGAACTTAGAGTTTCTGGAACCTTTCGGAGCTCCATGCTCAATGATACATCCCGATGGGAAGTTTGGTGCAAAGGCCGAAGAAGGTTTCTTTGTTGGATACAACACTCCTAATAAGAGAGTATACAACAAAAGAACCAATTGCATTGAAGAGTGGCTTAATGTCGATGTTCAACGCTATACTGCCAATGCACCCGGTGTTGCACATGATTGGTTGTTCGACTATAAGAGTTTGTTTGATTCTTTCAACCTGGATAATTTGGTAGATGATGTTGTGGCGCAAATGTATTACGACTGTGAAAACGCAGCTAGCTCACCGCTAATGCGTCTGATCGTCGTTAATGCACATGCGCCTGCGCCTGCCGCATCTGATTCCTTTGCATCCACGGGTCCCCCTGGTAAAACCGCATCAGTGGAACTTGAGGAGGTCTTTCAGGAAGCGTCAGCAGAGATTTTGGAATCTTCTTTAGACGAGGAATTTGCAGAGTCTCGGGATACACTTACTGAAGATCTACCTGGACATGGTGAATCTACCACTACAACTCCAGTCAATCCTACAGGGAACAATCAAGCTGCTCCTTCTACTTCAGCAGCTCCTGGAATCGGTCTACAGATTGATTTCACCGGTTTTAATATGCAACCCGCTGTTCCCTCCGGTTCAAGCGCCGCAGAGACAAATATTTCTCAAGGACTTGAAAATCTCAATCTGCGTTCGGATGATCCAGTGCCGGCACATCCGAAATCTCGGATTCACGACACTCATCCAATGCAGAATGTGATTGGTGATCCGGCTAGTAGAGTCATGACTCGCAGCCAGCTCAGAAATGCTAGTCCAAGTTACAATGCAACTATCCTGGCGCTCTATTCGGAAATCAGAAAGCAGGTCACCAGAACGATTGGCCTTTCGCTCTCTATGTGTCTCAAATGGAACCAAGAACCGTCCAAGAGGCATTGAGGGAAGAACCATGGATTGATGCAATGCAAACTGAGCTTCTGCAGTTCCAAAAGATAGGAATGTGGGACTTAGTTGACTTACCTCCAGGCGCGAAGAAAATTGGAACAAAGTGGGTCTACAAGTATAAACGGGATGACCGCGGGGTAATTATCAAAAACAAGGCTCGATTAGTTGTTCTCAGCTTCCGTCAAATCGAAGGAATAGGTTACAACGAAGTATACGCTCCAGTTGCTCGCCTTGAAGCTATCCGGATGTTCTTAGCTTACGCTTTGTACAAACGGTTTAAGGTGTATCAAATGGACGTGAAAAGTGCTTTTCTGTATGGTATCGTGAAGGAAGAGGTGTATGTTGCTCAGCCACCAGGTTTTGAGGATCCGCTTCATCACGAAAAAGTTTACAAATTGAACAAAGCGTTGTACGGACTTCATCAAGCTCCGCGTGAATGGTATCAAATGCTTAGCAACTATCTTATATCCAACGAGTTCAAACGTGGACTTGTGGATTGCACCTTATTCACCAAGGAAAAGGGTGGTGACCATCTTCTGGTACAGGTTTATGTCGATGATATTATTTTTGGGTCTATTAATGATGAAATGTGCAGGGATTTTGAAAGACTTATGCAGGAAAAGTTCGAGATGAGCTCGATGGGGGAGATGCAATTCTTCTTGGGTCTACAAGTAGAACAACAAGAGTCGGGGATCTTCATCCACCAGACCAAATACGTTGCTGACATCTTGAGCCGGTTCCAGATGGAAGACTCTACTTTAGTAGGCACCCCAATTCAGACCAATCACGGGATTGGACCTGACGAGAAAGGACAAGCCGTTGATCCTTTTCTTTATCGGGTGATGATTGGCTCACTTATGTACCTCACTCCATCAAGACCTGACATAATGTTCGCGACATGTCTACTATCCAGATACCAATCAAGGCCGAAACAGTCCCACCTGATTGCTGTGAAGAGGATCTTACGTTATCTAAAGGGTTGTCCGACCAAAGGTCTATGGTACCCTAATGACGATAGGTTTGACCTCATCGCTTTTAGTGATGCTGACTATGGCGGATGCAAGAAAGACTTAAAATCCACATCGGCTGGATGCCAGTTTTTGGGACCAAGACTAGTCTCGTGGCAGTGCAAGAAGCAAGCCTCAGTCGCCTTATCCACCTGTGAGTCGGAATATGTAGCTGCATCGCTGCTGCTCCCAGGTTCTTTGGATACAACAACAAATGAGAGACTACGGTTTGAAATTTCTTAATACTCTCATTCACTGTGACAATGAGTCCGCTATAGCACTTGCTAAAGACCCAGTTAATCATTCCAAGGCAAAACATATTTTGGTTAAGTATCATTTCATACGCGATTGCTATGAAAAAAGACTTATCGATATGGTTAAAATCCACACGGATTACCAACGTGCCGATTTATTCACCAAAGCTTTTGACGGACCTCGTTTTGAGTATCTGTTAATTTTAAACGGCATTAAAGAAAAGCAGGATTAGATCCTCATCGGTAATCGTTTTTGTAAATATTTTTCTTCAAAAAATCAGAAATATCCAAAAATATTGTCTTTTCGCAAATTTTTAGATTTTTAGAGGGAGAAAATTTAGAAAAATACAAAAACATCAGAAAATGCAAAAATTAAAAAAAAATGAGAAAATCCAAAAATCAAAAAAAAATATTGAAAAATTGCAAAAATGAGTTTCTTTGGTGAAATAGGGAAGATGATATTAACCCATCAGTTGGACTGTCTGGACTCTTATCATCTTAAAAATCTTGGAACTAATAATGAGCCTCTACAATGATGTGTTGGTAGGCTCGAAATCATTTCCAAGCTCAGCACCGTGATATAAACCTAAATCAACTGAACAATGTGTGGATTAACGTCGCGTTGGCATATAGTCTAAAAACCTAAATCTCGTTGATAGAATGCCAAAATCCGAGGTTTCTGGTCTTTAAGCGGTTGGTACATCTGCGGTGAACTAGACGTCTCTCGGAATAAAATGGGGTGGCATAAGTGACGTACGTTGGGTTCGCAGCCTACAACTGAGACACCTCTTTGCTATTCCCAAAGAAAAAGAAAAGAAAAACAATAAAAATAGAATAAATTCTGACTAGGAGACGTCTGGGAATCCTTAAAAGAGCAAAAAGATCATGAATGCCAAAACCCTATTCTCAAAGTGAATCGCTTTAAGGTAGCAAATCAATTACCTAAAGCATCGTATCAGGAAAAATCAAAAATACGGTATTTGACTTGAACCCTGGTCTGGATCTCACTGGTCTCTTTGCTTATTGGTAAATTCTTGTAAATACGGATGACAACAGCTTATTCACCGGTTACGAGGAAGCTTTGTGCATGCCTTGACGCGAGAATATGTCACGTGTGCGGGGAACACCTTTAATCAGTCCTAATATTACCTTAACGTATCTAAAGTGTCTAGCGATAAAACTTGATTTTGAGTTTAGGTGGACAACAATACTGGCAGTTGTTGTAGGATGCTTATTGGTAATAATCTAAAACTGAACATATAAGGGTTCTAGTATAGTCCGTACACTGATATGATTCCCTAACTGATGAAACTCGCAAAAATATGATATTGTATAGCTAGTTGATTTCCTGTTTTCGTTTAATTTATGTTTAGTTTTATCTGTTTAATCATTCTTGATTACCGATGTTGGAATCCTAATCCATTATAATCTTACTTCTTCAGAAATAAAACGCTGAAAAGTCAACTAATTGAAAATTGTGTTTTGCCGGGTCAAAACCGTACTTTCTCTTAAGTACATGGGTGGAAATTGAAAATTTTTAAAAGTCTTGAGTCAAAATCTGAGTCACTTGTGAAAACGGGGTGAAAACGCATGTTTTGAACCTTTACGGGTCAAAAATGTCAAATTTGGTGTTGCAGGGGCAATTTGGTAATTCTAGTGAAAGTTTGGATACATTTAGATTGTATTCGCGTGTATAAACAGGCGAGTATGGGTAATCGCTTCGTTTATAAACGAGTAGGGCTACTCGTGCGTAGTTGTCATGCGATTAGGCTCTATTGTGTGCTTTATTTCTCAAAAATCAAGTACAACGATTACAAATCCATTCGTGCCTTGTTGATAGCGATTACACTCTAATCGCTTATCCCTACAAGCGAGTGCAATCCTAAACATGCTTAGGGCCTAGCTATTACAATCAGGTATATAAAGGAACACTTGAACGTTTCTCTTCATTATTTTCAAAATGTATTCACGGTGCTATACTTTCCCTCTCATCAGCCTTATACCAAACCATTTTACCCGTTTTCTTTTAATCATAGAATCGTTTTCTACACCATCAAGGTAACACATCCTCAAAATTTCAGATCCAAACTCGTTGTTTTGAAGGGTCAAATCCGTGTTTTAAGAACCGAAACCCTAGGTGAGAGCTCATTGATTGTGGAGCAGATGAAACTCAACGGCTAAGTGTGCTAGGTGAGAGTTTTACTAGGTTGGTTGGCTTCCTAGGACATCTCCACCTTGTGAACCAAAAACAACTCCATGAGTTCTTGGATGACAACCAATCGAGGGCAAACAAACAATATATATACATGATACAATTGGCCGGAAGTTAGTGAAGTAAATACTAGATCATGGCTTTTATTTTTTACACACTATGATATGGATTAATTTGGTAATCAAGAAACTAAAGAATGAAAGATGGGAGAAAGAGAAAGAAACACAGAAAGAGAGAGATAACTCTCTAAATCATTCACTAATCTTCTCATTCAACTACAACGTATATTTAAGTACAATTACACACATTTAGAATAACCCCCTATAATACTCTACTATTACACTTCAGATCCCTCTACTATTTACTACATATCACACTATCAGTTGTGAAGATGATATATAAGTCTTCGAAATACTAAACTTTTGTCTCATACTAGTAGGAATGCCCGCGCGTTGCGGCGGGTGAGTATATTTTGTCACCTCGTAGTTATTGCTGGGGTGTGTGGTGTGTGTATGGCGTTTGTGGGTGATTCATTACAGTATGTAAAGGGATCGAGTTAACATAAACATATCAATAAACCTTTTAAAAGACTAATACAAATTAAGGGATAACAAAATTAAAACAAATGATAGCTATTGTTTTACATTGAAACCAAAAACTCAATGTTGTGTTTGAGGAATCTTCATCAGATTTGGAGTTTTGAGACATGGCAGGATATGAGCCATTTCCACCATCTAATCACGTCTAACTATTATAAAACATAATTACAAATATTATATAATAGCACCTGCAAGGTATTATCCGTTTTTCACATAGGCATGATAGTTTAAAAGGGGTCGAGCAAAAAAATAGTATGTACCTCAGAGATGGTTGTCTAAAATTCCATCTTCTTTCCCAATTCAATTCATTTGTAATTGCCACGGAGTTTAGAATCTTCGCATCAATGGACACCAATAGTTGAGATGTTGAAACATGAAAATGAGTTTCAAAGAAAACATTTAAATTTTAACAAGCAAAGTGTAAGCAAATATGCAGAAATGACAACGGCGACCAGCAAGCAACTATATATATAAGTTGGTGACCCCACGCTACGATTCAGGTCGTGCCATTCGTAATACGGGATGTATTGAGTCAAACAAAGTCAAATTGAAAATGTTGAATTGTATACGATCCATCATATCTATTACAAAGTTTCATACAGTCCATGACATGTGTTGTAGAGGTGGCATTTCCACCTTCTATGTCTACAACTACAAAAGGAAACATGTGTTCTTTGGGGACTGTAGCATAAGTACCATCTGACATGATGATTACGAAAAGCATGTGTTGTCCTTTATAGTTTAGCAAATGCCTATGGCAAGCTGCACAACAAAATCTTATATGCTATAAATACAATAAATATTAAAATGAAACATATTAAGAGTTCACCTTAGTATTAAGTGGTTCTAGGAGCAATGGGCATGAGATATATAACAAATTGGCTAAAAAAAATTAATACTAATGCTCCACCGACAAAATAAAAAAAACAAAAGGACATTAAAAGTTGTTTTTGATAATGACCCTTTTATTCATGTCCACGAGTATTGTACAACAGCAAAAAACTAACTTTCAAAAGGTTACCTACCTTATAAAGATAAGGGTAAATAGATCACCTGGTTATGAAATGCTCTTGTCTCCTTGTACCAGCAACTGCAGATATACTAATAACAGAGCAAGGTGAAAAAAAGAAATTATGTATCCGAGATGGGGAAAAAATTATGTATACCAAGACTGCAACAATGAAGCAGTAAACTATTTCAAAATGCAATTAAAAGAAAGATTTGTAATAGTTTATACTTTATATAATGAATTATTAAGAACTGATATAAAAAAGCAAAACAAAGGTAAAGTTAAAAGAAAGACAATGCGCATCAAGTTCACACTTATATACTGGCAGAACTTTCAAACACAAACTTAAAAGTTCGACAAAATAATATCCTAAGAGAGATTGGAAACATGAAAAAACCGACAAAAATATTAAACTAAATAGCTCCAAAGCTGACCTAAATAAAGTTAAAATAGATTACTAAAAGCCATCACCATAGCCTTTTTCCGAACAAAAGTTAATAGCATAAAGCTCAATACCAACTACTGCTATTCAAACCCAATTTATCAATCTAAAAAAAAAACCACGGACCCACCTTTAACTTATGACCTGGTGTCGATGTTTTTTTTTTTTTTTTTTTTTGTGAATGGAAAAAAACATATGAAAGGATCTGAAGCAAGACACATTTTATTCAGAATGACTCTAGTAACCTAATTCACTTAAATGCTTCAAGATGCTTCCCATCACGTGAATTTACATAGTGAGTGAATGTTTCATTTGGTGGAACTGAGATACAGATACCATAGCATTAGTTTCTCATTCATATACAAACTATTGCCTAATGGGGCTGCACTATTAATGAAAGACATCAAAAGTAAAGATGGTTGTCAATTTTGTATCTGCTATTGTTAGTTATGTGTGTGCACGCACATGCATTGCCCGCATAATTAATTTGTTCACGCTACGGAAACTTTTATAAGGTTTGCTAAATCTTGAAAAAAAAAGAATTTCAAGTCTTACTTGGATAGGCTCTTCAAATGGATGAGGCAGGGCCAAAAGGTGAACCAACAGAGCAATTGCGCACCAGATGTGTATAAAAGGGCGGAAGTGCAAGGATTCGGGGAAAAAATATAAAAAAGCAGAATGATTCTACGCTAAAGTAAGCAAAATAAACATTTTTTTTGTAAAAAGGAGTAGATATGAAAAGAAATACAAGTAACCTATTAATGGTTCTCCTCATGTACAGAGGACTGTAATTTCCAGTATCCCTTTTAATAATACTTGTAGTACGATTCAACATTAAAAAATGTTATAAGATACAAAATTAGAGTGCATTATTGGTACCAGAAATGATACGGTTACATAGGTGGCAATTTTGACATGTTTACTTATAAGAGGGTTGATTCAGGCTATCTGTTTATCTCTAACGTCCCAGACTCGCAAAATCCAAAAACTTAGCTTAAAAGAAAACGGGTCATATGGTCGGGCAGATATTTAACATCAGGGGAAGAAACTAATTAACTGATTTCACAACCTGATTGACTCAAAAGATTGATATTCCTACAATTCATTTGGGTCAGTATTTTGCTAATTTATCAATTATTGATACACATTAGTTTGTATGAATATACACATCAAATGCAATTAACACCCTCCATAGTTCACACCCATGCCACTCATCCTGTTTTGAATTTGTCCTTCCCTCATCAAATGATTACCCTCAAAACCGTTTTGCACCACTAAACCTACTCATTTGAAATGCAAGCATCGTGCGCGCATAATGCGTGATAAATCGGGTAAACATTTACGTTTTTTCGTTTAAGTACGCTTTATGAATGTGTTATAAGAATGTTTATATGTTTAAACATCAACAATATTAAAAAAAATATTAAGTATATTTATCCTTTAGTAATAAACTGATGGAATACGTCACGCATCGGATTTTTGAGCCAAAACACATCGGAGCCCATCGGGATAAGAAAATTATTTAAGGATGAGATTAATCAATGCCAACTTACTTATTGCATCACCACCACTTCCAGTACTGCTATCGCCGTTTAGGAGCCAACTTTTCTTTCAAGATTTACTAAAACACTTTAACCACAAAACAAAGAAACAAAAGACAGTGAGAAAAATCATTAGACAAAATATTAGCTAAGCCTTTCTAAATTTACCCGTCACCCACTTCTATTGCTCATTACCCAAACCAGTTCCAACCCATAAAAAATTAGTTTAAGCATTCTTTGCTGATTATCCAAACCCATTCCAACCCATAACTTTTTACCCATTTTTAAGTATTACCTGAGTCAACGAACCAAACCAACCAATTAACATGTAAGAAAGTAACACATGCAACGTGTTGATTGTCAGGATCTTTAAATGCATCTGTGTTGAATTTTTTTCCCCAATCTACCTACAAAAGAAAATTTAACCTTTTTTATACAATGACTTTCAAGAATTTTTTTTAATATGCTATAATAAACTTTTTTGGTTTATCGTAGACAACTTTTATGTATACATAAATATTAAAGGGCTATTTACAATGTATATACAAACCTTATCACTGTGAATTTCACAACTTAGATAGTAACAATTGTAGTGGAATCTGAAGTATGATCAGATAGGTTTCTTCTCCGACAATTACTTTCTGGTTAAGCTTGATTAAGTGTGATCTGAAAAACTCAAGATTGTTGAATTACGATCTGAAGGGGAAGGTAGGATCTCTTAATAGGGAGGTACACCTTCAAGAATATGATGAGTGGGTAACTGACGAATGCTTCAATTGCAAGAACCAACAATTACTTTTCATCAATGGATCATTGATTTCTTGGAAGGGGAAAGGTGGGAGGGTATTATGGGGATGAGATTTTAGTTTTTAACTAAAAACAAAACACAAAATTACTATCATAACCTTCAAAGTGTCTTAATTGTCACAACTATGCCTATAATACCCTTAAATTTCTTGCTTAAATATGTTGTACATGTTGCTTGTTAAGTTGTACGGAAATGCAAATTACCATGTTGGCCATCACTCATCCTTAATAATATAATATAGATATATTTTAACAATAAAAATCAAAGGAGTATTAATTTTCCTCGGGTCCAATCATATAATCCGTCGGTAACTGGCCATCTGAATCACGGACTTGGGTGAATCAATTGTCAAAATTTTATTCGATCCTAGGTTGATTTTTTGATACCTTATAAAATCAGGAAGAGATATATAGAGCATTTAACGATGGAAATTAAAATTAACATTACCCTTGTACCATTTGTCTTTATTAGAAAAAGGGGTGTAACAACAATAACAACAAAAACAAAAACAAAACAAACGCACTAACAGTGCAAATCCTTACAGAATACTGGTGCACATAGCTATTTTCATATTAATATTTACCTCCGGAACCAGTAAACACCACTGTTCTCCGCACCTTCATCTGGTTCTACAAAAATACATTCCTTTGTTTCTCTCCAGAAGGCCTTTAGGATTGGGGTATCATCGAATTTGTAGTAATCACCTAAGATGGGCTTGATAGCCTTGGTGGCCTCAACGGTATGATAATGTGGAATGGTTGAGATCAAGTGGTGCACTACATGAGCACAAGTAACATCATGAAAGATAGTGTTAAAGATTCCATAATCTCTATCCACAGTCGATAAAGCGCCCCTTATCCAATCCCATTCTCTTGAGTCATAGTGAGCCAGTGAAGGATGGCTATGATGCAAAAAGGTAAAGAAGATGAAATGAGCATTCATAACCAACAAAGGAGCTCCATAGATGCAAAACAGCCATGTAGCACTTGTGGCGGCTGCAATCTTGTATAGAGCATAGAAAGCTACAACCATTCCAGCATCAGAGAGCCAAATTTGTTTGCGTTCGCTATCATTAAAGATAGGACTGTAGGGGTAGAAGTGACTTGCAAAGCCATTGTATTCACGGCCGTGGATATTGAAGGTAAAGTACATGGGAAAGCTAAGAAGTAACCTAACAACAGTCATGAACAAGTTTCCCAATGGGTTGTTGAGAACTTCGGAATACATGGTGTCAGCCTTTCGTTTGGGGATCCAAACCTCATCGTACTCCATTGAATTTGTGTGAGCATGGTGGCTACGGTGACTGTATTTGAAAGAGAAGTATGGAGTGAGGAAAGATGAGTGGAGGATAAAACCAAGTGTATCATCAAGCCACTGGTATTCGCTAAAGGCATGATGTCCCAAATCATGACCAATGCTCCAAATTCCCATGAAACTAGTACCTTGGCAGAACCAATAAATCGGCCATGCTAGGTAATTGAGGGGCTTAGGTAGAAGAGGAATGTAATTTGAGGCGAGATAGTAGAAAGTATAGCATATAGCGATGTCACGGAAGAGGTAATAGGAGGAGGTTGCTAGAGATCGCTTAAAACAATGCGGTGGTATTGCTTTCTTGAGATCACTTATCTCGAATGGTGTTTTCGCTGTGGGAACACGTTTTAGAACATCTTTGTTTGAGGAAACATCATTCATCCGGCCACCTGCTCCCATTTTTATTGTTACCAAAGCAAAAAACCTACAAAGAGAAATAAAGATTATTAATCTGGCATAACAAGGATTTATGTTTAAATAGTATGGTTCTCAAGTACCTTTGAGCGGAAAGCTTTGTTGCTGGAGGATTGCCTTCATCTTGGTAAGTGCTAACCAATTTATAGTTGGCAAATGATGGTTTTATTAATAAATTATCACGTGTGATAAATATTATTATGACTATATTAAAAGTTCAATCTGTGTGCATGTAATTAACCGCACGCGACATATGAACGTTAGTTTAATGTGGAAATTATTAGAGTCATATATGGTGTGCTTTACTATGTATGGGGTTAACTACCAACCTTTTGGAGCCGTTCCAAATATTTAATAGATAAAATTGTTGTTCAAGACAAAACGTGGTTAGTTGTGCATTAATACTTTCAGCATAAAATATTATATGGTGTTGGGGCATTTGGGGCTACATGGGTTTGGCTTGGTTAGCCATGGGGCTACACCGTACAAGAAACGGCTTCGATTTGAGGCTTTGTGTGGATCATGCGGTTTCTCAGCACAACGGTCAAGTGACCGTTAAAAAGCAATAAATAAATAAAAAAAACTTTTATACATTATATAACACATCAAATTTTACACGAGTTCATACCATTCTCTCATACACAAAACATCACATCATATTTCTCACTTTCACAAATTATCTTTTCAAATGACTGTTGATGCATGATGTCCCTAGGCTAGTATACATTGTTATTGGACGGCTTCTAGGGTGTTTGGGTGCTTTTATGTGTCGTTTTTGGGGTTGAGATCCTTATGGACGGTTAGGAAGCTATCTGTCTATAGCTAGGGACGGTTAGGAAGCTATCCGTCTATAGCTAGGGACGGTTAGGAAGCTATCCGTGTATAGCTAGGGACGGTTAGGCCCTATCCGTGTCCTGGTACATACAGGATAGCATTCCTATCCGTCTGATGTCTTGCACACGAGTTGTGGGACTATATAAGGACCTAATGATTGCCCTAATCATCAGAGGTCACATCACACAGCCCCCAAACACCCTTCCCAAGGTCTGAGAGATTGTTTTCGTGTCTGTAAACACCCGAGCTCTGTTTTTAGTAATCGAATCAATCTTTTGACTATTTGTTGTGTGTGTTATCATCTCGTTATCATTGTTTCATTATCGTTTTGATCATTTAGACCTGTTTGGAGGATTCCGCACTCCAAACAAGCAAGCTCGTGATTGTCGGTTGACCCGAGTGTCGATCCTACAATGACAAATAAATTACCTATGATTATTCCACCAATAGAGTCGGATGACGATATTTCAAACAATAGCAATTTTTTTTTTAAAGATGTGATCGAGGAAGACACGACACATAAAAAAAAGTCGTTAAACGTGATCGCGAAAAAGGTAACCAAATCCTGATGAACAACTATTTTGTTTCCGAACCCAAATATAATGATGATGTTTTCCGTTATCGGTTTCGTATATCGAAAGAATTGTTTTTAAAAATTGTTGACGACATTTCCACAAAATATCCATGGTTTCAAGAGTGTTACGATGGAAGGTTGAATAAAAATTTTACACCTATTCAAAAAATAACTTATGTCATTAAACAAATTGCAAACGGTAACACACCGGACGAATATGACGAGTATTTGTGCATGTCTGAAAGGACTCACGTGAGTCCCTTTATTTTTTTTTACAACGCCGTAATTCAAACTTACGGCGACGAGTTTTTACGTCGACCCATAAGCCACGATGTTGCAAATTTATACCAAAACTACGAAGAAAAACATCATATTTCGGCATGTTGGGTAGCATTGATTGTACACTTCTAGAATGGAGGAATTGTCCAAGAGAGTTGAAAGAACATTTACGAAAGGTACCTACAATCACCCAACAGTTGTACTCGAGGTGGTTGCGTCACATGATTTGTGGTTTTGGCATGGTTATTGTGGTGCGCCTGGTTCACTCAACGACATTATCAATGTCCTCCAAACTTCTCCTATTTTTCTAAATGAACGGAATGGAACGGCACCGAAATCTCCATTTATTGTCAACGGGCACACATACAAACGTGGATATTATCTAACCGACGGGATATACCCTACTTGGGTGTTGTTTGTGAAAACATTTCCACATCCAACGGATCCAAATGAAAAGAAGTGGAAGAGATTGCAAGAAGGCGCAAGAAAGGACGTTGAATGCGCTTTTGGAGCTCTGAAGGGAAAATGGGGCATTTTAAGACGACCCATGTGTGCTACCAATGTGGAAAAGATTAGATCCGTGGCGTATACATACATGATATTACATAACATGATCCTTAAAGACGAGGGACATGCATTCTCGCCGGTTCACAGTAGGGATGCAGTTGTTCAACTCGTTTTTAACGAGGACGCCCTTCGTGAAATTATGGATCCACAGATGTAATTCCGACTTTGCATTGACCTAGTCGAACATATTTCAACTCAAGACCTACCATATCTCGAAGAATCCGACGACGTTGCGTAATTTAATTTTTTAATTTTTTTAGTTGTATTTTTTTTAATATTTTTAGTTGTATTATTTTTTATTGTATTTGCATGTATTTTATTTTATTTAATTAAGGTTTATTTGGTTTTATTATGTTTTAATTAATTAATATTAAAAAAGAAAAAAGTGACGGGGCTACTTGAGGCTTGGGCGTTTCCGGTGATGGGGCTAGTTTGGGCTACTTCAGGGTACAAATGATGTGGCACAGTTTCATTGGTGGGCATGGGGCTTGTGCCGCCCCCCCCCCCTCACAGAGCATCCACCATGCATCCCGTTAGTGGTTTGTGTAAGTGCATTATATGTATGTCCCTAGCCTAGTGATTGGGTCTGTATAGGTCGTTGGCTAGGTTTATCGACCAGTTTATGTCTGTACGTATACTAGCTTGGTCCAAGGGGGAGTCTGTTAGTACATGATGTCCCTAGGCTAGTATATTAGTTGTTTGGACGTGTTTCCGGGTGTTTGGAGGCGTTTATACGCGTTTCGGGGCATGAAGGAGCTTCGGGGCGACTAGGAAAACATATGGCACGACTAGGAAAACATATGGCACGACTAGGAAAACATATGGCATGACTAGGAAAACATATGGCATGACTAGGAAAACATATGGGGTGACTAGCTCTGCTAGTCGCCTGTTTTCATGCTAGTCATGTGTTTTTGCTTGCTAGTCGTGTGTTTTATGGGTGAGTAGGGCCTACTCGCCTGTTTTACACGTGACTAGCCCACCTAGTCGCCTGACATGGTGCACACGAGTTGTGAGACTATATAAGCTCCTAATGATTGCCCTAATCAGCAGTTCTTGCCTCACACACTCTCCAAACACCCTCCCCTGGTCTGAGACGTCTGATTTGATCATTGTAAACACTCGAGCTCTGTTTTAGTGATTAATCTATAATCTTTTGACCCGTGTGTGTGTAGTAATTACTCGTTTCATTGTTTCAATCGTTGTTTCTGTTATTAGATCATCTTAGAGGGATTCCGCACCTCTAGGATAAAACCCGTGATTGTTGGAACGCGAGTTCGACGGTCCTAACAAGTGGTATCAGAGCCGAGGCTCTTATCACGGGTGTTTTAATAACAAAAACGAGCAAAAACAGGTTGTTTTTGGTGTAAAAGTTGAGATTTTTGATCAAAAACCTGTTCTTATTTTGAAACTTTGAGTTTTTATCAAAAACCCATATTTTTCAAAATCTTAGTGTGTGTTTACGGTTAAAAACGTGTGTTTTTGGTCAGGTTTTGTTCTAAAACTATTTTGGTAACTTGTCTAATCATTTTGGATATAAACACATTGTTTTTGATAAGATTTTGAGGCTAAAATAAGTGTTTTTGTGAAAAAGTTCGTCTCAGACCTGCAACTAGCGACTAGGAATCAAGAACAGGCGACTAGGACCCCTACTCGCTTGCATAGGACACGACTAGGCTTCTAGTCGTGTGTTTTTGATCCTAGTCATGCCATATGATTTCCTAGTCACCCCATATGTTTTGATCCTACTCATGTGTTTTTGATCCTACTCATGTGTTTTTGATCCTACTCACGTGTTAGTCTGCTGAACCTAAAATTGACCTAAGTTTGACTCGCGTTGACCAAAGTTGACTTTCGTTCACCAAGTTTGACTTTAAAAAAACGTGTTAACCGTCTTGGACCAAAGTTTGACTTTTGTTGACCACGAGTTGACTTTTTCACTAGACTTTCTTAATGGCAAATGCAACCAAACCATGGGCTTTCGCGTCTTCAATGAACACCCAACCGGTTCAACAACGACAACAACAGGGAAGTTTCGGATGTAATCCGTGGGCCCATCTGGAGAGGAAATCAACGTCAGATGCTAGTCAAAGTCAACCGAATCCAACCAGACAACTTACCAATGTTCAAAACAATCAAGGAAAAGTTGTGGTTTCGGTTACTCCTGCAATTCACTCTGTCTCAGCAAACACGGAGGCTGCGAGTGTACTTACTGTGCTTGCTGAGAAAGACCTTGACCAGAAGGTACAACTCATGGGAGGTGTTAATGGGCAAATTGCGTGTTTTGCTCAGCGAGTAGAGACTGTGGAATCGAGAGAAGCACCAGAGAGTGCTCAAATCTCAGAAGAGAGTACAGATGCAGATAATGAATCATCATCCAGCGAACAATATCCTGAACGAGGTTCTGATGAAATCAACAGAGCTGATGCGAATTGTTCAACTTCTGAAAAGAGGGAATCAGAAGAGGAAGATGCTGATGATCAAAGTCCAGAAGCTGGAATTCAAATCAAGAACGGAACTGAACCTATTGCACAAGGGTCTTCCAGGTTTGTCTGTTCTAACTGCGCAAAACTTCAAAGTATGGTTGAAAGGATGTCTGAAAACGACCAGACCCTTACGTGCGATCTAGCTAATTCTATAACCATCAATGAAGTTTTGAAAGCAAATGAAATGGAGCTTAAAAACTTAAATGAAATTTTAATGAAAGAAAACTCTGAGCTTTCTAAAAATCTTGAGGAAGTAAAGAAAGAATTAGCTCAAACAAAATCAGAGTATGAAAAAGCCCAACATAAGCTAGATGGTTTTCAGTTCGCAAAGTTTGTGATAAATAAAAATGATATTGATATTAAAAACCAGTCTAAGCAAGAAGAAAATCAAGGACTTGGTTACAATAAACGTTCTGTCAACAGACGGAAGGTAAAATTGAAACCAAAGGCCTTACCAAAGGTGAACCTTGTGGATTCAAATAAAGAATCCCAGGAAACTGAGAAGGCTCAGTCAGGTTCACATAGCTCGATTAAAAATCACAGTCTGTGTGAACCTGAACCGGAAAAGAAGCACTTTCAGTTTCCTGAAGGCACAGAAGGGCTGTACATGTTGGTGGGATCTGACAAATTGTTTTCTGATAAAGAGTTTCCTATTAAATATGTTGATCAATCCTTAATTAAACATGTTTTTAAGGAAATACCAGTTACTGAAGCTAATATCAGAAAACTATTTGATCAGAAGAAATATGCTGAACACAAACCCACCAAACATGTGAATCAAAAGAATGGATCTGGGAAAAATCAAAAGGGTCCAAAGATCAATGAATTTAAGCCCATCAAATCGAAAGGTACTGATCAGATGAGACATTATTTTCAAAATCATCAAAGAAATCTTTCACCAAGATCATCTGATTATGATTCATATCCAAGTACCTCTCGATTTAGAAGCTCACAAGGGAGCTGTAGCCCTAGACTTTCTCAGGTTAGCTCGAGGCAGTCACGGTATGAACCTCAGTACTATGAAGAGTGGAGGTCATGCTATGAATGTAACGAGGTTGGACACTTGATTGCAAATTGTCCCTATCTGAGAAAATTAAAGGGAACACTTGATTGCAAAACAGTTAAGCCCCCTAAAAACAACAACCAAAGAAACAAGACACCTGAACTACAAGTTCAGGTAACACCAAAGAATGTGAAAAAGAAACAAAAGGTTGTTGTTGATGGTGCAAGGCCTAAAGCTGACAAGGCATCAAGCTCAAAGGTCCAACCCAAGGGTGCAAAACCCAAAGGAGGACCAAAAGCAGGTCCAAAGGCTAACCAAAGGGCAAAGCCACTGGCTGAACCAAAGGTGAAGTCTCAGATACCACCCAAATCTGTCAAGCAAAGTCCTGCAAAGGATAAGCATGACCAGATTTGGAAGCCAAAAGTAGCTGAAGCACCATATGTGAGTTTATCTGATTCATTAGCACCATCTATATCAACTGCTGTTGATGTGAAAACACCTACCCCTCATGGTGGATGGGTGGAGCTGCCTATGCTTGATGACCTAGGCCGACCAACGATGGTCAAGGCCTGGGTCCCCCTCGAGAACTAACCTTTGAACAAGTGTGCAGGGTGTTCCAGGAGGAACTATCAGCAGTCATTTGATTGTTGACAGTGGGGCATCTGAGCACAAAATAGGTGTCATATTGCTTCAGTAAATTAATCAGAATATCTTTGGAGGATATGAAACCTTAGACAATTAAGGAGGGGATTTGTTATCGAAGAAGAATAAAGAAAAGAAGATGCTCGATGAGAATAATTCAAGACCTAGTGTTTCGACTTAACAACGGATGTCAGTAATGAATAAGAGTGGACTGGGTGATTGCTGCAGAACGGTTCCTTCATTATCTAAAGGGTTACCGACCAAAGGTCTATGGTATCCTAATGGCGATAAGTTGGATCTCGTTGACTTTAGTGAATTTGTTTATGGTAGTTACAACATTGAAGCTGGATCCGCAACTGGTGGATATCAGTTCTTGGGAGGGCGTCACATGTGTTTCCTGCAACCTGCGAAGCCGAATCAGGTAGCTGCATTGAGCTGCTGTTTCCAGGTTTATCTTTGGATACTTCTACACACATGCTTGACTACGGTTTGCATTTTCTTATCACCTCCATCCTCTTATTAATAGTGTAACTTCCATAACAATCACTAAGGATCCAGTGATTATTTATGTCCACACTGACTACCGAATTGCCAAAAGTTTTACCAAACCATTTGACAAATTTAAATTTGACTATCTTTGAAAGGTAAAAGGCATTTTGGGAAAATATGAGTAAACCACATCGGAAAATCATTTTTAATACTTTTATTAAAAAATTTCTTTTCGCAAATTTTTAAATTTTTAGGGGGAGAAAATTCAGAAAAATACAAAAACATCAGAAAATCCAAAAATTAAAAAAATTGAAAAATTTCAAAAATGAGTTTCTTTGGTGAATACAGGGAAGATGATATTAACCTATCAGTCGGACTGTCTGGACCTTTATCATCTTAAAAATATTGGATCTGATAAGTAGCCTCTACAATGATGTGTTGGTAGGCTCGAAATCATTTCCAAGTTCGGCACGGTGATATAAACCTAAATCTACTGAAAATTGTGTGGATTAACGCCGCGTTGGCATATGGTGTCTAAAAGCCTTAAATCTTGTTGATAGAATGCCAAAATCCGAGGTTTCTGGTCTTTAAGAGGTTGGTACATCCGGGGTGAACTGGACGTCTCTCAGAATAAAATGGGGTGGCATAAGTGACGTACGTTGGGTTAGCAGCCTACAACTGGGACACCTCTTTGCCATACTCAGTAAAAGAAAAGAAAAACAAAAAATAGAATAAATTCTGATAAGGAGACGTCTGGGAATCCTATAAGAGCAAAAAGATCATAAATGCCAAAACCCTATTCTCAAAGAGAATCGCTCTAAGGTATCAAATCATTAATACCTAAAGCATCGTACCGTGAAAAATCAAAATATACGGTATTTGACTTGAACCCTGGTCTGGATCTCACTGGTCTCTCTGCTGCATCGTTCTTGCAGACCTGATCACCACTGAGTCCATTCCTTGTAAATACGGATGACAACAGCTTATTCACCGGTTACGAGGAAGCTTTGTGCATGCCTTGATACGGGAATGTGTCGCGTGTGCGGGGAACACCTTTAATCAGCTTTAATATTACCTTAACGTATCTAAAGTGCCTAGCGATAAAGCTTGATTTTGAGTTTAGGTGGACAACAATACTGACAGTTGTTGTAGGATGCTTTTTGGTAATTTTAATCAAAAACTGATAGTATAAGGATTCTAGCATAGTCCGTACACTGATATGTTTCCCTAACAGATGAAACTCACAAAAAAAATATATGCTTTTGAGTAGTTTTACATTTCCTGCATTTATTAACTTATGTTTGAGAAAAAAAAAAGATTTTATTTTGTCTTTATTTTTGATTGACCGATGTTGGAATACAAGTATTCTTCAATTGGAATCTCAGATCCGAAGCCGAAACACAAATAAAATCGAAATTTTTACAAAATTCAAGGGTCAAAAATCACTTTCAGGGTCACAAATTGTCAATCGTGAAAGTTCAGGGTGAAATTTGAAAAGACTTAAATGTTCAGGGGGAGAATGTCTACTCTCTCAAATTGGTGGTCAAAATGGACAAATCTTGAATGTTCATCAAATGATAACCTTCAAGAATTTGATTAAGTCCGGATTATCTGTCGATCTAATATAAGTTGTAGTTTGTGTGCAGTTTTTATAAATTTTTCTGCAGGATCATATACAACTAATGTGCTCATCATGGATCAAATGACAAAGACTGAATCTGAACAAGACCCCAACCTGAACGACAAGATCATCCTGAACAGCAAGGACCCGATATTTCATCTTCAGAGAAACCAGATCGTGGTAGAGCTCCAGCAATCGAAGCTGAAGAAGATGAGAGTCAAGAAATGAAAGTGATGCCGAATAATTGATCTTCGTCCAAGTCACAGAATCGTCAATCATAACAGCGGAGATTCCTTGTTTCCTTCCAAGTTATCGAAGCAAATCGACGACCAAGACGAGATCTTATGAAGCCACGACCAAAGCTCGAATCAGTTGATATGCTCAATCTTTCAAGGGTTATACATTGCGGTGTCACCCTAAGTTGAAGATTGCTGAACATGAAGACGTGAAGACTCGAAGACCATATATATCTAGCTAGGTCCAAGGGGGAGTCTGTAAATGCACTTCTTGTGTGTCCCCAGCTAGATGATAGGTCGAGTCTGTAAATCACTAGCTAGGTCCAAGGGGGAGTCTGTAAGTGCATTATATGTATGTCCCTAGCCTAGTGATTGGGTCTGTATAGGTCGTTGGCTAGGTTTATCGACCAGTTTATGTCTGTACGTATACTAGCTTGGTCCAAGGGGGAGTCTGTTAGTACATGATGTCCCTAGGCTAGTATATTAGTTGTTTGGACGTGTTTCCGGGTGTTTGGAGGCGTTTATACGCGTTTCGGGGCATGAAGGAGCTTCGGGGCGACTAGGAAAACATATGGCACGACTAGGAAAACATATGGCACGACTAGGAAAACATATGGCATGACTAGGAAAACATATGGCATGACTAGGAAAACATATGGGGTGACTAGCTCTGCTAGTCGCCTGTTTTCATGCTAGTCATGTGTTTTTGCTTGCTAGTCGTGTGTTTTATGGGTGAGTAGGGCCTACTCGCCTGTTTTACACGTGACTAGCCCACCTAGTCGCCTGACATGGTGCACACGAGTTGTGAGACTATATAAGCTCCTAATGATTGCCCTAATCAGCAGTTCTTGCCTCACACACTCTCCAAACACCCTCCCCTGGTCTGAGACGTCTGATTTGATCATTGTAAACACTCGAGCTCTGTTTTAGTGATTAATCTATAATCTTTTGACCCGTGTGTGTGTAGTAATTACTCGTTTCATTGTTTCAATCGTTGTTTCTGTTATTAGATCATCTTAGAGGGATTCCGCACCTCTAGGATAAAACCCGTGATTGTTGGAACGCGAGTTCGACGGTCCTAACAGTTTGGTTGGGTTAAACAGACCGAGAGACAAAGAGATAGCATTGGAGGAGTGGTTTGTTGAGGGGTTGGTCTGATTGAGCGTACGGTCTAATACTCCCAAGATGGGCCCGCTTTATGTAATATGTTATTAAATAATTTTTTTATGAGAGGTACAAATTAAGTAAAAGGAAAAGTTGGCGATTAGGTGGAGGTTTGTAATGGTTTACGCTTTGTTCTAGAGTTTCATTTAAGGGGGGAAGAGAAATGAATCCCTCCTTATCTTCCTCCCCTTCCTTTCTCTCGTGTTCTTTTCAAATTGAAAAGACATGATTTATGCCTAAAAACCCCGCTATTTTCTCTCCTCTTCCCTTCCATTCTCTCTATACAAAAACTCTAGAACACACTTTTTTAGTGTATTAAACAACTACCGATTATTTTGTTTTACTTTGGTTTCAATCGTGCACTCCATGTGGTCGACAAAATGATACTGTTCTTTGGCTGTCTTATAATTGTTTTGGAAGGTACATGCATGTCCAATACATGGTGTGGTGATGGTTGTTTTCTCATTTGTATGGGTGTTGATGTGTACAATTGTTCCATTTGTTTTTTCATGTGTGCAATGCGATTGAATATCAACCTGTTTGTTTTGTAAGTCTATTTTTCTATTTGAAAATAGTATTTAGTTACTATGTTTGCTATAAAGCTTTTGTTGTTGCTTACAACGGGTTGTTTTTGTTTTGTGGCATTATATTTTCTGCATAATCATCATTAGAATTTGGTTTTGAGTATATCCATATCATTTTTGCATCAAAACACATCAGATCTGAGAGTTTGTTAAAAATTGTTCATAAGTTGTTCTTCATGGGTTTTAGAAGGATTTCTTGATTTTGGATTGAATTGTTCAAATAAATTGTTGGAATATCATCTACATCTAATATATAACGTGTTTGAATCAATTGATCATAAAAAAACAACGTTAGATCTTTCCAGATTTGGATTTTTGTTGAAAACTCATAAGTGTGCGTTCTTGGTGTTTTTGATTGATTTGGATTAGAATTCGTGTTTTTCAAGGTGTGTGGGCATAATTTTCGTGTTCTACATCAAATTCCTCACAAAACCTGATCATTAGATCATCCATACCTTCAATTTCATAAAAAAAACATTAAAACAAAGTCGTGTTCATTAAGTCTGGGTTTATACGCGTCGAACATAGTTCCTACACCTGAACAATATCAGGCGTAAGGCTCCCATATGTGTGACAGTTCCTTCCTACGCCTGGTCATACACGTGAATCTTTCATACGTGTATTTTTTTATCCCATACGCCTGTAACCACCTACCATACGTGTGTAACAACCTTCATACGTGTGACACCTATCCCATATGTTTGGAAACACCTCCCTTATGTGTGGAGAGCTGTGTTAGTCAAATTTTGATCCATTTGAAGTTTGACTTTGTCTGTTTCTTACCTAAAACATCATATATTCATCTGATATCAATCCAATCATCATGGGTTGGAATTACCTTACCCAAATAGTCCATCCCGATAGCATATAAAGCAACAAACCGCACCCCAAGTGACTCATCCTTACGTTGTTGCGAACCCAATGAACCCTCCACAACAAGCGAATGCTGCTACACCATATTGTCCATTTTCTTCCCCACCCCAATAGCATGTACCTATGAAGGCTAACTCCTGGGCAATGGTTTAGGCCACAAGTCAAGTTCAGAGTGTCCATCAGATGACGAAAAGCGACAATGAGACGGGAAGCAGCAACAAAGCTCCCAAGATGGTGATTTGGGAGTTGAGCAAAAAGAGTCTACTGTCATTTGGTGTTACAACAGGTCCACCATTCATTTGTCTAAAAATCAGGTTTTAGTGGGAAGTCAAATCACATAGAGTTAGAGCATCATTTCATCCAAGATATGGTTGCAGAAAAGCAGGTTTCACTTGAGTATTGTGGAACAAAATGAGCAAATGGCTAATGATGCGCTTACTAAAGCTTTGTGCAGGGAAAAGTTTTTTCACTTTAAGGAGAAGTTAGGAGTTAGAGAACTTGAATTAGGGGAGGTGTGGAAATGTAATTCAAATTCCTACTTTCATGCATGCACGTGCAAGTTAAATTTGAAGTCTTCAATAAGGCCATTGGCTATAGCTGTTATGGATGACCGATTCTGGTGGATCTTTCTAGTTTCTCTAAGGGGCTATTTGGTTGATTAAATGCTGAATTATTAAGATGGTCTGAATGGTTAAGAGAGTCTGCATGGTTAAGAGCTGAATCATTCAGCATCCCTTATTAGCTTAATGGTTCAGCACTTAATCATTCAATTCAGATGCTGAAACAAACAGTGCTGAACGATTCAGACCTGAATGGTTAAGAGGCTGATTAAGAGGCTACCAAACAGCCCCTAACTTAGCCATAATAAAATTCGTGCATTGCAGTCCTTGAGTGTTTATCTTATTGTTTGTGAGGTTTATATTGTATGCTCATACCACCAGAAATACTGTAAATGAAAATTAAAAATTGACGTTGCTCTTGTCTTATTTGTCATTAGTGCAATTGTGCAAACACATATATATATATAGAATACTGGATTTCCGGTACAGTTGGTTACATTAATTTAAATATTTACCTACGGAACCAGTAAATACCACTGTTCTCTGCACCTTCATCTGGTTCCACAAAAATACATTCCTTTGTTTCTCTCCAGAAAGCCTTTAGGATTGGAGTATCATCATATTTGTAGTAATCGCCTAAGATGGGCTTAATTGCTTTGGTGGCCTCAACGGTATGATAATGCGGAATCGTTGAGATCAAATGGTGCACTACATGAGCACAAGTTACATCATGAAAGATAGTGTTAAAGATTCCGTAGTCTCTGTCTACAGTCGATAAAGCACCTCTAATCCAGTCCCATTCTCTTGAGTCATAGTGAGCCAGTGAAGGATGGCTATGATGCAAAAACGTAAAGAAGATGAAATGAGCATTCATAACCAACAAAGGAGCTCCATAGATGCAAAACAGCCATGTAGCACTTGTGGCGGCTGCAATCTTGTATAGAGCATAGAAAGCTACAACCATTCCAGCATCAGAGAGCCAAATTTGTTTGCGTTCGCTATCATTAAAGATAGGACTGTAGGGGTAGAAGTGACTTGCAAAGCCATTGTATTCACGGCCGTGGATATTGAAGGTAAAGTACATGGGAAAGCTAAGAAGTAACCTAACAACAGTCATGAACAAGTTTCCCAATGGGTTGTTGAGAACTTCGGAATACATGGTGTCAGCCTTTCGTTTGGGGATCCAAACCTCATCGTACTCCATTGAATTT
The DNA here is from genome assembly GCA_032199755.1 of Ambrosia artemisiifolia. Taxonomy (NCBI): domain Eukaryota; kingdom Viridiplantae; phylum Streptophyta; class Magnoliopsida; order Asterales; family Asteraceae; genus Ambrosia; species Ambrosia artemisiifolia. Next base: position 10,762,131 of record CM063518.1, on the reverse strand, counting down.
GTGTGAGCATGGTGGCTACGGTGACTGTATTTGAAAGAGAAGTATGGAGTGAGGAAAGATGAGTGGAGGATAAAACCAAGTGTATCATCAAGCCACTGGTATTCGCTAAAGGCATGATGTCCCAAATCATGACCGATGCTCCATATACCCATAAAACTACTACCTTGGCAAAACCAATAAATTGGCCACGCAATGTAACTGAGAGGTTTAGGTAGAAGAGGAATATAATTTGAGGCGAGATAGTAGAAAGTATAGCATATAGCGATGTCACGGAAGAGGTAGTAGGAGGAGGTTGCTAGAGATCGCTTAAAACAATGTTGTGGTATTGCTTTCTTGAGATCACTTATCTCGAATGGTGTTTTCGCTGTGGGAACACGTTTAAGAACATCTTTTTCAGCCGTAGCTTCATTCATCCGGCCACCGGCTCCCATTCTTATCGTTTCCAAAGCAAAGACTGCAAAAAGAAAAAAGAATTAAATTAGCCATCATGCAAATGTATACAGAATGATGTATATATATGTATGAATAGTTTGGTGGTAAAGTTATACCACAATAGATATCTCTTACGAGAAGTAATTTGCTTTGTTTCTGTACTGCCTTTAGAATGCTAAATGCTTACCAATTTATAGTTGGAGCTTGCTAGCATAGTTCCAAAAAATTTGAAGTTGGAATGAAAACAAGTTGATTGTTTGCATCAGTTTCAGATATAGTCGTATTTAGTGTGCTGGATGTGGCTAACAAATAATCTTTTGGAATCAATAACTGGAAAAGGAAATTACTACTCTATGGTGTTGACCCAGGTAACGACAAGTCGTCATTAGTTGCACACTTGCTTTTAATAAACCATATATCTAAATATCTAAAAATAGTAGAATTTGTCACACCATGTTTAAAAGAAATCCTTTATTTGTGGTTGGTTATATTCACACACAAATGAAACTTCAACGTAAAAGAGATAAAAGATGTTAAAGGTGATGTTAACTTGCATTGTAAATCACTCCCTTCTTGTGTTAAGGACTTAAGGGGCATTAAAGAGGTTATCTCTTAACATGTTACATGATATTAAAAGTCTAAATTAATTTTTTTCGTATTTGAACAAAAAACCACTATATATTATTTGGTAAAAAAGAAGACCCGGTCGCCTTATGCCACGACGAGATCAAGTGAATAGTTAGCGATCGCGAGCCAGTGACATTTAAGCACCTATTTAGCATAATATAATTAGATCAAGTTCTGCTTCACTTCTAGCTACAACACATGCTGTAAGTCTAAGCTAAAAAGATGAAAAAGCATCATAGAAATCTTGAATTTCAATTACCACCATTTCCCTTGTTAGCTTGATTAATACTCTATGCGCGTTGACCCATATAACGACAAACCGTCAGTAGTTGCATGCTTGCTTGTAAAAACAATATACCTAAATATAAAAAAAAATAGTAAATTAATTATATATCGGATATTTTAGTATAATCAGATAAATTGCTTCACCAATATCTTTATAATAAGAAATCATATAGGTCTGGAGGTGCGGCGTGCATGCATGTTTAAATTTATTATGAACTTAGGGGCGAAGCCCATAAGGGACAAGGGTCTGAGGGCAGCGCCCCTAAAAGCAGGGTCTAAGGGGTGGTAGCCCTTGGCGTCGTCCAAGAGGCAGAGCCCCTAGCTGGGGTCAAGCTGCCTAAAGGTAGTTAATGGGCCAGAATTCATCAACGAATTTTTTAATCTTAGTCAAAAACTCTTTGGTTCTTCTCTCATCATAACATACAAAAAATTTTCGATCTCTGATTGAATATTCAATTAAACCGTCAAATTAATTCAATCTGAAAAGCGACTACGTGCCTTCAGAGATTTTGATTATCTGGTTGTTTTGTTCGTTATTACTACAATTCCCCAACATTATATTCACACACAAATGAAACTTCTAACAAAAAAAAGCTACCTTAAAAACATTAAGATAAATAGTTTACTTCTACATGTACTTAGCAATTTATGTATGTTATGTTATGGATGCTTTATTTATTTATTTATTTATTTATTATTATTATTATTATACTTAAATTGTTTTATGTAGAAAGAAGGAAATTATTTGTATTAAAAGACCAATGGCATGTAAGACCCTAACCCGAAATCACGCAATCAACGCCTAATCCTACGGGTTTTGACCTTACTTAAAACCACTCCCGATTAAAACTTAGATATTTCAGAAAACCTTGAATTTATTGTGATCAAAACTTGTTGATCTCCACATTTTAACTATTACAACATATGATGAGATTTCACAATTTCACGGGAGACTCTTGAATTCTATTGCGGAAGCTTGATGAGTGTTCGGGCGTGTTTGGTTCTTCTCGCGACTTGATCCTTGCCCCGGGTCGTCCATTAAATGTTTACCTAGCACCATCACACAAAGAATGGTTAGTGGATTGTCAATAATACCTTTAAACTAGTATGAGAGTCGTTACACGTTGAAACGGAACGAACCAGGCCAAACGGCCCGATATTAGGAGTACAAACTGCTGCAACTTATGCGCAGCAACTGTTCGGGTCGCCTTTACACCTTCTAAAACCCAAAGTCTGACTTCGATTTTCAAGTAAGAATTGCTCTACGCTCAGAGAGCTTTCCAGGCATATAAAGAACACCTCCTAACGATTTTTCTACGATTTTATATGCAATTTTAAAGATCATACTGTCAGGCTGTTCCCTGTGAGCGGCCGCGCGGTCTCTATGAGCGGCCGCTCACAGCTTCTGATGTTAATTTGGTGATTTTTAAGCATGGGAATCATGTCGCAACCGCATTTGATGATTCCCGAAGCCTAAGTATTGACTTGCGGACTAAATAAACCATTGTTTGACTGAAATTATAGTCCGGTTTATGTCGCCATGATCCGGTTCTTAGTTTTGAATGTTTATGGCGACTCTTACCCAAATCGATCCATTTAGACATTAAACTTAACCAAAACACCATTCGACCACGCGCAATGCGTGTAGTTTATGTTGTCAAGTCATTAGACACTTGATCAACTAAAATGCTTGTCCGATTTGTTCATTAGGATTCCGTTATTAGATTTATCATTTAGTAAATCTTTATAAATTCCCTAAATGCCCCTCCTAGCCAAATCTTTCGATTTAGCCATTCATGGCGACACTTCTTGATTCAAACCCATTGTTTTGGACTCAATGACTTGTTTAGAAACCTCTAAGTCCTTCCAGGCTTAGATTTTCATTCTTTCTCAAGTTTTCATTTGTTTAGTAGATTCTAAGCGCATTAGAGCGTACTAGACATTCTTATGAACAAGACTCGCCTATTTGACACCCACACTTCATGTGGGTGGTTTCATCCACTTGACTACTCGCATATGGCCATATCGTATACTACGGACTTACCCGGTAGTGTTGACCCATTTCCATACCTCTTGAATCTCCCTCAAGAAAACATGGCATCGCGTGCCATTCCATTCCAATTTATCCATCTGTGCAAAAACTCATTACCCTATTAACATTCCGAGATCCAAAGGGTGTTACACCACCAATTGGCCCGTCTAGCTTTTTCTCTTAACTATAAATGCTTAGCATAGAAGCATTATGTACCGAGTTCAATTGATGCTCACAACATCATTTGACCCGTTTAACTATTTATTCACACAATCTTCAAGTTTTATTCATGAGTTTTAATGAAAATAATGTAACACCCCGGGTTTAGGGCCCCGAATTTTTCACGTATTAATATTATTATCGTGTAATTATTAATAACCAAAGATGAATAATAAACCATACGTTTTGGTACGAAACTAAAAACCGAACTAATATAGATAATTATCATACGTGAGCGCAAGTTACGATACCGAATCGATACCCGTTAACGAACCCGTCCGAAAACCCTTTTGCTTACTCATAAGGGAGGACATGTGTCCTCCCCATCTTTGGCCAACACACCACACTAAAACTAAGTGTGGTTAATGGTTTTTCGTAAAAACCATCAACCACACACCTCTTTAAATACCTTAATCCACCCCTCTTGTTTCCCGGATGATAAAAACACACACCACACATATTCCATTGGTAAAGAGAGAGGGAGCCGATGGCTCCTGCCACCACCGCTGGTGGACCTCCGGCCAACGACAACCACCTTCATCCACCTTGTATTATACATATACACACAGATCTGTTAGAGAGAGAGTGAGACCAGAGAGTGGAGAGAGAGAATGACAGAGAGCTGAGAGAGAGACTGACGGGAAAAGAAGAAGAAGCAATAGCGGTGGCGACGGCTCCGATTACAGGTTATGGTAAAATCAATAATGGGTTCTGTGGTGGTTGGTAGCGGCGGCTAAGGGCCATTCGAGGACAGTAGATGATGAAGACGCCTGTGCAGAATGTCGACGAGCCTGAAGAAGATGGTTATGGTGATGGTTGGTAGTGATTTACGACTTCAGACGCTGGTGATGGTTATATCGGATGACAGAGACGGTGACCGGTGACAATAGAGGTGAGCCTACTGACCATCATCACTTTTAAATCTGTTAGTTCGATAGTCGTAGTGGGAAGTAATGATTAAGAAAATGGTGATTGATGTTGTTGAGATGATGAGAGTTTAGGCTTCGATGATGATTACATGGATGATAGCAGTAGGTTGATGGCTGGACAAGGGGTTACAAGAGAAAGTGAGATGAAGTTAAGAGATGATAATGGTAGTAGAAATATTATAGGATGGTTAATGGTTGATGATGACCATTAGGACTTAGAAGCCGATTGGGTTTTTGGGCAAGTTCTGGTATGTTGAACAAAGGAGTCAAAGGTGGGACAATAATTAACCAAACAGTCATGATCAAGATGAGTCGGACATATACAGAGAGGTATAAAAACACGCCTAAAACTCTTCGACCATATATTAGATTATTAACGTACGCGAGCACGTGTGGAACTTGACTCAGACATTGGAGTCGAGCCAACTGTATACAAGACTAAACATTAATGGACTTATATTATATAAAAATATATTATATGAACTAGAGCACATAATATAATGTTGGTTATATATTCATAATATGTACACAAGGGTAAATAAGACATCGAAATATATGCATAACCCATGAGGATGATTGGATAGTAATATAAGATATTATACCTCAAGGATTATAATGCATAATAACATAGATATTAATAAAGATATGGAGACACCGGTACATATACGAAACATCATACTCTTGGACATAGGATGCAACAACTTAGACCTTAAGATATTGATTTTAATGTTGTAATGAAGGCTTGAACATTTAAAGATAAAATCGGCCATAAACTAAAGGTCCTAGTCGTCCACACGTGTAACCGCGACACTCGGTTACACGCACTAATACTTGTGAACATGATAGGACATGACATGTAACGGATAGACAAAGTTCGAGGCATTGGAAAGATATATCATTGTGTGACATGACAGGTGAGTCCCGTGTACCACTCCCCTTTTTCTGTTTTACTATTTTGGGGTGAATGCATGCTTCCTTTTTATAAACTGTTGTGATGTGACAAGATACTGGCTGCCGGATTATACTGACACTCATTAACTCAGAGGTGAGCCGCTTAATATATGGGTAGTACTACTTGGGGAATCCCCCACGCACAGTGGACTCGGGACTAGGGGCCCGGGAAACCCTCCACTGAGGCCTGCGGACCGTTGCGGCATATATTATGCCTTGTAGATCTATAATGGCAGTAGATAGATCTAGTGTTAGGGTTGAGGGGTCGCTTGTACATCACGTGTGTTAAACTGTTTAAACTGCGTAAACTTGTTTATGAAATGATAAAACTGTTTTGGATCCACTTATTACTTACACGGACTCACCAGCGTAATTGTTGACCCAAACTCTTTTAAGCATGTGTTCAGGTATCGCTAATGGATTGGATTGGAAATGAGGTACGAGTTATAGATGATCAAGTATGGAACGTTACGAAGGCTATTCTATTGAGGATTAGAGCTAAGCTTGGATAACTATTTCGACTAAAGGATTACAACCCGCCAAATGCTTCGACGACCGCCGCGTCTCGTCCCTGCAATAGACTTTAGTATAATTATATCTTGTATTTGTATTATTTTAAGACTAGAAATTGTAAAAACAATAAATATTAGTCATTGTTGCTTCCGTTGTGCAAGTCTGTTACCAAACTGTCGTAACGTTCAGCCCCCTCCTGGTCGGGTTGTTACAGTTGGTATCAGAGCAACGGATGTACCGGAATAGGATATCTCCAGATATCCTATGCTACACCAGGACAACTTAGAGAACTTAGCGTTTAAGGCTCTAAGATTACCTAGCTAGAAAGTGCCTTGAAAATACGTAAGACTGACCAGAGTAAGAAATGAAATAAGTTGAAACTTGAGTACCTGAACACACTAGAATGCTTACAGGGACTTAGAACCAGTGTGACTAGTATACAGACTTTGTGTGATATGGGAATGATGACTACAACGGAGATTACTAGAATAATTCCGTGAGGTAAATTGACGATTACACTTGACGTCATGTAATAGTGAATTTACAGGCACGTTAAAATTCTATGAAATCCGAAGAGTCGCCGAAATCGGGAGTGGTAACCATAGCCTTATGTGAAGAAACGGACTATGTTAAGAGTCGTAAACAACTATCTAATATATTCGAATTACTATAGTAAAGGTCGCGAACTTGGTAAACTTGATACCATTTGACGTATTTTGATAAGTTTAATATATATGAAACCATGGCCATTATATTTTATTATTCTTCCTAATTTTATATATATGTATATAAATCTACATGAGTGCTATGAATTGTAAACAACCTTTTTGAGCTAACTATGAAAGCTAGGTACCTCGCCAAGACTTGGCGCAACAAATTGTAAAGGAACCCGCAATACCAAGGCGAGGCTTGATCAATATAAGCAAATGAATACCACGTAACTCGATAAAGTTTACTTACCAAATAGTTAGTGATGAATATATGATCTATTATTATGTGGTTAGGGCGTAAGTATAGGTTAAAATTTTATGCTAACAGGTTATACCTAAGATAAGAACTAAACCAAGGGTTACTAAGTTTCTTCATTCGGATTTAAATTTACATTGGATTTAATGAGTTTTAGTTAAGTATAAGGCATTAGATTCGTAACCACATAACAGGTTTTAAGGATTTCAAAAATATCAATCGGAAAGGCGGCAACCTAAGTCCAAGAAGCTTTCAACCATAGCTATGACTATATGACATTTCGCCAAAGGAACTAGGATTAAAGGCCGCATGAGGTATTGTTAAGATTTGGTACATGTTCCGTTACTTCAATACTCAATGTTGTCTCTAGATTAGTGACAAAATCTTCGGATTAGTTTTAATAATTTAGCATATTGATGAGTTATCCGCATGAAACATATTAAGAATTGTATAGATAGGCTCCAACGGGGGGAGTGAACCAAGATACGACGACACGCACGCTTATAGTGATACTTATAAGATTCAACGAGACCATTATAGTTTACAAAATTTTCTAGCAAGGTAAATTTTGACCAACATAGCAAATGGCCCGGAAGGTTCATTTTACCCATTAATCCGGTAAGTTTTACTTTCCAACCAAATAGTTATAATAAAATATAAGGTCCATGATTATATGGTTTACATGCATGTATAGGTTGAATTCTCCGTGAAGCATCACCTTATCAGTCAAACCAAAGTTGGAGAATAAACCTTAAAATCACTAGGTTCCTTTGTGTTCGAACTTGAGTTATATCAATCTCCGTAGATTTAAGTTAAATATAGTGAATTGGATTCATGATCACATAACAGGTTTTAATGACAACTCCAGAATAGCAACCGGAAGATTAGAAAACCATGTTTAAAAATGTACAAGTCACCATGAACATTCAATCCACGCCAACCAAAGAACTAAGATGACACGCTACATGAGGAATTTTTAAGGTTTAATATGTGTTTTGTCACCTTGATACCCAATGTTGTCTTTAGATTATTACCAAAACCTTTGGATTAGTTCCGTAGTCTTTTAATATAGTGACGAATTACTCATATGAAACCTGTTAGAAATATATAAGTAGGCGCTAACGGGGGAGTGGAACTGTTATAAGGAATAATCGACAGAGGCAAGAGAACACAGTTAAAGTGGCATAGAAAAAAAATCATAAATAATAAACCATCCCTGTAAGAAGGACAAGTCTAGGTGACCCAGGGAGTGTTATGCGCCTCATCGATGTGTTTAAGATTGATATGTTGAGTTCGGGTGTCTATCTTTCCCATATTTTTCGACAAGTGTTCATCATACCCTACATGGTATCCTATAAATTTTTGAAAACATAAGAATGCAACGATGTTGTCAATAATGGAGATAGAGTTAACCACAATATTAGGCATGGAAATCGGTAAAATTGACATAAAGCTCTAAGAACTTAGCGTTACATAAGATTTCCACTTTGGTATTTAACCTACCCTAAGCATAGTCCTTAAAAGCTAATGATTTTTAGAAAACACATAGGATTTATCGACAAAGTACGTCTTCTATTAGGGTTTGAAGGTGAAATTTTCAGTACATTTTCGGGGGTACCAATGGTGTGGTGGGTTAGCTGCGGTACACCCTATATATAAGCACCAATGGTGCATCGAGAATGAAACTGAGAATCGAACCAAGAACAAACCATTTAACAAATGAATAAACCATGTGTTTTAAATTTAAAAGTAGCATGAGGCTTAGTGTGAAATCACCTAAATTACGATTAGGTTTAAGAAAATAGTTATGCACGCACGGGTGTGTAGACTCAAACGTTGAAGCCGAGTGTGGAGTATACTGGACACGCTTCAGGGATAGTTCGAAAGTAATTCCGAGGACGGAATTCCATTAACGGGGGGAGAATGTAACACCCCGGGTTTAGGGCCCCGAATTTTTCACGTATTAATATTATTATCGTGTAATTATTAATAACCAAAGATGAATAATAAACCATACGTTTTGGTACGAAACTAAAAACCGAACTAATATAGATAATTATCATACGTGAGCGCAAGTTACGATACCGAATCGATACCCGTTAACGAACCCGTCCGAAAACCCTTTTGCTTACTCATAAGGGAGGACATGTGTCCTCCCCATCTTTGGCCAACACACCACACTAAAACTAAGTGTGGTTAATGGTTTTTCGTAAAAACCATCAACCACACACCTCTTTAAATACCTTAATCCACCCCTCTTGTTTCCCGGATGATAAAAACACACACCACACATATTCCATTGGTAAAGAGAGAGGGAGCCGATGGCTCCTGCCACCACCGCTGGTGGACCTCCGGCCAACGACAACCACCTTCATCCACCTTGTATTATACATATACACACAGATCTGTTAGAGAGAGAGTGAGACCAGAGAGTGGAGAGAGAGAATGACAGAGAGCTGAGAGAGAGAGAGAGAGACTGACGGGAAAAGAAGAAGAAGCAATAGCGGTGGCGACGGCTCCGATTACAGGTTATGGTAAAATCAATAATGGGTTCTGTGGTGGTTGGTAGCGGCGGCTAAGGGCCATTCGAGGACAGTAGATGATGAAGACGCCTGTGCAGAATGTCGACGAGCCTGAAGAAGATGGTTATGGTGATGGTTGGTAGTGATTTACGACTTCAGACGCTGGTGATGGTTATATCGGATGACAGAGACGGTGACCGGTGACAATAGAGGTGAGCCTACTGACCATCATCACTTTTAAATCTGTTAGTTCGATAGTCGTAGTGGGAAGTAATGATTAAGAAAATGGTGATTGATGTTGTTGAGATGATGAGAGTTTAGGCTTCGATGATGATTACATGGATGATAGCAGTAGGTTGATGGCTGGACAAGGGGTTACAAGAGAAAGTGAGATGAAGTTAAGAGATGATAATGGTAGTAGAAATATTATAGGATGGTTAATGGTTGATGATGACCATTAGGACTTAGAAGCCGATTGGGTTTTTGGGCAAGTTCTGGTATGTTGAACAAAGGAGTCAAAGGTGGGACAATAATTAACCAAACAGTCATGATCAAGATGAGTCGGACATATACAGAGAGGTATAAAAACACGCCTAAAACTCTTCGACCATATATTAGATTATTAACGTACGCGAGCACGTGTGGAACTTGACTCAGACATTGGAGTCGAGCCAACTGTATACAAGACTAAACATTAATGGACTTATATTATATAAAAATATATTATATGAACTAGAGCACATAATATAATGTTGGTTATATATTCATAATATGTACACAAGGGTAAATAAGACATCGAAATATATGCATAACCCATGAGGATGATTGGATAGTAATATAAGATATTATACCTCAAGGATTATAATGCATAATAACATAGATATTAATAAAGATATGGAGACACCGGTACATATACGAAACATCATACTCTTGGACATAGGATGCAACAACTTAGACCTTAAGATATTGATTTTAATGTTGTAATGAAGGCTTGAACATTTAAAGATAAAATCGGCCATAAACTAAAGGTCCTAGTCGTCCACACGTGTAACCGCGACACTCGGTTACACGCACTAATACTTGTGAACATGATAGGACATGACATGTAACGGATAGACAAAGTTCGAGGCATTGGAAAGATATATCATTGTGTGACATGACAGGTGAGTCCCGTGTACCACTCCCCTTTTTCTGTTTTACTATTTTGGGGTGAATGCATGCTTCCTTTTTATAAACTGTTGTGATGTGACAAGATACTGGCTGCCGGATTATACTGACACTCATTAACTCAGAGGTGAGCCGCTTAATATATGGGTAGTACTACTTGGGGAATCCCCCACGCACAGTGGACTCGGGACTAGGGGCCCGGGAAACCCTCCACTGAGGCCTGCGGACCGTTGCGGCATATATTATGCCTTGTAGATCTATAATGGCAGTAGATAGATCTAGTGTTAGGGTTGAGGGGTCGCTTGTACATCACGTGTGTTAAACTGTTTAAACTGCGTAAACTTGTTTATGAAATGATAAAACTGTTTTGGATCCACTTATTACTTACACGGACTCACCAGCGTAATTGTTGACCCAAACTCTTTTAAGCATGTGTTCAGGTATCGCTAATGGATTGGATTGGAAATGAGGTACGAGTTATAGATGATCAAGTATGGAACGTTACGAAGGCTATTCTATTGAGGATTAGAGCTAAGCTTGGATAACTATTTCGACTAAAGGATTACAACCCGCCAAATGCTTCGACGACCGCCGCGTCTCGTCCCTGCAATAGACTTTAGTATAATTATATCTTGTATTTGTATTATTTTAAGACTAGAAATTGTAAAAACAATAAATATTAGTCATTGTTGCTTCCGTTGTGCAAGTCTGTTACCAAACTGTCGTAACGTTCAGCCCCCTCCTGGTCGGGTTGTTACAAATAACATTTTAACTCATTAGACCCATTTACAAAGATTTTTCCATTATCTAGTTAGGCGTCCCAATCGGACTTATCAATTTTATTTATTTAGGCGATTCTAGCCCATTACAAGCTAGTAACCCATATTCCATATTCCTTTCGTGAGTAAACACCCATTCTTTACAATCGATATAAGAATTCATGATTCAAGAATGTTTACAAGATCTTCTACTTTCTAAGAGGCTTGTTTAAGATAAGTCACTTACCTTGTCCTCATGTATGCCTTCCATGACCTGCTTAGCTCATTTGATTCGGTTTGTTCCAAGCCTCCACCTAGCTTGACAAGATCACTTCACTATACTCAAGATTAATTCAAGTTAGTCATCATATCAATTAACTAACTTGTATCATGAGTTTTCACACACCCAATTCATTATACTTATGTTTGGGTTAGTTTGACTTAATTCAAGTTTCATGTAGGCATTTTATCAAACACTTCATGTGCACTCTTTTTGCAAATAAATTCTAAGCCTTATGTCTCAAGCTTTACCATTTAACTAGCTAATCATCAACAATTGATCATCTTGATTTCTAACACATTTACAAAGCATAAAGATAACAATTTATGCAAGATTTTCATCACATCCTTGTATGGTTCATACCTAGGGTCAAAACCCACTTAACATGGGCATACAACAATCTAATTAGCACATGAATCAAGCATAGCCTTATGTATTATCACAAATTATGGTTCCCCTAGTGTCTATCAACATCTAGAAACCTTTTTTTCCATTCTTGATTCACGTTTTCACATAACCCTAGTTTCATCATCTTCTACACAAGAGTGATTTAGATTAAATTAAAAAGTTCTAAGGTTACCTTGTGATGATTAGAACACCAATTTAGCAAGAATTTCATCATGCATTGGCAAGAACCCTTGATTTGGCTTGGATTGCACATGATTTGTGAGTAGTAGATGTGATGTGTGTGTTTTTGGGTGTGGACATCGACTTCTGCTTATGAACGTCGACCCACCTTTTTTACACAATATACCCTTATCTCAACTTTGGCCAATTAACACATTTAGTCCCTCAAGTAAATATCCAAGTTTATTAGATTAAATGACTACTAGGTTGGTCTCGTGTATTGAGTTTTAGCCTCGTTTTTATCCGTTGACTAAAACATCCACCGTTAAATTCGCTTTTGATACTTTATCAATTATGCCTAATGGCGTATTTAGGCGAAACAAGATTTCGGGGTGTTACATGGCATGGGTTTAAACATTCTTTTGAACTTTTAAATAACTTAAAACTAGTATTACTCCAGTGCTCTTTGTGACGCGCGGTGGGTCGCAACATGCAACAGATATTTTATACGCGTGCACCGAAACGTGCGATAAGAATTCTACGTATTATATGAAGAAGAGTTGTTTAGTTGCTGTGGTTTAAACATTGCTATAGTAACAATATTCATGACTCAGTTAGTTAATGGTTGTCTCATAGTTAATTCTAAACTCTAGTGTCCCATATAGGTATCTAAAGTCTTGAATGTGTTTATGACATAATCGCTCTTACCATTTACCTATGAGTTCTAATAAATATCCACCCCTCCAATAATTTCAGATCTAATGCCCATTGTTCTATATCTCACGTGTAGACGATAGCCAAACTATGCTTCATGTCCATGTCTGAGTGAATTGGGTGATGGTCTTATGTCTTATATGTTTTTATTATTTATCCTATATCATAATACGCCATCATCACTATACAGTTCGTTTTCAACTAAATGTCACAATATATCATCTTGCTGGTTCATATGTTTTATATCATTTATTTGGTTTTGTTTGTCGGCTTGAGTCGGGTCTGGTTTCATAAGTTAGTCCAAGTCTCACACGTGCTTATCTGTATTTACTAATAATCTATATCTAAGATCGTTTGGGTTCCTGTCTTTATACCTCTCGGATCCTTCAGTCAAGTGGGTCAACTGGTCGGTTGACCACCCTTCGTCTCATGTTGACCAACCTTAGGCTGTGATTAACCAAGTCAACTGGGTTAACTTGGGTCTTGTCCCTTCATCTTCTTTGCAACAGTCGCCCTCCACAACCCCATCTCATTATCTCTAACGACAACAACTACATCCCTCAAATATAACCCTCATAACTCTAACTATATTTTGGTCAATAATTAACCATCAATAAGAAGTTTTCATAACTTACACAACTTGTTGAGTCGCACCATCACTCCTGGTCATCCCCGACTTCTGACTGTGGGTTTCCAGTGGTTCACGCTCTGGAAGAAGTGGACGCGCCGCTATGCACGATGGTGCTCTGTCGTGCTCTTTCTTTCTCTCTCTCATGGCTCTGTTTCTCTCTCTCTATGCATCAGATATATGTGTGTGTAAGAATGAGTGGAGGATAGTTGTTTATGGGTTTTTATTTGTTTATAAAATGACACATATGTACAACCCATCATACATAGGGTATAACAGCACAAAGCATATAACACACCTGATGCACATGGTACAACACCAAATTACATAAGTGGTTTGTTTTCATACTATACATTAAACTTTTTTCTTGATCCATTAGAACGTGGTAGCGTTTATCTCCGCTGTAAGTTTATCCGGGTAAGAGTTGTCGTTGAATATTTTTATATCCAAATGAACCTGTGGTCCTGATTAATATCTCCTTGTTAGATCATCCATAATGGTAACTCCAACAAACCATTTTAAACCGTCATGTCACCGTATCACATTATTCTAAACCATAACCCTTCCAAATCTACTTATTTCCTCCGACTATAAACCATTCTAAACCTTCACCTCATCACCTACTTTTCTTTTTATTTAATTTACACCCCACACATAAAAAACTTTTTTCTATTTAATCATAAAAACTACATTTGGGGCCCACCCCACCTCCCTCGCCTTGGTCCGCTCCACCAAACCAACACCCACCTAAACACTTCCTCCAATGATGAGAATTTTGGAGCTGGTCCGTCGCTATAAGCGGACCATCCGATCAAGCATCATTGAAGATGCTCTTAGCTAGGTTATAAGCTAGGAAGATGACAAAACATCCGAGAAATCTTGAATTTCAATTACCAAGTTGACATTGTTTTCTTAATTTTTTGGAATAACAATTTGATTTGCTCCCAAATTACTTTGGCAAATTTACATGAGACTAGCTAGGAGATGATCAATACTCTCCTTCGATGTGACGCACCAAACACATTACTTGCGATCATATACGTACCAGCCGAATACCTTACCTTCAAATACCATCCTTACTATTCGCACCAAGATAGAATCGTCGACACCTCATTCCATTTGCATCAGTCCCACGAGTTCGAGAATTAGTGTTAAAGGACTTGATCGCATGCAGTTGTTTAGTAGCTCACTGTTTTCCAAGTCCTGAAGTAATTTATGCGTTCAACTCCAATTCCAACTCCATGATATGATATTACCTTATCTTTGAACACGGTCGGCCGCTATACAAATATAATCCATATCTATTTCGTAAATGAGAGGAAATAAAACCCTCAAAGATGAGTGGTGTAACTAATTCAATTATATCGTCTCAACCAGCAACACAAAATCAACTCGATTAGAAAATGTAAATTAAGCCACATTTGTATGTTTTGCAATAAGATATATAATCATCCATACTTGTTAAAAGCCATCGCCTCTTGCGCCCATGCCCATTTTCAGACCAGGCGAGACAATTGCTGTTTAAGTCGGGGAAATTGCACTTTAATTCTCCAAATGATGATTTAGGACTTTAAGCGCATATTTCGACGAGATTGCCAAACACCAAGAGCAGTGGCGGACCCAGAAATTTTTTTCATGGGGTGCGAAAGTTTTAAAGTCGATTGTCTATTACAATATAGTAAGTTTTTCGGTCCGGCTCGGGTCGGATCGAATCGTGTCACAATGTGATATTCTTTTAAATAACATTCATAGTTATGCTTTAATAACGAAATAATAGTGCGTGTGTAATATAGAAAAATCTACTATAATACACAAAACCTTATATATTTTAGAGGATCAAAACAATAATTCTTTTACATTGTAACCGGAAAACTGAAAACACAAAAACAATTGTTAGTTGATAATTATTTTAACCCAGAGGCTCTAAACATTATTATCAATAGTTTGGGTTTAATTATTTTTATCAAAATACTTTTCAACAAGGTTGTAAAAATCCCGATTAATCACCGACTAATCGGTGATTAATCGCTAGTCCCCACTTTACTGATTAATTTTGAACTAATCATTAAATTAATCAGTGGTGATCTATGGTTGTAAAAATCGCGATTAATCACCGATTAGTTGGACCAAATTTGTCCTAGTCAGACCTTAATTAAAAACTCAAAATTAGGTCAAAAATGAATTCGAACGGGTCAAAACTGGAGCAAATTGATCAAATCAAACAAGTTCTTACGTCAAAATTGGATGATAATCCATGATTTAGAACCAAAATCGATGAAACTCCATGAACCCTAGCTGCGTTTGATGGTTCCGTATGATGAAAGAATGAATGGGAGGAAAAAAGGGGATATGGTGAACGATATGGAGGTGATTAGGGCTATTTATGTTTAGGTATTTTAATATTTAACCCCAATCCATATTCACTAGTTTATATTTGGCCCTTAAACTTCTAAATTTATACATATAAGATATAAAATTAACATTATATATGTATAAATTTGGAAAAATATATATAAAAATCCAATCCGATTAATCCCGATTAATCTTGATTAATCCTGATTAATCCCTAGTCGGTACCTCACCGGCCGACTAGCGCCTAGCGAGTTCTACAACCTTGCTTTTCAATAATTCAAAACGTTAATTCTCGCTTACATATTTTATTTTGCTAAAATATAAAGGTTTTAGGAAAAATCAAATAACTAATAAATTTAAACGTACATGATGTAATATTTTAGATAAATAATGTGAAAGTTTAATACAATAAAAAAAATTAACAAATCGAAAAATACAACTTAAAAAAACTATTTTGAGTCTAGGTAGGTATGGAGTACAACTATAGTTCTAGATAGCCTAGCAAACATAAAAGACAAATCATTTTACTTTATTGCTTCTTTTTCATCAAAACCTGCAATTCTCCAAAAGACACCGTTTCTGTCCACGGCAACCGGAAAAGTTCCAATGCGATTTTCTCACTTCTTTTTTCTCAGATGTGGTTTGCCGGACTTCACGGGGGCGATCCAAAAAAATTATGGGGTGCGATCGAGATTTTAACGTGTATAAACAACTAATTTTTTTTCCGTCAAGGGGGGCGCCCGCCCCCCTTCGTCAAGCCTTGGGTCCGCCCCTGACCAAGAGTTTCCTACCAAGTTCTCTAAATTATGGCTAGCTTCCAACCCTAGTTCTACTTTTATCTAAGAAAAACTACTTTATACACTAATATTTTTAAAACAATTGATACCAATTAAATGATATTAAATGCTATATAACAACTTTTGTTTATTTCATTTGAATAAATAATACTATTTTACCAATATTACATAATATATTTTTACTTTTTTCCTTTATTCGTTTTTTTACCTCAGATCCTCAATTTTTTGGCACCTTGTGCCTAGGCCATAACTCTCAAACGAGGCCTATGCACCTTGAGTGTGTCTAACGTATTTGATAACTATGTTATTATCATATTTGATAATCATGCCAAAAAGATATTATTAAATTATATTTCACAATGACAATTAAAATACTTTGGTTCGATCAATACAAAAGTAAAACAACAAAAGTTTGTAATCGCACACAAATAAACTGGATTCACCGAAATTAATTTCCAGCTGATGTTCAACACAACCTCTACTTACGGAACCAGTAAACACCACTATCTTCAGCACCTTCATCTGGTTCAACGTAAATGCAGTTCTTTGTTTCTCTCCAGAACGCCTCGAGGATCGGGGTATCATCGTACTTGTAGTAGTCACCTAGAATGGGCTTGATGGCCTTGGTTGCTTCCATGGTATGATAATGTGGGATAACTGATATGAGATGGTGCACAACATGAGAACATGTTACATCATGAAAAACATGGTTAAAGATTCCGTAATCCCTGTCAACGGTCGACAAAGCACCTCGGATCCAATCCCACTCTCTCGAGTCGAAGTGAGCTAGGGACGGATGGCTGTGGTGTAGAAAGGTGAAGAAGATGAAATGAGCGTTCATAACCAACAAAGGAGCTCCATAGATGCAAAACAGCCATGTTGCACTTGTGGCAGCTGCAATCTTGTAAAGAGTGTAGAAAGCTACAGCCATTCCAGCATCAGAGAGCCAAATTTGTTTGCGTTCGCTGTCGTTGAAGATAGGACTGTATGGGTAGAAGTGACTTGCAAATCCGTTGTATTCGCGGCCATGGAGATTGAAGGTAAAGTACAAGGGAAAGCTTAGAAGCAACCTCACACATGTCATGAACAAGTTACCCAATGGGTTGTTGAGAATTTCGGAATAGAAGGTGTCCGCCTTTCGTTTGGGGATCCAAACCTCGTCGTACTCCATTGAATTGGTGTGAGCATGATGGCTGCGGTGACTGTATTTGAAAGAGAAGTATGGAGTGAGGAAAGCCGAGTGGGCAACAAAGCCAATCGCATCATCTAGCCATTGGTATTCACTAAAGGCGTGGTGGCCCAAATCGTGACCAATACTCCATATGCCCATGAAACTACTACCTTGACAGAACCAATAAATGGGCCATGCTATATAATTGAGGGGTTTGGGTAGAAGAGGTATGAAATTTGCTGCAAGTTGGTACCACGTAAAGCATATGGCTATGTCACCAAAAAGGTAGTATAGAGAGCGTTGAAGATCTCGTTTAAAACAGTGTTGTGGAATTGCTTTCTTGAGATCACTAATCTCGAAAGGAGTTTTTTTAACAGGAACACGTTCAAGGACGTTTTTGCGACCGCTGGTAACGTTCATATTACCGCCTGCTCCCATCTTGCTGTCTACAAAGAACCTGCAAAAGAAGGATTATATATAAGCTTTTGTGTTGGATTGTATATTTGTATATAAGATTGGAATATAAATACTTAAATGGATTACCTTTAAGAAGGAATGAGCTTTGTTGCTGGATTGTGTTGAAGTGAAGTGAAATTGGACTTCCTTATATAGTTGCTGATGGGATACATGGTAACTATTTTATGGTCAACTTTAGAGGGCTTCATTTTTTATTTTTCGTTCGACTTTCGGACATCATTAAAATTATATTATACAAGATCTGAATCACGTACTTACATAAATGTAGTTGTTTACTTGTTTATTTATATATAGATAACTACCCTTTTAATGACATATGTTTACTATAAAAGAATAAAAAAAAACACTACTGTTCTGTATTAGTTTTTTTTTTTGGAAGGTGTACTTCAGCGGTGAAACCAATCGACAGACAACCCTTCGACCCGAGTTCGAATCACTACCCACGCACCGGTGTCCACTTTGAAGTTATCTCAAACCGTTACAGGGAATTTTTTTCGTGGTGTGCAGGATTCGAACTCAAGACCAAGCCCGGGCGGGAACCCTCCGAAGAGGTAAACCCTCCCACCACTCCTCAGCTGGGCTGGAGGTCATTGGCACTGTTCTGTATTAGTTGTTATATTAAATATTATTATTGGTGAAGTAGTTATTATTATTATTATTATTATTATTATTATTATTATTATTATTATTATTATTATTATTATTATACAAGACTAAACGTGAGAAATTGGTAATTACACTATAAAAATACTTAAGGGTCCACACAAGATATTATCCTACCATATAATTTTTAGGGAAAATGACCGATATAGCCCGTTGACCGGGCCATTTGCAAAAATAACCCTTGCACCCCCCTTAGGAGAGACGGGACACGGCTCCCAATGAGCCTGAACCGGCTCCCAAGGGGGCTTACCGTTTCAGCCAACAGACGACCGCCACGTGGCGTTGTTGATCCCGAGGCTGTCCCTGACGTCTAAAGCCGTCTTGGGAACCGGCTGAACCGGCTGAACCGTCTGAAAATTGTATATAAATACCGGATTTCATTTAAGAAAACTTGCACCGTCCAAACCTTTCATCTTCCAAAATGTTTTTTGGTTTGCCAACCGAAGCCTACCGGCTTACGAAAATAATGGCCGATTACTTGGATTGTTGTTTCATCTGCGTACGACTACTTGGATTGTTGTTGCATCTGCGCGTGGGTTAACCCGTGTAATTTGCATTGACAATGTGGTAGTCTATTTTATTTGCAAGAAGAGTTCTTTGTCTATGTGGCGCACATACACCATTCAAACAAAGTTCTTAGTTCTTAGCAAGTAAATTTAGGAAGTTTGTTGTAATAGTATAGTTTGGGAAGTTTGTTGTAATAGTATAGTTTGTTTATTGTTTTTGTAATAATATTGTTATTGTAATATTAACGAAATATTTACTTTTATATAAAAAAACACTAAAAAAAACATTAATAAACATAAATAAACATAAATAAACACTAAAAAAACATAAATAAACATTAATAAACATTAAATAAAATTCGATTACAAACTAATTAAGATAATCCCTCATCATTTGCCAGGCGGACAAATTTTTAAATTCTTTGCCCTGCCCGTTTTTATATTGTCTTAGGGAGTGTCGGATTGACGTGTCTTCGGGAAAGCCACGGGGTACATCCTGAAGTGTCGCGTTGTGGTACGAGTTGAAGATTTGACATTTCGTTGTCAAATCATTCAATTTCCGGCTAAGTGAGTCCGTTGTCCGGTCAGACCCACCAACCAGCCGGTTATACTCATGCTGGATACGAAACCATTTGTTCGTTTGGTGGGTGCTCTCTTCAACATGGCGCCAAGCCGATACAAGTGCAATCTCTTGCTCTTCGGTCCATCGTTGGGGTGCCATTTCTGTCAGACGGTGGTGGTGGACGGTGTGGTTGTGTGGTGGTGCTGTTACTGTTAGACGGTGGTGGTGGTGGTTTGGATGCTGCTACTGTTAGACGGTGGTGGTGGTTTGGGTGTTCTGACGGGAGACGGGAGAAGGTATTTATAGGTGGTGACCTGGACACCGAAGCGTCGAACCATCGGGACTCACCGGAGACGACGTCTCGGGAGACGGCGAGGTCACCATTGTAAAATGTGACCCGGCTGAAAAAGCCGGTTCCCGAAAGACCCGAAAGCCGGTTCCCGAAACACTTGAGCCGGTTCAGACGGTTCCCAAGACGGCTTTAGACGGCAGGGACAGCCTCGGGATCAACAACGCCACGTGGCGGTCGTCCGTTGGCTGAAACGGTAAGCCCCCTTGGGAGCCGGTTCAGGCTCATTGGGAGCCGTGTCCCGTCTCTCCTAAGGGGGGTGCAAGGGTTATTTTTGCAAATGGCCCGGTCAACGGGCTATATCGGTCATTTTCCCTAATTTTTAACACATATATAATATTTATAGATTCAACGTTAACTGCCACGCTCTTGGATTGAAATGTAGAAATGGGACTTTCAATGACTGACAGCTTTGTTAGGAGTTAGGACAAAATATTTGTAGTTAGACACTTAGATGGCTACTTGTATGTTTATTGATATCGTTACTTTATGTGGATAAAATAAAGAAAAATAGCATTACATATAGGGAAAATCACGAAAATAGCCTTGACTTTTGGTCAACTTACCAAAATAGCCACCTCTTGTGTCTTGGAGGTGGCTTCCAGGGGTTCTGAGACCTCTCCAAGAGACTTCCTTTTCACACTTCCACCTCCATTTTTAAAACGGCCATAACTTTTTTATACGACATTATTTTTTTAAAAAAATTACACCATAAAAACAAGCTTTTCATCCTCTTTCATTTCCATACCATATTACTATACTTTAAAAAAAAAAAAAAAAAATTTGCTGGGTTGATAGTACTTGCGACTAAATATTTTAACACTTGCGTTTAAACATATTTGTACTTGCGTCTAAATGTTTAAACACTTGCGTTTAAACCCTATCCTACTGAAAACAAATCATTGCCGCCCCGGGATCGAAATAATAATAATTCCTCCCTGTCGATGCTATTGTTTGGAGCAAAATTTATGGCATCGGTGATGGTGGTGAAGTTACCGCTCCCATCGCTGGCCACAGTTAGTGTGTTTATAAACAAAGAAACTTATGTACCAACTGAACAGTTATAACCTTTAAATTATGTAAGCTTCTGATCTAACCTTCGTACTCATATATGATAGTGCTCTGTTTTCATTTTTGCAAAATAGTTTATATCAGTGCTGGAATTTTAGACCTAATATATGGTTTGCTATTGCAGGGATTTAGGTCTTCTTGTTGTTCTATTATGTGAAGTTTCAAAGAGTTTGGGTGAAGGTAACCACCTGGATTATTATATACGTGACTTTCCTAGTCTTTGTAGAAAGTATCGTATTCAAGAAACATCATTATCAAAAAAGAGTCCGCCCAGTTTGTTTAGGTGGCTTGAAAACTGCCTGCAAAATGGATGTACTGCTACCAGCATTATTGATCTTCCAGCTCTTATGCGTAAAGATGGAAATTCTGTTGTGAGCTGGGCCAGGAAGATAGTATATAATTTAAACCTAAAGTATTTCTAACTGCTTTGTTTAACTTTATATGCAAATGCAAAAGTGTTTAAACGCAAGTGTTTAAACATTTAGACGCAAGTACAAATATGTTTAAACGCAAGTGTTTAAATATTTAGACGCAAGTACTATCAACCCAGCAAAATTTTTTTTTTTTTTTTTTAAAGTATAGCAATATGGTATGGAAATGAAAGAGGATGAAAAGCTTGTTTTTATGGTGTAATTTTTTTTAAAAAATAATGTCGTATAAAAAAGTTATGGCCGTTTTAAAAATGGAGGTGGAAGTGTGAAAAGGAAGCGTCTTGGAGGGTCTCAGAACCTGGGAGCCACCTCCAAGAGCTAGAGAGGATTTTGGGACACGTGGCCACATGTTAGTGGCTCTTTTTCTCCAAGGTCATGGGAATCGGTTAAGGTGCCTCAGGAAAGGAGAACGGTCTCACAGAGACGGTTCCACTGGCTAGTTTGGTAAAAACCCTTTGGTCAACGGTTATTTTCGTGATTTTCCCTTACATATATGTTTTTGTTCATATTATAATATGCTTACTAATCAAGTACGTATTATTTCCTAGAAAGAATATCTTTGTAAATAACAAATGAATTGTGATTGGTTGCCGGTTTTGCATAGTGAAATCTTCATGAACTACTAATACAGTGATAATTTTTTTCTTTCCAGCAGAAGGATTGGACCATGTATTAACAAATAATCATCGTATAGTTTATATAGTTATGAATCTATAAAGAGGTTTAGGTTCCCGTATAAAGGACATATTTCGTGAGAAGTGTGAGAAAGATTAAGAATTGATATGTAGGCATCATGTTTTGGATTTGCGAATGATGTTTTAGATTGTTTTAACTTGAAAAACATCAAACACAACAATCTAAAACATAATGCAATGTATTATAGACTAATTGTCATTAAATTTAAAAAATCAGCTAAAACACACTACTTAACACTTAAAACACACTACTTAATGTTCTAAGCATGGTGTTTTAAGTTTTAAGACTTAAATACATTGTTTTCGATTTTTAATTGTTTTGTTTGGTGTTTTTCTAGGCAAAATAATCCAAAACATCATGACTAAGTTCAAAAAATGATGCCTACATATCAATTTTTAATCTTTCTCACACTTCTCACGAAATATGGCCTTTGTACAGGAACCTCACCCTCTATAAAGACTGGTATATATATATAGGATCCGGATCAAATTAAACCTCATGTGAGTTATGAGAGCTAGAGAACTCATATGGACCAATCATCAAGTGACACACCTACATTTTTGTAATTTTTTGTATTATTTTAATGAAGGGTAAGAAAATCATTGTACACAATTATTTGTGGGGTCTTTAGTAATTTTCAACATGTAATGATTACTCTCACTAAATAAATAATAATAATAATAATAATAATAATAATAATAATTATAAATAATTCTTCTCCCTCTCTCTCTTTTTAAATCTAATTCATTTTCTCTCTTCTTCTCTCTCTCATCCTCTCCCTCTCTCTTTCTAAAAAACACAAAGACCAGCAACCAAGACTATCTCTCTCTCTCTCACACACACACACACACGACTCTCTATCTCTCTCTCTCTCTTAGTTTCTTTCTCTCTATCGAAGGTGGGGTTTCGATGATGACGGTGGTTCGATAGGCTGTGGAGGTGGTTTGATGGCTGATGGTGTGTCGATAGTTAGATGGCTGTGGAGGTGGTTTGACGTATGGTGGAGGGATCTGTTGGTGGTGTTTATTTGGCTAATGGTGGGTCGATGGTGGAGGTGGTTCGATGGCTGATGGTGGGTCGATGATGGAGGTGGTTCGATGGCCGATGGTGCTCCGATGATGGTGACGATGGTGGTCAAGTATTATTATTATAAGATTTTTCTTGGTTTTTTTTATGTGAAGATGTTGATGTTTTTGTTTGAAGGAGATGATGATGATGATGTGAAGATGATGATGATGGGGTTTTTTTTTATATAATGTAAGTAAACACTGTTGTAATATATTTTTTGGTTTTTATAATGATGTAATTCGAATAATGTAAGTAAACACCAGTGTAAATACGAATGTATAGATGTTTGGTGGTTATTTTACACCAGCATAATACGAATGATATTACAAAAATTATAGATGTTGGTTTATATAGATGTAAGATAACAGTGATGTAAATAATTACACCAATGTAGATACGAATGTATAGATGTTTGGTGGTTATTTTTACAACTCACATGAGTTCTCATATTATCCTAACCATATATGTGTGTGTGTGTATGCATGTATGTGCGCGTGCAAAACCAGTCACTATAGATCCATAACTATATAATTTGAGAACACATATATTTCGTGCGAACCACGAGAACGTTATTTAAAACCATTCAAATTCAAAATTTCTTTTTACACTCGTCTTTAGTGTCGAGTAATTACGTAATTACTGTTGTAGAGTAATTACGTAATTACGCTAAAAAATTTCAAGATGAATAATATTTTTTTTATAGAAACAAGCACCTCGGTCGAACGTCAAACACTTTTTCAAACATACAAAGTCATGGTATAAGACGACCAAGGGTTTTTGGACAAACGTATCATCGATCGAACAGAAATGAGAAGTAAACTGCTATGTCAAAGCTTGTCAGAAATGAGAAGTAAAACGAGAATTACGATCCAAAATGATAGAAATAGGCACCCCATGCGGAGAGACTACTTCCTTTAGGTAGATGCGAGACAACCACTCCATCTTGTCAGATCTTATGATAACAAGGAAGTGTGCAGATTTTGTTAGGCGATCGACAATCACCCAAATAGTATCATAAGCACTCGGTGATCTCGGAAGTTTGGTTATGAAATCTATGGAGATTCGTTTCCGCTTACATTCAGGAATTTCACGGTGTTAGAGAAGACTAGACAGCTTCTGATATTCAACTTTGACATTAGCACAAATCAAGCATTTGCTCATGTATGAAGCTGAATGGATATGGTACCAAAGCGCTAGCAAATACAATATCACAAGCTAGCTTAAAACTCACTATGCCCGTTTTACGTTAGCGGAGTGGCTAGCGCTTGACGCGCATCGTCCCGCCCATTTTACGTCAGCGGGGTGTTTAGCGCCTGACGCACAACCTCCCGCCCATTTTACGTCCGCGGAACAGCTCACGTCCATCAGACATATCACGCAGACTTATCCGCCTGTTCTACGTCAGCGGGACAGACGCCATACGAAGCTTCTTCAGCAAGATAAAGAAAGCTTCGTCGACACAATTGAAAGATGCCTTCTGGGGCGTCCTCGAGACACACACATTCCTGCCCCAGGCAACTGTTTCTGACGCTGCAGGGTGCCCATCAGACTTCCTAGCCAATCAATAGCTGCGCTCAACCTGACAGTCAGAAAGGACGACGATGTGGCAGCCTCCCAGCCAAGACGTCTCTCTGAAGACTTTTGCAACCCTCCAACTTGTCTCAGGTTCTTCTAGAAAGGGATGATTACCCACCACCCTGCATCAGCCAGTAGGCGGACGCCATGTGTCCGCCGCCTATCAGCGTCCAATTGATGGACACCACGTGTATTTACGTCAGGACGGTAACATCCCCCATTTCCCCTCTTTTTTTATCAAAACCACTTGCACCATTGGGCCTAAGGACTTGGGCCGGAGACCTAGAGACACCTCTACCTGGGCCGGGTTCCTTCAAGGGTAGAGGACGGGTTGAGAAAGTCGTATATTGAGGTACTATAAAAGGAGAGACCCTTCTCCTTTTATTGGCATCCGATATTCACGAACACTTTCACAGAAAAGACTACGAGCACATCGTACTTTTTCAACTCTTGTTTATTTGCTAACATTTAGAGGCTCGGCTTTTCTAACTTGTTGTCTCTAAACATCCTTGGTCTTGTCCTTAGACCTATCACATTTTATAAATACACCTTTTTATAAATACCCTGTGGAATCACTACCAAGATTGGCGCTAACCCGACAATCTAGGATCCATGTTTCTTCAGAAGCTATATCATCCTTCATGTTTAGCCACCAATAGAGTATCTTCAAATCCTGATACATTTTGTCGGAGCCAAGGTGAACAAAATACCTGGATTTGTGAGCTTCGTCCATCAGAACTAAGCTCAAGATGCTTATCAGCAACATGCATGGTTTCTGCTTAAAGGTTTTCCTCCTTTAAAGGTTTTTGCTGCGCAAAACGGATTTGGTTCGACAACCTTCCCGTTGGAAGCATCGACAGCTATGAACAGCTGATCGATAAATTTTCACTTCACTTCAGTCAACAGCGTCGCCACAAACGCGACAAAAGTCAGATCCATCTCTGCAAGCGCAGAGACACTAAACCGCTCGAAGACTTCATCATGCGGTTCAACAAAGAAGCACTCCAGCTCGGAACCGGGGACGAGGCAACTCGAACCTCCTTCCTAGCAAATGTCAATGACGACAACTTACCAAACACTCTTCAAGGCAAAGATGGTATCCCCGAGTCTTGGGAAGAGGTCGTCAGAATCTCCAAGCTCTACGCCGGAAACCAAAAAACGAAAAACCAAAATCAACGTGGGAGCTCAAGCAACAATCGCAATAACAACCGACCCTCCATCTGGAGCCGCATCTCTGGCACCACCGACGAAGGAAGATACTCAACCTCTGGCAACGCCAGATACATTATCGGCAACAAACAAACGCGCGACCTACGCAGCAGTGGCCGAAGAAACCAAGACTGGACACCACTGACAAAAACACCATCTCAGGTGATAGCCCAAGTTTTATCAACTGGAGAAGTTGCATTTAAACTCCCAAAACCCATGGGAGCTAACAGCAAGAACGTCGACAACACCAGATTTTGTGACTTCCACAAAGATGTGGGTCATGACACGGACAACTGCTACAGCCTCAAAATGGAGATTGAGGCTGCTCTCCGTTTGGGAAAACTCACCAACCTCGTTAAAGACGTGCGCGCTGGCGCACGCAAAAACAAGGAACCACCAAAACCAATTAAGGAAATCAGAACACATCATGTCCGCAGCGCCTACTCAAGACAGTGTCACATGACACAACGCAACAAGCGCAAACTCCAGCCAGCCAGCGCCACCACCACGCCACGACATGCCGACGCTGCAAACAATAACAACTGGCGAGAAGCCCAAGTTGTCCTCCCAACAGTACCAGGAGGCGCAAAGTCAACGACACCACTCATCATCACCGCACTGTTCCGACACTATCGCACATACAAGATGATATGCGATAATGGGAGCAGTTTTGACATCATGTACCAACAGTGCTTCGAGCAGCTGGATGATGAGGATAAAACGCGTCTTCAGCCAGACGCACCAATTGCTGGTTTCTTCAACGAGGTAATCCATCCCCTAGGCAAGTTTGACTTTACAGTCACCCTTGACGACGGGATCCTTTCACGCTCGGAGACATGCACATTCCATGTCATCCCAGCCACCTTGTCATAGGATATCTTGTTGGGCCGACAAGGCCTTGCCAACTTCAACAGCAACGCGTCGACCCCCCACTAAACCATTGGTTTTCCAACACCAACGGGGATCGCGTATATCCGAGGCAACCAAGAATGCCTCGTAACAACAGAACCAGCGACGCAAACACCACCGTCCAAACCCGCCGCAACTGAAAATGAAAAATGGGTCCTCAACCCATCTTTCCCAGAACAAACGATCACCTTGGGATCAACTCTGTCCCCCAAATGCGCGTACACCTCAAGCAACTGCTAGTGGCAAACAAAGATATCTTTTCCTGGCAGTCATCCGACATGATCGGCGTCCCAAGGGATGTGGCGGAACATCGTCTTAACACTTACAAAGACGCCTGACCTATCGCGCAGAAAAAGCGCCCTCTAGGCCCGGACAGAGTTAAAGCCATGAACGAGCAGGTCGACGACCTACTCGAGGCAGTCATCATCCGATGGTGCAACCACCAAACATGGGTGGCAAATCCGGTCATGGTCTTCAAAAAGAATGGATCCTGGCACATGTGCGTCGATTACAAGGATCTAAACAAAGCATGCCCAAAGGACCACTATCCCGTGCCAGAAATCGATCTTAAGGTAGACTCCTTAGCGCCATTCAAGTTAAAATGTTTCCTCGATGCTTATCGAGGATACCACCAAATACAAATGGCGTATGAAGACGAAGACAGAACCGCCTTCAGAACCGACGGAGGGGTGTACTGCTACACCAAAATGCCATTCGGCCTAAAGAATGCAGACGCAACCTACCAGCGCCTAATGGACCAAGCCTTCATAAACCAAATTGGCGTCAATCTAGAAGTATATGTTGACAACCTAGTCATAAAAATCCGGGAAGAAGACGCAATGCTCTTGGACATAGGGCGCACCTTTGAACAGCTACGCAAAATCAAAATGAAACTTAACCAAGGCAAGTGCTCGTTCGGGGCCGAAGAAGGCAAATTTCTGGGTGTCATCGTCACCAACGGCGGCTTCAAACCAAATCCTGAAAAAGTTCAAGCCATCCAGCGCATGCCATCACCCACCTCCATCAAAGACGTTCAGACACTAATGGGTCGCCTTGTCACCCTCAACCGCTTCCTATCAAACTATGCATCAAAGTCTTTTCCTTTTTTTCATACGCTGCACAATGTATTAAAAAAGACACACTTCCGCTGGACCTACTTACCGACACTTACAGTGCCTCTACCAGAAGAACCGCTAACACTATACCTATCCGCTTCTGAGAAGGCGATAGGTGCAGGATTACTGGTCGAGCGCAACAAAGTTCAAATACCAATTTACTACATTAGCCGCACCCTGGCAGACGCAGAGACCAGATACTCCACAATGGAAAAACTGGTCTTAGCATTAGTCCACGCATCTAGGCGTCTCAGGCGATACTTTCAAGGGCACCCAATAAACGTCTTAACAGACTACCGAATAAATACCGTGCTCTCTAAACCAGAGTTATCTGGCCGCCTAGCAAAATGGGCAATCGAACTAGGTGCACACACCATCATCTACAAACCAAGACCAGCAATCAAAGGACAAGTTCTTGCGGATTTCATCGCAGAAATCCCCACATAAAGCATCGAAGAATGTCATAATGAACAAGACCTGATGTGTCGTAAAACACATCTAAATTCCTATGCATTTTGTAGTCATGTTCTGGTCTTTTTATTAGTGTTATTATTAGTTTTAGGCTTGTACTTGTCTGTTTAATTTATTTTAGCATTTTATTATATTTTTATTAGTTTTGTGTCATTTTTAGTATTTATGTATTTATTTTATATTTTGTAGGTGTTCATGGACATTGGAGCGTAGACGAAAAACTTTGGTTGAGCCAAGAACACCCGAGTCAGAAGCTTAGTATATAATAATAATAATAATGATAATAATAATAATAATAATTAACAAAAAAAGGAAAATTGCTTGGGCCGTAGCCCAAGCCAAACAAAACAAAAACAAGATGTCAAAGCAAAGGTCGGTGAATATATGGTCAAGAGACAGATATATGTTTTGGGTGGCAGCAATTAATATTAGGGGGGATTATTATTCGACTTCGAAAAAAAAGAAAAATCGCACGAAGAGGAAGCTGTGGTGATCGAGCAAGAAGGGCTTTGGAGGGGAGAAGGTCCCGGGCACGTTAAAGATTAATATTCAAGGAGCCTCGGGTTTGATTTAGTTTTCATTTATTTTCTTTATAGACATGGTTAAAACTATTTTTATTTATTTTATGATGATGTTTCTAAAGATTATGAGCTAAACCTTTTATTGGTGACTTGGGATGATGAACTAGATTATGGTTTTTAATTAAAGACTTATGTTTTCCGTTTTAGATGTGTTGGGTTACATGATTTAATTTTTATATTTGATTTTGAATATTTGTATGCTGGCGCTTTGTGATTTGATTACATGTTTGTTAGTTTTGATGTTCTAGGCATATAGGAATATCCCCTAGATCTAGAAATCATTCTAGTTTGATTAACTTTTGTTGTCGAGCTAGTTCTTGCAGTTAGGAATAGCGCAAGTTTAACAGGTTTTTAAAATCAATTAGCTAAGGTGTGCAATCCCTTCCTGAAGGTTAGGAATATAATTCGGGATTGCTAGGTTGACTAACTAGGCATTGTTTGGTAATTTGGTTATCGCTGGGGCGAGACCGGTTACTTATTCGTGTTTAGAGTTTTCCTAGGATTTCATTCGTATTAGTTAAGTCTGCTTCACAGTTTGGGAGTTTTCGATCCAAGAGTGGTTGATTAAAGGATTAATGTGGGATTTGGTTTCGCTGGGGCGATCCACTTTCATTTTAGCATCTCAATACTTGTCCCGCCTTGAGTCTAGTCGGCTATCCTTGACAGGAGGTTTATTAGGTGAGAACAGGGTCTCCAATCGGATTACATAGGTCAGCTTTTATAACCAGAGTCTAGGGATTCTACCCAGGTTACCAGTTTTCTCCTCATTAGAGTTCCAACTCAGTTTGTCAGCTTTCGTTTATTTTCAGTCTCTTAGTTTAATTAGTAATTTAGTTTTAATTAGTTTATTTTTAATTTCAGTTTAAATCCCCCAATCAATCAATTTAATAATAATAATATTTTATCAGGTAATTCATTAGGAGTAATTTCAAAAGTGTTAGATAAAGTCCTTAGGTTCGATACCTGGTCTTGCCTACTTGCTACTTGCGATCGGTACACTTGCCGATAGTGTGTGGTTTTAGAAGAGTCTAGGATTTTAACTTGGTTAATTTATTTATATACTTATTTACACACATCAAGACCCAAAACTCATCCCAGATTCACGCGTCACATGGTCACTATTCACTGACGGAGCCTCAAATGACCAAGGCGCAGGAGCAGGCCTCAGGCTGGTCAGCCCCGATAAGACAGAATTCACATATGCTGTGCGCCTCGAATTTCCAAGTACAAATAACGAGATAGAATATGAAGCTTTCCTAGCAGGACTATGCCTGGCCGACAAGATGGGTGCAAGACAACTTAAAGCCCATACAAATTCAATGCTCATAGAGGGACACATCAACGGTATCTTTGATGCAAAAGACCCAGTTATGGCACAACATGTTGATTAGGCCAAGCTCCTCATAAAAAAATTCACAACTTGCACGGTCACCACCCACATCAATCGAAGCGGAAACAAAGAAGACGATGTCCTCAGCAAAATGGCATCCACAGGCTGGCCGCATATGGCCAAAGAGGTACGTATCGAAACTCTAGATCAACCATCAGTACCTATTCGACAGGTCAACGTAACACAAACAGGCGCCGGGTCATGGATGACCCCATTCAAGCATATTTTGCAACGGGCACTTTACCACCCGAAAAAGCGGAAGCCGGAAAGATCCAGTACAAGTCTGAACACTATCAACTCATGAATGGTGTCCTATACCGACGCTCCTATCTTGGTCCCCTCCTAAGATGCGTTGACTCCGCAAACGCCTCATTCCTTATCAAGGAAATCCATGAAGGCATATGCGGTATCCACGCAGGTCCAAGAATGGTCGTCTCCAAAATCATGAACGCTGGATACTACTGGCCAGGAATGCATCAGGACGCCGTAAAAATCTTGCGCACCTTCTTTAACTGCCAGCAACACGCGCCAAATACCTTGCACCCAAAGAACGACCTGGTCCCAGTCACCGCAGCTTAGTCATTCCAAAAATGGGCCATCGATCTGGTATGCCCATTCCCAATGGCCCCAGGAAAGATACAATATCAAATAGTTTCCGTCGACTACTTCACAAAATGGGTCGAAGCCAAGCCTCTAGCGACAATCAGCGCCGAACACGTCAAAAAATTCATTTGGGAATTCATCATCTGCCGCTTCGGGCTACCCATGGAAATTGTCACTGACAACGGAACTCAGTTCGCAGACAAGAAAATCCAGGAATGTTTAACACAAATGGGCGTCAACCAGATCTTTACATCCGTCGCGCACCCTCAAGGAAACGGACAGGTAGAGCGCATCAACAGATCACTAGTTGAAGGCATAAAGACGCGCCTCGGCTCAAAGCGAACAGGTTGGGTCGACGAATTGCCGCACGTCTTGTGGGCACATCGCACCCTCACAAAAATGAGCACGGGTGAAACACCGTTTAGCCTCACTTACGGCTCTGAAGCTATAATCCCAGCAGAAATTAACTTTCCATCCCCACGGGTCCTTAGCGCAGCACAGACAGACAACGACAAGGAACTGCGCCTCAATCTAGACGTTCTGGACGAAATGCGCGAAATGGTAGCCATACGCGAGGCAAATTACAAAAAACATCTCGAATGCTACTATAACTCAAAAGTCAAAAGATGCGCATTTGACATTAGGGACTACGTCTTAAGAGATAACAATGCCTCCCACTCAAAGCGCCTAGGGAAACTAGCGCCCAACTGGGAAGGCCCCTACAAGGTTCAACAAATCTTAGGTAAAGGAGCATATGCACTAGAAAATTTGGACGGAACACCTATTCCGAGATCATGGAATGTAGCGCAGTTGCGCATATGTTACTTATAAATATCTCAGTTCTTTGAATATACACATCAACACCCTACATCTTCTTGACAACTGCGCAAATACTACTTTGGCTATAATTTATGAAGTTAATTTACTCTTCATAACTTAGACGCCAATTTTTAGTCCTAACTTATGAAGCTAATTTACTCTTCATAACGGACGCAAACCTTAGTTCTAACTTGGCGTTTCTTTGGAATCGCCTAAACTATATCTTGCATTGCTACTTATTATTTGTTTACAGTTTTGTTCTGATAATATGAATTTATTGGTTATAATAATTTGTTTTGGCGTTTCTTTTAAAAAGCCTAAACTAATATAGTTTAGGCGATTCTTTGAGGATGAGGCCGTGGTCGTGGGGCCCCCCAACCCCATGGCAGGGGGGGACCTGGCGGACTAGGAGCATTGCAATTTTCCCCGATTTGATTATGCGAATGCAAGGTTTCAGAGTTGAGGAAAAAGAAGACATCTAAGTTGCAGGGGATTTGTTGGGACGCACCTCGTGCCACCACGGGGGGTGTAGAGGAGATGGCACGACAGTGGATCCCGAAGGGTAGCCCATGGGACAGGTTATTTGGTGAATGCAACGCGCCGTCCCATGGCTGTTGGCGATAGAGTTCCTATCGACCTTTCGCCGCCAGAGGCCACCGCCACCGCCAGAGGTCCATTTTTCCATTCTTGGCATTGAGTATGGTTACGCCCTGGATCAGTGGGCTACGCACACCCAGTGGTACGCTGACGAGGATCTTAGAGAGGTATTATTATTATTATTATTATTATTATTATTAATTTTGTTCTTATTCTTAATGTTAATGTTGATGATCATGCTTAGGATGTCTACACTACAGCTCTCACTAGTGTTGCAGATGATGTGCTGTATGCGTGGTGGCCCACCATCGGGGGTCCAGAGTTCGGGAACCCGACCCAGGGAGTGGTGTTATTTTTATTGTTATTATTATTATTATTATTTATTGTTATTGTTATTCTAATTATTATTATTATTATCCTGTGCAGGGAGTGGTGTGACAGGGCCACCAACATTCGTCACCCCGTCATTCGTTACATTCACCGGTGCATTTCCTATTCCCTCAGTGCATGGGCCAATTGTAACGAGCAGGTGACGAAGACGAACCTGATGTACTTGTACTGCATTATCACCAGCACGCCGTGTGCCCTGCATCGGTGCATGGCAGAGTACTTTGCCTCTTTCCCGTTAAGCTGGCGCGGGGAGCCATTGCATGCCGGGGGATGATCAGCAGGATCGCCGAGCGTAGTAATGCCGAGCGATATTTTACATGGGTTACCGAGCATCTGCCGCCGCCAATACAGCCTAGGTATTATTACTATTATTGTTAATGTTAATGTTAATGTTTTTGTTTACTTCTTTCTACCTATTAGCTTGTCCCACACTCTATAATATGCTTTGTGCGGGGAAGACGGACGATAAACCACCCGTCTACTTTCTTTCTACGGGTCCGAATCGCGAGCCGTTTGTACCAGAGCCATTGGTACATCATGGCCTTGCAGGTATTTTAACATTATTATTATATACAACTTGTATTGATGATTAGAATATATAATATGTTTGGGCGTTTCTTTTGGGAAACTTGTAGACAATTTGTGTTGTCTGGTTTGAACAAAAACAGTAGAAACTCTGCCCAAATTTTTATAAAATCTTTCGTTATTATTATTATTATTATTATTATTATTATTATTATTAATGTTGTTGTTGTTGTTATCCATATTGCAGGTGATGATGTTGAGGTTGGGTTGCGGTATGTTGCTGAGGGTGCGGAGGGTGCTGAGAGGGACGTCGACATGGCTGAGCCGCAGCCTGAGGAGGTGCAGATTCCGCCATGCGTTTATCACCCCCTGCGGTTGCCTCCTGAGGTTAGGGCGGACATACGTACGGCTGCGTTAGAGGCTGCTGAGTCGCGTCATTGGCGTGAGCGGATGGACACCTGGCGTGAGCGGCAGGACACCGAGATGCGTTAGTGGTGTGAGCGGCAGGACGAGCCGATGCGCTGGTTGATTGCTGGCCAGCAGAATATCTATCGTCGCCTAGACATGCCGCTTCGTGTCGCACTGATGATGGGGCCAACACGCAGCACACCCACACCTCCACGGATCAGGGCGGGACGTCCTCGCAGCAGTTGCCTATTGATGTTTCGCAGTTCTTTTAGTGTTATCTTTTGTGATCATATTTTGTAAACGTTTTAAACAATTTCTACTTTGTATTTACTTATTTGAACTCTAATTATGTTAATTAATGTTTATTTTTATTTGTTTGTTTATATAAACGCTTGTGTTAACGTTTACACGCTTATCCAACGACATTAGTAAAAACAGACGACATTAGTAAAAACAACATGTTTTCTAATTATAGTATATATTAAAAACCAAGTTTCGGTTATCTCACATAAGCCGCTGTAGCTATCTCGACGGTTGGAATGCTCCCACGTTTCTTTTTCTTACCTACGTGTCCGCATCTCCAGCGTTGGAGTTCTTCTGGCAGTTGACAGCCTAACGGTGTACGTGACCGGCACAGCCGGTTGCCGGTTACCTTTTCTGGTTTGAGGCTGTGTTTGCCCAGCTTCTTCTTCTATTTCACATGTGTCTTCACCACCATCATACTCACACCAAGCACCGACGTCCGTCTTCGTCACCGCAGGCGGAAAACCCTCTGTCGTCGAATAATTTTTGGTGGTGGTTAGAGATGTCGTCCCCCGGTTTATTTCTAATCGTCGGCAACCTTTTGACCTCCTTTAGACAAAATCTTCCCACCTTCAACTTTCCGGTTGATTTACGACCTCTCCAGGTGGCGGTAACCGGTTTTTAAAGAGAAAGAGAGACGTGATGGATCGTTACCGGAGGCAGGGGGCACAGAGGATGTACCATTGGCGGTGGTTTACGCTAGCCGAGGGGTTGCCAGCGCTGGTGTATTTAGATTTTAGAGTGATTTTGTTATGGGGAAAGGGAACTATTGTGGAGGGAATGGTGGAAAAGGGGCTAGGTAAACGTAAATGCGGTTTGTCATGTTTCAGAATACTAGATGTGTTATAATTGATGTGGGCCAAGTTAATTTGGTATCTCATCTTGGGCTGACAAAAGCTTGAAATGTTATAGCCTTCATGAAGTCATAGATTTGTAGATTCATATGTAGTTGGATATATGTGTGGTCTTCGGTTTCAGTTTTGATACTGTCTTTGGGGTATTGACGTTTTCTGTTTACGAATCGTCTGCCGCCCACCGTTTTTTCCCATGTTCCAGTCCGCCGCGTGCCATGACAACGTACGGCTGGTAACATACGGCATCGCGTGACGGTAACACACAGCTTCGGCCGCCGCGTGCCGCCGCTTGTCGCGGCGGCGGGTAAAATACTAGTTATAGTTACATAGTAAAAATCAATAAACAATTAAAATGTGTTAAAAAAAAGATTGTCTACAGGCCGTAGAGGGCTACACGCTTATCGAGACGACATTAGTAAAAACAACACGTTTTCTAATTATAGTTACATAGTAAAAATCAATAAACAATAAAAATGTGTTAAAAAAATGTGTAGGGAAATATTTTTTTTTTAAATTTGGGGATTATGTGTGTATATGTTATATATATTATTTCTAATATGAAAACCAGCGAACTGGTAGCCCAGATGGTCCTCATAGTTTCCATAAGCATGGTGTGTTTGTGTGTGTGATAATATGCCCAAGATCGAATCTCGTCTCAAACCGTTTTAATTTTTTTTCACCTACGGGCTGTAAAGGGCTATACGACCCGTAGGTAACACTTTACCATCCATCCCACCCAAATTGATCTTCAAATTAATTAAAAGTTACCTACAAGCCGTTGAGCCCTCTACGGTCCATAGAGGGGATCACAATCATTGGTAGTCGGAACCAGGGGCAGACCTTAGTATGGGCCAGCCCGGGCCTCGCCCCCCCCCCCCCCCAGCTTTTTCGCCCAGAAGCATTGATTTTCGGATTTTTTTCGAAAAATAAATTATGGTAATGAGTTCGGCCCCCTGGTTTTTTGAATCCGGCCCACCCTAATTAAAAAAACCGTTTAGTTCAATAACCATTATCACTCGTTTTATTTATTTAGTGATTAGTCTATATTGTAGCCTACTAAACATTTAACCCAATGTTTTAGTTAACTCCTAAAATCCAAACACTAACATTTAACACAATGTATTATGGATTCTTCTTTGTTTATTAATGATTGACTCTAGTCTACTAAACATTTAACCCAATTTTTAGTTAATTCCTAAAGCCCAAACACTAAACATTTAACCCAATGTATTATGGATTCTTCTTTGTTTATTAATGATTGACTCTAGCCTACTAAACCTTTAACCCAATGTATTATGGATTCTTCTTTGTTTATTAATGATTATCATACCAAATTTTCCAACCCCAAATTAATTGCCAATTTAACCCTTGGACCCCGCTCCCGGGGGCACTGTCCCCGGACCTCCGCCAAGGCGTGATTTCGGCCCCCCCTTGTCTAACGTTCAAGATCCGCCACTGGTCGGAACTGTACCTCGTACCTCGTTTTCATGTTTACCTACGAGCCGTAGAGGCCTCTACGGCCCGTAGATTGTTCAAAAGTTGATCCCTACGGGCCGTAGAGGCCTCTACGGCCCGTATAGGGTTGTGTGAATAAAAACCAACCTTGTGTGAATATCCGGAGCCAATATAAAACATATCTTTTCCTAATATATGATATCGTATGACATATTTAACTAATATATTCTTAATTAGAACGTGTAAGGAACTATAAACAATTGATAATAAGATAACTCCAAAAGGTTGGAAGTTGAACGATGAACAGCCACATAATTAAGTCAAATGATCCTTCTAAGTCAAGTACCGCAACAACATGCTAACTGATGAAAAAAATAATAATAGAATCCTACCCAAATAATTTAATGAAGCACCGGGAAACTGCCTTTTAGGTGCGAGTACAGATATATCCAAAATACTGCTTGTTAGCACCGAACCTTGAAAATTATATAACGATTTCTGTGGATAAGGAGATGAATTAATTAAATAACATGGTCAACACTTGCTTCCTATACACTAGTAACAGAAACCGACAACAAAATTGTTGTAAACAACCCAGAAAGATAGTCAATCAAGAACTCAATTAACAAACAAAGAATGATAAGCTAATCTGATTATGATTCCCCCAATTTATAGATGAAATTAGGGCAGCTATTGAATGCAACGGTCATTAACAGACAATTAACAGACTTTTGAAAACTTAGTCTGACTTTGTCATCTTTGGCCCATGTACTAAGAAAGTACTCCACTTTTGTCCCAAACTTTATAATAACCGAGTTGACTTATACTTTGACATTATCATAACAATCTCCACCTTCAAATATAATCAACTCTTATCCAATTCCCAACAAATTCAAACACTTTCTGAACTTTGATCCTGGCAATGACTTAGTCATCATATCAGCAGCATTATTTTATGTATCAATCTCCTCCACCTTAACATCACCTTTAGATATGATGTCCCTTATGAAATGGAACTTCACATTGATATGTTTAGTTCTTTCATGATACCTATTGTTCTTCGACAAGTTCACAGCTCCTTGATTATCATAGTACACCACTGTATCACCAATAGGAATACCCAACTCTTTCACAAATCCTGTGACCCAAACAGCTTCCTTTACTGCTTCTGTTAGAGCCACATATTCAGCCTCAGTAGATGATAAAGCTATGACATTTTGCAGTCTAGCTTTCCAACTTATCAATCCACCACAGACTTTAAATGCATATCCAGTAATTGATTTACCTTTATCTGGATCTTTTGCATAGTCTGCAACAACATAACCTTTGATAACTTGCAGTTCACCTTCTGGCCCATTACCAAAGATTAAACCAACATCTTGTGATCCTTTCACATACCTCAGCAGCCACTTAACTGCTTCCCAGTGCATTTTTCCAGGAGTAGACAAATACCTGCTGACCACACTCACCCCATAGCTTATATCAGGTCTTGTACAGACCATCAAATACATCAAACTTCCTACTGCATTAGCATAAGGAACTTTCTTCATATAAGCTATGTCTTTTTCAGATTCTTGTGAGTCAAACTTTGACAGTTTGAAATGCTGAGCCAATGGAACTGTAACATGTTTACAATCACTCATTCCAAAGTTACTCAACACCTTCTGAATATAAGACTTCTGTTTCAACCACAGCAGTCTTCTATCTCTGTCTCTTGTGATCTCCATACCAAGTATCTTTCTAGCCTCTCCTAACTCCTTCATATCAAACTCTGCACTCAACATTTTCTTTGTATCTTGTATAACTTCACAACTTTTATAAGCCAACAACATATCATCTACATATAGTAGAAGATATACAAATTTCCCAGCTTCATACTCCCTAAAATACACACAAGAGTCATAACCACTTCTGCTGAATCCAATGGCTATCATATGATCATCAAATCTTCTATACCATTGCCTTGGAGCCTGCTTCAACCCATACAAGGACCTTTTCAGTAAACATACCTTGTCTTCCTGCCCAACTTCTTCAAAGCCTAAAGGTTGATTCATGTATATCTTTTCTTCTAAATTGCCATGTAAGAAGGCAGTTTTTACATCCAATTGTTCAAGCTCTAAGTCTAATATGGCTGTTAAAGCTAATATTATCCTTATAGATGAATGCTTGACCACTAGAGAAAAGATTTCATTATAATCTATTCCTGCCCTCTGAGTAAATCCCTTAGCAACCAACCTTGCTTTGAATCTAAGCCCATCTTTGATTTTATAAATCCATTTACAAGATATAACTTTCTGCCCTTTTGGTTTTCCTACCAGCTCCCAAGTTTCATTATCATATAATGACTTGATTTCATCTTTCATAGCATTAACCCAATCCTGCTTCTGATCAGATATCACGGCCTGATCAAAAGTTAAAGGTTCTATCATACTTTCCTCTTCAGCAGCCATGAAGACATAAGCAGACAAGTCTTCACTGGTTCTGAACCTTATAGGAGGGACAATCTGCCTCTTAGGCCTATTCTTGGCTATACAATCAGGTATCTCATTGTTGGAACTAGTTTCTACACCACTAGTTTCTCCTGAACCACCATTTTCAATATCATCACCCTGCTCCACCTCAATTTGAACTCCAGGGTCAAAATGGTCATTTTTATCTTGTTCAGACCACTGCTTTCCAACAATGTCCTTATGATGGCTCCCCGCGCCTGCTTAACGGGAAAGAGGCAAAGTACTCTGCCATGCACCGATGCAGGGCACACGGCGTGCCGGTGATAATGCAGTACAAGTACATCAGGTTCGTCTTCGTCACCTGCTCGTTACAATTGGCCCATGCAGTGAGGGAATAGGAAATGCACCGGTGAATGTAACGAATGACGGAGTGACGAATGTTAGTGGCCCTGTCACACCTCTCCCTGCACAGGATAATAATAATAATTAGAATAACAATAACAATAAATAATAATAATAATAATAATAATAACAATAAAAATAATACTTCTGGGCCGGGTTCCCGAACTCTGGACCCCCGATGGTGGGCCACCACGCATACAACACATCATCTGCAACACTAGTGAGAGCTGTAGTGTAGACATCCTGAGCATGATCATTAACATTAACATTAAGAATAAGAACAAATTAATAATAATAATAATAATAATAACAATAATAATAATAATAATAATAATAATACCTCTCTAAGATCCTCGTCAGCGTACCACTGGGTGTGCGTAGCCGACTGATCCAGGGAGTAACCATACTCAATGCCGAGAATGGAAAAATGGACCTCTGGCGGCGAAAGGTCGATAGGAATTCTATCGCCAACAGCCATGGGACGGCGCGTTGCATTCACCAAATAACCTGTCCCATGGGCTACCCTTCGGGATCCACTATCGTGCCATATCCTCTACACCCCCCGTGGTGGCACGAGGTGCGTCCCAACAAATCTCCTGCAACTTAGATGTCTTCTTTTTCCTCAACCTCTGAAACCTTGCATTCGCGTAATCAAATCGGGGAAAATTGCAATGCTCCTAGTCCGACAGGCCCCCCTGCCATGGGGTTGGGGGGCCCCACGACCACGGCCTCATCCTCAAAGAATCGCCTAAACTATATTAGTTTAGGCTTTTTAAAAGAAACGCCAAAACAAATTATTATAACCAATAAATTCATATTATCAGAACAAAACTGTAAACAAATAATAAGTAGCAATGCAAGATATAGTTTAGGCGATTCCAAAGAAACGCCAAGTTAGAACTAAGGTTTGCGTCCGTTATGAAGAGTAAATTAGCTTCATAAGTTAGGACTAAAAATTGGCGTCTAAGTTATGAAGAGTAAATTAACTTCATAAATTATAGCCAAAGTAGTATTTGCGCAGTTGTCAAGAAGATGTAGGGTGTTGATGTGTATATTCAAAGAACTGAGATATTTATAAGTAACATATGCGTAACTGCGCTACATTCCATGATCTCGGAATAGGTGTTCCGTCCAACTTTTCTAGTGCATATGCTCCTTTACCTAAGATTTGTTGAACCTTGTAGGGGCCTTCCCAGTTGGGTGCTTTGAGTGGGAGGCATTGTTATCTCTTAAGACGTAGTCCCTAATGTCAAATGCGCATCTTTTGACTTTTGAGTTATAGTAGCGTTCGAGATGTTTTTTGTAATTTGCCTCGCGTATGGCTACCATTTAGCGCATTTCGTCCAGAACGTCTAGATTGAGGCGCAGTTCCTTGTCGTTGTCTGTCTGTGCTGCGCTAAGGACCCGTGGGGATGGAAATTTAATTTCAGCTGGGATTATAGCTTCAGAGCCGTAAGTGAGGCTAAACGGTGTTTCTCCTGAACCACCATTTTCAATATCATCACCCTGCTCCACCTCAATTTGAACTCCAGGGTCAAAATGGTCACTTTTATCTTGTTCAGACCACTGCTTTCCAACAATGTCCTTATACACCACATCTTCTCTAAAGGCCACTACATCCCTGCTATTAAACACCTTTAGAGATCCTTCATCCACTCTCCAAAGCCTATAACCTTCAACCCCTTCTGTGAAACCAAGAATCAAGCATCTTTGAGCTCTATCTTCTAGTTTCCCCCGACTTATATGAGCATAAGGCAGTGAACCAAAGATTCTTAACCCATCATACTCTATCTTCTTTCCTGACCAAACCTCCATAGGAGTCTTCATCTCAATAGCTGTAGATGGTGATCTATTCACCAAATATGCAGCTGTTGAGACTGCCTCAGCCCAGAACTTCTTTGGCATACCAACATTTGACAACATACTCCTTACTTTATTGAGTAAGGTCCTGTTCATTCTCTCCACTAAACCATTTTGTTGTGGAGTACCAGGAACAGCCAAATGTCTTGCCAATCCCTCAGTTTTGCACAACTGACTAAACTCATGATTGCAAAACTCCAACCCATTATCAGTTCTAAGTTTCTTAACCCTCCTACTTGTTTGATTTTCAACTAAACTTTTCCATTCTTTAAACTTTTGAAAAGCTTCATGTTTATGCTTTACGATGTAAACCCACACCCTTCTAGAAAAATCATCTACAATAGAGAGAAAATACCTTGCTCCACCAAGAGATTCATTCTTTGCAGGACCCCATATATCTGCATGCACATATTCCAGAATCCCTTTGGTTGTATGATGAGCCTTCTTGTTGAATTTAACTCTGTGAGCCTTTCCCATGATACAGGCTTCACAAAAACCTGCACCATTACCTTCAAATTCAACAAGAAAGCCTTGTTTCTTTAACTCCATCAACCCCTGATCACTAATATGCCCCATCTTCTTGTGCCATAAGACTGAATCATCAATCTTAGACACTTCAGCAACACAACTCACCCCTTGATCCACTTCCCCATCAAGTGTATAGATGTTGTTATCTCCTCTTGTTCCAGATAAGACCACCATGGACCCTTTTATCACTTTAGCCTTCCCATTCTTCAGGCTAACAGTGTAACCATCCTTTTCAAGTGTTCCCAATGAGATAATATTCCTAGTCAAGTCAGGAATGTACTTAACATTCTCTAAGACTGTTTCAGTACCATTCTTTAACTTGACGACCACAGTTCCATATCCTTTAATCAGGCATGGCCTGTCATCTCCAAGTCTGACTGATCCCATTACCTTCATTATCAACTTCTTGAAATACTTCTTATGTGGAGTCATATGAAATGATCCACCAGAGTCCATTACCCAATCATCTTTATCACTTGACTTACTTATGACAAGTATATCAGCACTATCATAACCATCAAGAGATCCTTCAGGGGAATTATGATCAGATTTCTTCTTCTTGTTTCTCTCAGGACAGTCTCTTCTTAGATGTTTTTCAGAATGACAAATAAAGCACTTTTTCTTGAATCTTGATTTAGACCTTGATCCACCTTTACCCTTAAAGTTTCTTTGATCAGATCTCCCTCTAACATACAGACCATCACCTGTATCATCTTTGACATCATTCCTCTTTTTTAATTCTCTGGAATTCAGAGCTGCCAACACTTCTTCCATTGACAATGTATCTCTACCATACATTAATG
The DNA here is from genome assembly GCA_032199755.1 of Ambrosia artemisiifolia. NCBI lineage: Eukaryota > Viridiplantae > Streptophyta > Magnoliopsida > Asterales > Asteraceae > Ambrosia > Ambrosia artemisiifolia. The sequence continues at coordinate 10,719,151 of CM063518.1, read as the reverse complement.
TGTCAACAAAGTGTTCATAACTTGAGGGTAAAGATGTCAAAAATATTATTGCCTGATCTTCATCTTCCAAAGACACTTCAATGTTCTCAAGATCTAAGATGAGTTTGTTAAACTCGTCTGTATGATCCTCAAGAGACTTTCCTGTATTCATATTAAATGTATACAGTCTCTTCTTCAAATACAAACGATTTGCCAAAGATTTAGTCATGTACAATGACTCTAATCTTGCCCAAATCCCAGCAGCAGAAGTCTCTTTTGAGACTTCTCTCAAAACTCTATCTCCCAAACTCAAAATTATTGCACTGTGGGCTTTCTCTATCATCTCCTTCTTTTCTTTATATGTTAGATCACCGGGAATGTTTTCTTCACCTCTCAGGGCATCAACAATCCCCTGATGAACTAACATAGCTCTCATCTTCAACCTCCATAATCCAAAATCATTCTTACCATCAAACTTTTCAAGTTCGAACTTAGTAGACACCATTCTTGATTCTTCGACAATCAGACGCAGTCGAAAACCTACAATCTTTCTCCAAATGAGCGAACCTGGCTCTGATACCACTTGTTGTAAACAACCCAGAAAGATAGTCAATCAAGAACTCAATTAACAAACAAAGAATGATTATTATTATTATTAAACTTCAACCAGAGGAGTAATAGAGAATGGATGAAAAGAAATTATGTAAACAATTGAGACTAAGCTAATCTGATTATGATACCCCCAATTTATAGATGAAATTAGGGCAGCTGTTGAATGCAACGGTCATTAACAGACAATTAACAGACTTTTGAAAACTTAGTCTGACTTTGTCATCTTTGGCCCCTGTACTATGAAAGTACTCCACTTTTGTCCCAAACTTTATAATAACCGAGTTGACTTATACTTTGACATTATCATAACAAAAATGAAAGACTCAAGCACATGACAACCCAACTCAAGTCCAAGCATAAAATGAACCATAGTTCCAACTGTATTTCAAACAAACAAGCAGCAAAGCTCAAATCTTCTCTTGCAGGTATTATTAAGTGTTGAACTTCCAAATCATTTCATGCTTAGAAAATTCATGAATGCAGCCTAATGTATTTTATTGCTTGTTTTCTTTTCAGGCCATAATATGGGGGCAGGTAGTCAGATGAATGATGTTTCCTCAGACAAAGATGTTCTCAAACGTGTTCCAACAGCGAAATCTCCATTCGAGATAAGTGATCTCATGAAAGCAATACCACCACACTATTTTAAGCGATCTTTAGCAACCTCCTCCTACTACCTTTTCTGCGATATTTCTATATGCTATACTTTCTACCATCTCGCCTCAAATTATATTCCTCTTCTACCTAAACCCCTCAGTTACATTGCATGGCCGATTTATTGGTTCTGCCAAGGTAGTAGTTTCATGGGAATTTGGAGCATTGGTCATGATTTGGGACATGACGCCTTTAGCGAATACCAATGGCTTGATGATACACTCGGTTTTGTCCTCCACTCATCTTTCCTCACTCCATACTTCTCTTTCAAATACAGTCACCGTAGCCACCATGCTCACACCAATTCAATGGAGTAAGGTTTGGATCCCCAAAAGGAAGGCGGACACCTTGTATTCTGAAGTTCTCAACAACCCATTGGGAAATTTGTTCATGACTATTGTTAGGTTGCTTCTAAGCTTTCCCACGTACTTTACCTTCAATATCCATGGCCGCGAATACAATGGCTTTGCAAGTCATTTTTACCCAAACAGTCCTATCTTCAACGACAGTGAGCGCAAACAAATTTGGCTCTCAGATGCTGGAATGCTTGTAGCTTTCTATGCCCTTTACAAGACTGCGGTCGCCACAAGTGCTACATGGTTATTTTGCATCTATGGAGCTCCTTTGTTGGTTATGAATGCACATTTCATCTTCTTTACCTTTTTGCATCATAGCCATCCATCACTAGCTCACTACGACTCAAGAGAATGGGATTGGATAAGAGGTGCTTTATCGACTGTAGATAGAGACTACGGAATCTTTAACACTATTTTTCATGATGTAACTTGTGCTCATGTGGTGCACCATTTAATTTCAACTATTCCACATTATCATACCGTTGAGGCCACTAAGGCTATCAAGCCCATCTTGGGTGATTACTACAAGTACGATGATACACCGATTTTAAAGGCATTCTGGAGAGAGACAAAGGAATGCATTTTTGTCGAACCAGATGAAGGTGCAGAACAAAATGGAGTCTATTGGTTCCGTAAGTAAATTTCGTAATTGATATGGTATGAAAATTGAGAAACTTGTTCCCTTGTTTTGCTCTTTTTTTATTATTTAAAATATCTGTATCAAATACATGTAATTTCTACATTGTTTGGTTAGATTCGGTCTCAAATCCAAAACTTTATAACCATTAATGTAAATGTATCATTCTATCATCTTGCTTGTTATATGACGTTGGTCGCTAATCAGATGAGCACACAATAAAAAAAATGAAGATCTATATACACACGATCAATTGACAAGAAACCAATTCGTATTATTTTTTTTTTTTTTTTTGTATGAACGAATGATTAGAATAGAACACCACCGGAGCCTATTTACACTCGCCGGAGTACTAGCTACCAACCATCAGACCATCGCAACGTTTGGCTAATGGATGCTACGTACGGTTTATAATTATAACTAATTAAAATACAAGGCCTTTGTTTCTAACAATTACATTTAGAACGGTAACTTTACTAACAAAGTTTCTAACAACTAAACTTTAACTTAAACTAACAAACTAACAAGATTGCTAATTAACTCCAACAATCACCCCCTTAATCTCAATTTTGTAACAAGGCTTGAATGATCTTCATGATAGCGTAGCGTAGCTCTTATCTTCATTGACTCATTCACCAACTTTGTATTTCCTGGACTAAACAACCACTATTTTGTTCACTTCCAAATTTTATTTCTTCTCATGTTGTAAGGCACTTGCTGACAAACACCAACTGAGAGACAAGTAACGAATCCTTTGCAGAACTAGGCTACTTTTTGGATTTCAAATTATAAATGGGTGGTTGAATGGAAAATTTGTGTTTATGGTAATGGTTCTAAACCATTTAGCGGCATCAATCATCAAGATATAGGTTTCTGACTTGTGTAAGGTGAAGCCGCTAATCCGTTTGGGGTAGTCACTGTAGCCGCTGAATGGGATGGAGGATTCACCCTTGATGCCGCCAAATGGTTTGGAGGAGTCACTATTTTGTCCTTTCAAACTCCAACTCTATTTTCCATCATGTGATTTTTTTTTGTTTCCTTTTGAATTCAAACGAATAAAAAGAAAAAAAAAAGAAACTATCTTCCTCGTTGTCGTTGTTCTCGTTTATATACAAGTCGGTAGGATATTAATCAAACCGTTTTTTTTTTTCTTTTTCCGCTTTCTTTCCTGCTTTTAACAGCCAAATGCCCAAATGAATACTATTCTTTTTTTTTAAACCAATTTAAGCGTTTAAACTTTTTGAGATACCTGACTTTTCATATCAACTTAAGTATTAAACTTTTTTTATACTTATTATTTTTAACTATCAAGGTGTCCGCGGGATGCGACGGAAAATATAACCACTTCTACGGATATACATAGTTTGGTTCAATTCAGTTACTAGATTCAATCGAAACCAAATCCATCGCTTAATCACTCTTATTAACTAATCGGCTAATTGGTTCATATCTTCTAACTTCTAAGTACCATCTAAGCATATACATTATACATATGTGTGGGTTGGGTCTAAAGGACAAAATAGTGACTCCTCCAAACCATTTGGCGGCATCAAGGGTGAATCCTCCATCCCATTCAGCGGCTACAGTGACTACCCCAAACGGATTAGCGGCTTCACCTTACACAAGTCAGAAACCTATATCTTGATGATTGATGCCGCTAAATGGTTTAGAACCATTACCATAAACACAAATTTTCCATTCAACCACCCATTTATAATTTGAAATCCAAAAAGTAGCCTAGTTCTGCAAAGGATTCCGACAAGTAACATGCTATTCTGTTTTTCCGAACTAAAGAATAAAATACACACAAATTGGAGATTTTGTTACGTTCTTTTCGATTACTTAGAAAAAAAATGGATAAATCATACGGTACATTGTCCGGTACGTAAAAAGAGCCAACTAGTTCTTGTGTGCTATCATCGTGAAGAAGATGAACTCTTTCCCTATATATCTTATTCTTATCTTAATTGAACCTATTGTAATCTTAAGCTTAGAAATATCCATGTAAATATTCAAAATCAATAAATAAAATAAGCAGGGACTTTATTTTAGTATTCAAATGAACGGGGACTTTATTTTATGATTTGTAATAAACATATTCTGAAGCGAGTCACTAGTCACCAGGCCCGGTGCATGGGCGGGGTGGGCGACGGCCCAAGGCCCAAACTCTCAGGAGGCCTGAAATTTTAAAAATTTAAAATATATATTATTTATAAAGAATATTTAAATTATTTTGGTGTGGAAAATGAGAATAAAGCCTAGGTAGATGAATTTGCTAATGAATTATATTTCAAGTTATTAAACATGGGTTTGAATCCCACTTTATGTATTTAATTTTTGTATAACAATGCATTTAAAGAAGAAGATCAATATTTCTTTATTTTTCAATATAATACTCCCTCCGTCCCAATTTAAATGTCCTATGTCTAAAAACACACATTTTAAGAAATTTTTTGTTTGTATGTGATCAAATGACAATAATATCCTCAAAAGTGGTGATTGTGTTTTGTCTTTTATGGGCAAAACTGTAAAGTACATTTCTATTTTGGAAAAAGACATTTAATTTGGTACAAACAAAAAAAGAAATAATGACATTTAAATTGGGATAATTAAAAGTTGAAATTTGAATTACTCATATTTGAAAATTGAAAGTTAAAACTTGAATTTTATAAGGGCCCGATTTTTTTAATCGCCCTAGGCCCAAAACGTTTCGAAGATTCTCGGAGACGGCCCTGCTAGTCACAAGCTTTTGAACAGTGCTAAGTCTGTAACCTCTTTCTCAGTGACTTTTGAAATCAGACATGTTGCTTGATTAACTGTGGAAACATCAACCATATGAATTGGCACACCCTGCACTTTGGGTAGTTAAACATGCTAACACGGATTACACTGTTGCGGGTACTTAAAGGAAGTGTTGCAGTGTGAGCTTGAGGAATTATGCAATGAGGCAACCTAAACTATTCAGAATGACTAAGAAAATTTATACTGCTTGAGGATATTTTTCTTTTTATGTATACTTTTTTGCGACTTGATAAAAAGGTTAATCGATGTTTTCTTTTATCAAAATATATTTGACTCATCCTGAATATTTCTATTTGTAACATTAAGTTTTTAATTTATTATGTTGTTTTTTTTCTTACAGTATTTAATTTAGGATATATTAATTGATTTAACATTTTGTATGTTATTTTTTTTCTTCTAAAAAGTATATAATATAATTAGGAAACAATTTTTTATATAATCTATTATCATGCATATTTTTATATAATCTATAGATCATGCATTAAAAGGATATTGGTAAAATTCGATGATTTACTATATATACTACAATTTTTATAGTTAGCTAGCCACCAACATGGACTAAACGACTTGTCTTCGGAACCACGTGCAAAGGAATTAAATGAATATAATCAAATGGAGTTTTCTTTACATTCTTCATGGTCTTCTTCAGTTCTTTGTTTTTGTATTTTAAGATCACTTTTTAGGAATTTTTCATCCCGGATTATTAAATATTTGGATTTACTGTTTATATTTATTTTTAAAATAAAAAATATTTTCACAGGTTCATGCACCAAGATAAATATTCTTATATCATTCCGTTAAGGTTAAAACACAATATTTTCCAAGGGATCTATGGTTTGTTGATAAGGTGTCTCCACTCTATCTTATAGGTACATGCAAGTTGTATGTATTGGTAGTTAATAGAAGTAAATTAGGAGTTAGGTTAGTACGTACTTTTTCCGTTGAATGTAGAGATAAAAATGAATATGTTTTAGCTTTGTTGAAAGTTGTCTAATAGTATAATATACTCCTTCCGTTCCATTTTAAATGCCATGGGCTCACAAACACACATATTAAGAAAATCTTTGTTTGTATGTTGTAAAATGACAATATATCCTCAAGTTATTATTTCAAATTTTTTATTGTCTTTTGTCTTTTATAGGCAAAACTGAAAATTGCTTAAAAATGAACATTTAATTTGGGACAACAAAAAGTGCAAAAATTAACATTTAAAATGAGACGAAGGAGTAATAACATTTAAGTAGCACCAGTGTCTGATCATTGTTTTACTAATAGAATAGTTTTCCGCAATTTTCTACAAGGCATGTGTCATTAACTTCCAAAACGTTGGTAGTTCTAATTCAATAAATACCATTATATATGCACACAGTTAATGATGTAACCCAGCACAACAAAATAGACCAATGTTAGTTGAACCTTAGAAAATAATATAATAAAAACACCTAGAGCTCCCACACCACTAGTATAAAATGCTGGCCATCCTCACCTATTTCGAACACAAACCAGAAGCAAAACTAATAGCCTCTCATTGTGGTATATTTTTGCTCCTTTACATCTACAATAACTTATGCTTAATGTGTCATCTTATGTTTACTAATTGATCTCCTCTTATCTTTTGCAGCTTCTTTGTGGACAGCAAGATGGGAGCAGGCGGTAATATGAGCGCTACCAGCGGTCGCAAAAACGTCCTTGAACGTGTTCCCGTTAAAAAAACTCCTTTTGAGATTAGTGATCTCAAGAAAGCAATACCACAACACTGTTTTAAACGAGATCTTCAACGCTCTCTATACTACCTTTTTGGTGACATAGCCATATGCTTTACGTGGTACCAACTTGCAGCAAATTTCATACCTCTTCTACCCAAACCCCTCAATTACATCGCATGGCCCATTTATTGGTTCTGTCAAGGTAGTAGTTTTATGGGCATATGGAGCATTGGTCACGATTTGGGCCACCACGCCTTTAGTGAATACCAATGGCTAGATGATGCGATTGGCTTTGTTGCCCACTCGGCTTTCCTCACTCCATACTTCTCTTTCAAATACAGTCACCGCAGCCACCATGCTCACACCAATTCAATGGAGTACGATGAGGTTTGGATCCCCAAACGAAAGGCGGACACCTTCTATTCCGAAATTCTCAACAACCCATTGGGTAACTTGTTCATGACATGTGTGAGGTTGCTTCTAAGCTTTCCCTTGTACTTTACCTTCAATCTCCATGGCCGTGAATACAAGGGATTTGCAAGTCACTTCTACCCATACAGTCCTATCTTCAACGACAGCGAACGCAAACAAATTTGGCTCTCTGATGCTGGAATGGCTGTAGCTTTCTACACTCTTTACAAGATTGCAGCTGCCACAAGTGCAACATGGCTGTTTTGCATCTATGGAGCTCCTTTGTTGGTTATGAACGCTCATTTCATCTTCTTCACCTTTCTACACCACAGCCATCCGTCCCTAGCTCACTTCGACTCAAGAGAGTGGGACTGGATCCGAGGTGCTTTGTCGACAGTTGACAGGGATTACGGAATCTTTAACCATGTCTTTCATGATGTAACATGTTCTCATGTTGTGCACCATCTCATATCAGTTATCCCACATTACCATACCATGGAAGCAACCAAGGCCATCAAGCCCATTCTAGGTGACTACTACAAGTACGATGACACCCCGATCCTAGAGGCGTTCTGGAGAGAAACGAAAACTTGCATTTACGTTGAACCAGATGAAGGTGCTGAAGATAGTGGTGTTTATTGGTTCCGCAAGTAGACTTTGTATCTTATATTCTATGTACCTCCATGAAGTCACAATAATTGGGCTATGATCTGAATCCTTTAGTACCTCTGTTCATCTGTTGTATCTGTAATATCCCTACTTAAATATATGGGTTCCTTGATACTCGTATAACTTTATTGTTATATGTTCATGTGAATTTCTTTCATTGCTCTTTTTTATTCCTTCTACTTTTCTTAATTTTGTTTAAATCAACATCTTATATTAGTACATGAAGAACGTGCAGTTTTAAACAAGACACAAATGAAGTCGATAGAACAAAATTTCAACTACAATCAGTCTTCGTTTCATAAACACAAAATAGGGTTAGTGTATTGAAGGTAATTAAGACACTCACATCTTTATCAGCAAAGGGAATTGATGATCCCTAACCAGCTATCAGTAGGTCAAAGGCCTATTGACACTTAAAAGTGTAACTCTGTGTTGTAAACTTGTGTTTTGAACACTCAAATATGAAACAAGGAAAAGATACATAAGACTGCAGGGAGTGGGGCGGTAGAAGGGGGCGGGAGGCTGAGTTGGCGGCGGGAACACCACCCCTAGGGGGCGTGGAGGTGAGGGCGGGAGTGGCAGGCGGGGAGAGCAAGCTTGGCGTGGGGGAGGGGAGAAAACCACGTGGCTTTGTCTGGTTGGCCGATTTTTTTTTAACTTTAACACAATATAATATTATTCCTTTCACCCCCTTTTCCCCCTTCCACTCCCCACAATTTTTTTCTCCCCCACATGGGTCCACAAGTGCCACATGGCGCTTCACCTCCTCCTCCCCCCCCCCCCCTCCACTCTAAGACTACGAAATTGCTTGATTATTCAACAAGTACTATGCTATATATAGCCTTCTTACATTACACGACATACCCCACTACAAATGACTTATTCTAAAACTAACCTCACTATCTAACTTTTAGCAACACACCAAATGTTCAGCTCATACTTCGGTCAACACAACCTACTTGCCCAACAGTCGGAGCCATATAACATAGCCGGTCGAATTGCTACCCTATAAAACTTCCCCTTTAGTTTAGTTGGAATCCTTCTGTCGCACAAAACCCCAGTAGTTGCCCTTCATCTACACCATTCAATCTGGATACGGTGGGCTACGTCACTATCTAACTCTCCATCCCTTTGTACAAACGATCCTAAATACTTAAACTTAGTTACCTACGGGACCACTTGACCCTCAATGATAATCTGAGTGTCCACATCATTGCCCACGTCGCTGAAGTCACAGTATAAATACTCAGTCTTAGATCGACTATTCCATAATCTAACCAAGATCTTTAAAGAAAAAAAAACAAGTGTTCAACAAAGTCTTCTTGTAGTCTCCATGGCTACAATAAAAAACAAACTAATGTTGATGGTTGTGACTGAGGCACGTGTTCAACACTTAAAACAGATTTCACGTCTCTACTAAAGACAATGGGTCGTCTATCAGGGTACAACAGCCGAACCACTCTGTACTGTTGGAGAAGGCCACGCGCCTGATGTTACACAAGGTAAAAAAATTTAGTGTTAGAACATGTGAAATCTAGTAAAGAGTACCCATGTCTATAGAACCCAACGTATGTGACTTTTCTTCTCCAAAAACTATTCAAAGTGTATTCGTATATGTATGCTCGTGTATTTTTTTCTCTCTCTCAGATGAGGTACAAAGTCTTCCCTTATACAAGATCATGGATGGATGAAGAGTCTCACTTATTAGTAACTTAATTAGAGACTCAATTTGAAAAATAAAGGCTCTAATAAAGTGATACAAAAACTTTAATTAAAAACATAAAAATTCTCTCTACTCAATAATTTAGTCTTTAATTCACCACATATAAATTCTATTTAATAATCTATATATCTATCGGGTAGGGTTAGGTTACAAAGGGTGATAAGTAATTGTGTCCTTTAGATCATTTTGATGGATGGTTGAGATTGAATGGGTGGCAAAGTTGTAAATTGTGTCATAATCTAAATAATTAATTATGTCTTTGAAGGGTATAATAGTCAAAGCACTTCCCCATTTAATAGAAAACTCATTAACTTCTCCACTTAGAAAGGCAACATAATTTTCCTATAAAAAAAAACCAACAATCTCCTTCTTCTCGAGTATACTACTGTTGCTGATTCCCAACCCCAATAAAAAACATAATTTTGAGGATACCGATCAAAAGATGTGGGAAACCGAAGAGGATGACAAAGATAGTGATCAAAAGGGAATCATAATCCAAATCGGTGCTCAAAAAGAAAAATAAGTTATTCACACTTTATAAGTTATACATCCGTTCATGTTATTGTGTTTTATGTTCATATTTGAGGATTGTGTGTTTTAACTTCAAAGAAATTGTCTTTGTGTGTTATTTGTTTATCAAATGATGTTGAAACACAAAGTTGATCCGAATGTGTTTTTTGTTTATTAAATTATGTTGAAACACAGAGTTCATCTGAGTGTGTTTTTTGTTTATCAAATGGTGTTAAAACACAGAGTTGATAAAACACACTGGTTTATTAAGACGATGATGATAAAACGTGCACACTGAAATGAACATAAACACAACGTAAAGAACACAAAATGAATATTGATTGATTTTTGTATCACATATGTTATATCCATGACCTTCCATCCTACAAATTCATAAACTTTGCAAAATATTTATGGGAGTTAATAGCCAAAATCGTCCCTGGGGTTTGGTCACTTTTGCCACTTCAGTCCAAAACCCAAACCTTTTAAATCTGGGTCCGTAGGCTTTTCATTTTTTCCCACATTCGTCCCTGACACTAAACCCAGTTAATTTTAGACGTTAAGTTGGGGGGGTATTTCTGACTTTTTGCCTACCCTTTTATTTTTTTAATATTTTTACTTAATAAGTGGGACCCACCTCCCCCACCTTCTTCTACATTAAAACCTGCCACCACCACCACCACCACCACCATAGCCTCCAACCTTCACCCTCACACAACCTCCACCCTTACACAACACTTACCACATACACTGCACAAAATCGTAAGAGGAACGCGAGAGAAAACAGAGAGAGATAAGAGAGAAACCATCAGTCACCTCCTCCACTTCCGGTGACCGGTTCCGATAAAACAAACCACACACACCCTGTTCTGGCCACCTCCTACACTCCCACCACAACAACCACTCAAACCCATTTTAGAAAAAAAAAATCAGAAAACCCCCAAATTCTAAAAATTGAAAAAACCCACAACGATGAGAAAGAAAGAGGGGGTGGTAGCCGGAGAACTCGCCGGAAATAGAAAGTGGAGGAGGATTGGTGTTAATCGGGTATAAAGGAGATTAAGGAGGAGGGAAGGATGGTTCGCCGGAGAGGAAGGGTTCACCGGAGAGAGTGGCGACGGCGGCTGGTGCTGGTTGTCCGGTTGGGCTCTCAATCAGAACACACAGAAGTGTGTGTGTGTGTGTGTGTGTGTGTGCTTGTGGGTTTCTGCAGAGAAGGAGACAAGAGATAGGGTTTTTATAGGGGATTCCGAATTGAGAGTGTTTGGGAACGGGTATAGGAGCAGACAAGGAGGGTGTTTGGCTGCAGGAATAGAGCTGTACATAGAGTGTTTGGTGATAAGTTTAATAGTAGATTAAGGGCGTTTGACTGTGATAAGTTTAAAAAGTCAAAAATGCCCCCAGAGTTAACGAGATAAGTTAACTGGGTTAGTGTCACGGACGAATGTGGCAAAAAATGAAAAGCGTACGGACCCAGATTTAAAAGGTTTGGGTTTTTGGACTAAAGTGGCAAAAGTGACCAAACCTCAGGGACGATTTTGGCTATTAACTCTATTTATGGGCAGTCGAATGATATAATATATTGATTTTTGTATCAGTGTGGCAAAAACTTTGCAGAACACCATTTTTGACTTTTTTATGCTTTTCTTCTATTAGACTTGATCTATTTATCCATTTGGTGAATTATTTATTATAATGATATAATCACGCAATAAATTAAAACGTGAGAAAATAATAAATTAATTGATTTGCATATAATTACCTAATTAACCTTTACATTAATTTACCCTATTGTCACATGTTACTATGGGAGTCCTTATCTTTCTCACAAATTCTATCCTTTGTACCGGAACCTTAATCTATATCTTTTTTTTATCGGCAAACTTCAACTTCATTCATCGCCCAAAATTATATGTACAAAGAGAGGCCTAGCAAGATGCTAGTACCAACATACAACACCAAAACAGTCACCACGCATAACAAAACTACATAAATACTCAAGTTACCGGACTATTAAACGCTACCCAATTTTCCCACGTCCACCCGGATTGTTTGTCTTTATGCTTCACCCACGTAAACGCTGTGGCCTGAACTTCACCAAACACTCCAGCTTCACCCACTTAATCTATATCTATATATATTAATAAACAAAGCACTAAATCTTACATTGCATTCAAAGAGGTCATCCTCCCTCTTTAGTGTGCCATATCACAGCCTAATCACAGCTACAAGTCTAGTCAACACAATCGGCCCTTGATTCTCTCCATCATCAATCCCATAATCATCTCCTATCATTCATTGTACATTGCCTAATTTAGAATATTAATTAGCTAGTTATGACAGTCCTCAATTACAGCCTATTACCATGTTGTATTTCTCTTATTTATACCTTGTAAATCATTTGTAAAGAATATACAAAATCATATTAACATTCAGCTCTCATATGGTATCAAGAGCATTATAGCTCCCTTGAGCATCCTTTTTTTTTTTCCGATTCCCTGTCTACCCACCGCTCCAAAACCGCTGCACCATGGCCACCTCCAAACCCGCTGTCGTCCAGCTTTTCACCGCCACCCACTTCCCTATCCGGCTCACTGCAAACAACTTCCCATGCTGGTGCAAGCAAATCCTCTCCACCCTCACCGGCCTTGAACTCAATCAATACATCGATGGCCTAACCGAACCACCACCAAAAACCATAGAAGGCAAACCCAATCCGGAATACTATATTTGGTATCGCCAAGATCAAATACTCCTCGGAGCATTGCTAGGCAGTTGCTCGGACACTATTCAACCGCTTGTGTCCTCAGCCGAAACATCTCACCAATTGTTCACTCGTCTCATAGCTAGCTATGCAAGCGTCTCTCGCTCAAGAATTCTATCCCTACGAACCAAACTTGCAACCACCACGAAAGGAAACCGCCCGGTCACCGAATACCTTCACGAGATGAAGGCTATTGCCGACGAACTAGCCCTCGCACAGAAGCCAATCGATGATGATGACCTCACGACTCACATACTCGCACACCTTGGTGAAGACTATAAGGAGATGGTTGCAGTTCTGATGAACCTTCACACCACCATCACTTTTTCGGACGTGTATGAAAAACTCGTTGATCACGAAAGGACCTTGCTGGAAACTAAACCTATAGCGATGACCACTGTGAATCAAACACAGCGACATCCCACAAACAATACAGGCCGCTCCTCCTCCAGGCCCAATACCGTGTCTCGCTATCAAACTCGGCCCAACTATTCAGGCCCAAGAAACACCAACAGTGCATCACATGGCCAGCCTTCCAATTTTCGTACTAACCGTAACAATCTTTTTTGTCAATTTTGTAATATTCCAGGTCATGACACAAAGGAGTGCCGAAAGTTTGCTCGGTTTCTACAACAAAACAACTTGGCTCTAGCTCAATCCGCTTCAACTCCACAAGTTAATGTTTCCACGGCATCTCCACAAGAACCATCTCTCATGTTTGACAGTGGTGCATCCGATCATGCTACATCCGACCAAGCATTTATGCACACCCTATCCGAATATGGAGGCCCCGATGAAATCGTCCTTGGCAATGGTAATACCCTCTCTATTTCTCACATCGGTCATGTATCGATTCGAACTCCTTCTCGTTCCCTAAACCTATCTAACGTCTTACTTGTTCCACAATTACGCAATCATCTTATTTCCGTTGCTAAACTTTGCAAAACTAACAAAGTTTCCGTTGAATTTTTTCCTTTTCATTTTTTGTTAAGGATCTTCGCACGGGGGCGCGACTCATGCGAGGGGTGAACGTTAATGATGTCTATATGCTTCTCCAACTCATGTGCAACTCAACTCCACCACAACACAATCCAACAACCTCCTTTCATGGCATCATAAGCTTGGACACCCATCCATCAAAGTTCTCAAGAAACTACTAAATAACTTAGGACTTGCTTACAATAATGTGTCCAATAATTTATTTCATTGTGATGCTTGCTCTATTAATAAAAGCCATAAAATTCCTTTTGGTGAAAATTCTTTCAAAGTGTCTAAACCACTTGAACTCATTTATTCCGATGTATGGGGCCCGGTACAAACATCAAATGACGGGTTTCGATACTACGTAATCTACGTTGATTTCTTCTCTAAATATACGTGGTTGTACCCCATTAAAAAGAAATCCGATGTCTCAGCTTTATTTCCAATTTTTAAAACTCTAGTTGGAATTTTTTTCAAAACTCCTATCGTTGCTCTCTTTTCGGACAATGGTGGCGAATACATTGGCCTAATTCCCTACTTACAACAACATGGCATCTCCCACTTTACCACTCCTTCACACACTCCGGAACAAAACGAAGTAGCGGAGCGTCGCCACCGACACATTGTAGAGACCGGGTTGTCACTTTTACATCATGCCAACCTACCACTCACCTTTTGGACGCATGCCTTCCAAACTGCCGTTCACCTCATCAATCGTCTACCAACTCCGATTCTCGACTTCAAATCCCCATTTGAAAAATTATACCACACCCCACCTAAATACACTAAACTCAAACCTTTCGGGTGTCTCTGTTACCCATGGCTTCGCCCTTATGCCAAAACCAAATTACACCCCCGCTCCACAAAATGCATCTTTCTTGGATACTCTTCGTCCAAGTCCGCTTACAAATGCTACAATCCGGTCACTCATCGCCTCTATCACTCAAGGCATGTGAAGTTTGTTGACCACATCATTCCCTTCACTACAAATGGTCCACCCCCTATCTCACTTCCCACCCCTGACCATTTCCTCAACCTTACAAAACCTCCAGACCTCACAAATCCTTCGGCCCAACAGGAACCCCCTGCGGCCCAATCCACTTCACCATCCATGACCCAACAGCAACAAACCTTGGCCCCACCCAACACACTTTCCCTGGCCCTATCATCGGCCCACTCACCCACCAACTCTTCGGAACCCCATTCTCCCAACAGTCCACAATCCTCGGCCCAATCCACCCCCTCCACATCAACCCAAACCACCCCTAACCCCTCCACCGAACCTACTGCCACAATGAACCCCAATGACATACCATCACCTATATCCGACTCCACCTCCACCGACACCAACTCACCATCGGCTCATTCCACTAACCCCTCACCCTCTTCCTGTCACACCCTCAAATAACCACCTGCGGAGTTCTACCGCGAGGCGTGTGACACACCAGGATCCAAGTCAACGGTCACAATAAACGACGTCTAAATGTAAAAACATACGTAATTAAAAACCATGCATAAGATTTAAACCGACATCAGAGTATGCGGAAGTATTTAAAGTTTACAAGTCATGCAGTAATAAAAAATAAGTTCAAAGTTTAACATTCCCAAAAACATGCAGATGCGACCCTAGACGCGAGACGACTCCTGTGCGACTCCGTGCGCCTATCAGACAGCTGCTACCTTAGCGACCTGAGAAAACATGCTAAAAGAGTCAACATATAATGCTCGTGAGTTCACAGGTTTTATTTAAACGTTTCAAGTAATCCTTCGAAAACCGTTACCATCACAATTACTACTATGCTTGTAAGAACGCTGGCTAGGCGCAGATTAAGATACTCATACGGGTGAAACCATTGCTGACTAAGCCGTGTAATGACCCTTAGTTTCCTATGGGCTACCGTCATCGCCGGTAGACCTTGTTTTATTAGAGACAATATGCACCCGCCCGGTCCTACCGTCGAGTGGGGTTTGTCAGTTCCCAATAGCGCTATCCATATTTCCCCGCCATATACCCATGTTAGTGGTTTCTAAGGGACTTTTTGATGAACCGTATAGTACGATAAGTAAGCCATAGTATAACGTGATAAAGAGTAATGAGTTACAAAAGAGTTAAAATAATCCATAAGTCATAAAAGAGTTTTAAGCATGTTTCTCCCCCGAAAACCAAAACAGATAAAAGTGGGGCCGTGAACTCGCCTTAGGTTGCGTATACCGTTTATGAGTAAACCGTATGTGTGATATGAGTAAACCGTCTGTAAGATATGATAGCCCCAACTAGTGGCGACCTATCATAAGATATGTGTTAAGTTAGACTAATAACCCGCAGGGTTCATTAGTCCCTAAGTCCAGTCCATGACCATGATGTGTTTGAAAAACGTGTTTGACCGACAACCAGACTACGTAAGACAAGACTCGACATCCCATTGGTGACCCGACATTCCACGTGTTCATCTCATACACAAATATATACAAAACATGCAACTCAGCACTTAACATGCGTTAAAGTTCAACGATTCTAACACATAGGTCAAATAACGTACGAACGAGTCCGAACACGTGTTACTATGTTACTAAGCATGTCACGGGGTTCCTATCATGTTCCTAGGTGTCAAATCGGGTTTCGGGATGTTAAAATACACTTATAACAGCATTACACGCGATTAGGAACTTAGCATGCAATTAGGAAAGTCAACACGTGATTAGGGATGGTCAACAGGCAATTACAAGGGCTAATCGCCTCATATGTTAGGTGATTAGGGCTAATCACATGCATTATAGGCGATTATGGTCATGTGGTATGCAATTCAGGGCTTAACTAGTGATTAGGGTCACAATTGCATGACATGAAGGCAATTAGGATCACAATTGCATGAACTGATGGCAATTATGATGCTAATCGCCTAACATATCACACGAGTAGGCCATTCCTTAGGCGATTATGCCCCTAATCGCCTATAACATAGGCGATTAGGATTGCTAATCGCCTATAGTGCAGCAAATGTGGTTTTTCGCGCGTTTAACCCTCCAAATCAGATCCGAAACGTGCGCAAACACCCAATAATCATTCTAACATATTAACAAACATATTCCAAGCAAAACCCCTAAGTTTTCATCATTCTAACAGTCCCGAATGCGAGCATTTTCCCAAAATAACAACTTAACATGAAAACATCACATCAACATGCAAGAACTTGCCCTAAATAGCAAATATCCAGATTTAATCACATAACCACGTTGTCCGAAAGCATCCTACTGTTCTAACATCATCCTAGAGCAAACCCTAACATCAAACAATCAACAACACACCTCATATCATCCTAAATCATCCAAAATCCTTCAAACGGGTCAAAACATCAAGTATCAACAATACACGACCAAAACCATTCAAACTCCTAGGACATTATCATACTAACTTGTAACAGCTAAAAACATCATAATATCACAAAAACAATCATGATTAAATCCCAAAAACTCTATCTTTAATCACATATAACACATATAACACATGTAAAGGTGTGGGTTTGTTTAGAAACGGTTTTAAATGGATTTTCAAAGACAAAAACCTTTATAAGTCAGGTCTGGACATTTAGGGAGTAAAACATAATCATTTAAAGGTTTGGGTTTGAAGAACACACCTTGTATTTAAGAGTAGATGATGGAATAAGCTTGGGAATGGTTGTTTGTGTGTAAAAATGGGTTCCAGAGGGTGTTTGTGGGTTGAGATATGTTATGGGACGGCTAGGGTTGTGTAAATAATGTTTTGGAGGTCAAGGGTGGTATTTATAGGTGTTTTTAGTCGTCAGACATGTTGCAGGCGATTATGAAGTTCTATCAGGCGATTAGGGTGCTAATCGCCTAAAGAAACAAGCTAATCGCCTAAGAAAACAAGCTAATCGCCTAACAAGGCATGCTAATCGCCTAATGAAATGAGCTAAACGCCTAAAGGCCCAAAGCTAATCGCCTAAGGGATTTAGCTAAACGCCTATAAGGTCCATTGTGGTGTATTTGGCGCGTTAAACTCCGTTTTAACATATGTTAACACATTTTCACATGCCGATAAGTCACATAATGATTATAAACACATAATACATGAAAGTAAACACGTTCACACTCGTTCACCAATCCCCGGGACTCGAGACTTGCGTATGTTAAAACTCTAATGACGTGCGACTCGACTCGACCGACCTTGTTTTGTGTAACGTATGCACGACTCGCTAAGGTAGACTTACTAAGTTTTCAAAAGTTAGTTACCGGAAATTGCCGGGTGTCACACTTCCATCCACAACACTACCCCTCCCCGTCAACAAAGAACTCGAAAACCCAACCCAAAATATTACAACACAAATCTCATTAATACTACCACTCTTCATCCCCTACCACCATCCCTTGAACCTACCACTCACACTCAAGCCTCTAAAGACCCTCAATGGCGCACTGCCATGGACTTGGAGTTTAATGCCCTCCTTCAAAACCAAACATGGGAATTAGTCCCTCCCACAAATCACACACCCATTGGATGCAAATGGGTCTTTCGTATCAAACGCAAACCCGATGGCTCCATTGACAAATTCAAAGCCCGCCTTGTAGCCAAAGGCTTTCACCAACAATATGGGAAGGACTATTTTGACACCTTTAGTCCTGTCACAAAACCCATTACCATTCGCACCATCCTTTCCATTGCCCTCTCCCGCAATTGGCCTTTGCGTCAACTTGACGTCAACAATGCCTTTCTCCATGGCACTCTCCATGAAGATGTTTACATGACTCAACCTCCGGGCTACATCAACCCTCAATTCCCAAATCATCTTTGCAAACTCAAGAAATCCCTCTATGGCTTAAAACAAGCTCCTAGAGCTTGGTACATGAGCTCACTGCCTTTCTTCTTAAGTTCGGATTTCGTAAGTCCATGGCCGATGCCTCCCTATTCATCTACCAACAAAAAGATATCATTTGCTACTTCATGGTCTATGTTGATGACATTGTTCTCACGGGCAATAACACAAATTTTTTAAACACATTCATTCAAGCCTTGAGCAACACCTTTTCCATCAAGGATCTTGGTATGCTTCATCACTTCCTTGGAGTTGAAGTCATCCCTACATCCACCGGTCTATGTCTGTCTCAACATCGCTATATCCAAGACATCCTTCATCAATTCAATATGGATGGGGCAAAAGATGTCTCCACACCCCTTGGCACCACCGAAGTACTCTCGGTCTCGGACACCTCACCCGGTGTTGATGCTACTCCATATCGCAAACTAGTTGGCTCCCTCCAATATCTTGCCTTCACTAGGCCGGATATCTCCTTCGCCATCAACAAACTATCTCAATTTATGCACAATCCTCGCCAAACTCACTGGCAGTCCCTAAAACGTGTCCTTCGGTATCTCAAGGGTACCATTCACCATGGCTTGTTCCTAAACCGGAACTCCTCACATGATCTCTCGGCCTTTTCAGACTCGGATTGGGGTAGTGTACATGATGCGGGTCGATCCACAACTGCATATATTATTTACCTTGGGAAGAACATTATATCTTGGAAATCTTCTCGCCAAAAGTCCGTCTCTCGCTCCTCTACGGAAGCCGAATACAAAGCTATTGCAAATGCCTCTACGTAGCTCACTTGGACAAAGCATTTACTACGGGAGCTCGGTGTCCCAATTACCAAACAACCAACTCTATACTGTGACAATTCGGGGGCCACTTACCTATGCGCCAACCCCGTCTACCACTCTCGCATGAAGCATGTAGCTTTGGACTATCACTTCGTTCGAGAACAAGTCTCCTCAGGCAATCTACGGGTTCTCCACATCAACTCACACGACCAGCTTGCTGACATGCTCACCAAACCTCTTGCACGGGCACCATTTCTACGAAACCGATCCAAGATTGGAGTCTCCGATGGATCCTCCATCTTGCGGGGGCGTATCACAGCCTAATCACAGCTCCAAGTCTAGTCAAAACAATCGGTCCTTGATTCTCTCCATCATCAATCCCATAATCATCTCCTATCATTCATTGTACATTGCCTAATTTAGAATATTAATTAGCTAGTTATGACAGTCCTCAATTACAGCCTATTACCATGTTGTATTTATCTTATTTGTACCTTGTAAATCATTTGTAAAGAATATACAAAATCATATTAACATTCAGCTCTCATATGCCACGTGACATCATCTCCTTATTTCTATCAAAAAGTCTTTTCAACGAGTACCATAGTGCTATATAAAAAATGAAAAAAATGACTTTTTTTGTGTGTTTCTGTTCATACATGAAAAAAAAACCCAATGTGTTCAGTTAATTTCATTAATAATGTCTATGTAAGTCACTAATCATGTTCAAATTAGGAAATCTATTTTCATCATGAAAAAAAAACGCATCCTCCTTGTTTTGGTCTATTAAATTAACTAGGTTTTTTTAGCAACGCGCGTTGCGCGTTTTAATTGCGGTTTTTCAATGTGCACAAACATGAGATATTGAGATACCATATTCGGATTATAGCATTAGTGATTACATGTTTGAAGTCTAAGTAAAAGATAGTAAAACAGGTTCATGTTTAAAAATGTTTTCAAAAGGAAATGTGATATAAATCTATCTTTAGTTGGAGGTGTAATCCAGCCTCATTTCCTTCCCATTTCCATTTATCTTCACAGTACTGCAAACATTTCCTTTAGCTGCTGCTGTTCGGGATCCTGTTGCACGATTTTGTACCACTGCAGCCTAGTATTGGGATAATCTTCTATCATATTTTGCTCACTGATCAGTTTCTGAACGGCTATGGTGTACAGAGTAGGCCAAATCATTTAAGCTAGTTATTTAAAGATACAATTGAAACAAAAGAATATAGGATCAAAGATTCAATTTTCATACAACTACATAAATCTAGAAGTTTCACTTATATCGCATTTTGTACCTGGCTGGATCCTTCAACACAATCCACTTGCCAACATATTGGGCATTCTTTGCTTCTTTGTGACATGATGAGAAGCAATTTCCATCAACAATCAAAAGTGTGAGGTCCATAAAGCAAGCAATGTGAATATGTGATTATCTAAAATCAAGGAAAAAAGGTGGTTTTATACCACTCATAATGAATTCAGTGATAACCGCTACAAGAGCAAAGTATACGGCTCAAAAGATAATCAATGAGACAACCAAATGAATTAAATAATTAACTTAGGCTTTGTTTTCACAGTTATACCATTACAGGTGGAGTGGTGGACCTTGAATGGGTGGATTATGATGCAAATGCAAATGAAAGAATCCACAAATTATTAATTTAGGCAAGCAAAGAAAAATAAAATGAAGAAATCGTATCTCAAGAAATCGCCCCTGTACAAATGTAGAATCTTGCGATATATAAGTAATTACCTTCGTTAGTTGAGACAATAAGGAGAAAGTTAGATAACTCATAATTGAAAGGTGTGGAATAGATTTAATAAGATAGTTTAAATGTGTTAAAGTTAGTATATACCCATCTAATGCTTTGGTTGCCAGTTGCCACCATTTCCTAAAATTTTTGCTCCATACTTCTTGTAAGGATCGTTGGTCAGCTTTTTGACTGTTTCGAATCCTATGGTTTACCAACTAAAAACACAACTATTAGTTTTATATATTAATTTATCACTTTCTATATGGTAAAAACCATCACATGTTAACTTACTGTTCAAATCAATAAGGTAAAGGGTCTCTTACCAGCTTCGTTGATGTAGAAGGTCTACAAACATTTGATCACAGACTTGATCTGATTTCTTTAAGTTTCCTACAACATAAAAATTGTAAAAGCAATTATAAAAAAAAAAAAGTTGACATCTCTATGAATTTCATCCATTCAAAACTCACCAACTAAAGTCTAGGTCTTGATTTGGATAGCATCTCCAACTTTCAGCTACTAATCAAGGTTGCTGAAATACGCCAAAGTTTCTGGTATAACTGTTTAAGCTATCTTAACCTGCACAAATAATATAATTTTCAGATTACATTCATTCGTTTAAATGACAGAAATAGAGAATCTGAAGTACGTACATGAACACACAACTGTTCAGTTCCATAATCAACCTGAGTAAAACGGGTTGTCTATTTATTAGGTTATGCTGAGATGTGTTGTTCATGACTTTTTGGCTTTAAATCTCTTTTTTTTTCTTTTCATCTTTCAAATACCAAGTCAATTAAAGAAATGGTGAAAAGATAAAGAAGGATCGGGAGGCATCGTGGAAGGACATAGATGCCCTCATCCCAAAAGCAAAAAAAAAGCGTACAAAGTTAAAGAACCTTGCCAAAAGGAAATCTTAATTGTTCATATTGACGTAAAGACGCTTATCATAACACAACCAAATATTAAAAAAAGCTAGTAGAAAAGGAAGTACGAAACGCTGTTAACCTTGGTTTTAAAAAGCGCTAGGCGCACAAAAGCGACAAGGTCTAAACGCATCGCGCAAGGCGCAAAGCGCAAAAAGCGTGGGATTTTCGTACCCAAAGCGCACACTATTTATATAATTTTTTTATATATCCCGTATATATTCCATGAGTTTAGCTTCATTTACCCAAAATATAGCTATAAATAAGGTTTTTATGTGATTTTACCTATATGTACAAGCCAAATACACCAAGTTACAACATTTTTATGCATAAAAAATACCCAGGTTACGTGAGGCGCGCGCCTCAGGGAGAAAAGCGCCTGAAATTTGACAAAAAATCCCCTGAGGCGCGCGCCTTTGGGAAAAAGACTAGGCGCAAAGCCCTGAGGCGCCCTAGGCTGAGCCTTGATGCGCCTCGCGCCTAGCCGCGCCTCAGGCGCGCTTTTTAAAACCCAGCTGTTAACGGTACAAAGTGATTTAATAAGTATTTTACATATGACTAACATGAATCCACTTGGACATCCGCACCTCTACTATTATCTAGTATTACTATATTTTTTCCAATAACATAAAAAGGCATATTTTACTATTATCTCTTAGAAGAATTTATGGTTAGCTTAGTTGGACTATGACTCCGTTAACAAAAACCAAGTGTTAACATATATGTTTTAGATCATTATCATAAAAAGGTCTATAAAAATTAAATATTAGGGGTAAAAAACAATCCTAAGGCCTGTGAAGACCCAAAAACCAACTGATCATCATACCATAGTGTTTATTTTAAAATCGTTTCACAGTCAAAAGTGTATGTCATTGTCACATACACATTTATGTTAAAGAGGTACGTACCTTGTTACTCGGTGGGAATGAACCTGTTATTTTTACCCTGTAACCACTCAATACCTTTACCCTGTAACCACTCAATACTAAACACTTTACTGTTAGTTAAATATGATTGTTTAACCCAATATCTCTATCTGTGCTTCAAGTTCAAGGAATTTGCAAATATTAATACCAAAATCGTATGTAACCATCATCAAAGCCGTATACCACCGCTCACAATTACATAACATAAGAAGAAAATATTTACCAATTAACCTCTTAATTTAGTACCTAGTTTACTATATATAATATATTCACATATAAATATGTTTACCTGCCAAATTTTCATTATTATATTTTGCATTACACATGGATCATAGTTTACCATTATTCTAATAAACACCTCAGTAAGCTCTTAGAGTCATCAGTCAATCCTAATTGATCTCACAACCACATTCTTGTTTTCCATCCCTTATTCAATCAAAACCATAACCTTCACAATTTTCATATTGTTCAACTGAAGGGACACAACAGATGGTAGCACAGAATAAAAACCGATCTAGGTTAAGAAAACGACATGCAAAAGAAAAGAAGCTTACCGGAGACTCGTCAGAAAACATGTTGGAAGGAAGTTGCCGGTGATTACACAAACACCATCAGCGCCCTCATACGACGTCATGCCTTAAGCATACACACACCTGAACGTAACTGTGTTTTCCTGCGAACAACACCACCGCCTCTCGTCAGTGCTAGGACACAATAAATGAAGTTAAAGATGGTCGGACATAAGCGGATACTTGCCAGAATGGGTTAGGAACCGGTGTAGATAGCCGGAGATCCCTTTATGTCTCACCTACTCTCTCATTCTCGCAAAACCCACTTCTTTAACTAAAAACACGACATCCAAACACAGGAGGATATCCGCCTCCGATCCCTTTCTCTCTGTCTCTAATTCTTATGCAATCAACATTTTAGGAAAAAAGAAAGGCAAAGACCTAAAAGAAGCCAACAAAAATGTTTAAAGGAAACACGTGGGTAAAGGTACACGCGTTGAAAAGCACTGACACGTGTCTTCACCCATGCCTGGATCACCCTACACGTGTATAGCAGTTATAACAAAAGCACTTCACAAAAAAAACACATAAAAAGAAAACACAAGAGTCGAAGCCGGGTACCCATAATAACATAACAACAAACCAACCACCTGACTAAAGCACAACACTGTAAACAAAATAGAATGATAATCCTACATACGAATGTTCAATTCAAATATAATATAAGTACTGTTCAAATCCCTTTGCCTATTAATATTATGTAATTTAGCTTTAACATTTTGACAGATCGAGATGGAAAGTTGACTCATAATTCATAAACAATTGTGTGGACCTATTAGAAGATTTAAACGAGCTGCATTTGGATTTGAATTACAATTAAACTCCAAAATAAACCATGGACTCTCAATGTGGGCTCAAGAAAAAAGAGTGATGAATAATTTAGGCCCATGAGAAAAGAAGTCAGCCTTCTTGACCGCTTTTGAATCGCACAAACACAATTTTGCCTGCTTGGACGCAAATGGACTACAAGAATTTTAGAGTTGTGGCTCCATACAAAAGAGAAACGAGACTAAAGGTAAGTTTAATTAAGGGTGTTGCTAAATGCACCCCATTTCTATTATTTTTACTGATTGCACTCCCCCCTTAATGTTTATAATAAATACAACTACACCTTTTATTTTTTGTTTTTTAAACTTGCCACTACTTTAAGTTTTTAAACAATTTAAAAAATAATAAAACTATACAAACAAAACTTATCCATGCTTTAAAATTTTGAACTTATCATCATCTCTTCACTCCCACTTTATTTATTTATCATCATATCTTTATTTCAAAGAAAAGATATGTAATGTCGTAATACATACATATTTTGCTAAACGTAATGCATATATTTGTTATAAAAATGTAGCAACGTATAAACTGTTTGTTCATTTTTGCTAATTGATTTTTTCTATGACTACATAATTGTTCATTGGATTTTATATTCGAAGAGTATGGGCTTTATTATATATAAAATACATATAATTTTGTTGGTCACAGTTTTAGGAATTTAATCCTAATGTTGGAACCTTGAAGGAGAAAGAAGTTGAAAGTCAAGGGAAAACATTCAAAATAACAGAAAACGAAGGATTTCATGCTGGTTCTCTTAATCGATATCGAATTATACTCAAATAGTTAATTAATTCCTATAGAAGGCTTATGGCTTTACAACTGCAAGTTCTGCATCTATAATAAAAATAAGAATTGTTAGAGGGTAAAATTTAACAATTTTTAAAAATAAATTTTTAGAAAGGGAGTGTGAATAGTAGAAAAAGGGGGTGCATTTAGCCAGCCCCTTTAACCTTTAATTATTCGTTTTATTTTTTTACCGAAGAATTATGTAATGACATTTTGATATTCTTTTAATATTATTATATGATGTGCTAAACTTTTTTGATCCATTTGTATAGATTGAACACAAAACTTAGTTTGATTTATATTGTTGCAATGTTTTCTAATTGACAATTTAAACATATTTGTGGTTTAGTTGATTCAAGCAAATTGTTTGTGTTTTAAGTATTTGTCAATTATCATTCACATTGATTATTACTTTAATTAACCTATTTACAAGGTTATGGCTATGTAGTTTCTAATTAATTAATGCAGTTTGTGTGTATTTAATTTACATATTTACTTAGGTTTTTGGGATTGAGTTTTTTAAGCTCTTAAGTTTAGATCAAATTCAGTTAGACTTAGCTAGTGATCTATGGTCTTGAAGTCTTCATATATGGCATTCTTCAACTTAGGGATATACAACATAGTGTACTAACAGCCTCCTTTAATACTTTCTGTTTTAAGCTTGTGTTGTGGCTTTATGAGACCTCGTCTTGTCTTCAGTTAGCTTAAGAAATCTCTTATGTTTTGATTTATAGATTTGTGACAAAGACGGAGATCAATATCAGAATCACCTTTTGTTTCAATATTTCACTTCCAGTTATCGATTCACATCTTCTTCAACT
This sequence comes from Ambrosia artemisiifolia, assembly GCA_032199755.1. Lineage (NCBI taxonomy): Eukaryota > Viridiplantae > Streptophyta > Magnoliopsida > Asterales > Asteraceae > Ambrosia > Ambrosia artemisiifolia. The sequence goes on along the minus strand of CM063518.1, from coordinate 10,693,111 downwards.
TTGGTTGCTCGAGCTTTACCATTATTTGGTTACTTTGAAGATGACATCCCAGGTTATTGATTGTGCAGGCTGATTTTATTGTTTAGATTCGGGACTTGTTTAGCCTCAGGCTTTATCGTTGAATCATGATGAGCATACACATGTTTGATCCTGCTAGAAAAATTAACTAAAAGCTGCACAAACTATAACTTGCATTAAAATCGACAAAAATCAGACTTAATCAAAATTTCTAAATTTTGAACACTTGAAGTCAATGATTTAGTAAAACTTCCAAGAGTCATCATACTGACCCTTGACCTTCTGGCCATTTGGCGAAATTAAGTTTGGGTGAATGCTTCATTCTCCACCTGAACTGTTATATTTTCAATTTTCACATCGAGCTTTTAAATGTTTCAGATTTAACCCTTTTAATTTTTAAAATGACATTTTGACCCGGAAAAATTTTATAAATTTAAACTTATTGTGTTTCGGCTTCGGATTTGAAATTTCAATTTAAGAATTTAGTTTTGCTACACCGGTCAATCAAAAATAAAATATAATTTTTTTTAAATACACATAACAATCTTTTTAGTATTTTTATAATTTTTTAAGTTAAAGACTATAAAGCTGTAAGAAAATATTTACAATCTTTTTTTGAGACTCACCGCTAAAAGAATCATATTAGTATTTGAACATGTGAAGATAACTTTTTGTTCAATTAGTTAAGATTTAAGATAAACATTAAACAAATATATCACATTCTATCCAATTTTTAGAACCGAAACCGAACCGAAATTACCACAATATTTACAATCTTTTTTTTTTAGAAAAATCATATATTACATTCTATCCAATTTTGAGAATACTATACATATTTTATAATTTGCTTTTATATAAAATTGGGGTGTGATATGGAGGTTTAAAATGATTTTTGCGTGGGAAACAATTGGTTTGGAATAGACGTAGTTTCTAATGATGTAACAAACTGCTACGATAAGTCTGAATTTTTGGAACACTTCAACACTGTGGATGTTCTAAGGTTGTTATAATAGTGATTGAAACATGCATACAAATTTAGGGTTGAGTTATTCTACAAAGGCAACAAAAAATGAGAAGTGTGAGAAGGATACAAAAAAACATAATAGATCATGAAATATGACACAATGAGCTACAAAATATAACACGGTGCCAAAAAATATAACACAATGCTGAAGAAAAAAGACACAATGCATTGAAAAAATAACACAATGATGAAAATAAGAAAAAGACACAATGGTACATAAAAGATACAATGATATAACGCATATTCTAAAAACTACAAGCTAGAACCCCAAAAAAACGAAGACCTAAAAACTAACGTCGTAGGGTTCGATAAGACGATTCCAATGCCGTTTGAATGAGTTCAATCGGAGTCCGTTTGATATCCTTCCTACGACTTCCTATAATTCTTTCATTGTGTATTTGATCATAACCCTACAAATTTATACTCGTAAACATTTCTTCTGTCTTTTGATAATAGAAATCTACTAATCAACTAATGCTTTAATTTTTGTATTTCTAATCCCCTTGGTTAATAAAAATATATGGAAAAAATAATAACAAGACATGTACTTAGGATTGTCAACGTTCAATTTTTAACAAACTAAACGGTAGGAATCCCCGATATTTGAAGGGTAATGAATCAATTATAAAACACATTTTTCACAACTAGATATGAAAGTAAGATTACCAATACCCGTCTCAAATTTATTCCAATGCAGCCCCTAATGTTTGTAACTTTTTTTTTTTTTTGGTAAATAAACCCAACACATTTTAGGTTCTTTTAATAAGTCTTCATCTAAGTTTTCTTAACCTCATAACCTTATATCAAATGTACATTATTTAAAACTTTTAAAGTCTTTAAATAATTCTAAAGCAATCATAACAAACACGCGTCTCTTAATCCATTCTTCCCCTCTTCTTGTTCATGCATGCTCTAGGGAGACAAACATCGGTCAAAAAGGAGTCAAAGCAAGAGAAAGTCCGGTGCAAGTATGCGTCTAAAACAAAAGTAGTAGGCCCTAATTATCGACTCAAAGTTCTTGTTTTTCTTTATTATCCCAATCAAGGTTATCTACACCTTCATAATTTAATGTCGATTGCCAAAAATATTATCTTTCAAGATTATCCTTTAGATTTTTTTTGTTCTAAAACTCACGTTTATAACAGAAAAGTACTTTAATTATTCCACTAAAAAGATGCTGTCAAATTCCTATTATTAATATATAGAACCGTAAACTCAAAATTAATAATCAATAACAAAACAATATTTTTAATATATATTATTTTTTATCAGTGGCGGATCTAGAAACATTTTTCAGTAGTAACGTTTTTCATTTTTTTCATTTTAGTAGCAACGTTTTTTAAATTTCGTAAAAAAAAAAACCAAATTTTCCACTAATTTTCCACTACGGGCGCGAAGTTGAGCCGCAACGTCCGCACCCCCTAGTTAAGCTCTATATCCGCCCCTGTTTTTTATCATCGGGTGTTCAAGAATCTTTAAACATGACTTAGCGTAATTAACCACATTGATCAGTTTGTTTAATAGTTTAACGATTTGGGGTAAGATCCCGTTTTACAAAACATAACTTGGAAGGGGTCATGATGTGAACCGGGTGTCTTTCTATTGTTGTTAAAATATTTGAAATCTACATTTATATAGCGTAACAATTTTCATCAATTGAGTTGCGACACAGGATGTTGATACATGACGACATATTATTGAAAACTAAAAAAAATTGAATGACTATTTTCGTAATTTCACAAAGTAAAAAATATATTGTTAATTATGTGGGTCAAAATGGATATCATGATGATTTTCTATAATTGTAATATTACAATTATGAAATTATTTTCTCTTACTTAGAAAGTGATTGATGATTTTCCAAAGAGTGAGAAGCTCTTATCATGGAAGAGCAAAGTAGTAGGAGTGAGTGAGTCTCCACATTACCCATCAAGAGGTGGGCCAAATCCAAGCTGTAATCTTATATGGTGGGCCAATTACATATCCATTGAATCCGACTCCAGTTGCATTCAAACAATATGTAGTGTGAAACTGTAATCCACTCAATCATAAACTTCTTGAATTGGCAACACCATCAAGATTTATGTCCAACTCTCGTCTACTTGTTGGATTCTTTTTTTTTTTTTTTTTTTTTTTGTATTTTGGGTAAATTACAATGACAATATACATTTACGGATACTCCAAATCAAGATACTCATCCAAGTAGGTCACTGTGCAATTATACAAAATTAGAAATATGTCATGTCAAATATATTTATGTTTTAAAGATAGCCAGGTTCTTGTAATATTTTAATTAGATGTCGAGCAAGAAAATTTTTTTAAAGGCCTATATTAGGTCAAATCCGCATTTAGCAGGGCCCAAACCCTTGATTTTTAAGAAGAGGTACACCTTAGCTCCAATGGCTTAGCCAATTAAACCCAACCTCTAGCCCTGAGCAAACAAATAAAATCCAGTCATTTTAATAATCAATATTTTATTAGAAAGCCAAAAAAAATTATGCTGTGTTAACTCGCATAAGTTAGAACGTAACATAAAATAAAATTTAATGAAAAATGAATATTATAGGGACCATTGTTGAAAATAAATAAAGTTAGTGAAGTTAAACTGCAAAACATGAAAAGTTTAGCGTTAAAACAAAACGTTAAACTAGTGATTCTTATTGTTGTAGATATGTTATTTTGTTTTTGAATGACCAAGAAAACCCGGTCACCCGGGTAAACCCAATGGCAAAAGGCCACCCACGCCCGCGAACGCAGACGGCGTTGGTGATCTGGCCTGCCACCATTGCAGAGGAAACCCACCGCCCGAAGGTCTACTGTGGTAAAACGTCTGGTTCAACATAGAAATTTCTTGCTCTAGGTGAGACTACAACCCATAACCACCACATTAAAAGATCATGAGGTAGCCACTCCACCAGCAGATGATTGGCGTTGTCGATATGTTATTAGTTGTGAAATAAAGTTGGCTTTCATAACATATACAAATCAACTAATTTCATCGAATCATTTTTCTAACTTTTTAAGGCTATACTATGATACTAGGGTAGCAACCCTAGACCTAGGATTAGTATTTCTGCTTTTGGCTTGTTTTCGTAATCTTAGCATATAATTATAAAGTATTTAATAATAAATACAAATAAAAAATAATCGAAAGTGTTTAACCACTTTTTATAATTTATATAGAAAGAAACTTCACTCTCACTATGGATGACCCTACAAAATATAAAACCCAAGTACAATGAACCTAATTAAATTGGATTTAACAATCACACCAACTGAATAACAATAAAGTAAAGGGAGACAAAAATCCATAATGTGTATTCCAACCACCGTTAATCAACTTAACTTGATCGAATTTAATAATAAGTGTTTTGTATGTAACAATATTTAAATTAATATAAATTAATATCTTATTTTTTTCTGTCTTTTGAAACCAATTGATTAATTAATTAGTTGCTTTCAGTATACGTGTAATGTTTAATTAAAAAGTAACTGATAATTTAAAAGGTCTATTAACGTCATTGATTGATTTTCACCCATTAATTTGTAGTGATATAACCTTTTTAAAAGTATATATGAAGTTAATTAAAGAGCCCTACATTAAGATAGTTGAAGATAGCAACCAAACTTAATGGTAACCCAATCACTTCATTTCTTTATCATTAACACAGTGAACATCTCGATCTATACAGTGTACGTAGGTCCACTCCTATAGCATCCATATTGACATGAGTTAGGGGGATGAGGTGGTCATTACACCAATACACCATCACTAAAACCATTCTATCACACCCAATCACCTTGTGTCACCTCAACATTAAATAAACATTTTTTAAACATAGATCATAAGTCAATCATTTAAATGTCTGCTTTCTCCACCATAAGTGTAGGATCGTGATTCTATAGATTTGATTAGATCATGCGTGTATCCGGATCAAAGGCGAAATCAATGATCCAGTTAGTTGTTATAGGTGTTGGATGATGTTTAGAATGATATGGAAATGATAAGAATACACACACAATATCACACACACAAATGTGCAGCACCTTGTTAGAATAATAAGTAAAAGTTACAATGTTTGAGACTAAGGGTAGTATTTATAGACTGTTGTCCTACGTCTGAGACCTTCCAGGCGTAGGACACTCATACGCCTGAGATGCCAGGTTTATGACTCTGTCATACGCGTGACCCAAAAAAATAATGACCAAAATACCCCTAGACCTCCAAAATGTTACCCGATAACATCTAAAACGTACATATATGATCCTAACAACATATCTAAGTTAGGAACATAGCCGTAGGGTGCACTAACAATAAGTTTTAACCGTACCAATGAAGTGGCATTCACCTCGATCAACATCACTCTTATAACGAATTTGTAAAGCCAATTGGTAGCCCTGTAAGTACTGCCCTATGATTTGCTCACAATGAACTATGGTTTGACAACTCCGTAAATACTGCGGTAAGATATGCTCACAATGAAGTAAGACTTGGCAGCCCCATAGGTACTGCCCTATGACATTCTCACAATGTAGTAAGACTTGGCAACCACTAAGAATTTTCGTACGACATTTATCCTCGAAAAGATAGAGTAGATTTCAACAATGAAATGACTTGGAAAACTTTAACATTTCTCTTTGTCTTTATATTCAATATCTTTATCATTCTTTACACCTTAGGTTGTATTTCAATGAACTGTTTCTAGAAAAAAAATCATTAGTAGATTGAAAACATTTGAGAGAGGCAGGATTAAGCCAAATATATTTCAGAGAGAATCGCATGGTTGGGCCATGTGCTTTCTGGATATTGCATTCTTGGTCCTAGTGGTTCACTAATTATACTATTGGTCCCAAGGGTTATAAATTTATTACTAACATAATCCAAATGTATTAATTTCATTACTCTATTGGTTCTTGCCCCTAACGGTGGTTAAAATTCTCTGTTAAATAGATACGAAATATCTAGTTTGCCTTTATAAAAAAACAAACAAACATTATAAATAAATAACTTACACGTCGCCACACCCCATCGTTCTTCATCTCCCCCTCTCTTTTTTTTTTCCAGACAACAAGAACCACTACCACCATCTGACCAGACCACCACCACCACCTGACCAAACCAACACCACGTCCGGACCAGATTATCATAACTACCACCACCTCCGCCATATGAGAACACAACCACCATTAGATTAAACCACCAAACCGTCGGACCGGACCGGACCGGACCAGACCACAACCACCTAGGGGTGTTCAACGAATCGAATAACGAATTTTCGAATTATTCGAATCGAATTTCTCGAATTTTTTATATTTTTACCTGAATTCGTATTCGATTCGTATTCGTTTAAAATCCAATTTATTCGATTCGTATTCGATTCGAATAAGAAACTCGAATTCGAATCGAATTCGAATAAATTCGATTTAGTTCAAACTTAGCATAAATAAGAAATTTTTTACTTTTAGTTTTAAAAAACTAACACAAACTCATTATTTTTAACATATAAAGTACTAATCTACAAAACTGATAAACAACAATATGTCAAATACGAGAATTGTTAAAATAGTAGAGTGTATAGTCCGTTAGAGTTTTGTAATGTATAAGGTAAATATGTATAATATGGTTATGGTAAAAGTTGTAGAGACTATGGGTTCTTATAGTTTGACCAAAATTTAAAAGTTCTTTTTTTTCAATATGTATATTTGTGTATATAATTATGTATATATATTTAAAAAATATACGTGTAAAGTTTTTATTCGAATTTCGAATCGAATCGAATTTAAAATCATAAATTCGTATTCGATTCGTATTCGATTTACTGGACTCGAATTCGAATTGAATCGAATTCGAATTCTTAATAATCGAATCGAATTCTTGGTAATCGAATCGAACTAAATCGAATATCGAATTTTTCGAATCCGAATCGAATTCTGAACACCCCTACAACCACCGTTGAATCAAACCACCAAAAACTACCAGACCAGACCTCCATCACTAAGCCTTACACCACTGTCACAGTCGTTACTACTAGGGCTTCGAAAAGGGATGACGATGATGGGGCCTAGGTTCAGGTCAGATTTGAAATCAATTTAGGGGTTAGGGTTTAGATCGAGGTGGAGCAGCGTGGTGGGAGGTGGGTGACTTTATCCCCAAAAAACACAAAGTTCGCTAACTGGGATTTCTTGTTGGTGATGACGATGGAGGTTGTGGTGTCGTAATGGTGGTCTGGTGAAGAGAGGTGGTAGGTGTAATGGTAGCAGAGGCGGTTGTGGTTGTGGTAATGGTGGTGGAGGTGGAAAGAGGTGTACGATGGTGTACGGTGGTTGGAGAGGTGGACGATGGTTGCAAGTGGGGTGGAGGGTACAGAGAGAGAATGATGAATGGCTATGGTGTTGGTGATAAGTTTGACAGAAGTGAGGTGGATATTATAATTTGTATAATTGAAGGAAAAAGGACTATAATACCCCCACGTGGGAAGCAAATGGGTGGACTTAACCAGAAAAGATAACAATCGTTAGTCATGAGGATCACACGAGTGCATTTTTGTTAAACCTAGATACCAATGGTGTAATTAGTAAACCACTAGGATCAAGAATGCAATATATGGAAAGTACAGGGACCAACCATGCGGTTCTCTCTATATTTCATCTATCAAATTATTTATTACTTTAGAAAGAGTACTTAAAATCTTTTAGTGAGTATGCACATCACCGTAAATTAAGCAAACTAAAGAGGGGTATCGAAGTCACATGTGAGAAATGGCAACTATATACTTTAAGCTGGATGATTTAAAACTTGCAAACACTTCAGAACTAGGTCAATTTGGCCAAAGGTTCACATGTAAAATGAGTTAACTTCCACATAGACATAAGGTGGTCAAAGGCCAACTTTTGCATATGGTTCTTGCGAGAGTTGAAGCTTTTGCATGAAGACTTCGGTGAAAGTACGTCCATAAATTTCCGTATGATCATAACCTATAGATACTTTCACAAGGCGCAAACTCTAGGGTAGGACTTCCATATGAGAGTTGGAATTAAGATGTTTAGTGATAACCATAATAGGTAACCAAATATTACAGATATTTTTATATCTTTTAGTCAACCTTTAAGTATACTTTGTTGTTCAATCTAGCTAAGCATAATCATCATTTAAATAAAACTTAATAAGTTTTTTCTTTATTTTAAAAAATACACCAAATAACATGTAATCATGTGCTTCAGAAAACATTGCAATTGATAATGGAAATGAAAGAGAAGCCAAATATATACCTTAATTAGTACATACAAACTTTGATTTTATTTCAATATAAATTGTGTATTAATGGTTATACATTGTGTATGTATAAAAGCATAGATACAAATTAAATTGTATGTCTATGTATGGAACAAAATGGATCTTCTTTTATGTTGTATGGTATGGCAATGAAGGATAAGATCCAAAACTTGGGTCAACCGGACTAGTCCCTTCTCTCTCCTCCAGTCTTTGCATCTTCATTCCTTCTATTACATCTCCCATCTGCCAACAATCAACTTTGTCTTTAATTACCAAATCTTATATGAGCCATGCAATAATTATATTCCCATTTCCCATCCAAATTATATACTTTCAAATGATTAAAGGGTTTAATAAAAAGGCTTAGCAATTAACTAAATACAAAAGATAAATCATTCACTGATGATAATTACTAATAAATTAAATCAGGTTTATGATGAGAGTGCACTAGAAAGTGGAATGTATGTTGTGTCATTATTAGGCATCATTAATCAGTAATCATGCATATATAAGAAATATATGATTGTGGGTTAAAATGACTTCTAACGCCTTCATAAGTTACCTGAAATGCATCCATAGACATCAAATTCGAATCGAAGTTGGGAAGGCTGCTTGCTTCGGTGAGTTTCATCGAAAGAAACTGAAACGAATACATAAAAGAATGTGATTTTGGCAAGTTTTATTTTATATGATTTTGGTAATCGCAATTTTAAGAAGTAATAATAACTTATAACATTAGTTCATCTAACTCACCTCAACCTGGTTCTGCAAGGATTGCACATAGTTGATTATCTCATCCAACATTACTGCCATGCCCATTGACTATAAATATAAACGGAATAAATTCAATCAATTTGATAGAATTATAATAATTACCCTATCTAATATATTCTATCTATCATGCGGAATAATATGAAATCCCAAAACGTCTTAATAAATTTGCGGCAAAATGGGATTTATTAATCCCACTTTTTTGCAGTTGGCCGATAATAATTCCACCTAAGTTTATTCTTCCCATCAGTCTCACCTTTGAGACATTTTGCTCTCAATGCACCCCTTGTTAACTCACACTAACGTCGTTAGCTGAAATTCATAATTCTAGGCGATTATTCACCGGATTTGAAAGAGGGAATCGAGATGAAGATATTGGTATGTTCAATTGCAGAAATAAGCATGGTTCGATGGTTTAATCATCAGTTCCGGTCATCCCATCCGAGAAGAACATCAACCTACAACCGATGAACCATGCTTATTTCTGTAATTGAACATACCAATATCTTCGTCTTGATTCCCTCTTTCAAATCCGGGGAATAATCGCCTAAAATTGCGAGTTTCATCTAACGGCGTTAGTGTGAGTTAACGGGGAGTGCATTGAGAGCAAAATGTTTGAAAGGTGGGACTGATGGGAAGAATAATATCAGGTGGAATTATTATCGGCCTAACTACAAAAAGGTGGGATTAATAAATTCCATTTTGCCTCGCTAGACCTTGTTTCGTAACATACCTTGTAACACCCGGGCACAATGTCTTGCAAACACCTCAAACGCTCGTTAATTTTCCCTCTTCTAACCTGTTTCCGCAACAAGAATCAGACGTTTAACGACTTGTTGATTTCTTTAACCATTTTTTTCAACATTTCTTGTGTATATACACATTTCGTGACAAAGGTGTTAGCTAGAGCATTTATCTAACATTATTTTTCAATCAAATCGTAGAGAATTTTATTTTCATTTGGTTATTTTATTTCCAAATGTTTATTGAGATTATTAATTAAAAAAATAAATTTTCAGCTCACCCTTTCTGCTATACTGTGACTATCAGTTGCTTGGCCCCTCCTGGCTCTAACGTGTACCACTTCCTTCGGTGCGTCGCCGCTGTCACTTACTTTTACTTTCTTTCCCTTTCTTGAACTCTATATCAAATAAAAAAAAAGTTAGAACAACATATAAAAAGTTAAATTAAGTCTTCATTTTATTATATAATATTATAGTATGCAAAATGAGTTAACATATGCAAAAGTGTATTTCTAGTATGTTACTATTTTTAGTAGTATCATAATAAATATATTCTTCCTAGTTCCTAAAAATGGCTTGTTTCTATATAACTTAAAAGCACAATCACAATGAAAATGATACCTGGTATTTCCTCTCATCAATTTCACTTTCTGTAGTTGGATGAGATGACGAATTCCGCGAACTGCTTGACGATACATCCATTGCTTTTCGCTTCCCGTTGTAAACGGGGCCTGAAGAAATCGGATCCGGAATCACCATGACATTCTTCTGTTCATGTTGAAAGTCTGGCTGAAAACATTGCATGAGTTGGTGATCAAGTGATGGTAACACTACTTGTTGGGAGAGAAAATTGTCATTTGAAAAGCCCATGAAGCTTTGAGAGCTCATGTTCTGATTGTCATAATGGATTGAATATTGGTTAAGTAATTCCATGTTTTGTTCGGTATCTATGAAAGAAAATGAGGGTTTGAAGCTATGGAAACCCTCCATATATGAATCTTTCTGATAGTAGAAAGCTTATATTAAATTTGGCTAAGGGGTGTTTTTCTTTTGCAACTTGTGTGGTCGCTCTCTCTCTATATATATGCATAGTTGTCTTTGTCTCCTTGTTCCCTTATTATGAGTTTTTAATTTCACTCTTTTTCGGCTTATTATTTAAAAAAAGTGAAAACATGCAACTACAATTAAGAGGGGAGAAGTGACTTATATACGACAAATTTATTTTCACAGAGTAAGTACAAACACATATACATCACAATTATGCACATCAAGTGGTTGTTGAATGCAGAGTATTTTGCTACATATGTAATTCACCGATCCATCCGTTATACGTGGGCAAATATAATCCGGAACAAACACCCAATTCCATTCAAAGGAGACACTTTTGGCAAGCACAAACAATTTGTTTTTTGTTTTTCTAACATAGCTAATAAAACACCATAACACATGATTTTAGTATCCAAACACAAAGTGCATATTAAGTAAAAAAAGATAACCTTAAGTAACATGTATGACTATTTACTAATAAGTGGCAACATGTATAATACATGACACATTACAACCCACTAAAATATATAAAGAAAACTAGTAAAATTGACATGATCCACAATACACTACAATTGAATATATTATCTTAAAATGTGTTATAACTTATGACAATTAAATTTGTTCATTGAGACTAGTTGTGATTCATTATTATAACCAAATCTGACCAATTAAGAGGGTGTTTGGGATTGCTTATTTAACTCTAAAAGTGTTTTTGTCAATAGTGTTTATTGACTTGTAACTTTTTAAAAAAAGTATTTGGATTAGTTTTTGTGGTGAGAAAAGCCAATAAGCCAACAAGTTGTTTTTTAAAAAAATATTTAGTTTAGCTTATTAGTGTAAAATAATCAAAAGCCAAAAGCCAAGATTTCTGACTTCTTAAAAACAGCTTTTTCATCTTTATTGAAAAGCCAAAACCAAAAGTGATTTTGATTTACACAAACAACTTATTAACTTATTGGCTTCTTGAAGAAGTCAATAAGTTAATAAGGAGTTTTGAAACTCAACCTTAAACACCCACTAAATTAAGCTCTTATGATCGTTCTAACATATTGTGACCAAAGTTTGTAAGTGCTTTCAGTGACATCAATGTCGCGTAGTATAAATGACTTTAAGACCACATACAAGATTCAAATAAACATTAAGACTACGTAGGATCTGTGGAATACACACTCGATGGGGTTCAAGCAACAACACCCTTTTCAAAATAATTCATCTTTTCTTGCAACAACACTTTCAAATTAACTTTTTACACATGTGTAAATGAAACAGTTTACACATATACAAACAGTAAATTTACACATGTGTAAAAACAATTTATTTCCGTATACATTTAAATTTTTACGCATAAATTGTGTTTTTGGGAGTGTATTTTAGTAATAAAGATAAGTGTAAAAAGAATGTTTAATTTGAATGGTTTTATATGGCGTTCTCACACTTCTCACACAAACCAATTTTTCTACAGAATCTTCTACCTATATATATATATATAAATATATATATATAGGCTAAAGGAATAATGGAAACCCAAAATTTTGAAGAAACTCTTGCAAACCCAATGAGTGGACCACATTGCTCTACATACTCCATAAACTTTATTGTTTTTTTATTAAGCAAAGGTTATTTTGGTAATTTAGCACACCCCACCACATATATAAACCTTTCTTTCTCTCTCCCATTTCAAATTTTCATCTTCCCTACCCCTTACCCTCTCCTCTCAGCCTCTCTTTCTCTGTTTTTTTTAAGCCATAGAAACCTTAACCTTGAACCACCAACACCATCATCGTCATCTCCAACCTCCAACAATATCATCGTCACGTCATCAGCATCATTGTACAACCAATACCACGATCGGTGGTGACCGGGCAACACCGTCGGAGAAGCCCACCGGAGAAGACGACCGGAGAAGATAACCGGAGAAGACAACCGGAGAAGACGACCAGGTATTTTGATGTGTTTGTTTATTTCCATCTTTGTATCTCCTTCAATGTTGCTTTTATGTTTGATTTTTTTACTAAGTTGGAATCAAATCTATGTTCAAGTAATACTAGTCTCCATAAACCCACTTGTTCCCTTTTCTTTTTCCCAACTGATCTCTATATTTTTTGTTTGTTTAATCACTTCTGTTTTTGATACAAACACAAATGTGAAATTCTTTTTTTGAAAAATGACCCCTGTTTGTTAAATTCTATTTCTGATAAATTATAATAATAAAGTTTAGACTTTTTATTAATCTTTTTTTGTAATTCAAACCATCGAAAAAGATTTTTTTTTTTTGGATGATTGATTATGGAAAACCACTAATATAATATAAAGTCATTTAGGTTTAGAACATAATAGTAACATAATAGTAAATTTTTTGAGTGTAATCGAACACTTATATGTCTTTGGAGTCTAGCGTTGAGAATTAAAGTTAAGTTATGGTGTTTTTATCGTCTATACTTTCGTATAATCTTTGTGTTTAGTTAGACTGTTACGTGTGTAGCATATCTTTTTTTCAAAAATATATTATGTTTTCTGTTTTCTAGCATATCAAACTCTGTTCTCTGTTCACTGCAGATTAGATAAGTGTTGTCTGTGTTTTTCCTGTTACACATATAATACTCGTGTGTTCTTGCACCATGTCTGTCTATTTTTTTTTCTTTTCTCGTGTATGAGTTTTTTTTATGTTACCTATGTCTTATTTACAGAAAATGTCTGTTTTGTGTGTTTTCTGATATAGGCTTATCTATAACTAAAGACAGAAAATGTGTTGGTATTTGTTTTCAGAATGAATTTTCAGAACGTTGTAATTTGTGTTTTCTCTGTGATTTTAGTTTTTAGGGGTGTTTTTTCTGTGTTAAGGTCAAGTTAAGTTATGGTGTTTTTATCGTCTATACTTTCGTATAATCTTTGTGTTTAGTTAGACTGTTACGTGTGTAGCATATCTTTTTTTCAAAAATATATTATGTTTTCTGTTTTCTAGCATATCAAACTCTGTTCTCTGTTCACTGTTCACTGCAGATTAGATAAGTGTTGTCTGTGTTTTTCCTGTTACACATGTAATACTCGTGTGTTCTTGCACCATGTCTGTCTATTTTTTTTCTTTTCTCATGTATGAGTTTTTTTTATGTTACCTATGTCTTATTTACAGAAAATGTCTGTTTTGTGTGTTTTCTGATATAGGCTTATCTATAACTAAAGACAGAAAATGTGTTGGTATTTGTTTTCAGAATGAATTTTCAGAACGTTGTAATTTGTGTTTTCTCTGTGATTTTAGTTTTTAGGGGTGTTTTTTTTCTGTGTTAAGGTCGGGTGTTTCGTGTGTAGCGTATCTGTTTTGCAGTCAAAGATTGCTTTCTAATTCAGCAAAAAATGGATGCTGGGTGCAGACTACAGAAGTTTGTCTGTGTTTCCAAAAAAAACCCTGTTACACATGTAACAATCATGTTTTTTCCACCTTTAGTTATAGATTTTTTTTTTTGTTTTTTGCATGTATTAGGTTTTTTCTGTTACCTATATGTTTTTAACAGAGAATAGTTTTTTTTCCCTGTTTCATTTTTCCAATGTCAACACTTACTCTGCTATAACATACGTTACAGGTCCTGTTTTTAGTCAAAGCATGGATTCCAACCCCAGCACTCCGCCTTGGGAGGTTTTTGAGGCCCGTCACCATCTCATCCCAATTGTACACGAGTCACCTCAAAATGAACCGGACATTGCATTTGTACCTGAACCACCCCCACCGGTTGAATTGGTCATCCCTCCTGTTGCAGCCGAACATGAACCCCCCCCCCCCCCCCGTTGCCCCGGACATTCTGCCATTAGAACCGGTTATACCCGTAGTGCAGGCGGACGATGGGTTTGAAAGTGACGAAGATTTCGATTGGAATGCGGCCTTTGATTACGTCTTCCCCGAAGAATATCCGCCACCAGAAGAATATATGACACCGGAGGATGATGTGCATGATGTAAATCACACACCTGAATGGGCGGTTGGTTACGTATCAGACCCAGGGGCTGAATATGAAGAACCATATGAACCTAAACTTAACAAACCCGTGCTGCCGTTCACGTATCCAGAAGGTGGGCGTATTAGGGCTGAATTGGAGGGTATAGGTTATACTGAGGAACAGTGGGCTTTTTATGCAAAGTATGGTTATCGGATGCCGTCAGCTACTGTTGGTTGCAGTGCGGGATGTCGGGGTTATTGCATGCATGGGCAGGGTATGAATCTTTAATTCTATGTTTTGTTGTTGATACAGTTTCACTGTAATATATTTCTTGAGTAGTATGTTTTAGGCAGATGAACAATATGATGTATCGCTTTTTTTAGTAGTATGTTTTTTGCAAGTTTTTTGTATTGTAATGCAATGTAGTACTACTTAACAAAAATGATATCGGCTGTTGAATCTTAATATATGTTACAAACCTAGAACAATTTCATTGTAATATAATTTTCATGTTGTCAGCTGAATCTTAATTTCATATGAATCTTAAAAGTAGTGAATATAAAAAAAGATAACCATATGGACCTTTCGTTACGTATGCAACAACTCTGGTGCTGGTACAGTAAAACCAAAACAAACATGTTGTAATAAAAAAATTAACAGGTCAGGATTTTTCTAAATTAATATAAAACTGTCGTGACGGATTTTACGTACGTAACAACACTGGTGCTGGAACAATTTTTATAAATCTGTGAATCTGACTATGCTTTATTGATAAATAAAATAGTTTTTTTAATAAACTAAAATTCTTATTTTGTCAAGAAAAAAGTGTGAGAGAGAATGTTAGAAAGAGAATATTAGTGAGAGAAAGAGAGAGAGAGAGATAATTGATTTGATGGAGAGAGAAGAAGGTGGCATTTGACCATTGTGCCCTTATTTTTTCATCTACCTTTTTAAATCTATTAAAATAATATGGAATGAATCTAGGCCATTGATCACTTTAGATCAATGGCTCTCATGAGGTTTACAAGGTTTTTTCATTTTGAGTGGGTTTTTATTTTAACCACCCCCTATATATATATATATATATAAACTAGTGTGATTAAAGGCGCGTGTTGCGCGCCTTACAATTCTGTCGTATCCAAAACATTAAGAAACTATTATCAACCAAGTAACTATCAATTTTCATATCAGAATCTAAGGACGACATCTCACACAAACATGTTAGATACAAATTTCATTTATCTCAACTTTATTTATTATCATTTGACATCGCGCTTTGCGCAATTTTGATTTTTTCCTTGTAAATACTTGTCAAAAATCTTGATGTTATACCAGTATTAAGGATGTTATAACATGGGGTTAGTAGCTAAGAACTGCTTCAAACCTTTTAACCCCCACAACCAAATATTTAATAATACACTGTAATAACAAAAGTTTAAGCCGACGACAAAAGTTACAACCAGCTATTTCCACTATAAATAAAAAAAAAGTGAAAAAGAAACAGAAATACATGCTTATGCAATCCTGTGCTTGAAACGAAGAATAAAGCATTTATAAATCCTTGATACTATGGCTCAACATTACACCTTACAACGCTGGATAGAAACCAAAACAATAAAGCGCACGAAAAAGAAATTGGCCTACGTAATAGCCCAGGAAAAAGACACATTTCAATAACACATTAGTCTGATTGGAAGAGTAATATTAAAACAGGGCAGAACAAAGAAAATAAATCTAAAGCCACAATGATCATCATGTCCAACATTTTGGTCAATCTATTCACCCTGATAACATGAAATCCAAACTTCAAATTTTCATAGAGCTTACATTTTAAAAATATTATGGTAATGTTAACATCATAAAAAGTATCAAAACACAAACATGTTTCATAAAGGGTACCCAAACACAAACAGGTTTCTTAAAATCTCCAATTGTATATAACACAAATATGATAAAAATAAGCTGTCATTAAATCATGTTAATGATGACTCATGAGATTTATAATCATGACACTTGACAAAAAAAAAAAAAACTTAAACTGTCAAAAAGTCAAATACCTTTTCATCCTCCTCAAAGCTTCAATACTAACCACTGCCCTCTGCCCAGGCTTCATCCTCTTCAAAACCTGAACCTATCAACCGTGACATCCACAAACAACAATATTCGAGGATCATCATATAAAATATGCATAGTAAAAATGAAAAGCAAACATTAACACCGTTATCCCACAAAACGCATACCTGTGTACACAAACAATCACCCAGAACAAAAACAGCAACAACCACCTTCGTAAAAGCCAAAAAAGATTAGAAGCGCAAGCGCCAACCACGCCTTTACAAATGATAAATAACACTGAGAATTCAAAAACATCGCGCTACACCAAATCAACCTTAGCAGCGCTAGCGTCATTAGCAGTTGCTCCTAGAAAAAACGTGGCCGCACGTAGAGCCTGAAATAACAAACTACCATGAGGTAATCAATAGATAAGCATTGAAGTCATAATATGGTGTACGAACATTGATACCTCACAAATTGAGCCCCAGTGAAGAAACATAAAGCAACCTGCGAACAAACCTTTTCAGGTGTTACCCGCAACAAAAACAATTAATTAAAGTTTTCGCCACATAAATGAAATAAAGAAAAGATACTTTGACTTTTTGTTATTAATAGTAATAATAAGAAAACAACCACAAACGATAAATCAACCTTGAGAAGCTGTGCATTTCTTTGTCTTGAAGGAATCAAATGTTTTTATTTGCTTAAAACCCGAAACAAAATCATCTCAACAAAAATAAAATCTCAAAACATCGATTCATAATTCATGCGCACACACAAAAAAATTACTTTTAATAGGTGGAGGATGATCAGAGCACGTAGGGTGGAACCAATGATCAACGGGAACACGACCAGCGATATGGCAACTGAAAATCCAAAGAGCAGGTCTAGGTGTCAATTAACTGTAAGCAAAAAAATCAAACAACAATAATCGCTTGAAACAAAAATAAAAATAAATGGGTTGCCTAAACAGGTCAACTGATGGCAATGACATCGCTTGCGCATGCAAGTATAACAGTGACCTCACTGGAGGATCAGAAAGCAAACTGTTTAGCTAAACTTATTTGTACAACCTTCAAGCGATTGTTTGTTGTTCTTCTTTCACAAATCTCTCTTCTAAAAGCATGTAATTTATTCTTAGTTCTCAATTACTGCATTTTGGTGTTCTTCCTTTGCGTTCGTTAGCATTTCTACAACCCAATAAATCAAATTACTATTAACATACGAACCAAATATGAAGAACAGTAATATTGAAATAAAAAAAATCAAATCTTTACCGATTTTGTTGGATTTATTTAGTGTCAATTCAAACAGCATTTTCAGCTCCTCATGTTCTAAAGAACCCTCCTGGACGCCTTGTAATCTAAAACACAAAATTATATATATAGTCAAAGAAAGGAAAGTGACAAATGAAAATGCAAAACAAACCGATAATGGGACACAAAACATTATCAAACACACAAACAAAAAACATATAAATTAAATGATTAACCAAATTCAACAGCCTTAGACAAATAAAAAAAAATTAAGCCAAAAACATAACCACTCAACACCCCAAAACTACAAACAACAAATTAACACACGCTTACAACAACAAATTTAAGAAATAAATAAAAAGGAAAAAATCTCACCGTATCCAAATTTGCAGACACCGTTTTCCTACAATTTATCAACAAATGAGGGGTAAAATGTTTAATAATAGTTAGACAGATTCCGATTGTAAAAACTGGGCATGAATCGAATAGTAACAATCGAATTTTCAGAATGGTTGACAGAGAGGTTTCTTAAAACCTAAAAAAAAAGAAAAAAACCTAAAACAGGTGTTGTTCGAAATCGGTTAGTAGATTCCAAAAGCAAAAAAAACAACACACCCAATCACACTCTTACCAGATCTTGTTCTGTTTCCTTGAGTTCTTACCAGCGTTGTATCTTCTCTAACTCTCCTTAATGCCTCCCCTAAACCCCTACAACCACACATAACTAATATCTAAAAGTTATGCTTGTCGGTAGCAAATCCAACCACCCTCCCCTGTCTTTTGCAAGTCGTAGTGGTGACGATTAGTGGACGGTGGCGGTCCCGAGCAGGTGACGGTGGTAATGGGTGGTGCTCAGTGAGAGTGATATAAAGAGATTATGAGAAGAAAATGTAGAGAGAGAGAATTCAGCCAAGAAGGAAAGAGAGGATGAGAAAGTGCATAGAGGCCATAAGTATGACGTGTAGTTCATCCATCACAAAGAAAATTTGGTCGAAGGGTATGTTGACACGTCATAGGTGGTCCAATCAGTTCATCACACATAAATAGGAAAATGTAAAGTACTGTTCAATTACATGGTGTATAAATATAAGTATAATTAATTTCAAGTGAGCTCGATTGTCATATCCTTGGCAAGATCAGGATGCTCTGTCATGGTGGCTGTAAAGAGGGTGTTCCATCGGCCACATTTGTTGTTGAGATCCGTCCACTTTCGTGAGAGCGAATAAGTGGTGTAGTTGTTTTCACCGACTAGTTGGTTTAACACCGCCAACACATTGTTCCAAAATGAATTTTCCCCTGAACGGCGGCGGTGTTGGAGTTGATGATTACGACTGTTTTGGACGTCTTTGTCCGCCATCACCAATGCGATCTCATTCTCTTCATTCCAATGTGTCATTTTCGAGTGGATAATGAGATGATAATGGATTTATATGGTAAAAATTATGAGATGATGGCGGGTTTTGTTATGAAAATTATGGGTATTTATAGGGTAGCATTTGATGGTACTTCAAAAACCAACTGTTGGGCTATGGTAATATTATCGTTCAGCCACAGTTGATGTACATTAATATTTTTTAAATGAAAAAATAATTTAAACTTTTAGATATATTTATTTAACTATATTTAAATGAAAAACAAGTTACTAACTACACTTTTAAATGCATTATTTTTATTAAATAAATAAACGAATCAGTGAAGCGCTGCCTCTAAAATTATGTTTAACTGAAGTGAAGTGAATCAGTGAAGTTATTTGGTAGTGTAGGATTAGTTAAAATTAGTGAAGTTAAGTAAATGACTAGTGACTTGCCCCTCCCTCCCTTAGGCAAAAACACTTTATATCATACATGTATCAAAATTTATTTTACACATACGCTATACATATCAAAAGTCATCATATATTTATCTACACATTTTATCTTACACAACCCCTTTAATAAATAGCAGGGCTGGCCTGAGCATGGACCGGGTGGTCACTGGCTCAGGGCCCGACCTTCAAATGGGCCTGAATGTTTTTTAAAAATATATACACACACAAATATATATATATATAGGTAGAGGATCCCGTAGGAAAATTGATTTGTGTAGGAAGTGTAGGAAACATTTATAGCCATAGGATCAACTTTTGAGATTAAGGGCATTTAAGATTTTTTAACAATTTAAATTAATCAAATCCCACTAATTTAGCACCATATCTTCAACGTATCATTCAAATTATCTACACATTCTTATTCAATTTCTCAGATCAATTCCTAAAAAACTGATTTATATTTATCTGAATTCAATTTTTTTGAGACTTACGTTTTTATAGTAACATCAATAGTGTTTTATACTTATCAGGAGTGTTTTATAATAACATCAATAGTGTTTTATATATCATTTTCATCACAGGCTAACATCAGGAGTGTTTTATAATAACATCAATAGTGTTTTATATATCATTTTCATCACATGCTAACATCAAGAGTGTTGTATTTTTATATGAACCTACAAATTTGTTTTACATCACCACAAAATTACAAAGTCAATTTTTGTAAGACATAACACTTTAGCTTCTAAATAGTGTTTTATATGAACATTATATTGTGTTTTATCTCATCACTAAACATCAACATTTTACTGTGTTTTATATCATCACTAATATAAGGAAAGCATTAAAGGTTTCTAGAAGTAAATAGTAATAATTAAAAAGGTTGCTTAAGAATGATTATGGAAAATAATAATGATAAGAGAGAGAGAGAGAACCATAATTTAAGGAAATCATTAAAAAGGTTTCTAAAAGTTTATCCTAAAATTACATTGATGCCCTCATTTAAAACACATATTTACAATCTTACCATAAATTCTATAATATATTAATTAAATTTTAAGCACATCCAAACTTTTAATCTCCACCATTCATCTTTAAATCCAATGGTTAAAAACACTTCCTACACTTCCTATACAAAACTATTTTCCTACAGGAACCCTACCCTATATATATATATATATATATATATATATATATATATATATATATATATATATATATATATATATATATATATATATATATATATGGGAAAGTTAATTTGAGAACACCTATATTTCGTGCGAACCGTGAGAACGGCTTCTAAAACCATTCAAATTCAAAATTTCTTTTTACATTTATCTTTATTACTAAAATACAATCCCAAAAACACAATTTACGCGTAAAAATTCAAACGTATACGAAAATAATTTGTTTTTACACATGTGTAAATTTACTGTTTATACATGTGTAAACTGTTTCATTTACACAGTGTAAAAAGTTAATTTGAAAGTGTTTTTGCAAGAAAAGATGAATTATTTGAAAAGAACATTCATTTATTAATGTTGTATTTTGATTATAATGAGGTTTGTATGAAAAAAATTTGATTTTGTATGATTTTTTTACTTGTTCTCACGGTTCTCACAATATTTAGCGTTCTCAAGATAACCCTCCCCTATATATATATATAGGGGAGGGTTATCTTGAGAACGCTAAATATTGTGAGAACCGTGAGAACAAGTAAAAAAATCAATCAAAATCAATTTTTTTAATACAAACCTCATTATAATC
This sequence comes from Ambrosia artemisiifolia, assembly GCA_032199755.1. Taxonomy (NCBI): domain Eukaryota; kingdom Viridiplantae; phylum Streptophyta; class Magnoliopsida; order Asterales; family Asteraceae; genus Ambrosia; species Ambrosia artemisiifolia. Next base: position 10,671,418 of record CM063518.1, on the reverse strand, counting down.
AAAATACAACATTAATAAATGAATTTTCTTTCCAAATAATTCATCTTTTCTTGCAAAAACACTTTCAAATTAACTTTTTACACATGTGTAAATGAAACAGTTTACACATGTATAAACAGTAAATTTACACATGTGTAAAAACAAATTATTTTCGTATACGTTTGAATTTTTACGCGTAAATTGTGTTTTTGAGATTGTATTTTAGTGATAAAGACGAGTGTAAAAAGAAATTTTGAATTTGAATGGTTTTAGATGCCGTTCTCACGGTTCGCACGAAATATAGGTGTTCTCAAATTAACTTTCCCCTATATATATATATATATATAGGGTCAAGATCCTCTACAAAGTGTTTTTTTGTGCGAAGTGTGAGAAGGTGTTTTGGCCATTGGATCATCTTAATCTATGGTATGGATTAAGTGAGTGGCATTTTGGTAATTAGTGTTATATTATTAATAGTAATAAATTAAATGGTTTAGGAGTATTAAAGTAAATTAGGCATCGATATTTAATTGATACCTCTTAAAAAAATGGAAACAACCATTAATTATCATCTCTCTCTCTCTATTCACTCTAAGAGAATCGCCTCTCTCTGCACCAATATGGATGGGGTGTCATGATTTCTATTAGTAAATTGTATTTATCATAAATTTGTATGAGATTTATCTCTTATTATTATTGTAACAAATCTCCCAAAAATAGGGAGATCTTACAGGCTACTCAACCCACCAGATCATGGGGTAATGGATACGGGTGCATCCTCTCATTCTGCCAACGAGCAAGGTATATACTCTCCGTCTACTTTTAATACTTGCACTAATAAATATATCATTGTTGGAAATGGCATGACCATCCCTGTAGTGGCCCAAGGCAACCAAGTCCTTCCCCCACCATACCCACCCCTTAAACTTAACAATGTCCTTTTTGCGCCCAATTTAATTAAAAACCTTATTTCTGTGCGTCGCCTTACCAGGGACAATTAAATTTCCATTGAATTTGACCCTTTTGGCTTTCTTGTGAAGGATCTCAAAACCCGGGCTCCTATCCTACGATGCAATAGCACAGGCGATCTATATCCTTTGACTGCACCCCTCTCTCTCAAGACCTCTCAACCCACCTCTTTCGTTGCTATTTCTCAAGATCGCTGGCATCAACGCTTGGGACATCCTGGAGACAATTTACTCAAGTCCTTAAAGTTGTCTTCATTTATTAATTAGGAAAAACTTAATAAATCACTTTGTCAGTCGTGTGTTTTTGGCAAAAGTGTTAAATTGCCGTTTTATGATTCTCTTAATTACACTTGTTCTGCATTTGACATTGTTCACAGTGATTTATGGACCTCTCCAATACTTAGTACGGGGGGCCATAAATATTATATTTTATTTTTGGATGATTTTACTAACTTTTTGTGGACGTTTCCCATCTCATCTAAAGCTCAAGTCTTTCAAACCTTCACCACCTTACACAATCACATAAACACCCAATTTAATAGTAAAATCAAACAATTTCAATGTGACAATGGCACTGAATATGCAAATCAAAACTTCTACAACTTTTGTAATCATAACGGCATGCAGTTTCGTTTTTCTTGTCCCTACACCTCGTCTCAAAATGGTAAGGCGGAACGCAAAATCCGCACCATTAACAACATGATTCGTACACTTCTTGCCCAAGCATCCTTACCCCCCAACCTTTGGCATCATGCCCTTGAAACCGCTACCTATCTCCTCAACATCTTACCTAGCAAACTTCACAACTTCAAATCCCCCACCGCCTTCCTTTACAATTGCACTCCAGAATACGATCACCTTCGTGTTTTTGGATGTCTGTGCTACCCTCTCGCCCCATCCACCAAAATACACAAACTTGACTATCGATCTCAACCTTGTGTGTTTCTTGGTTACCCGCCCAATCATCGTGGATACAAATGTCTTGATCTTAATTCTCAACAACTCATTATTTCACGACATGTCCACTTTGAGGAGTCCATCTTTCCCTACACCATCCAATCCCCAACTAAACCACCCGCTTACAACTTTCTTAATCCCACAATCAACCCCTTGGTTTGGGATTACCTCCAAAACAAACGTCCACCCACGCCTCCTACTACTCACCCCCTACCCGATCCCAATCCAAACCCCGACTCACCAAATCCTACATCTGCTCCTCGGCCCAATACATCTGGCCCATCCTCCACTCCTTCCCTTTCCTCTCAGCCCATTCCGCTAACACCCGTGCCTCCCTTACATTCTGACCCAATCCCCACTTCCAATACACAGGCCCAGCCCAATAATCACTCCCCACCTATTGAAGCCCAAACAAACACCTCGCCACATACACCCAACCAGTCCCCGCCCTCTGCTCCCACTACTGCCAATACATCTAATCCCGTTTCACAGCCACCTCCCGTACCAAACACTCGTACCATCCACACTCGCTCAATGAGCGGTATCCACAAACCTAAACATCATTTTAACCTTCACACTGCCACCATTGTTCCCATACCCAAAAATCCTCAGGTTGCCTTAACCACTCTCGAATGGCATAATGCCATGACCAACGAATTTAGTGCACTTATTAAAAACAAGACCTGGGAGTTAGTACCTAGAACACCTGACATGAACATCATTAATTGCCTGTGGTTATTTAAGCATAAATTCAGGTCGGATGGCAGTTTGGAGCGTTACAAAGCTCGGTTAGTATGTGATGGTCGTAAGCAGCAGACGGGTATAGACTGTGGTGAAACTTTTAGCCCCGTGGTTAAACCCTCTACCATTCGGTTGGTTCTTTCCTTGGCTCTGTCCAAGTCTTGGCCTATTCATCAATTGGATGTTACTAATGCGTTTCTACATGGCCACTTGGAAGAGACTGTCTACATGCACCAACCTATGGGTTTTCGTCATCGTGATTTTCCAAACCACGTTTGCCGCCTGAGGAAATCCCTTTATGGTCTCAAACAGGCTCCTAGGGCCTGGTATCAACGTTTCAATGACTTTGTTCTTTTGCAGGGGTTCATGCAGAGCAAAACTGACAACTCACTTTTTATTTATAGCCACGGGTCTGATATCGCCTATCTTCTGATTTATGTGGATGACATTATTCTCACCACGTCCACTGAAGCTCTGCGCAAGCGGCTCTTAGACCAGTTGTCTGCTGAATTTGCTATGAAGGACTTGGGCCCTTTCTCCTACTTCTTGGGTATTCAAGTCACTCGCACTGGTAACCATATGTTTCTCTCACAACAGTCATATGTCCAGGATATTATTCATCGGGCTGCCATGGACTCTTGCAAACCAGTTGCCACACCGGTTGATACACAGTCAAAGCTTTCTGCCACAGCTAGCCCACCGCATGATGACCCCTCTACGTACAGAAGCCTCGCTGGCGCCTTGCAGTATCTCACGTTCACTAGACCGGACATATCTTATGCTGTTCAACAGATCTGTATGCACATGCATGATCCGCGTCAGGACCACTGGAATGCATTAAAACGTATTATTCGCTATCTACAGGGTACATCTTCTTATGGTCTTCGTCTAGGACCGGTACCTAACATCTCGTTACTAGCATACACAGATGCCGATTGGGCAGGTTGCCCAGACACCAGACGCTCCACATCTGGTTATTGTGTGTATTTTGGTGAGAATCTTATTTCGTGGTCATCCAAGCGCCAGGCTACCATCTCCAGATCCAGTGCTGAAGCTGAGTACAGGGGTGTGGCCAATGTCGTGGCAGACATTTGCTGGCTACGCAACCTTCTCCTAGAGCTGCATCATCCTTTATCCCGAGCTACGCTAGTCTACTGTGATAATGTCAGTGCTGTCTACCTCTCTGGCAATCCTGTCCAACACCAGCGTACGAAGCACATAGAGCTCGACATTCACTTTGTTCGCGAGCAGGTTCAGCGCGGACATGGCCGTGTTTTACATGTCCCGTCTCGTCATCAGGTTGCTGACATCTTTACCAAAGGTCTCCCTCGCGTTCTTTTCGATGATTTCCGATCCAGTCTCAGCATCGGTCCTCCAGACGCTTCAACTGCGGGGGTGTATTAGTAAATTGTATTTATCATAAATTTGTATGAGATTTATCTCTTATTATTATTGTAACAAATCTCCCAAAAATAGGGAGATCTCTTGTATTATATATAGTTTTGACAAATCAATGAAAGATCAAGGAAATTAACATTCCTATAATTTCTTAATCAGTTCATGAGCAAATGCAGATTCATCAAATAGATGACATGGAGGAAAACCCAATGTTATTAGTTAAGTATGATTATCGAATAGAATATTGGCATAGAAGGAAAATATTACAGATCTGGCCAAAAGCAAAATTGAGAATATCATGTGCATAGTGGAAGGAATTTCTATTCATTCTTTGGAGGTAGATTAAATTATCGATTTTTTAGTGGAAGGAATTTCTATTCAGAGGTGATTAAATTAATGATTTTTTTTTCAAATATGGTGTTTTGTTTTGTTTCCTTTTTTTTGAAATGTTTTTTGTTCGTGGTAATTGGGATTAATTAAAAGTTCTTTGATTTTCGATTAGTTGGGATGTTGTGTTTTATCATGATCATCTTGATATGTTTTATACTCATAGTTTGTATGAAGGTGTGTTACATCGTTACTGTGTAATAAAACACTACGTATTGAATAACAAAAACAACTGCTGTGTTATAAAACACCATACGGAGTAAACACAATTAGAATTGATTAAAAGTTCTTTGATTTTTGATTGGTTGGGATGTTGTGTTTTATCATGATCATCTTGTTGTGTTTTATACTCATAGTTTGCATAAGGGTGTGTCCAGATTTCTTTGGTGTTTTAAGAATAATGAACCTAATTCAAACGTATAACACCATGGACCCATCGTCTGAATATTTGGACATTTTAAAAAATAAATCATTCGGATAAAACACCCCTAGTATGAATATAAAACATTTCTTGATTTGTATATGCGAAAATGCTGATCTCAATAGTATAAGCAAAATGTTGGTTCGACTTGTAACACATATGCTGTTATTTATGAATGTGAAATATGATTTAAAAATATTAATTGGTTTAAAAAATTGTGGGACTTCCTAAAATAATGTAAAGCAATATGACAAATATAGCCCTATTAAATAAAAATGACAAAGGACACTTGTCACCTCCATAGCACTTCTTACACTTCTCACAAAAAATCCCTTTTGTACAGGAATCTAACTCTATATATATATATATTAAAATCTATATTTAGGATATATATTTGTGTTTTATACATTAAAAGTCTCGTTAATGGAGTTGGAAAAACTATGTTAATTTAATGTAGAAGTCTCAAGTTCAATCCTTGGCTCTAGCACCATACTCATTTTTTTTAATTCATTCATCTTTACAAAATTTTGGGCCAAAATTTTTTTTTTTCCCCCGAGGCCCAAATTTTTTAGTATTCTCGAAGACGACCCTGATAAATAGGTTGAGCAGTAACCCGTCTGTTTTATATACTTAGGCAAAAATGTAATGTAACATTTTTTGTGGTAATAAATCGCTTTTTTAAAAAAAAATAAACAAATTGTCTTCCAAATTACACGCAAATAAGTTTTTTTTATGTATGTATTCCATGATCATTAGGTTTCATTGTGTGTAACTTAAAATATTGGTGAAGCTTGGACAAATTTACAATTTTTCTAAAAGACAGCATAAATAAATATTGAAAAATAGGAAACAAGAAAACTGGTAGCAAGAAACTAATTTGTTCATTCGGAAACATACTTCGAGAAAAAAAATACATATACGCGACCATTTTTTAACTTATTGATTAATGCAAGCAGTAAGTCATTTTCGGTCCAGCTAATGGATTTCGATGGCATCTCGATCACAATTATTTTGGATAACATTTTTATTTATATTTACAGTGTTTTAGAAAGAAAATGGGTAAAACAACATGTCGGTAAATGACTTGTGCATGTATGGATGGATTTTGCCATTTTGGTCTTATCAACCAAACGGAATTGACATAAAGACTTGGAAAAAAATAGAGTTCGAAGGACCACGTGGAAATTCCAGCTTCTTTGGTTGTGTTCCCATGGTGGGCCTAGTTTCAGGAGATATATCCATAAAACTGTCTCATCACTTGCTTCTTGCTTATTGTTCAATATCATGAGCCCATCAAAAGTAAATATATAAAAATGAGCATAAAATGGTGGTCACTAATCAAAGAGTTGGTGGGTTGTTCTTTTTTCATTAAAGTTTAATGTTCCAATGCATGTATCCAAAGGGATGTGAAGTGGTTTTGGTCACAAATCTCTAATGGATTTCAATGTAATCAAGAAAGAGATTTGTTGAGAAGGATATGGGACCATGGTTGATCAATATTGCTTAGTTTCATCCCCTTTAGGGTAAGATCAATAGAATGCTTCTGAAGCATTGCTTCATACTTACATCTTGATTATTTTATCACCTTACATCTTAGTTCACAAAGTGCATGAGTAATGAAATAATTGTAAAAAACAATAACTTTTCTGAGACAAAATGGTACTTTTATAACTAATCACTTCAGTAGACAAATTAATGCATTTGTCCACGGATTATTACAAGTCTTCATGTTCCTTTTTGTATTGATTTACCTTATCTTTTTTTTATATGGTTAAACTAAAATATAAACCATTTGTTAATTATTTAATTATTTACAAACTACATAAAATCATAAATTTGATGTTTAAACATAACTTCACTTATGAACTTTATAGAATAAATATATAAATTTAACAAATATTTTTATATAACATAAAAATGTAATGCAAACAACGTACAAGGATATTTTAAATATAATTAGAGTATTAGACGTTGTGTAATTTTGTTAAAAAAACATAAATCCTTGTGATTAAATTGTCGATCTATAGAAAACTTAAATATCAGCAGACAAAAAGACATCCATTATACTAAACATTACAGGAACTTAATTGACGGCAATACGTGAATCTGGTAAACATAACACCTATAAACCTATGCAGTAAATATCGGTGGAATATCGGCCGGATAACGGTTACCAGGCCATCACCGATATTCGGTGTCAAATATCGGTACCGATATTATCACTGATATTTGCTGATATCCCACCAATATTTTGCAAATATCGGTACCGATATTATCACTGATATTTGCTGATATCCCACCAATATTTTGATTCTCATATATCTGTCATAGCGCCGTATTTCCAGGTTGGTTTTTTGTAGGCCAAATTACAATAAAAGCCCATAAAAATCATCTTTTTGGAATAAGCCCATAAACATTAATAGCCCAATTACCCAAAACACTTCTAGAACCTTAAATCGAACAAATTCATCTCTCCTTCGTTTTCTACCATTAGTTTGCGACTGCCATCGAATTTGTAAGTATAATATATGGTTATGTTTTACGTTATATAATGATATATTTCAAATATTGTCACTTTTGAGTTTTGACTTTCGATATTACTATTAGTAATTTACAGTTATATAGGACAATGTTTTAGGTTATACATTAAAATTCTGCATTATATTAAAATTACCGATATTCCACCACAATAAAATACCGGCCCTTAATAAATATTCAATTTCCCACCGCATTAACTACTTAGCTATAAACATGATATTCTTAGTTTTAGATCCTAGCAAAATCGGTTGGTGATCACCGTTACATCACTTGCACATTTAAATTTTTTTTTTTTTTGAACGTCACATTTAAAATTTTTGATTTACTTTCCTTAATGTTTTTGTAGTAAAGGTATATTTTTTTAATAGTGGAAGATTAATGAATAACTTTCATTGATAACACTTTGCAAAAAAACTTTCATTGATAACACCCTTAACTATTACTACATCAACCAATAAATATTGTTCCAACTGTTTTACTATTAATAACACGAAAAAAAAATCATCCTTCTAATCAATCTTACTTTTGCCAATGACCCCCAGCTCAGTTGGGGAGAGATGGAAGGGTTTACTTCTTAGGGAGGTTTCCGCCCGGGAGATGTACACGGTTCGAATCCTAGGGCCAGCAAAAATACACCCCTTGACGTTGAAAGGGCTTATGCCCTCAGGGACGTTGCGGAAAGGGGATTCGAAACGGGGTACCGAAGTGATGTCCTTAGCCGATCCAAAAAAAAATCAATCTTACTTTTGAATTTGTGATAGTTTTACCTAAAAATAGTAAAAGTGAAATTTTGATAAATGTATTTCTGTGTCTTCTGTGTTAAGGTTTATGTGGTTAAATCTAATACCTTAACATACTAATTCTCAAATCCTTTTTTTTTTTGTGTGTGTGTGTCAATTTATTAGTAGGCTCTTTTTGCAACTCTTTTTACGTGTTTCCTGCCCCTAATTGATAACCATAAGTTGTCTTCGATCCGATTCATAACCTCTTTTAAACTTTCTTTTTGGCTTATCCTCAACTATATAAGATCCTAACTATTTTTTGTGGCCTCTATGATGACAACTACACCATGATTATACACTCATCGCAAAGATAATGGTCCTAGAAGTTGGTAGTCAAAGCTTCATCATCAACCACTATGATTGATATATGCTAGAACCTAGTACACTAAAAGAAATTTTTTCCCATGTTTTTTAAAATTACAACAAATGTTGAGAACATGGTTTGGTTCTTTATTCTTAGGGAATAATAGCCTCTGCCACTAACGACTTAAGTGTTACATGCCTGATTTAATATATGTGTGTGTACGCGCTTACACTTATCTTACGGATATGTAGATGTAATATAACAGTTTTGCGAACTAATGTTTTTTGGCTAGTGACAAGTCTCCCAAAGTTGCTGTGGAGATTCTGGTTCTAATTATCACAGGGGTGCCATAATTCAATATACATCTAGTTTATTCTTTTTATTTTTAATGTAGACCGACCCTCCAGACATGGCAATTTCTAAAAACAATCTGCCCAACAAATCTTCAACTAAAGATGAAAAATGAAAAATTTGTTCTATCAAAAAAGTTGGTTTGCTAGTTCTACAAATTGTTTGATCCATTTCCGCGCATCCGTTCTCGCCCTCACTTACAACATTTATGGACCCACAACTGTCTATTGTAATACGTTGTTTTGTTTCTCACAGTGCAATATATCAATTTCTTGTATTAGTAAGGATTCTGTTGGAATATAAGTCAAAATCAAAGTAATAAGTCAAACTAGTCAAGAAAAGTTAAAGGGCCAGTTGTGACATTTCTCAAAGTTTATTACTTCTTTATAATAGTTCAGATTAATAAAGAATAGAGGTGTACAAAAAAACCGGTTTGTGGACCTGACCCAAAAAAAAACGGAAATCCGGTTTGGAAAAACCGGTTTGGAGTGAAACCGGTCCGAACCCGGCCCTATAGATCGGTTCTAGGTGCGGTTTGGCAATTCGAGGACCGGTTTGGTTTGAAAACCGGTTTGAGAGAAGAACCGGTTTGGGGTACAAACCGTTTTTGAGGAAAAAACCGGTATAAGCAATGTATTTGGATTCTTGGATGAGCTGTTTGGCAAAAAAAACCGGTTTTAAAACCGGTCCAAATCGATTCCAATCAATGGTAGTGTTTGGTGCTAAAAACCGGTTTTAAAACCAGACCGGTTTGGACAAAAACCGGTTCCACCTTAATAAAAGAAAAACCGATTCGGTTTATAAACCGGACCGGTTTGGCAATAAAAACCGGTTTGTACATGTCTAATAAAGAAAAGACTGAGAAGATGATGGACTGTTCTCATTCTGAAAGTTTTAACAGCGTGTTAACTAACAATTTGGGATTAGGGCTATAAATGTAGGTTTTAATTCAATCAGTTGATTAACTCATTTTTCTTTCCAATTCCTTTGTAATTCATATTCGTTTTCATCAATAATAAGCTTTTGAAGCATTCGTTTGTGATTCTTGGTTCAATTTCATAGTTTATTTTAGACCAGATTCACCCACAGAATTGAACATCAAGTAACCTTATTGAAAATTTCCATGTACTATATATAAAAATGGAACATCGCACATATAGGGAAGAGTTCGAAACAAAATTATGTGAGAATCGAACATTCACTAAGCCCACTATGAAAATATGGGCTTAGCTGCAGAACTTGAAATCTATTTAAAACTCTATCAACCAGAATTGGGCTCACCTTGCCGTTTAATGAACCAATTAGTTTAAATTTTACAGTCCATAATTAAGACTTGTTTCTAGTCCAGGCCCAAGTTCACACCCAACTTCAATTTCAAATGGCCTAATATTCTTTCTTCTCATCATTTTTTATTTTCAGAATTTTCCAACATATATATACACATTTCCTCATGTTAATTGAATAATTTCAATACAATAGATAACTAAAAATTTTTTTTTAATCGCACGATGCAGCATGAAATATGACATGTTACGAAATTAAAAAAAAAAATTGCAGTAGTATTAGGGGTTTATTTACATAAAAAAATGTCTCAACTAACGAAAAATTACAATAGTCTACAAAATCAATAAAATTTATTTATGGTATTAAGTTTAACTAAAACTTGTCTCATCTAACAAGAAATAAATAAATTCGTGACATGCTTTAAGAGATATTGACATGTATTTTTTACATCAATCAAAAACTAAAAAAAAAAAAAAAATACTAGTGCTGGTACTGATGTTGTTTGGTACATGTTTCGGTATGATAGTTGTACTTGATATAGTTTACGACATTGAAACCGGCTCGTAGTGGAACCAGAAAGCATAAAATTGAATGAAGATACTTGTACCGGTGTTCAGTCGGTATTTTTCAATTTGGTATCATAGTCGTACGATATATATCGTTATGTTAGTTAATGAAATTAAATAGTAATGTTATGTAAAAAAAAGATCATATTAATGAGTGATGGACTAGTTTTAAAAAAAAATTCCCATATGACAGAATTTCGTTGGACTTATTACTATTCATGCTAGTCATTATTTTTACTACTACTGCTTTTGCTACGGTTGATGCTACCGCTACGTACGGTTGCCGTCGCCACCACCACCACCACGACAATGATCACGACCACAACCATTACCACGACTACGCCTACACCTACCACTACCACCACCACCACTCATAAGTCATAACAACATAAACAGAGATGAGCCTTTTTTGTTTTCCTAATTAATTGGTAAACGATGTCTATTGTTATTGACAAATCTAAACAAGAGATGATTGGACAATAGTCAAAAGAGTACAAACTAATAGCGGTTATTCGATACATTTTAAGTTATTAGCCTTCGATGCTACTAGCAACATATGCAGTGTCCAAATTTGTTATATCCACAGCAGCCATTCCTGCAACTACTGGAACCTGGACCATTTGGTCTTCCAGGTCTTGATGATCCACCACTTCCACTTCCACCTTGGCCTCCACACCCGGGTACATCTCCTTGTATTGGTGAATTGCAGTCTCTAGCTGCGCATATAAAAAAAACATATTAACATGACACAATATGATTTAATAAGCTCCTGTTAAAGTGACAGAGGTAAGTCAAATGTTTTTAGAATAAAACAAACCCAGTTGGTGGCCATGGTTGTATGTTCTTCCAGGGTTGGCCATTGATATGGTTTGGAAAGATGAGCCGATTACGATAAGGATAATGATAACCAAGGCGAATGTTCCCCCTTTTATGATTTTGGCCATTTTTTTTCAATTGTTGGATGAATGATGTGTGGCTCTGCTTATTGAAGTTGCTATTTATAGTCTAAATATATCCTTTGTGTCACACGGTTGTTCGAACAACCGCTGTATTAATGTCTCAAAAGATAAAAAGGAGGAAAAGAGTATGGGAGTGGTTAGCTAGCCATTCAATTGCCCCAAACCTTGTGATGGAGTGGTATCCAGGTGAAGAGCGAATACAGATGGTGCCGGTTCGACTCGGATGGGAGGCGGGATTTTATGTATTGTTCCACTCTCGTGCCTTCGGACGTGTGGGGTTCGTTCCACGCATCCGGAAGAGCTAAGGGGTTGGCGAGGTGCCACGGTAGTTAACACATTGTTCCTTATTCAATTTGCACTTTTGTATTCACTTACAAGTTGATTCCCATGATATTGTTTCCTCCGGTGATGGTCCAAGTAGAATGTTTTAAAACATATTATTGATTTATAAACCAATTGGTCCTCACAATATTTAAAGAGTCATAACATTTTCATGCATTAATATTTAAAAAAATACAAACCATAAAACGAACGTTTTAATTTTTTGAGTATAATTTATTTTGAGTATAATATTGTTATAGTTTTTTTCTTAATGAAACATAAATTGCCATAACGCACAACCTTCTAGTAACTGAAAATTTCATTTGCTATTCTTATCTTTTAACGACCAACGAAAGTTTGATCACCCGTGTACACCCAATGGCAAAGGCCACCCACACCTGCAAAAGCAGACGACGCTCGTGAGACGGCTCACCACAATTCCATAGGAAACCTACCACCTAAAGGCCCACATTGGAATTTTATGCTACTGGCAATACACAAGAAGCTCATTTGCCTTTCATTGTAAAAATTTGGTCAAGTGTTGGAACGTTTAGTTTCAAATATCATAGAAAGCAGGGAACATTAATTTAATTTGTTTATGTCGGATCAGGCAAGTGAACAACATTTTATTGATCGCATACTCGCATACATATGCTTTAGGTTATGATTATGAATAAACTAAAGGACGTCCAACTTTATTTGTGGTTGGACAATAAAAATTTAGAAATAAATTAAAATACGAAGAGTGGTTATTTGATCCCATATTGGGTTTTAGCCTCCAATATTGCTACTAGCAACATATGCACTGTCCCAATTTATTCTTTCCACAGCAACCCTTCTTGCAACGGCTGGAACCTGGTGCCGGACCACTTGGCCTTCCCGGTCTTGATGATCCATTGTTTCCACTTCCGCCTCCACACCCGGCTACTTCTCCTTGCTTTGGTGAATTGCAATCAGTTGCTGCACGTATAAAAGTTATGTTATTTTAAAGTGTCATTTTTAAGAGATATCACATGTTATATCAAAAAAAAATTTAACCTAGTTGGCGGGCATGCTTGTATGGGGTTCTAGCGTCAGCCACGGTTATGGTGTGGAAAGTCGTGCTGGCTACGATGAGAACAATGAGAGCCAAGGCAAGTCGTCCTTTTAAGATCGAGGCCATTTTAGCAATTATAGAATGGAGGATAGTATGTGTCTTTGCATAATGAAGTTTCTATTTATATATAGCCATAATATATAGAATCTGTCACGCGGTTGTTGGAGAAATATTGAAAATATATTTTTTGTCTAGTCTAACGAAAGAGGGAGGAAAAGATTAACGGGAGTGGTTAGCCAGCCATGCTAGCATCTATGTTCTTACTAATTTTTGTGGCTTTTTAAGTTGCACTTTTGACTCCACTTGCATGTTATTTGTGCCCATGATACCATATTCTTCCATGATAGTTCACACTCATTCATACGCCCTCATTCATACGCCGTTAGAGCATCACCAATGCAAAAATGCAAGAAGTCAAATGTACTCATGCCTAGTCAATTCTCTCCAACCCTACAAATATGTTTTCTTTTGAACAACTATCAAGATACCACCCACTAGCCGGTTGGGATTGGGCAGCTGCTAGCACGGTTGTGAGGCGGGCCACGAATCGAAACCCACCGGGTTTCTCCATAGAGGGGCATAACAACGAATTACGGTACCTCTCTGTGTCCCCACAGGGAATCATGCCGCCTACCACTTGACAGATGTTGTGCCGTCACAAGAGCCGATACTCTCTGGCGTAACACACAGTGAGACGAAAACCCTTGTTGGCTCAGATTTGAACTTACGACCTCCAAAGAAGGCCTAGTTCGTATCTTCATTGCCTTTGCCACTCCATTAAATGGTGGGGACTAACTTTACAAACATGTAACACCCTGTTTTGTTGACAAAAATAAAACTATATGACACTTGTAATTCATAAATAAGTGAGTAAGTAACAAGTAATATGGTTATTTGAAATATATGTGAGATACTAATAATAAAATATATTATATTTGGCACTACTTCATCTTTAAGGAAACTTATATCAAACGTAGAGAAAAATAAGATCGTCACAACAATATCTTCGTAATTTCATAAAACGCTACTATAGTTTAAAAGTTATAAGAGCAAAACAAGATAAGCAGTTGAATTGATTATAATATATATATAGTAAAATATAAATATAATAAAATACGATTATGGATGATGGATGTCATACGTTGCATTTCAAATTTTATGTATCTATTAGTTTTGCTACACGTTACATCTACGTGCCTAAATAATGGTTGTCATAACCCATTTCTTCTACATCCATTACACGTATCAACATGTATATCTGTATCTATGTGGCGGCTATCACTAACCATGTATATATACATACATAATGGCTAAGTATCCCGTGGAAACCCACTTGAGTTGGAGAAATCCTTAGCACCCCTATGTAACAACATTATTTTTTCATAATTTTTTTAGAATAGCTTGTATACTTAATTTTATGACTTTCGGCCAAAAACAATAAAAAAAGCGCCGAGTAGATTTTTTTTAAAAAAATTATGTAACATGTTTGTTACATATGTAACAATGCTGACTTATGATAAATCCGAGTTTGTGTAACACATGTGTAAGTTGTAACAAAATTATCGACATGGCGCTTTTTTGATTTTTTTTTTGCCGAAACTAATAAAATTGAATATAAAAGTTATGCTGAAAAAATCAGGAAAAAATATTGTTTTTACATAGGGGTGCCAAGGGTTTCTCAAACTCGAGTGGGTTTCCAAAATATCTTTATACTATACATAAATAGTTCATAGTTGGAAAGAAAAAAATATACATACTAACATACTTGAATGGTGAGAGAAATAGAAAGCATTATTGATTGAACTAGTGTGGTAACGATGTTAAGTAAGACTTTGGGGTGTGGGACAAGATTAATCCTCGTCCTTCTTGAAGATATTATATTATATTTTAATTAAGAAAGTGAGGGGAAAAGGGAAAGAAGAAAGGGAACTCCACTTCCTTAAGGGGGACGGGGCGCTACCAGAATTGGGCCGAGTGATGTTGGCTGGGAGTGGGGGGGTCATGAGAAATGGACTGGGTGGTTTGTGGGCTGGGATGAGGCGATGGTGTGTGAAGTGGGTGTGGGCCGATGGGGTTTGGAGATGTGGGTGGGCTAGGAGTTGGGCCGAGGTGATTTGGTGATGGTCCAGGCGAGTTGTGTGGAGGATCAGGATTGATACATTGTGAATTAGTGGGAGTGGTGGTCCGGGTGGTTTGAATATGTTCCCAGAGAAGTGGATGAATGGTGGGATTTAAGAATTCGTAGGATGGGGGCTTGGTAGGTGACTGAATGGTGTGTGGGAAAACGACTTCTTCAAAGTGAACATGGCGAGATATTATGATTTGATGGGTAGTGAGGTCAAGGCATTTGTAGCCACGGTGATTGGGTGGGTACCCGAGGAAGACACATGGGTGAGATCGGTATGAGAGTTTATGGATGGTGGTGGAGGGTATAATAGGGTAACAAAGACACCCGAAGACACGAAGATGATCGTATTCGGGTATACAATTGTAAAGCATGGAGGTATGTGATTTGAAGTGGTGGTTTTTGCTAGGTAAAATATTGAGGAGATAAGTTGCAGTTTCGAGGGCATGGTGCCAAAGGTTCGGTGGAAGGGAAGCTTGGGCCATGAGTGTGCGAATCATGTTATTTATTGTGTGGATTTTCCTCTCGGCTTTGCCGTTTTGAGAGGATGTGTAGGGACATGAGAAGCAAAATTGCATGCCCTTGTGATTGCAAAAATTATAAAAATTTTGATTGGCATATTCTTTACCATTATCACACTGAAACTGTTTTATTCTTCTTTCAAATTTGGTGTGAATTAGGTTATGTAATGTGGTAAAAGTTTGAAATACTTGGGACTTGTGTGCAAGTGGAAAAGTCCACAAGAAATTGGTAAAATCATCCAAGAAAAGGATGTAATACCGGTGTCCACTCGTACTGAGTACGGGAGACATCCAAAGGTCACTATGCACAATATCAAAAGGAGAACGAGTACAGTTAATAGAAGCATAAAATGGAAATTTAACACTTTTACCAAAAATGCAGGGTTGACAAAGTGTTTTATTATGTGTTCCACAATCAACAAAAGAAGAAAGTTTTAAAGACTTTAACAAAGTAGTGCCAGGATCACCCAAACGCTGATTCCAACGATCTTGTGAAATAGCAGTAAAAGCAGACGGTTGGTTTGTTTTGAGAGGCAGTGGTTCAGTGAGCGGGTAAAGATCGCCAGTGCTATTGCATCGTAGGATAGGAGCCCGAGTTTTGAGATCCTTCACAAGAAAGCCAAATGGGTCAATTCAACAGACACTAAATTATTAGTGGTAAGGCGACAGACAGATATGAGGTTTTTGATAATGTTTGTGGCAAACAGGACATTATTAAGTTTAAATGGGGGAAAGGTAGGTGGTAGGGTCTGGTTGCCTTGTGTCAAAACAGGGATAGTCATGCCATTACCAACAGTAATATTTTTATTAGTGCATTTATTAAACTTAGACGGGAAGTATATACCTTGCTCATTGGCCGAGTGAGACGAGGCGCCAGAATCCATCACGCCATGATCAGGAGGGTTTAATGCAAAAGAATAGAGAGCTTGCTCAATTTCTGTCGGTGTGTACCCAATGTAATGTGCTTCGTCCGGTCATGGGCCCAATAAACCCGCAGAAGAGTGGCTTTTGGGCTTGGATGGGTTAGGGCAAGGTGGGTGGGCCGATGATTGGTTCTGGTTCAAAACGCCGGCCCACTGTGCTGCTGTCCAATTGCTAAGAAAGACTATGTATGGGTGGGACTGATTTGGTGATGGGTTTTGGTTCGAGTATGAGCGGTTGCGGGCAGATGTGGAACGGCCTCGGCCTCGACCACGGACGCCACGAGAGTGACCCCGGCTTCGGTCAAAGGGTGAATAGAAGGGTGGTTGGTTGGAGGTGGGGTTTTGGTTAGGTCTGGTGGTAGCGGAAAGGGCTGTGGCAGTAGTGGTGGCAGCACGAGAAGTCTGTCGCTTCTTTTTGTTTTCTTCCTGGTTGAGACGAGACCTGACTTAATTGAAGTTGGGTAGGGGTTCGCGATTTTGTAAAACGGTGGAAATACCGTCATATTGTTCGGTGAGTCCCGTAAGGATTTTGATAACGAGCATGCGGTTTTCGACAGGGCAGCCGACAGTTTCGAGTTGGTCTGCATGTTGTTTGGCATGTTGGCAATATTCCGCCATAGACGAAAAATTCTCTAGGTTCAGATTAGTGAAGTCTTGACTAAGGAAGACAACACGCATGTTTTTGTTATCATAATTGAACTCGCTTTCGACAACAGTCCAAGCCTCATATGCAGTCTGAGCGGGTACGAAGATGACACCCAGAAGAGTGGAGATATAGTGGCATAAATCCATTGAAGCACAAGGGCGTCATGACGCGACCAAAGTGCCTCAGCGGCTGCAGCAACAGGGTCCAAAGGTGCAACAACAGTTGTTGCAACAGGGGTTTTCGGGGATAAATGGGCGAGAACTTCATATGCTTGACATTGGTCTGAAAGAGAGTCTTCCAGGTCGAGTAGTGGGTTGAATCCTTCTCGAGGATGATGGGAACATGTGTTTTAATGTTGGAAACAGTGAGGGCTGGATGAATTTTAGTGTCCATGAGGGATAAGGTAGTAGAAGGGATCTGATAGAAGCAGAAGTATAGGGAGATCCGGAGACAGAGATGTGCAGCAAGCAAGGAAGAAGAAAGCTGCTGCAGGAAGAGTGCAGCGGCGGCATTTGGGTCGAAATAGGGTTGGGAGGAAAAGTAGGATCAGTGGTTTGATACTATGAAAGAGTTGGTATTCAACTTGATTTGTTCCATTGATTTACAATCAATATATAATTACAAAACCGAATCTTCTATTTCTATGGAGATCTCCTATACATAAATGTTTACAATCATACTAAATATGCAATATTCTAATATTAATCACCCAGGACAACAAAAAGAAAGATGAAACATTGTTGATCACATACTTAAACTTTAGGTTATGAAAAAAAAAATAATAAATAAAAAAAATTCCAATGATGTCAAATCTTATCTGTCAATTTTAACAAGAGAATATGATTGAACAAATAATCAAGAAAGTATAAAGTGTGATTATTAGAGGTGACATAGCCTCCAATGCTACTGGCAACATATGCATCTGTTTTTTATAGTGCTTCTACAACAACCCTTCTTGCAAAGGCTGGAGCCCGTTATTGGACGACCTCCTGGTCCTGGTCTTGGTGGTTTTGGTGATCCACCACCTCCACCTCCACATCCGGGTAAATCACTTTGTCCAGGTCCGTCAGTGCAATCATTAGCTGCACAAATAACAGGCATATATAACTAAAACATATCATTGAAATAAATTTCTTGAAAATATATATGGTATATGGAAGGTGTATGCCCACTTATGTACTATCAGTAATGCTCTATAAAAGGTTAATAAAACTGGGAAAAGCCCTTTCAAAATAAAGGTATATAACTATAACATGTAATTTTTTAAGCTCCCATTGAAGTGAAAATTAAAAACTAATTAAAAGTGTAATTTCTGTGAAAAACAAACTTAATTGGCGTGCACGTTTGTACTGGGTTCGAGCGTCGGCCAACGATACGGTGTCAAAAGTCGAGCTGGCTACGATGAGAATAATGAGAGACAAGGCAAGTCCTCCTGTTAAGATTGAGGCCATTTTTGCAATTAAAGAAAGAAGGATAATATTCTATTTATTAAAGTTCTTATTTATAGCCTTTGTTATGGGTTGTTCAACGTCGATCATCATAGTATTTTTGTCTAGTCTAAAGGAAGAAGGGAGGAAATTTAAGATTATGAGAATAGTTAGCCACTGGTGGAAGCATGTACTTTCTCACTCATTTCCTTGCTTTGTTATGCATACTTTGTCTTCACTTACAAGTTGCATGTTTGGTGATAATATAAAAAGAGAAAATTGCTCGAATAGTCCCTGTGGTTTGCTCAGATTTCACCTTTAGTCCCTAACTTTTAAAAATTACAGGTATAGTCCCGAAACAGTGGACTTTTTGCACTCGGATAGTCCCTGGAGCTAACTGACGTTAGATAATCCAGTTAAGTGGGTGTGAAATTACTAAAATACCCTTACTTTAATAAAAATAAAAAAATCAATTAATTAATAAAATATAAAGATGGCCCACTTAACCCCCTTAGCCAATTATTTTTTCCACCTATTTTAGTGGGGCCCACAAACTTCATCTTCCCCACCCTATCACCATCACCACCACCACCACCAACCTGCACCTCCCCCTTCATTTTAAAACACGATCAAACTGATGAACATGCCTATACATGGGATCGAAACAATATCAAGAGAGAGAGAGAGAGAGCAGAAGAGAGAGAGTCAGAGAGCAAGAGAAAGAGAGAGCAGAAGAGAGAGAGAGTCAGAGAGCAAGGAGAGAGAGCATCTCCTACCTTACAGATCGAGAGAGATAGAGAGAGAGAGCAGAAGAGAGAGAGTCAGAGAGCAAGAGAGAGAGAGCAAAAGATGGTGACGAAGACGACGGTTCTGATTTGGGGGTTTCTAGTGATGATGGAGGTGGTCGAAGATGGTGACGAAGGCGGTGGCTTGGTGGTGGTGGTGTTGCAGCTGCAGTGGTGATTACCGGACCTTCATTTACCATCCACGGTGATGGTGTTGTCATCGTCGTCGTCGTTTCTCGGTCTGCAACACCACTTCATGAATTCTCCTGCACAACAGCTTTCAACCCGACAACCAACTTCACCCGAAACCTTCATCAGTCGGAAACCCATCACAGTTAAACACAGAGCAGATCGAAAACACCATAAGCTTACGTCGAACACACATTTCTTACTCGGACACAGCTTGTTCAGTCATACCCTATATAAACTTCAAAATCGGACATCTTGCAGTTAATTGTTGTAATCGAGCGATTTGAAAGAGGAAGAATTAAAATTTTGGAGGAGTTTCTGCAAGTTCTTGCGTGTGTTCTTGGTTGAAGAGAGTAGTTGATTGTTTGTTTTTTTGTGAAAGATTAGGATTTTTTTAAGAAACCGAAAGTTTCAGAGATGTGTTGAGTGAAGTTTTGACCGGAAACTCATTTTTAGTCGGAAACCTTGATCTCAGACCGGAAACTCATTTTTAGAAGGATGATATTATGATGATGGGTATCTGTTATGATGGTTGGAACAAGCAAGGAGGTGATGAAAATGGTGGTGGTGGTGGTGGTGGGATGGGGAAGATGAAGGTGATTGGGGTGGGGAAGATGAAGTGTGTGGGCCCACTAAGGATTGGTGGAGACACATGATTGGCTAAGGGGTTATGTGGGTCCTCTTTCTATTTTATTATTTAACTAGGTTAGAGACCCGTGTTGACACACGGTAGATCCCCAAGGTAATGTTATAACTAATAATGTACATATACGCATATGATACGAAGATATTTACTGTTTGACTTTATATAAGACAAATTTAGGTTGCAAGTTGTTAACCTAAGTTTTACATAACTATCAAAGAGTTACTGTAGGAACTCGATCAAATAATAGTGTTCAACAAAAAAAGAAGAACATGAATGCTGAATTTTGAACAAATGATCAGTTTGCGGATCATGTGGCTGAGAGAAGAGGCGCAATGGTGAAAGTGGAAGACTCAAACGACTCTGAAAATGGATTTTTTTTGGCAAAAAAACAACATTAAACTAATACTTTAAGTTTACATCTTAACTATTAAAGTAACTGATCTTTATGAATACTTTAAAACAATACAATAGTAGATGTCCTACACTTCATATGTGATGATTCACAAATCTTCGTTTGAAAAACAAATAGAAATACACAAAACACAATTTATATGTATATGTTTGTTGACATATCCATTAAAGATAGAAAAAAATAAATTACATAATTAGATACACATTATGGGGTAATATTCATGTTTATGACTTTATTCGGAGAAGACATACAATGTATACAAACACACACGTATCATCAACTTACATGTAGCCAATAACACAACAATATTATTATACAAAACACAATTCTAACAAAGTGATACTCAATTATGACTAAACGTTAAACTTTGACAAATATAGTACACTAATTCTAAACGAAATTGGCTTAGAATTCATTAACTGAGAAAACAATGTTTTATTTTAATATCAAAATATAGATAAATATGTTTATGCTTTTTATGTATTGGCTAAATATGTATTATATGTATCATAAGATTTTAAAAAATCAACACAATTATGTAAGAATAAAACTGAGTTAACATATATATAAAGAACTTGTTTGTTTGATAAACTAAAACATAAATATACAAATTTAACCACAAAAAACATTGTGGCTTACAAAAACATGGAAACCCAAAATGGTTGATTAAATTTATTTGGGCTTGGGTTACACATCATAAAATTTATTTGGGCTTGGGTTACACAATTGTGAAATATATAACAATGGTCATAAAAGTCTTAATAATATGGTTACTTATTAAATATAATACATATTAAACATAATGATAAGTATAACTAAATCATACATATAACAATATAAGAACATGTTATCTTAAGGTCACTCAAGATGATACGAAAATACCATATTAAGCACGCAAACATTACATAATACAATGTACTAAACAGCATTAAAAGTAAACTGTCATAGAATATTAACATTAGATAACACTAAGTCATCTAAATTACATAAACAAAAACTATTCAAAACATAATATTATCTGTTTAATATGGATAAGCAAAATATTGGAAAAGTCTTTAACACATCAACATACCCTACATGGAAGGTGAAATCAATGATTCATAAAACAACATTCCTCGCATCCCACGAAAAGTATCTGCATGACAAAGGTAATCAAGTTGAACATTATCCCTGAAAACCTCAATTATCTGTCCCCAGTCAGCCATCAAAATCCATGAATTGGATTGAATCAAAGCAGTTAAATCGTAAGCTAGACCCCATTGTAGTTGTCGAACATCTGGAAATGAAAATACCCTTGTCCAAGCATCAGATTCCCTCTTCCATAGTTCAACAGAAAACTCAGCGAAGCCATTAGTAACAAATATGTGAAGCACATCAGAAACTCCTAAGAGATGACATTGTGGAACCCAAGATTCTTGAACAAAGGGAACAGATATTAAACTGAAAACATCTAGATTAACATCAAACTGAATAATAATGCTTTGAAAATCTGACCAATACTTAGACACGGTAAAAAACAATGCACCATTGCAAAACGTACCATTCGACCAAGCATAATCAGTGGTATTGTATTTAGTTTCATTCAAGAAAGATACAGATCTCCACAATCCAGATTTCCTCGAATACACATAAGGAACAATGACATTGTGCTGGCGTTTCAAATGTAAAATCTTAACATCACCAGTAGAATCCATATAAATCCCAGCCGTATCCAGTTGAAAGTTGTATGAGTTACCAAAAACAGCATGAGATAATACTTTAATAACATTTGTAGTTGGATTCCAAACAATCAAAGAGCTGATACTTTTATCAGAAAGCAGTATTAATCCACAAACACTTGAAATGACTCCTAAATCAGCAACGCTTATCTCATAAGGGAAATCTATAATTTTACTAAAAACAGCAGAAAGTTGACCATCTACTTTGTTAAAAAGAACCATTGATTCATCATGATAAGTAATAAATTTTTTCTGCTCATGCTTTGACATATGCCTCAGATGCATGGACGCAAATTGTTCGCTAGACAATTCGACATTAAATTTCTTAGACAATACCTTTAAACGACCAACCGTTTTTGCAGAAAGCCTTGTAAAAATCTCTGAAAGGATTAACTCAAAATGTAGCTCACCCATTATATTAATACCTACATTGATAAATAAAAAAAAATGATCTAGATTAACAATACATGCATTACAGTCAAAATGTAGATCACCCATTATCATAGTTTTAATTTTTGTCCCTAAAATTGACAAAACCTAAGATAAAACATATTCAGAAACAGAATCAATGATTAATAATTACTATATGTTGAATAATAAAAAATCTGTGAGCAGATTTCAGATGAGTATGGACATTTAAAGAGATAAAAGAGCCCATAAAGCATTTAGATGAACACTAACTTAACACTAAAATTTTGAAATATTATAAGAAAGGTAAAGAACAAACAACAACATTTCAAGTGAAGATGTGCTTACCGGTTGTAAAACTGAAAGATCAGAATGCCGAGGTCTTTGGAAAGCAGTTTCAGAGTTCAGTTAGTGAAGATGAAGAGGCCGGAGGTTGAATTTTAGAGAATGAGGATGGTGATTATTATTAAATGAGTTTTTATGGTAGTATAAAATATTATAGTGGTGTTTGAAAAAGTACTTATACAATTCCAACAACTATTGAAATGACATGCCATAATTAACACTTTTGTAAGAAGGTAATGATGGTTATAAACTAATATAGTGCACCAATGTTAGTTAAAGTAACTAAAGGTTTGTTACGCAAATTAACATACATTAAACGTAAGTGTATCAATTACCGTTTTTTATTTTGTTTTAAAAATATTTAAAAGTTACAGGATATAACTTATAATTATAACATTTTGGAACACAATTGACATTCAAAAGTTAAAAACATATCAATGATTTAGTATAAGTTAACAATATACAACACTCATAGAAAATAATATAGACTACATATCATCAAAATATTGTCATAGTTAATACAGACAAAATAAAAATTAATAACCAAAAGCCATTAGCATTGTACTTAACAGTAACATTACAGAGAGAAACATTACATAACTGATAAAACATCCACCATAATAACATAAAACTAAACAAACGGTGAAATAAGCGATTCATAAAACAGAGCTCCCCTTACTCCACGAAAGGTATCTGCATCATCAAGATAGCCAAGTTGAACCGCATCCATAAAAACTTTAATCGTCTGTCCCCACTCTGCATTCAAGATCCATGTATGCTCGTTCAACACGTGTGCAACGTCGCACTGCTGAACATCCCCAGCTTGACGAACATGTTGGAAAGATAAGACCCTGGTCCAAATATTAGTGTCCAGTTTCCATAGATCAACACCGAAATTAGGGAATCCATTAGTAAGAAACATGTGAAGGACATTCGAAATTTTTAAAAGATGACCTTGGGCTATCCAAGACTTTTGAACATATGGAAAAGATATTTTGCTGAAAGTCTCTTGATCAACATCAAACTTCACAACAAAACTTTCACATTCGGACCAATATTTTGAAACTGTGAAAAACAAAGAAGATTTGCAAAAAGTACCACTTGACCAAACATAATCAGAGCCATTGTATTTGGTTTCAGTTAAGAAACCTATGCTTCTCCATGCCGCATATCTCCTTGAGTAGACAAAAGGACGCATAAGACCATGATCACGTTTTAGGAGTAAAATTTTGTAATCGTTGGATGAATCTACATACAATGAAGCAGCATCCAATTGGTAGTTGTAATAATTGCCAGAATGACAATCAGAAACTACCTTGTAAACTCTTGTAGTCGGATTCCACAGAATCAAAAGAGCAGTGTTTTTCTCACAAACCAATAGTAAACCATTCAAACTGGATAAAACTTGTATGTCAGAAAACATTGTTTGGATAGGAAAAGGTATGATGTTAATCAAGTAAGCATGATGTTGTCCAGAATTTGTGTTAAATATTGCAAATGATGACCCTTGATTAGTAAGAAACTTTTGCTTCTCAAACATGGACAACCGAGTAAAATGCATGGTAGCAAATTTTTGACTCGAGAGTTCGAAATACCATCTCTTGGATAAAACATTCAATCGGCCAACATCTTTCGCTGAAAGTCTTGTAAAAATCTCATAGGCCACAATCTCAAAAGGTAAATTTGCCATTACGTTAATAACTACATTTCAAAAGATAACATATGTAAATATAGATTAGACATGGTAAATAAAAGAAATGTAATCAAAACAAACATGTTAGCAACATTGACTTACATTAAGAAATCTGCAGAAATAGAACTTCGTATTGGTGCAAGCAAGATGAATAAACACAGGATACGTTGCTAAATTTCGTAAAAGAAGAGGGAAAGAAACTGTCTTGCGGTTGTAGATTAAAGATGATGATTGTACAATTTATTAAAGGATTGTAATTAGAGTAAAGATACATTTTTTAATTGTGAATATAGGTTTATATATAGATAAAATTATAGGATATGAAACGGTTTACCTTCTCAATAACCGATTATTGAAATCGTGCATGAAATCTAATTAATATTTAGAAACTAACTATCTTTAATGCACTCGGTTTATAATTAATATTAGATATTTATAGTTAGATTTACATATTTATGGTAAATATCAAATTTAATAAATAGATAAAATATATGCTCGAAATAGTGTAAACGTGGGAAATATTCGAATTTATATTACATCACACGGTTAGAGTCCCGTGTGTACACATGGCAAATCCCCAAGTCAAATGACAAAAAATTTTTATAAAGATTGTAGTATGCAAGTTTTAAGTATTGAAAGTTAGGTAATACAATTCGTATGAATTTTCATTGCATGCAAAATATCGTAAATAGTAAAGCGTATGGAATCATGGTACTATAAAGTGAGGTAAGATATAATTATAGCAAAATTCTTCTTCTTTTGTTTCTTATTTATTTGAGCATTTGGTTGGTAAAAATATGACGAGCCGAATTTTCAAATGCAAGGGAATTATGGTTGTAATTTCTATTCCCCTTTACTCCTTGAATCAGTTATACTTCTTGTATCCTTATTATATGCCATAAGTTGGAATACCATTAACAGAAGCCACCAAAACCAAGACACACAAAACCATATAATTTTCTCAATTTAAAGTGGATACAATAAAGAATAAAGAAACATACTATTTGATATCATTTCGTCACCCTAATAGTTAGAAATAGGAAGTCATCAAATATTAAAGATTTTAGAAATTCATATATGACCTTATATTTTACCAAATCTATGAGCTTTGAATATGTTTTTTAACATTCATAGTATTTTGTTTTGATACATTTAACTTTGTAGATATCCAAAAACTTAATATCCAATTCCATTTGGAACTGTGGTCCACGATTTCAAGAAACATATATTTACTTAATCATAAAATCGCTAACTCAGCCATAATATAATCAATCAAGCTTTCAGAAATCGTCATATTAATCCATAAACCACATAAATTAATTTCAACCATCTTAGTTAAACGATAAATATATACAACACTAAAATCATATACAAAATTGTGAAAGCTAAAATCATCTCATGTCAAACAATTAATCAAGTTTGATTAAGTTTTTATAGATAATATAAATCAAAATTACATTACAACTTTTAATAAAGTTGTTAATAACATGCATCATAAAGTACCAAATACATACCAAGAAAAACTATTAAAAGTTCATATAAAACATACTAAACTTAATCACCTTCCTCATCATCATCATCATCATCCATTTCAGAATCGGACTCCTCCTCTGCTTCCACCATTGCCGCTTCCTCTTCCAGATTCATGATTCTTAGGCGAATCATTTGTTCCAGGTTCAAACTGGCAGTGGTTCTACGCTTGTTAGACATCGGTACATTATCGAGTTCCACAAGCAAGTCATAGTCATTGCAGTTCTCAATCTCATCTCTTGACATCAACCCATATTCACCACTGGAAAACAGAATACTTGCAACATTAAGATTTTCAGCGAAAAACCAACTTTGGACATGAAATACCTCCGTAAGTTCATCAAACTCATCCAATTCAAAGATTTCTTCCAACTTAGCAACCAATCTGCTCTCTTCATTGCTCGGCAACCTGATGGTTCTTCCAAAGTCATACACTTCTCTTTTAAAGTCTTCATCCATTTGCATAATCTCCTTTCTTGAACCAAAAACTAATAATGTAGTGTCACTCATGTTCACAAAATACCTACGCTTGATTCTGCAGAACCTCCAACTAACAACCCTTACCATTGTTGATTTTTTTTTTCCTTGGATTTGTGTGTGTTTAATTTGAAGAAAGTAAATATGTGATTTACATTTAGTGATTATGATTATATAGAAATATTTAAACGCGTGTAAGGGAACCGAAGTGACAACATCAATTTTCAACACTAATACTAATTAATATTTGATACCCTATTAATTGATGATCTTTTGAAAAGACTAATCGCTGCAGCCAATGCTCAAAAGTGGCGGTTATTTGAAGAAATTATATTTGGAATATTAAATGTAAACTAAAAAAGTTAATGGTTTTTGTTACCATATTAATTACTATAAGAGATTTGTTGTAATATATAAGATTTTTAATATATACGAAAGTTTACCTTAAATATAATTATTAAATTTGTATGATTTTTAATAGTAATAGAATTTTGTGTTAAAACAAAAACAATCTATATAACATTTACATTTATATGAAATCAAAGGTTGCCAAAAAAAAAACGAATATGTCTTGAACTTTTTAAATGAAAACCATTACATATTATTGTGTTGGATATTTACCAAAATTTGTTTTAAATCAAAACATTTAAAAATCAACCAAATTTAATAAAAAGTCAAATGTTAACAAACATAAAAACTTACACAGAGTAATACAGAGGCAGCAGGTACCTGTTCTAGAATCAGCAGCCAATTCAAGTAGAACTGGTTAAGTTTTTTGCAGCAAATGAATAGTAATACAGAGGCAGCAGGTACCAAGGGACGAAAGACAATATACTCTTAAAATTCAGTTCTTCACCTCTCTACCTCTTCATTTCTATAACGGTGGCTGGAAAATAAATAGCATGAATTAGTTGTGTCACACAAAGTACAAAAATTAACATTGAATTACAATGTGGAGAATGATGTACTTCCAAAATGATTACCACTTACAGTGAGTCCATTCTTGGCATGGTCGTCATCAAATTTGCATTCGTGGGATGAGTCCGATCTTCTCTAACAAAGAAGCATTATTGTCCCAAGTAATTTGGTGAAGATGTGGGTTGGCAGGACAATCAAGAAATAAGCTTTTCTTTCAAATAAGTGAAAAGAAAGCATATTGATGCAACATTTTCATCCCTATATATGTGATACCTTAACAGTTTATGCATGTATAGCATCAAATATCATTCAAACTTATCTTCCACACATTTTTAAGAATTCAGAGGTCAAAAGTCATATAATAACAGTTTTAGGCATAACCATACGAGATATTATATAAAGAATCAAAAAAACTATGGCCCAAAACATCAAGCTACCAGGCTGTGCGTTGAGCTTTTTGAATACGACTTCATAAGTTGGCTTAAGGGCATGTCTCAAATTTCTTTAAATTGTATAAATGCAGAAAGTTGACCATCCATGTAGTCCCAAAATACTAGATCTTAAGTGTGCACTAGATTGTTATCAACTAGAAACACCTATTTGTTAGGTGTTTTAGTTGATTAATCAAGACAAGTTAAAGAACTAGATGAAGATTAAAAGAGCCGACACACAAGAAACATAAAGACACGATTCCATTAAAGATTTCTGCTTCAAACAACCATGGATGATACAAGTTCGCACATTAGATAAGTTCGCACCTTTACAACTTGTGCTCTCAAAGATACATCAAAAACCCTAACCCTAGCTGCACAAATGAGCTCCTATTTATAGGAGAATTCTGAGGACTGCGAACTTAACATTAAGTTCGCAGTCTCCTCCTTTAAGTGCGCAGTCTAGGGTTTTTCCATTACAACTATGCTTTAACTACATATCTAACCCTCCAACTTTAACATATAACTAAACATGGTTAAGCCTGGTAACTGTGGTCTCATATTAACCCAACAATACTCCCCCTAGACCACAGCTACCAGTGCTACACTATCAATCTATCTCGACATCACTCAACTCCCCCTCTTCTCTTGCTTGACGTGCCGGGAGTGCTTGAACTATGCTCTCTTCAATGATTGGTTCTTCAGTATGAGGTGCTTCAGCATGTGTTTCTTCAGTGGATGGCACTTCAGTGGGTGGCTCTTGAATGAATAACTCAGCTAGATCTACAGTTGTTTGATCTTGCTGAGTCTCTGGAGCTGTGCTTGGAGAGACTGGTGGTACTTGTGAAGGCTCAGGTTCAGGATCAACTGTTGCTGGAGAAGCTTGTGTTTGAACCTCTGGAGTAGCTTCAGCTTCTGATTTCTTTGCAGCAGCAGCAGCTAGCGCTCTGTCATCTTTCGCTTTGTCAGCTGCATTGATCTTCGCCACCAGATCGATCAGTTCTTGCTTTCGCTTCAGCGCTCTTTCCACAGCCCTTCTAAACAAGACAGCTTCCTCAAACAACACGTTACCAGCACCAACATTTATCTGATTAGCAAAGAGAGTAGTTAAATCAGATGGATTCAGAGCAAACACGTCCACTGGATCAACTATTCTCAATGCTTCTGTGTCATCTCTCAGTTTAATCACGGCTTCACCGGTTCTGCTGTCATAAAACCACTTCTTGAAGTCTGCCAAAAGCACAGGAAGCTCTGGACGAATGGGAACCCTAGTGACGACATCTGGAGGGTCTATCACATAGGTTATCATTCCCCGTCCGGTTGCAGGATCAATTCTTTTCTTCGACATCCTTCGCCTTGGCTTCTGTGGCTTCCAGTTCTTGAAGTCACGTGCACATTCATCTTCAATAAACACAGACACCATGTCAGCAGTGGTACACCCAGAGTGGTTTAGAAAAGGTGTTCTGCACATCTCTTGTATGTCCCATCTTGGAAGGGTCCTCAAATTCGGTCGACCCTTGAAATACTGAATCACACCTCCCCTTCTCTTCACAAAGAATAGACGTTTAAACCCATCATATCCCCAGCAGACAACTCTTTCTTGATGCGAAGCACGAGTATGGTGAATGGTCTGGTGCAATGCAGGAATGGTGATTGGTCTTCTTGGAAACCAACTTGCTCTCTCAGGATCCAATACGTACCCATCATCCATCTCATACACTGTGTTTTCCCCCGCACCTATTTCTACAAACGTCTCAGGCATCTCGTCTTCACTGACCTCATCTACATCACTCTCCTCCTCTTTTCTTTCTTTCTCCTTTTCCTCTTCCATAAATTTCCCGAAATCAAACACTTCATCAAATGTCATTCTAGGAACATCGGTACCCTGAGTCTTTAACTCCTGAAGCATATCAAACATCTTCATCTGGACCTCAGTCTGAAACTTTATCAGATAGCGCTGATCTTTAACCACCTTTTCAAGACTTCGGTTCTTGTGCTTCAACTTCTTTAGCTTCTTTCTCAACTCCTGATTATTATAGATCTGATTCTTCAACATACAGATTTCCTTGGCAGCATTCTTTCCCACTTCCTTGGATAACTTCTCATACAATTCTTGATGCACCGGTTTTTGACGAGATGCACCAGGAACAGACGAGGAAGGTACTGATTGTTTCTTTGCGGGAGGCTTGGGAATTGGAGGTCTTGCTGACGAAGGGCCATGCCTGGCAGTAGAGGGCCCTGGCCTGTCAGTGGAAGGTCCAGGTTGACCCTCCATACCAAACATTGACTCCAAAATCGCTTCATTTTCCTCATCTTCTTCTGTCATAACCCGTGGTCTTTCAGACTCGGGCAGCTGTTCTCTTCTCCTTCTTCTTTCTGCCTTTGCAATTTCAGCATTCTGTCTGGCAGCCTCAGCTATTTCAAGTTCCTCGGGAGTCAATGATTCTCTCCCTTCCTGCAGTAAACCAGTAGGCCTGTTTCGTTTAGTCGGCCTTTGTGGAACAGGATCAGATGCTGCCCTTTTACCAACAGATCTTTCACGGGCAACTTCTTCAGCAGTGTGCTGAGGCACTGTAGTAACAGGAACAGTAGTAGCAGGTTCAGTAGGAGCAGGTTCAGTAGGTTCAGGTTCGGTTGCAGCTGGTTGTTGAGTTCTAGAAGCATATTGTCGTCTTCTCTTCATCTCACTGAACAGCTTCATAACAACTGGATAGCGTTGAGCAGAGTACATGCTTTCCAGCATGGGTTCCCAATCAGGTGTGTTGCACTCAGTAAAGAATCGTGCACCCTTGGCAAAACCATATTTATCACCAAGAGGCAGATCCTTATGTTGAGAATCGATCATCATTTGAACAAATCGGGGATACATCGTCCATTTCTTCTTTGTATCTTGGGCATTCCTCACCATACAATCAAATACCAATCCCGACAGATTAAAGGGCTCATTCTTGCAGACTTTAATCATGGCTGTTGCCCAGTCGGGACTGAGTGCATTATAACCCCCTTTTCGGTGACATAAAGACATCAGGAATACATGACAGATAAGCTTCCAATCTCTGGTTAAATGACTCTTTTTGATATCACCCCTTGCATCGAAGTCTCCTTTATATCCAAAGTTCAAGAACTCTTGATGAATCACAGTCTTCGGTAAAGATCTGACAGTCTCTGGTTGATCCTGAAATCTTAGAACCTTTCTCACTGTGTCTTCTGTGATGATAACTGCCTTGTTTCTTACTGTGGCTTTAATCCTTTTGACACGAGCCACTGTCTCCACTCTAGTAGATCTCCAGAAGTCTTCAATGTGAGAACTGTAGACTTCAACTTGCTGCTCAACTGCATATCCGATCCTGCTTCTCCTGATCCATGCAACAACGTCCCGAAACTTTGAATCATCAGTTTCCAGAATTATCGCCTGGTTGTGCATTCCTCTAGGATCCCATTCAAGAGCCATCTGTTTTGGACACGTGCACGAAAATTAAGTTAGAATTTTGATTTTGAATTTGACTAATGACAGACACTTCATTTTCCTTGACGGACGACGTACTTAGACTGGTTTGGTTTTAAGTTGGTTTTACGTGAGTTATTCATTTTATGGATTGGATTTTAACGTGTATATGATATGTTTCGTTTTTCATTTTAATAGTCATTTGAGTCCAGTTTCAGTTTTAAGGATGAATCAGTCAAGTTACGTAGTCCGGTCAAATGTCCTGAATTGTCAAGTCAATGGTCAACATCTTGGTCCAAAATTAAGTCCACAGATTAAGTTCGCAGTCCAAATCAGGAGGTCAGGTTAGGTTACAGGTAACCTAAGTGCGCACTTGGTTTTACTCGGGAATGTTTGGTGCGCACTTGGTTTTACTCGGGCATGGTAACGGCTTGGAAGGGTGATCAGGTCTGCGTACTAGACTAGTACGCAGCCACCTAAACTTTCGTTTAGGATTTCAAGTTCACACTTAAGTACGCTGTCACATTAGGGTTTTGATTCTTGAATCATATGAGGCAAGTGCGCATTCATATGAAACAAGTGCGCAGATCTTCAAGTTTTAGGTGCGCAGTTTATCAAAAACCCAAAAATCAAACTGATTTTATCATTGTTTCAATCTCAGATCCTGTCAATACACGAAGAGATTTGGTTAGAAACATTTAACTACCTTTAACAACACACAAACACTAAAGAGAATAGAAGGGATGGATTAAGAAGGGTGGCACACGGTGGTTTGGTGGTGGACTACGGTGGTTAAAATGAAGAAGACGGCGGTGTGACGGTGGGTGAAACAAATTTAGGGTTTGTAAGAATTTTTAGATAAAAAGTTAAAAGAAAGGAATTCACTGCGTATTTATAGAAACAGTGATTGGGCCGCGTACTTGACATTTAAGTGCGCAGGCCCACGAGCCTAGTCAAGTACGCAAGCCCAGCAGTGCATATCAGTTTTAAGTTCGCAGGCCCATTAACAAAAGAATAAGTATGCAGGCCCAATTACTTAGAAAACAAGCTTTTAACCAAAAATTTGGGTTTAGAGATCAACCGTTTCTCACCTTTTGCATCAAGATCATACCAGTCATACCTGCCAGACCACGTTTCAACTTTCCGTTGGATAGCTGTAGCCCAAGAAAAACTGTCGGTATATTTGTCCACTTAAATCCATGCCTCTCGTCTTTCAACAAGCTTTATGTGATGATCTTTATCGTGTTTTGGTAATATTGACGACGTGTTAATGGACCCCACTTGTGCCAGGTGTAAGCCTACCAATCCTCAAGGTTTATTGAGATATAATGATGAGAGCTTCAGGTCTATGTTTCCATAAGCAGAGAAGATGATCATTATGTCAATCAGATGATGAGAGCTTCAGGTCTATGTTCCCATAACAGAGAAGATGATCATCTGATTGCTTTTTGAGCTATCTATATGTTTGCACGTCACTAACATTGCGTGTCTTTTGTTGCTCATTTTGATTTTGATAGCCCCGCTTTGGTAGCTTGCACTCTTAGGTGTCTTTTGATTGCTTATGCACAAAATTTTCTGTGTCTTTTGATCTCTCAACCTGTGTATGACCGGACTCAGCTTGTGCAAGCCTGAAGCACAGTGGGAATCCAGCACCTCGTGTAGACTTTTAGTTTGTCATCTTTTAGCAGTTTACTCAATTCCAGGCTGAATCTACCGACATGTCGTTGCTTGAAGCCACAACGTCCTCTGGGTCCTATTCACATGCTGGCAAATATGATTAGTTCCTATCATTTCTTGATTGTTTTTGAAAAAGTTTTTAAAACTTGCAAATTCAGGGATCTACCGGTTTATTTCTCCCCCAAAAATCTTTATTTTATTTTAAAACATAAGATTTTTCTATAATTTATTCACAAAGTAAAGTTTTTTTTTTTTTTTTTTTTTTTTTTTTTTTTTTTTTTAACATAAATCATTCAAAGTTGATCATTTCTAACCAAGTTACCAACTGACGAAAACGGGTTTTGTCGAAAGCTTTGGTAAAGATATCTGCCTTTTGATCAGCAGTATCTATAGGCAACACCTGAATGTACCCCTTGTCGTGCGCATCGCGAATTGAATGAATCCGAATTTCAATATGTTTAGTTTTCGAATGATCAATTGGATTCTTCACGATGTCACGACAGGCATCATTATCAATGTAGATAGGGGTTCTCATGATATTCAAACCATAATCCAACAGCTGATTTTGGATCCACAACACTTGACAGCAACAACTGGATGCGGCTGTGTACTCAGCTTGAGCAGTAGATATCGACACAGTGGTCTGCTTCTTGCTTTGCCATGACACGAGCCGGTTCCCCAGAAATTGACAGCCACCAGAGACAGACTTTCGGTCAATCCTGCAACCTGCATGATCACTATCAGAGTACGCAATTAGGTCAAAATTGTCACTCTTAGGATACCATAAACCAAGTTTTGGTGTTCCTTTGAGGTAGCGGAAGATTCTTTTGACTGCAGTCTCATGAGATTGCTTTGGATTTGACTGAAAGCGGGCACAGCATCCAACTGCCCACATGATGTCCGGTCTGCTAGCTGTAAGATACATCAAGGAGCCAATCATAGAACGGTAAGTGTGCGGGTTCACAGAAGGTCCTTCAAGATCTGGTACAAGTGTTGTTTGAGCTGCAAAAGGAGTGTTGGACGGTTTGCAATCCGACAGGTTGTACTTCGCCAGAATGTCTCTTGTGTATTTAGCTTGATGAATGAGAATACCGTCTTCCTTTTGTTGGACTTCAAGACCCAAGAAAAATGATAGTTCTCCCATCATGCTCATTTCAAATTGAGACTTCATGATGCTTTCAAATTCCCTGCACAAATTTTCGTCAGTTGAACCAAAGATAATATCATCAACATAAATCTGAACAAGGATAGAATGTTTGTTGACTTCTTTGGTGAACAAGGTCATGTCGATCTTCCCTCTCGTGTATCCATTTTGCAACAGATATGAGGACAAGGTCTCATACCAAGCTCTAGGAGCTTGATGGAGACCATAGAGAGCCTTGTCCAATTTGTAGTATCTGTTTGGATGATGAGGGTCTTCGAATCCGGGCGGTTGGCACACATAGACTTCTTCTTTGATCTTCCCATATAAGAAAGCGCTCTTCACGTCCATCTGAAAGACTTTAAAATTTCGATATGAAGCATATGCTAAGAAGATGCGTATGGCTTCAAGTCGAGCGACTGGAGCGAAGACTTCCTCATAATCAATCCCCTCCTGCTGACGAAATCCTTGAACAACTAGACGAGCTTTGTTCTTGATTACCACGCCACGTTCATCCATCTTGTTGCGAAAAACCCATCTTGTCCCAATAGGATATTTTCCTTCAGGCAGATCAACGAGCTCCCACACCTTGAACTTTCTGAACTGAAACAGTTCTTCCTGCATGGCCTCAACCCAGCTTGCATCTCTAACTGCGTCTTCAATGCTGAAAGGTACTGTTTGAGATAAGAATGCTGAGAGAGCAGTGTTGAGCTTGTCTGTCTGATTTCTGGTAAGAACACCCTCACTGATTGGTCCAATAACATTTTCAATTGGATGGTTCTTAGAAGATTTAAATCCCATATTTTCTTCTTCTTGCACTTGAAGAGGAAGGTTCGAAGGATGATCTCCAGGTGTAGAAGAACTGGATGGATCATTTACAGACTGCTGATTTGATTGTGTTCCTTCAGCATTTGACGTGCCTTCAGGAATGTTGGAGGTTTCAGCAGTAGTATCACCATTATTAAGTTGAGGAACAATAGGATCAGCAACCAGAGGAGAGAAACGGGTGGTAAACGGTGCGACTTCATCATCAGAAGAGTAGAGAATATTTCCAAAGGGAGAAGAGCTTGTGGCTTGATTTTCAGGAGCTGGTTCTGCATGAGCTTGCTGTTCAGGAATGACAAAGTGATTGAACACAACATCCACATCAAAGAACCAGTCAGGACCGGTTCCAACGTTGGTGGAGTTGGATTCTTGCCAGTCAACATAAAAGGATTCCAGAACCATCTTGGTGCGTTTGTTGTATACTCGATAAGCCTTTTGACTAGACGAGTATCCAACAAAGAAACATTCGTCTCCAACAGCATCAAACTTCATGATATTCTCAAAGTTGTTTAGAAGAGTGCAAGAACATCCAAACGGCCTGAAATAATCAATGAGAGGTTTTCTTTTGAAAAGCAATTCATAAGCTGTTTTCCCACGAGGCTTGACAATCAAGACCCTGTTAAGAACATAACAGGCGGTATTCACAGCTTCTGCCCAGAAGATGATCGGTAACTTAGAGTCAATGAGCATGGTTCTGGCAGCTTCAATAAGCGTACGATTCTTCCTTTCAGCCACTCCATTTTGCTGAGGAGTCCTTGTAGCACTATATTGGAGATGAATTCCTTTCCCGCTGCAGAACGTCACAAAAGTTTGGTTCTTGAATTCTGTTCCATGATCACTTCTGATTGACTTTACTTTCAACTTGATTATATTCTCGATCAAAGGAACGAACAGCATCAAGGTCTCAGCAGCCTCACTCTTGAATTCCAAGAAGTACACCCATGTAAAGCGAGAGAAGTCATCTGTAATCACCAAACAGTAAGACTTTTTACCCAAGCTTTTTATACTGATAGGACCAAAAAGATCCATATGTAATAATTGAAGAGGAGAGTCAATTGAGTTCACTGTTTTGGACTTGTGCGATTTCTTATGTTGTTTACCTTTGGCACATGCTAAACATTTTTCAGAAAAGGGGAATTCCTTAGAAGGAAGACCTCTGACTAGATTAAGTTTAGAAAGTTTGTTTATATTTTTAAAGTTAACATGACCTAATCGCCTGTGCCATAACAGTGACTCTGACTCGGATGCCTTTGACAGTAGACAAGTCATTGGTTGTTCAGACTTGGCATCCCTCATGTTTATCACATAAGTATTGTTTTGTCTGGGGGCTTTTAGCATGATCATGTCAGTGGATGGTTTAAATCCTGGCTTTAGGAAGATGCATTCCATGTCGTTAAACAACACTGAGATTCCTTTGTCACAGACTTGTGATACACTCAAAAGATTGTAGCACAGTTCTGGAACATAGTTGACGTCCTCAAGTGTTAGCGCGTCAGAGACTACATCTCCTATGCCAACGATCTTTCCACCCTTCTCATTCCCAGCGAACGCTACAAATTCTCCATCGATGAACCGATAGTTCTTGAGGAGTTCTTTCAGTCCTGTCATGTGTCTTGAAGCGCCGCTGTCGACATGCCATAGATATCTCATGAGAGCTATCAGCCATTTTTGTAATTTATTCTGCACAAACAAAAACAAAAGAGAAACAAAGCTAAACTAAAGAAAATCTATGTACAGTGGTGATTCTTCCTGAAACTTAAGTAACTTTGGGAATCCAAGTTTGTTTAATTATTGATCTGTCATGATTTTCTCCCAAAGTTGACTCTTGTTTCTTCCAAATTTGTGTATTTTTAACAAAACTTTTTACGGTTTCTTGAAGATTTCTTAATTGATCCGAAAAAGAGTTTTGTGTTTTGACATCTTTTTGTGGTTTAGGTTTTATGTGACAGTTCTTGACCACGTGACCCTCTTTTCCACATCTGAAGCATTTAGAATGCTTAGGCTTGATCTTAGGAGAAGATCTGGATGATGATGGTTGTGATGTTCTTTTCTTGATCTTGTTTGATCTTGAGCTTTCGGTTGAGCTTGATTCTTCCCTGTTGCTACTTGATTCTTCATTGATGTCCAGATTAGTTAAGCTGCAGCTGCTCTCTGTATCACTCAGTGATTCTTCAGAACTTGAGGTACCTGTTTCACTTTGTGATTCTTCAGAACCTGATACATCTGTGGATGAGGGGATAAATTCTGGGATTTCCTCAGTGAGAAATTTCCCAAACCTGTTACGCTTAAGTTCTGGCACAAACACAGATGGTTTGACCACATGATTATCATCAGAGAATGCAGCATTAAGATCAACACACACAGGAATAACATTTTCAACACAAACATTAGATCGTTTGATAGGAGGCTTCCTATCATCGGGAGCCACAGCCCCTTTTAAATCAAGTTTACAGTCATCCAACCTAGTTAAACTATTACAGTCATCCATCCTAGGCAAACTATTACAGTCATCCGATTTAGTTAAAGTTTTACATTCATCCAAAATAGAATTGTTTTTCGAATTTTCATTGTTCCAGATAAACCAATTCACTGTTGAGTAATTGGCACCCGGATGTCCTAAACCCACTGTCTGGCCACCACAACACACATCATCCTCCACCTGAGCCTGTTGGGTCACATCTGCATTACTTTTACTTATGTTAGTATTTGACTCAGATTCATCACATTTATTTTCAAAAAGGTCATTTTTTGGATGAGGTGATGGAATGGGTATGTATTCACTTTGGCTCAAGGGTAAGAATAGAGATCTTTCGATTCCATTCTTATCCTTATACCCAATTCCATCCTTTACGAATGATTGTCTTCCACATTCGATTATATCAGCTTGAGCCCGTTTGCTCACATTCCATTTATCCACAACAATTTGAAGACGAGTTGTCTCATTTCTAGATTTCTCTAGTTTTGAGGTTAAATCGTTTATCAGAAAATCTTTCTTAAGCACAAATTCTTTTAAAGTTTGCATTTCAGCTAGAGTTGCATTTAACTTTCGCTGATATGCCCACTCATTTTCTTTCATTTCAGTATTTATTTTACGAATGTCATCCATTTCTCTTAAAACTCGTCTGTTGTGTGATAAACAGTATGCGACAGCTGTAACACACCTAGGTGAGCACAGTTTAGATTTAATTTCTAAAGGAATATTTACCATGTCCCTTTCCTCAGCTTTCTTAGAAGAACTCTTCACCTCCTCAGCGACCTTCTCAGATGAAGTCTTCTCAGCAATCAGCGCTTCCTCTCTTTTCTCACCATTCACCTTCTCATCAGTCAACACACTCTTCAACCCGGCATACTTCTGCATTTCCCCCTTTAGAACCTCAGCAGATGATCCTTCAACAGAGTTCACGCCATTAGAAGATTTGGTGCAGATTGTGGCCATCAGGGCTTTGTTAACTTCAACTTCAGCGGCAGCAGCCTCTTCTCCCCAGTCGAAGTCTTCAACAACCAAGGCCTTTTGTGGCTCCTTATCATTTCCCTCATTGCCATCGGTTATGGCCACCAATCTCTTTGCAGGCTTAATTTCAGCTTGGTTCAGTGTGGGGCATTCGTACTTGAAATGCCCGAGGACCTTGCAGTTGTAACATCTGATCTTGGACTTATCAAACCCAGCCTTTCCCATACCTACTCTTCTTCCGGTTCTGTCTTGAAAACGCTTCACTCGTAAAGTGATCATAGCCATCTGCCATTTCAAATCCATCTCTTCCATGTCATCTGGGTCAACCTGGTACATATCTTTTGGAGACATCATCTCATTCTTAATTTCTCCTGTCTTCAAAGCTTCAAAACTGCTCATGAAAGAGTTGAAAAGTTCCACATGTTCAGCAGCCAGTTTAGCAGCCTGTGGAGTTAGAGTCTTTGCAGCCCTTTCAGAATACATTGGAGCTTTCCCAGAACTTGAACTACCAATCCCTGCAGAATCCACATACGAATGCAACGAACTTGAACTCATATCACCAATTGGGGCCATCAAGGCCAGATTCTTCATAGCACCACTGGGAGTCACCTTCGGGACAGTCTGATTCATTTCTCTTTTAGTGATGTCCATCTCAAATGATTTCAGAGTATTTATGAGATCTGCCAAAGTAGACTGAGCATCCAAGTAGTCCTTTTTGATCAACATACATTGGACACTCCACTCCTTTGGGAGAGAATCGAGCAGCTTCTTGATGGAATTGCGGTTGTTTACAGGAATACCCGCTTTCTTCATCTTGGTCAACAAATTCATGAACCTGTCAATGTGTGAAGACAGACTCTCACCCCGGATACTTCCAAACATGTCGTACTCCTTTTGAATCATATCTTGTTTGTTTTGCCTCATCTCAGCATTGCCTTCATAATACTCACTCAGAGCAAACCACAGATCGTGCGCTGATCCGTATTCTTCAAACATATTGTAAACATCATTTGACAAAGCCATGGTGAGAGCACCGTAGGCTTTGTGATCTCTCTGCAGCAGTTGTTTGTCGAGATCAGTGTAGGTGGTGGGATCAGTGTTGAACACTTCTCCAGCATCAGTGGTTCTGGTGGGAATGTGGGGTCCGAGCTGGACTGAGTTCCATTGGGTGTGATCGTTGACAAAGTAGAAAGCTTTCATTCTGTTCTTCCATGTGCCATAATCTTCTGCACCCATCAACTTGGGAATACGTGTTATAGTGCCGGTTTCAAGTTCAGCTTGAGTTATGGGGTTAACTTGGAATGAGTTGTTACCAGACATGATTTAAGATTGATTTTAGGTTGATTTTAGATTGATTTTAGGGTTGTGATTGAATTGATTAGCAAGTTATAGTCCAAAGTCCTTGAAAAGTCAAAACAGTCCACAAGTACGCAGGTAAGTACGCACTCAGCTCAAGTTCACAGTTTGCAGTCTAAGTTCGCAGTTCTTGGAAACCTGAAACAGATAAACAGCAAAGATAAGTCCCTGATTCTCCTGTTAAGTACGCAGTCCCTGTAGCACACACACTTTGGCTTAAGTTCGCAGTTCAGCCAAGTCAGAGCAGCACAAGTACTCAGTCTTGACTGATCAGCCTGCGCACTTGTACAAGTACGCAGACACTTAAACTCTCGTTTAAGATTTAAGTTCGCAGTAACCCTAGCCAAGTGCTCAGAAAATGCACCTTTTCAGTAAGTTCGCACACCAACTAGAGATTTCAGATAAGTATGCAGAAACCCTAGTTGTGGTGCCAGGAGAGAGAAAGCTATAAAGCCTTGTGTAAATTTAAGTGCTCACACAGACACAAGTTCACACACTTTTGGATTAAGTGCGCAGCTGTGGCTGTTAATAAGTGCACACCTTGAAATATCAAGTATGCAACTTATGAGCTAAGTACTCAACTCTTGAAACAAGTACTCACAAGCAAGAAACAAGTTCACACTTATGAGACAAGTACGCAAAATTAAGTAATTAATGCTTGAAACAAGTACTCAGTTTTTGAGACAAGTACTCACAGGCAAGAAACAAGTACTCACAAACAAGAAACAAGTTCGCAGATTTTGAGCTAAGTTCGCACTTAAGTGCGCAAACTCGGCTGTGAAATTTTTTAACTTTCCAAAAACATGTCCAAGAGATTTTCAATTGTTTTGAAGCTCTTGAATGATGTTTCTAATGAAGATAATAACTTTTAAACACCTTAGAAACACTTTTCACGAGATTTTAAGGCAAAACAATGAAAATATTCAAACTTTGATAAACACTAAAATTTTGAAAAACTTGAAAGTAAAAACTAACAAGGAGGGTTTTGATATCTTTAGATAGATACAATCTCGAGCACAGAGGCTCTGATACCAAATTGTAGTCCCAAAATACTAGATCTTAAGTGTGCACTAGATTGTTATCAACTAGAAACACCTATTTGTTAGGTGTTTTAGTTGATTAATCAAGACAAGTTAAAGAACTAGATGAAGATTAAAAGAGCCGACACACAAGAAACATAAAGACACGATTCCATTAAAGATTTCTGCTTCAAACAACCATGGATGATACAAGTTCGCACATTAGATAAGTTCGCACCTTTACAACTTGTGCTCTCAAAGATACATCAAAAACCCTAACCCTAGCTGCACAAATGAGCTCCTATTTATAGGAGAATTCTGAGGACTGCGAACTTAACATTAAGTTCGCAGTCTCCTCCTTTAAGTGCGCAGTCTAGGGTTTTTCCATTACAACTATGCTTTAACTACATATCTAACCCTCCAACTTTAACATATAACTAAACATGGTTAAGCCTGGTAACTGTGGTCTCATATTAACCCAACAATCCACATCACGTACATGCTAATTAGTTTCATCACCTGGCAATTAATCATTTATTAATTTTACATCCAAAACTATTTGAACCAAAATGCATAGTTGTACAAAAAACGATTCACAATTAGGGCACACAAGACTAACATACATCTTCATCAAATACTGAACTTTAGTCTTATTGATATCATACACTCGAGAAAAAATGAGTAGTAATTTGTGACGGTTCTCTTTAGTAAGAGAAATATAACCCTGCATGACAACAACCATATTGTCAATACCATCGTTTTAATGGCCATTTGACAGCAATAAACATGCGAAAAAAAGTTCAATGTTGTCACATGTGCAACCACAAAGTCTAAAGAATTAAATAGAAATAAATACAAACAAAAATAATAACACACTGCATAAAGCATAAACATAAAAGTATATGACCAAATGTTAAAACATAAATTATATTAATTAAAAAGTTCCTTTGAAGTTAAAAAAACTATATAATAAAGTATAGAAATACCTTATTTTCTGAAAGTAAGGTTTGAGCAGACATTGGTATAATCTTTGAAGATTCTTCATGAAACAAAATGAGTCTGACCCCTGTACCGAAAACAAAAACGTAATTAATTTATCAGGTTTTTAACAATTTAAAGCATCAAGATTAAAAGATAATCATATACATCATTATATATCAAATGAAAATGTAAAAGAAGATATTAAAAAGATTAAGATTGTAAACAATATATTGCAAATGTAATTTGCTAAAATAAATACTACTGAATAAAACATAAAACAAATCGTATCAAGTTTTTCTAAAATAAACAATATGTAAATTTAACCATGTAGAAATGAAGTCATGTAGATTAAAAAGTTGGAGATGTAAGTTTTATAAATTCTAAAAATCATTGTATAACTGAGATTAAGATTGTTTATATAATGAGAATTTGAAAATTTGAATTAGTTTAAATGGAAAATAGAAATTTAATAATTTTATTTAATTGATTTGCGGTTAAAAGTCGGTTATTAATGATGATTTGAATTATATTAAGGAAGTTATTAATCTAGATTGGGAGAATTAATATAAATTCGAATTTAAAAGTTTGAATTCAAAATTAAAATAAATTAAATTTGAAATGAAATTAAATTTGAAATTAATTTTATCCAAGAATATTTCCTCCAAAAAAGGAAATTCAATCATGGCATTAAACTTCCAATCGGATCTTACACAGATCCGTAACCAATACCCATCCAAATCAATTTTCAATTTTCGATCAAGTGTTCAAAACATTCACACATACTATGAATAACCATAATATATGTAATTCCCAAGAACATGCCAAGAACACTTGAATAACATTATTAAAACATAATGCACTCTCATCGTCTCTAATCATACTTGTTCAATCGACGGTTAGATTAGTTCAAAACACATCATATCATGCAAGCGTTATTCGCTCCTGATGACCGCAATTTAAAAGCCAAGTCATAATTATCAAAATTATGGTAAAAAAGAACTCGAAATCTCAATCAAAATGAGCTTTACCGATATCAGTTAACCGTTATCTAATCGACTCAATTTTAATATTCTTCAAGTAAAATTCACACATAATCATAAAAATTAAGGCAAAATCAAACCTGAAGAACTGGAATTGGTTTAATTTTCTAAACATATCGATACCGATCGTTCGCTGCAGCAATCGCAGCTCTCTCCTGAACCAAAAAAACAAATTAACAAACAAATTAACAATCAATTTCACAAGACTCCTAATAATAATAATAATAATAATAATAATAATAAAAATATGAGAGTTAAATAAATAAACAGTACCTAACGTTT
The DNA here is from genome assembly GCA_032199755.1 of Ambrosia artemisiifolia. Classification (NCBI taxonomy): domain Eukaryota; kingdom Viridiplantae; phylum Streptophyta; class Magnoliopsida; order Asterales; family Asteraceae; genus Ambrosia; species Ambrosia artemisiifolia. The sequence goes on along the minus strand of CM063518.1, from coordinate 10,627,955 downwards.
TCTTCCAACCGTTAGCCATTGTTAAGGATTGTTTTACTTTTTGAGTGAAAGAACGAACATTAAAGAGGTTATTGTGAAGGTAAGAACCGACTTCTTGCAGGAGTAAAGCCGGGTCGTGTAAAAAGAAGATATTAGGGTTGAATGTGAAGGAGAAGGAAATAGATGAATGGATGGTTAGACAGAAACAGAATCGAATAGAAGAATAATCGATGAAAAGGAAATTGAATATGTGGTTACCTGAGATGATGGATGAAGGATCGATGAAGATGGCTGAGTTAGGGTTTATGTCAAATGAGAATGAAGGTTGAATGGATTGTTATATTCGATGGTTAAAATCCAAAAAAAAAAGAACAATATATACCCGGGTTTTAGGGTCCGAAACCCGGGTCATGGATCGGGTATTAGGAACCATACCCAAGTTAAATGGGTTAGAAAATGCTGAGGTGGACACCCTAGAATGGTGACACCTCACCCCTAGTTACTCCTTTATTATATGTATAGATTGATTTTTTTATTTTTATTAAAGTAAGGGTATTTTAGTAATTTCACACCCACTTAACTGGATTATCTAACGTCAGTTAGCTCCAGGGACTATCCGAGTGCAAAAAGTCCACTGTTTCGGGACTATACCTGTAATTTTTAAAAGTTAGGGACTAAAGGTGAAATCTGAGCAAACCATAGAGACTATTCGAGCAATTTTCTCATATAAAAAAGAAAACACTTTAAAAGTTTTATGATACTTTCTATGTTCAACCGCCTGTCATGGACTTGCTGTGTGCTACTATGTAAAATGAATTTCAAGTGGGATAAATTAACTTCCGGTTCATTTAAAATGTTTAATAGAGTTGGTTTAAATTAACTTCCGGTTTAAGCCTCTGTTGAATTAAAAGCTTCGATTTGAAAAAGTTTTGAACGTTTTTCCTAATTTACCCTTGGTTTGTTTAAGCCGACCATAATTAAGGTTGATAATTACAATCTTGCCACTGCTTAAATCTAATACGTTAATAATACTTTGTACGTTACCTCTCCTCATATGATATATCCAAGATATTTTTTTTCTAACACTATCTTGTAGTCCATGTCATAAATACCAAAATTATAAAATACCGAAAATGCCCCTAGTGTGTGCAATACAAAATCCAGATTAAGGGGCTAATCCTAATCAGAACCGTTGCTACGTATACCTTTGGATTTAAAAACTGTTTTTATTGACTTATTTGCTTTTCCAGAAAGCCAATAAGTTGTTTGTCCTTGGCAGAAACGCTTTTCATTTTGGCCGGTTGATAAGGGTTAAAAAAGTGTTTTGGAGAAGTCACAAATACTTGCTTTTTGTTTTAGCTTTTAAATTTTATAATACAAATTACAAATCTACTCACCCACCCTTTTCATCTTACCCACATTATCTACCCCCACACTCATTTTTATTTTGATTTAAATTCGGTGTTTATCGACCCAATTTCTACATTTGTCGATCCATTTTACTTTCATATTAAGGAACTCATACTCAAATATTTAAAAAAAACATGATTGCACATCATATAATCACCGGCATTATCTAGCATACGGTTGAAATGTCTTATTTTTTTCACTAGCTACTACAATATCGAGGATGTAGTGGATGCTAATGTTGTTGACGCCACGGGGATGCTATGCCATGTATTGATGGTCATGTTCTGAAATAGCTTGCTAATATCTTTATTAGAAGTTGTTAGTTTTAAGTTTACAATAGGGGTGTATACGGCGTGGAGCAGCTAAAAAACTATTTGGAATCAGATTGCTAAAAGCTCAAACAAGTCAAGCCTTAACGAGTCCGAGCCTGAAATATGAGTCATTTAGTTATCGAGCTCGAGCTTTACATCATTACATACATATAAAGCTCGTTTAGGCTTGCGAGCCTAAACGAACTCAGACAAATTTTAAATTATTATTATACAAGCTATCCAAACGAGCTCGAGCCGATCTTTTAGCTCGTTTAAAATTGTTCTCTAATTGTCTTGAGCCGAGCCGAAATCAAGCCCTTGGGTTTTACTTTCGATTGGAGCTCGATCTTAAAATATTAGGCTCGAAATAAGCCGAACTCGAGCTTGAGCTTCATAAAAGCATGACGAGCCGAGCTGAGCTTGAGCCTAGTCAGGCTCGGGCTCGGCTCAACTCGTTAATTTACACCCTGGTTTAGTTCTATTTTTATGAGATGCTAAAGCTTTTGGTTCAAAACAAAGAAATACCTTTCAAAAGAAAAACAAAATTAACAAACCATGACAACATAACAAAGATGAAAAAAATTTATTGGTCACATGCATACAATCAAGATGACGCCAATCTTACAAGAAAATGTGATTGGATACTAATCAAGAAAGTTGTTAAAAATATGTCTACGAGTTTGTGTTTTAATTCATTTACTAACATATCTAAATGGGTTATTATATTGGGCTTATGTTTATATTATATTTGGACTAATAAGACTGGGTAAGTAGCCCATATTGTGTGGCCCATTGTTTTTGGTTGTTGTAACAGATTTCGAAGGTGTGTGTTGTTCGTTGGATTAAAGCAATCCTGATCGTTCAAAGGGTATCCAGCTGAATGTTCTAGAGCCTACTATATATACCTTGTCTCTCTCATCGTCTCAACAATACGATCATATTTTTCATCTGTTTTCGTTGTATTCTCTCTGGTTTACGTCTAGGGTTTGTGTATCAGTCTGTAAGTCTTTGTTTTGTATCATTCTTATTATCTGTCTGCTGATCTGATTAATCAGCAGACGAACTCTGTATTCGTATTATTTTCTGATCTCAGTGATTTGCTGAGATCTTGGTATTGGGGGGTGTTTTTGGTTTGGGTAAACTAATAAGATTTTAATCACCTGTTTTTGTCACTATATCGTTGTTCTTTATCTTAAGTTGTGGTTGTGTGTTGTGGTTGTGGTTGTGTTCAATCCATTATTTTCTACATGGTATCAGAGCCTAGGCTCCTGATATTGTGAGTTTTTCTTGTTCTTCCGCTGCGTCTGTTCGTTGTGTCTGTAGTGTACAGATCTGTTGTTATATTTGACAGATCTGAGTGTTGGTAGTCTAGATCTTATCTAGAATAATAGATATTGGTCTGGTTTTTTTATGTCAATAGATCCTATCTTCCTTATAGATCTGGTCTATTGGTATTGGTTGATATTGTTTGTATGAGCTTGCTCGATCTTGGAAGAAGGAGTGCCTGATATTGATCTGGTGCTGCTGATTGGTTCTTTGGAAGGAGTTATCATAGCTTCAATTGCTCCTGCAACACTGTACCCTAAGTGAAGGTACAGGTTGTAGGATTGGAGAACCCTAACTTGGGTCACCCCCTCGGTGAGATTGTTTCATACTGTTCGTTTATTGGTTTGTATTGTTGTTGTGTTTAGAGTCAACTCTGTGGTGTCTTGATTCTGTCTTGATTGTTTGTGTATTTTTCTGTGGTTTGTTTTTTGTCTGTGATATATACGTATATTGTATTAGTTAAAAAGACTCCTGTGTTAAGATCTGGGTGGGCACCTTTGAGTGATGAACCCACTATCTGAACACTGACACAGCTTCGTCTTCTAGGGTTATTTCTTTTGATTGTTTACTGATTGTCTGCTATTACTTGAAATTGTTGTTGACTGCTCTTGTTTCTGTTATTTGATTGTTTTGTTGTCAACATGAATAATGATAATACTGATCCTCAGGGTCCTCAGTCTGAGGGTGGCTCTCTTGCTAATGTTACTGGTACATTGATTAGTAAATTGGATATAGGAGACCCATTGTTTATTCATCCTAGTGATACTAGTACCTTGTCTATAATCAGTTTGAAACTAAAAGGGTCAGAAAACTATAAAGTCTGGTCTAATGCAATGAAATTGGCTCTTGAAACAAAAAATAAATTTGGTTTTATTGATGGTACTACTATCAGACCTAGTAATGATGAAGTCTTGGGTAAACAATGGGATAGGTGTAACTCAGTTGTATTGTCTTGGTTATTGAATTCTGTAAGTGAAGAGTTATATCTTGGTCAGGTCTTTTCTAAGTATGCTAGAGATGTTTGGTTGGATCTTAGGGAAACTTATGATAAGGTGGATGGATCAGTAGTGTTTAACTTGCATCAAAGTAATTGTTCTATGAGTCAAAATGGTAGTTCTGTGTCTGATTACTATCACAAGTTAAACACAATGTGGAAACAGTTCGATTCTATTGTTCAGTTACCACCTTGTACTTGTGATGCTTCTAAAGATTTTAACAATTTTAGTAGTTTAATTAAACTAATGCAATTTCTAATGGGGTTAGATGAGATTTATCAACCAATTAGAACAAATCTTTTGATGCAAGATCCATTACCCTCTGTTAAACATGCTTTCTCTATAGTATCTAGGGAAGAGTCTCACAGAAAGTCTAATAGTAACAATAATAAGGGTACAAATGTTTCATTCTTTACTAGAACCAATGGTCAGGGTAATAATAGAAGGGCTGGTAATGTGGGTCCTAATCCTAATCTAAAATGTACTCATTGCAATAGATTAGGACACACTGTGGACAGATGTTTTGAAATAGTTGGTTATCCACCTGATTTTAAAAGAAGACCTGCTGCTGGTACTCAAAATTTTAAAACTAGTAATAATAGCAGCAGGACAGGTGGAAAATCAAATGTGTCTAGTAATAATGTTTGCTCTTCTACTTCTACTTCTGCTCCATTCACTTCTGAGCAGATAACCAAGTTGATGAGCTTGATTAGTGAAAAGGCTGGTACTGATCCTCAGAGTTCCAACATGGGAGGTGAGAAAGTTGTTATAAATGGTTTTTCTGGTCTTTCTGTTTTGTCTAAACTGTCTAATTTGTTTAAAAACTTTTCTGGATGTTCAAATTTGGTCAAATTTGCATTATTTTATGGTTGGATAATGGACTCTGGGGCTAATCAACATATGGTAGGCAGTGATAAAGATATGATTAATTGTTTAGATGTGTCTAAATATAATATGGAGGTTAAACATCCAAATGGTACAAATGCAAAGGTCACTAAGATAGGTGATGTCAAATTAGCTAATGGTGTTTTCCTGAAAGATGTTTTGTTAATACCTGATTACTGTGTTAATCTTGTGTCTATTCATAAGTTAGCTAAGGACAATAAACTGAATGTGTTGTTTGATGAAAATGCTTGCTACGTCCAGGATTCCAAGTTAAGGAAAGTCCTGGTGACTGGTAGGCAACAAGATGGCTTGTATTTTGTTGGTAGTGATGTAAGTTTTAGTAGTTTATGTTTCAGTAGTATAAGTGAACACAATCTTTGGCACAGCAGGCTTGGCCATCCTTCTAGCCAAGTCTTAGCTGTTTTAAAGGATACACTAAATATAGGAGCCTCTGACTCACAGCCATGTGAAATCTGTCACAAGGCTAAGCAAGTCAGAGTCCCTTTCCCTCTCAGTGACCACAACACAAAACAATTAGGTGACCTTGTGCACCTAGATGTATGGGGTCCCTATAAGGTCACCAGCAGGGAAGGGTATAGGTATTTTCTCACAGTGGTAGATGATTTTTCAAGAGCTGTTTGGGTTTATCTTTTGAAAAACAAAAGTGAAGTTTTTGAAAATTTGGTAAGTTTTTATGAATTGGTAAAAACTCAGTTTACTAAGTCTATAAAAGTATTTAGAAGTGATAACGGCACTGAATTTGTTAATAAACAGTTTAGTAGTTTTTGTAATAGTAAAGGTATATTACACCAAACCTCTTGTGTTTACACTCCACAACAAAATGGTGTTGTGGAGAGGAAACACAGACATCTACTCAATATTGCCAGAGCTTTGCTGTTCCAAAGTAGTGTTCCACTCAGGTTTTGGTCTGATTGTGTATTGACTGCATCTTATATTATAAACAGGATTCCCTCGTCTGTGTTAGCTGGTAAGAGTCCCTATGAGTTGATGTATGGGTTCCCCCCCACTTTAGATCACTTAAGGAATTTTGGGTGTCTTTGTTTTCAAACTGTGTTAGATGAGCCTGATAAGTTGTGTAGTAGGGCTGATAAGTGTGTCTTAATTGGTTATTCATTCTTAAAAAAGGGTTATAAACTTTGGTGTCTTGAGTCTAAAGAGGTTGTTTTTCAAGAGATGTTAAATTTTACGAAAATATATATCCTTTTAAAACTGAGTTTAAAGAAGTTGTTTTTAACAATATAAATCATTTGAATTTTTTTGACTACTATGACACTGAAAATACTTTAAGTGATAAAAGAAGCTTAGACACTTGTCCTCCCGATGATGAAGGGGGAACAAATGGTACTCATGGTCTCTCTCCTGGGACAGTGTCAGATGACTCTCCCAGGGCTGCCAGTGAGGCAGTTCACGATCGTGAACAGCAGCCTGGTAGTACAGGTGGTAGAGGGACTGACACCTCAGTTGAGGAGAGCCCAAATGATGAGGCTATTACTCCTGAGGGAAGTAGGGTAGAGTCAGTAAGGAAGTCTGGTAGGGAATCGGTTTTGCCTAGAAAATTTTCTGATTACATAGTAGAAGGCAAAGTTAAGTATGGTATAGAAAAAACTGTTAACTATTCAAACTTATCTGTTGAAAATTTTAGTTTTGTGTCTAATATAAATAAAATTGCTGAACCATCTTGCTATAAAGAAGCCTCAGTTGATCCGAAATGGATTGAGGCTATGAATAGTGAGATGGAGGCTCTCCATAGAAACAATACTTGGATTATTACTGATTTGCCACCTAATAGGAAACCTATAGGTTGCAAATGGGTATATAAGGTTAAGTATAAGAGTAATGGAGAGGTTGAGAGATACAAAGCTAGGTTAGTTGCCAAAGGATACAATCAAAGAGAAGGTTTGGATTATGCCGAAACCTTCTCACCGGTTGTAAAGATGGTAACTGTTAGGTGTGTTATTAGTCTAGCAGTTCAGAATGGTTGGTCTCTTTATCAACTTGATATTAATAATGCGTTTCTATATGGTTCTATTTCTGAGGACGTTTATATGACTATGCCTGAAGGTTATTATTCTGAACATGAGTCAAAAGTATGTAAGTTGGTCAAGTCATTATATGGGTTAAAACAAGCTCCACGAAAGTGGAATGAAAAGCTTGTTGAAGTCCTAGTTGGTATAGGTTTTACCCAAAGTATCTGTGATTATTCGTTGTTTGTTAAGATTAGTGGTGATGTTTTTATTGTCTTATTAGTGTATGTTGACGATATTGTTATAACTGGTAACAATGTTACTGAAATAACCAAAGTAAAGAAACTATTAAGTGATAGTTTTATGATTAAAGATTTAGGGAAATTAAAATATTTCCTTGGTATTGAAGTTCTGTATTCTGATGAAGGTATCTGTCTAAATCAGAGAAAGTATTGTATGGAATTGTTAGGAGAGTTTGGATATCTTGGGTGTAAGCCAGTTAGTGTACCAATAGAGCAGAATTATATTGTTTCTGTTAAAAATGAAAAATCTGGTCAAGAATTAGAAAATGTAACTGAATTTCAAAAACTGATAGGTAAGTTGATTTACTTGTCGTTAACCAGACCAGATATAAGTTATACAGTTCAATTCCTTAGCCAATTTATGCATAAACCCACTGTGGGTGTGCAGAAAATGGCTCTGAGACTTTTGAGGTATCTCAAAAATTCTCCAGGTAAAGGGATTTGGTTTAAAAGGAGTGAAAAGTTTGAGTTAACTGCATTTTCTGATGCAGACTGGGCAAAATGCCTAGTAACAAGGAAGTCAATAACAGGTTATTGTGTGTTTTTAGGTGAGTGTCTTGTATCGTGGAAAAGTAAAAAGCAAAATACTGTATCTCGGTCAACAGCCGAGGCAGAGTATCGTGCTATGTGCTCGACAACGTGTGAGTTAATTTGGTTGTCAAATTTGTTAAGTGAGTTAGGTGTTTCTTGTAATTTGCCGTTGAAGCTGTTTTGTGATAGCAAATCAGCTATTTCAATTGCAGCAAATCCGGTCTTTCATGACCGGACAAAGCACTTCGAGATTGACCTGCATTTTCTACGTGAACGAGTAAGTAATGGTTTCATAGAAACTGTTAAGATTAGTTCTCAAAATCAGATTGCAGATATTTTTACTAAGGGTCTATATTCTGCACAACATGAAATCTTATGTAACAAACTGGGTTTGAGAGATATGTTTAGTAAATCGAATTAAGGGGGCATGTTAAAAATATGTCTACGAGTTTGTGTTTTAATTCATTTACTAACATATCTAAATGGGTTATTATATTGGGCTTATGTTTATATTATATTTGGACTAATAAGACTGGGTAAGTAGCCCATATTGTGTGGCCCATTGTTTTTGGTTGTTGTAACAGATTTCGAAGGTGTGTGTTGTTCGTTGGATTAAAGCAATCCTGATCGTTCAAAGGGTATCCAGCTGAATGTTCTAGAGCCTACTATATATACCTTGTCTCTCTCATCGTCTCAACAATACGATCATATTTTTCATCTGTTTTCGTTGTATTCTCTCTGGTTTACGTCTAGGGTTTGTGTATCAGTCTGTAAGTCTTTGTTTTGTATCATTCTTATTATCTGTCTGCTGATCTGATTAATCAGCAGACGAACTCTGTATTCGTATTATTTTCTGATCTCAGTGATTTGCTGAGATCTTGGTATTGGGGGGTGTTTTTGGTTTGGGTAAACTAATAAGATTTTAATCACCTGTTTTTGTCGCTATATCGTTGTTCTTTATCTTTAGTTGTGGTTGTGTGTTGTGGTTGTGTTCAATCCATTATTTTCTACAAAAGTACAAAGAATGATTATTTGAGGTGACATATATATTGCCTCTAGTGTTACTTGCAACATTCGCATAACTGCTTTTTACTCATTCCACAGCAGCCCTTCTTGCAATGGCTGGAGCCCGGTGATGGACCATGTGATATTCCCGGTCTTGGTGACCGGCCACCACTTCCGCCTTTGCCTTTGCCTTTGCCTCCGCCTCCGCCTCCACACCCGCGTAAGTCACTTTGTCCAGGATCTTCGCAACGGTTAGCTGCACAAATGCCAGTTTAACTGAGTTGTTTTTTCTGTAAATGTAACAAGACACTTGCAAATTTGAAACTAGCTAAAACATATTAGTCTAATAATTTCTTGAAAATATATTTGGTATATCGAAGGTAGGGTACAATTAGACTACAATGACATTTTTTCCTTAAAAGTGTGACAATATTTTTATTTAAGCATGATAACCTTTGTATAACACTGTGCCTAAAATTTAAACGTGTCATTTTTTGTGAAAAACAAACCTAGTTGGCGGGCATGGGTTCGAGCGTCAGCCAACGATATGGTGTCAAAAGTGGAGCTGGCTACGATTAGGATTATGAGAGACAAAGCGAGTCCTCCTCCTTTTAAGATTGATGCCATTTTTAGCAATGAAAGAATATAGGATGGGTGTGTCTCTACTTATTGGAGTTTCTATTTATAGCCTTAATTGTCACGGGCTGTTTGACACTGACCACATTTTTGTCTACTTGAACGGAAGAAGAGAGGAAAAGATGATGAGGATAACTAGCCATCATGCAAGCATGTGTCCTCTCACTAATTTCCTCGTTGATTGATGTCACTTGGCTTTGTCTTCACTTACAAGTTGCATGTTTTTAATAGTTTTACAAGATTTTGTGTTTGGACAACTTGTCATGGATTTCCTGTGTGCTATCAAATGGATTTTCACCAAATAGCTAGCATTGTCTTTTGTCGAATATCAATTGGACAGGACCCAACCGAGCCAGGTCAAGCTCGGACCCGGCTTGGTTATAAACCGAGTCGGCTCGGCTCGGATTTAAAACTAAGCTAAAAATCAAAGCTCAAGCTTTGTTTGGTTTTAAAATGAGCCAGCTCGGCTCAGCTTGGTTTGGTTCAAATTTAAAAGAAAAAAATAGCTTTCAAAATTTAATAGATTAAAATATTATTCAATAGTTAAAATCAAGTTCAATAAAATAAAAAATAAGTATCAAATTTCAAAGAAATACATTATAAGTTCATTAGCATACGTATTAACCCTTAAATATGCTATAGATGTCCGGTTGAACTCTTAAATACTGACCTATTTGAAATCAAAACTACTATTGAGTTTGATAACTTGAGTACTTAGACAATTATCATTAAGCTAAGGTTTATTAAAATAATTGATTAGTTGTAAATTCAAATTTAAACACACAATCTCTGTGCTACTATTAACAAATATTAAATATGTAACATGTTCCCCCTCTTTTTTTAATATTTTTATAGTATATTATATGTATATAAAAATAATATATATTAAAAATTAGAATTATCCGAGCCATACCGGGTGAACTTTTTCCGAGCTAAATCCAAACGAGCTTTTTGGACACCCTACTTTCAAATGTAAACCTGATTTGGTTAATTTGTTAATAGCTGTATGGTTTTGCAATTAAACACAATTACTTTTATGTTAGATTCTTAATTGCTCTTCATATTTGAATAACACAGTTAGGATATGTTGTGCATAAACTGTCAAAACCTTCAATATTTAAGCTATGAATTGGATCAGTGACTTGTTCTGCAAGGAAACCACTTTTACATTTAACAGATTGAAGCAATTCATACGATTTACTTGGTTAATATATCGACCATCTCGTTCCATTTTAAATTTATAAAATTTGGTGCTTAAACATAACTAAATGAGTATTGGTCTCCATCGTTATTTATAATTACTCTATATATATAGTTATCCCGGAGTGAGCAATGGTTGCCATGCGAATGAGCCTGTCGATGGCATGATTTGTTTGTGTTTCTTGGTTATATTCGAGCTGATAGAGGTATGAGTATTGTGTTAACCTTGTATTCCACCCTCGTATTTGGTGCTAATTTAGAGTTTTGTTCCAGCCAATTGGTCCTACTTTGATGTGATAGAGATGGATACTTATAAGCAGATGAAGGAGTTTAACTGACCCTTGGCGGAAGGTGGGCTTTACATTAGACCAAACATTGCCCAACTTCTGTTTGCCGGGTCCATGTGTGGTTAGAAACGGTAATCCTTCACAAACTCATTCTTATTTGGAACAACTGGAAAAATGAAAAAAAAAAAAATGAAAAAGAAAGTGGGCAACTAGTCATCCGCCCATCCGTTGGCACTCCTGAGCTCATAATTTCATCAAGCTCTGTTAGTGAGGCACTTTCATCCGCGCCTTTGACAGAGGCTATGTATGTCCGTATTCCACACTGATGATATCCCCTATCCGTTCCCTGGCATCTGACAAATCCAAAATTTCATCATCTAAAGGAATCAAGCTCAGGGAAACCAACCAACGCCTTGATGTAACTGTGCACGGAAAGAGAGAATGCGTTAGGTATGACTGATGTCCTTTGATTTGTGAGCTACAAAATGTGTAATGTTTGACATGTTTTAAAGGGGTTGGTTATCTACACAACCAACATAACTAGGGTTTTTTATTTACACAACCTTATATGGGCCATCAAGGCCTCCACGGCCCATCGTGGCACCCAACGACAAAACTGACGGGCCATCAAGGCCTCCACGGCCCATCGAGAGGTCCCAATACACTTCCAATCATTGGTAATCATTGGCAATGATTGAATAATGATTGTTTAGTTTTTTTTTAAGTGTAGTGTGGGTGTTTAAGATGGGTTATAGATGTGAATATAAAAATTTGGTTTTTTATAAATGTTATTTTTTTTTATTTTTTTATAAATTTGGTTCGTTAACGGGCCTGTCGGGTCGGAGCAGTCCGGTTCGTTAACGGGTCAGTCGGGTCGGAGCAGTCCGGTTCGTTAACGCGCCGGTCGGGTCGGAACAGTCCGGTTGGTTAACGGGCCGGTCGGGTCGTAACAGTCCGGTTCGTTAACGGGCCGGTCGGGTCGGAACAGTCCGGTTCGTTCACGGGTCGGTCGGGTTGGAACAGTCCGGTTCGTTAACTGGCCGGTCGGGTCGGAACAGTCCGGTTGGTTAACGGGCCGATCGGGTCGGAACAGTCCGGTTCGTTAACAGGCCGGTCGGGTCGGAACAGTCCGGTTCGTTAACGGGCCGGTCGGGTCGGAAAAGTCCGGTTGGTTAACGGGCCGATCGGGTCGGAACAGTCCGGTTCGTCAACGGGCCGATCGGGTCGGAACAGTCCGGTTCGTTAACGGGCCGATCGGGTCGGAACAGTCCGGTTCGTTAACGGGTCGGTCGGGTCGGAACAGTCCGGTTCGTTCACGGGTCGATCGGGTCGGAACAGTCCGGTTCGTTAACGGGTCGGTCGGGTCGGAACAGTCCGGTTCGTTCACGGGTCGGTTGGGTCAGAGCAGTCCGGTTCGATAAACGGGTCGGTCGGGTCGGAACAGTCCGGTTGGTTAACGGGCCGGTCGGGTCGGAACAGTCCGGTTGGTTAACGGGCCGATCGGGTCGGAACAGTCCGGTTCGTTAACTGGCCGGTTGGGTCAGAGCAGTCCGGTTCGTTAACGGGCCGGTCGGGTCGGAACAGTCCGGTTGGTTAACGGGCCGATCGGGTCGGAACAGTCCGGTTCGTTAACGGGCCGGTCGGGTCGGAACAGTCCGGTTGGTTAACGGGCCGATCGGGTCGGAACAGTCCGGTTCGTTAACGGGTCGGTCGGGTCGGAACAGTCCGGTTGGTTAACGGGCCGATCGGGTTGGAACAGTCCGGTTCGTTAACGGGTCGGTCGGGTCGGAACAGTCCGGTTCGTTCACGGGTCGGTCGGGTTGGAACAGTCCGGTTCGTTAGCTGGCCGGTCGGGTAAGAGCAGTCCGGTTCGTTAACGGGTCGGTCGGAACAGTCCGGTTCGTTAACGGGCCGATCGGGTCGGAACAGTCCGGTTCGTTAACAGGCCGGTCGGGTTGGAAAAGTCAGGTTGGTTAACGGGCTACGGCTATGTGCGGATGAAGTGTCACATATCCTCTTTCCACCCTGAACCCACAGCTACGGATCGAAACCCACAGTTACCGTCTCCACGGACATTTTGAATGTCTGTAATCTATGCATGATATTGAGATGGAAGCCATGATATATGACGACCGTATACAAAGGGTTGATGTTCCACCACTTCAATACTTCGACTTAACCTAGCTTATCGTATGTTACGTATTCCTAAATATTTAACGGAAAAAAATTATTGTGTACACTAATTAATGATTATGAGAAGAAATTACTTTTTATTTGTTATAAAAAAACACAAATATTAAGCTTAGAATACAAAAATCGTGCTAAAAACAAAAAAAAATTTAAGGTTCTCAAGGGCCGTGGAGGCCACAATGGGCCGTCGAGGCCTTAAAAATGGAAAACGATGGGCTGTCGAGGCCTCCACAGCCCATCCCAAAAACCTATCCACGGACCATCGAGGCCTCCATGGCCCGTAGAAACACCAAACTTCCCCAAGAGGCCTTGATGGGCCGTCGAGGCCTCCACGGGCCGTCGTGAAGTACTTTTTCAGACTTTTCAGTCTGAACTCCCTGCTTTTGCAGGGAGTTCAGACTGACACATCGTACCTGGTACCTTGACTGGCCGTGGAGGCCTCCACGGCCCATCAGTTTTCACTTTTTTTATTACGATGGGCCGTGGAGGCCTCCACGGCCCCGTCAATTTTTCCTGATTTGGCCTTGACGGCCCATCAAGGCCTCCACGGCCCATCGAGAGGTTGTTTAGGGTTTTTTTGAGGTTGTGTAGATAATATCACCCGTTTTAAAACCTTGTTTTACTTGCGCAGAAGGCAGTGTGTTTGTTGATGCACCAAGTGCTATGTATTAGACCAAGATTATAGCCACCATTATTATTATTATTATTTAATATGTATTATTAGAAACTCAATATTCACTATTCATCAACAGTGATTTGCCTAATATTTCTGACCCACGTACATATACACGTGTTCTACAAAGAGATAGACAGCTTTCCTCAATACACACGTACATGTAAACGTGTTCCACACAAAGGAGTAGTGTTGTACAGCTTTCCTCATATCATTCTCCTCACCTTCCATATTCTACCCTCTCCTCTCTCCTCGGTATCCCCTTCTCTCTCTGTTTTCTTCGGGTCGACGATGAAGACAACGGCGACAAACAAGGTAATCGCTTACCTTATTCCATTCTCTTTGCTTCTTGCGCCTCCATCTTACTTCCTCCAAGCTCTGGGTTTTTATTTCTCAGATCTGGGTTTTGTACCTTTTGTAGGAAGCAAATTAGGAGGGATGACCAGAACTGAAAGTTTTGACGGTGAACACGGTGGCGTTGGCGGTGGAGGTGGCAGTCTGCCACTGTAGTTGCGAACAGTGGGTCGCTCATTGACCACTCCAGCAGGTTATTATTTTTCTTCCTACAACTAGTTTTGATTTTCTCTATACTTATTAGTTGTCATTATGTGAAACTAAAGTTGAATGAAACTTTATTCATGCATTTAGCGTGCCGTAAAGGAATACATTTATAAGATTTATTTTCACAAAGGTTTCCTATGATCTGTGGATGAGTTATGCTCGCAAGTTCTAAATATAATAATCTCATTGTCATGTTAGATTCAATTAATATTTGAAGACTATGGTCAGCGATGGTATTGTTCGAATTTATACCAATCTTCTGAATCTGATTGCATCGTTCCCGCCACCGTCGATGTTTTCAGGTTAGTTTGGATCCGTCTCGACTTAGATTGCAAATCGATTTTTCTCACCGTTGCCTTTCTTTATGTTTTGGTTATTGATTTCAGGTTGTCTTCGATGCAAAATTCAGGAAAATACATACACAACATGGCAGATAAAAGAGGAAGTGTATGTAACTAAGACCTGTTTACTTTGTGTTAGTTATGTGTTATCCTAATCATATGGTTTTTCCCAGTAAAGTGCGGTGTTGTGGGTGCAATGCATTTCACAAAGTGAAGGACAGTTTGAATATGTTTCTTGAGATGAAATGGTATGTCAAACCATCCTTAAAGTATCATTATCCTAAAGGGGATGTTAGCAGGCTTCGACTCAAATGTCATGACATGAATGATGACGACGACGGTGATAACATGTTTCCCAAAATACGCGATGAGCAAAATATGCAAAAAAGGTGTGTATTGTTTCTACTCGGTAATTTTGAAAACTCTAAATATGTGTTAAATAAATGAAGTATATTGTTATTTTGATGGTGGTGGTGAATAGATCGAGTACGGACCCGAATATGTAGATATGGAAATGGTAAATAACTTCTAAATACCAAATTAAACCATTTAGACCACATTCATAAACTTTCATAGCTTACGTAATTTTTTGCAAATGAGTATTAGAGGCATTGCAAATGAAACGGGTCAAGTAACAGGTTGAAACTGAATATTAAGTGTATATTTTATGCACGGATTGTAATAAATATTTGTTTTCAAGTCATTGCCTTCTATGTAGTTAAAGCGGAAAAATATCGGATATCGGTCGAGGACCGATATTTGGGATATCGGTTTTCACAGTGAGATATCGGTGGGATATCGGTAATTGCAAAACATATATATATTATATAATTTTACAAATTTATATATATATTTATAGTTAAGTTTATATTTTTTATATACATTACAAGTTTGGGAACCATATGTAAAATACTGAAAGATGGAGGGGGTTAAATGTAAAAATACCCATACTTAATAAACCCTAATCCTTACCAGGTTCGCCTCCCTCTTTTATCTTCTTCATCAGACATACAATACAAACACACAAACCCTAGCTCCAAATTCACTTCATCTATCGATTCATTCTTAAATGGGGTTTGATTTCGTCTTTGGAGGCTGGTGCAGGTCCGATTTTGGTTCGATTAGAGGTAATAACTGATTCTACTTTACTGATTTGGTCAGATTTTGACCTAATTTTGACTGATTTAGGGCCAAACCGATATATCAGTGAGATGACCGATACAAAAAAGGTCAAATATCGGCGATATATCGGTAAATATCGCCGATATTATCGGGACCGATAGTTACCACCGATATTTCAACCGATATTTGTGTCAACCACCGATAACCGAGATCTCACCGAGATCCCACCGAGATCTCGGCCGCATTAACTACATAGATTGCCTTTTTTATGCATATTCATGTAACTGGAGGATTAGGCTTGAAGATTCCATCTGTTATATGCAAATTATATCATTACATGATTTCTTTAATTGTCGATCAGATAGGTAAGTCAGCTGGATTCCTACTGAATTTTTCGTTAATGGTGGAGGAAGTGTGGAACAATTAGGTACTCTCTTTATGATAATCAATGGTGTTTGTGTGCCTACGGTTTGAGTAATGCACCAATTTTGGATTGGGAAAAGTGATATGTGTTGCGGTTTTGCTTTTCGATTTCTTTAAATAATTTGGTTCCTTGATTGATTGATTGATTTTTTTTACTAATCACTAGGCAACAACTTAAGCGTTCGAAAAGTTGGCGGTGACGGAGAGGTTCACTTGAAAACTTTCAGGTCGTCTTTATATTACTTCTTTACAACGTTTATAATGTATCCAATATTAGTCTTACTTTTGAAGGCTTGATTTTAAAGGGAATGCTTAAATTCCTTTTAGTTTCATGCATGTTATCTTTTCTTTATATGCTTCTTCTTAGATCTTATATATACACTTTTCTAGAGGTTAAATATATCGCATCAGGTAGACTTTTGGCAGCCCTTGGCCTCATAAAGAGGAGTTGACTGTCAACTGATCATCTGCATTATCGAACACTTTACTTTGGGTATTTTTTTTCATTCTTTGCACTTAAAAACATCAGAAAGATAATTTATTTTCATGTTAGAACTGTTCGATCTCTTTGACAGCAGTCTCAAATGCAGCGGTCACGTTGGATTAACCCAAGGCCGAAGTTCCCATGAAAAATAAACCCTCGGATTCAGCCAGAGGAAGCAGCTCATGCCCTTCGCATAATGCAAGCCCATACTATGTGCTACTAAAGGCTGCTAAATTTGTACCCACTTTCACACTTGGGGCATGTTTATTTTGTAGTTTTAGTTGCTGTACTTTTGTAAACTATTGTTGACATAAAGCACAAACAAAAACTGAAAAAAAATGGTGTCGCAACGCGCGCCGAAGAAACAACTTGTTGTTGTTGTTATCATTATTATTATTATTATTATTATTATTATTATTATTATTGTAATTGCCTTGTAATTAGCTATCCCTGTAAATCCTCTGTATTGATTGCATTCCATGATATTAGCTAGGGAATCACTTGTATATATACCTTTGTTTTGTAATGAGAATCGATCAAGCATTTCCATTATTCACATGGTATCAGAGCCACTAGCTCGATACCCTAGCTAATCTTTTTTTTTTTTTCAATTCCTTGGCTACGGCCGGCCATCTTCTGACTCTAAGACCATTCCCATTGACAAACAAACACCTTGTTTGTTTGTGAAAATAATATTAAAAAATTCAAAGTTGGCAACCAAACTCACAATCCGTTTGTTCTGGCAACCATGTTTGCAACCGAGTTTGACCCCCCACTAAATTAATTACTTAAATAACTTATAATATTTAAGTTTAAGAAAAAAAACTAAATACACTATATTTCTTATTTTTTTTTGAACATCCCGATATAAATTTTATTAAAAACCGAGTTTGTTTAAAAAAAATTTAAGTTGAGTTGGGTTGGGTTGTGAATCTGTGTAAAGTTGGGTTGTGTAGATTGAATAGAGAGAAATTATTTTTGGGAAAATGGCCAAAATAGCCCGTTGACCGTGTGTTTTGCAAAAATAAACCTCTCCCCCCTCTTTGAGAGACGGGACACGGCTCCCAACGAGCCTGAACCGTCTCCGAGATCCTTTGATTTTAGATCCAATGGCCAACCAACACGTGGCGTCTCCCATCCCGAGGCTGTCCCGTCTCTCTCCAGACGGGTCAGAAGTCAACCGTCTCTCTCCCAGACGGGTCACATTTCCCCATGCCGTCTCAAGCCTTCGGTTCAACCGTCTCAAGACGGGTCACATTTTCCCATGAGGACTCGCCGTCTCCCGAGACGTCTCGGGTATCGTCGTCTCCGGTGAGTCCCGATCATTAGTCCGACGCTTCGGTTATCCAGGTTAATCCTATAAATACCGTTCTAAGTCACAAACTCCGTCCCATTCCCGTCAGACTATCACCCCACCACCGTCTAACACTATCACCACCACCACACCACCACCACCGTCCACCACCACAGTCTAATTCATCCACAAATGGCACCGCAACGATGGACCGAAGAACAGGAAATTGCACTGATTGCAGCATGGCGCCATGTCGAAGAAAGCACCCACCAAACCAACAAATGGTTCCGTATATTGCACGAGTACAATCGGCTGGTTGGAGGGTCAGACCGGACAACCGAGTCTCTTAGCCGGAAGTTGAACGATTTGACCACGAAGTGTCAAATCTTCAACGGGTAGCACAACCGGACACTTCAGTTGGTACCCCTTGGCTTTCCCGAAGACACGGCAATTAGACACACAAAAAGACAGTATCAAACCAGGGAGCGCAAAGAATTTAAACATGTGTCTGCCTGGCAAATGATGAGGGATCGTCTTAACTAGTTTATAAAACCTTTGTAATCGAAGTTTATTTATGTTTTTATGTTTTTTATGTTATTTTTATTAATGCAATGAATGTTTATTTATGTTTTTTTATATAAAAGTAAATATTTCATTAAACAAACTATACTATTACAACAACAATAAACAAACTATACTATTACAACAAACTTCATAAATTTACTTGCTAAGAACTAAGAACTTTGTTTGAATGGTGTATGTGCGCTTTATAGACAAAGAACTCTTCTTGCAAATAAAATAGACTACCACATTGTAGATGCAAATTACACGGGTTAACCCACGCGCAGATGCAACAACAATCCAAATAGCCGTACGCAGATGAAACAACAATCCAAGTAATCGGACAATATTTTCGTAAGCCGGTAGGCTTCGGTTGGGAAAGCAAAAAACGTCATTGGTTTGGAAGATGAAAGGTTTGGGGAGGGTGGTGGGTGGAAATTTTGTTAAGTGAATTGGGGTATTTATATACACTCGTGAGACGGTTCAGACGGTAGCCCGAAACGGCTTGAGACGGCATAGGGAAATGTGACCCGTCTGGGAGAGAGACGGTTGACTTCTGACCCGTCTGGAGAGAGACGGGACAGCCTCGGGATGGGAGACGCCACGTGTTGGTTGGCCATTGGATCTAAAATCAAAGGATCTCGGAGACGGTTCAGGCTCGTTGGGAGCCGTGTCCCGTCTCTCAAAGAGGGGGGAGAGGTTTATTTTTGCAAAACACACGGTCAACGGGCTATTTTGACCATTTTCCCATTATTTTTTTAGTACTCTTGATTGTTCACCACCATTGTGGATGGTCTAACAACTTTCACAACCTAGTGTTCTTCATCCTCCTTCTACCAACAGCCCTAAACCATGGCCGACAGAACAGATAATATAACACCCAAAAATATTATAATACAAAAAAAATAGTTATGACGTATAATTAGATCAATTTGCTATGTCAAATAACTAGGTGTTATTTATCATAATATATACATGCATGTAGTGATTTAAATATTACAATCAAATATAATTTGTGTTAAAAATGTAAATTATCATCCTTGATTTTCAAATAAATAATAGTTACAGCATATATCAACTCTGAGATATTTTAGTGATATTTTAATTTTGTTTTGTTTCTATCGTTTCCAATTCCATTTTTAAGCGCAAATATCAAAACTAACTAACCAAGATTTCGATCATAAAATCGGGATCATATTCGCCAAACCACATCTCTTTGTTTTCCTATAAATACAGACCCTCAATTCTTTTATTTTTAACCCATCGAGCTGTTGAAAATCACATTGTGATAATCGTTGTTCTACTCGAACCGCAACATTTTGTTTCACTGAAGATCAGTCGTCTCAACTCCGGTTCCCCATCGGTCATCAGTCGATTCACGATCAGCCGTCGAACCCCTTAGATTGCTGTTGCATTAGACTTCTTAGTTTCGCCGCTAACCGATCTCTGTTTTTGTCCCATCTATTGAGGTAACATGCTTGGATTGTATTCTTGTTCTTTCTTTGAATTGTTGGGAGAGATGACTGGCAAGAACAAGCGTCGTTGGGTTGGGTTGGATTTTCCGGCGAGTTATGAAAGCCCTGTAGGTGTGGTGTTATATCCGTATGTGTGAGGCGTGTGTGTATATATATATATATATATATATATATAAATTTGGTGTGTGTGTCGTTATTATGTGTGAAGGTGTTCGTAGGTTTTTTTATGAAGGTGTGTAGGTGTAATTAGTTCATATGCATATGTGTGTTATGCATGTGTAATGTGTGTATTAGGTGTGTTGGATTATGATTTAAGAAACTAAAACGAAACTACCATTTGAGAAACTACATAAATTAGTGTTATCTTCTAATATTGTTTTATATAAAAAAAAAACATTTGATTAGAGTATTTGGATTTTGCATACTCACTTCGATGATCTTGTTCAAACCAAATATTTTATGTGTTTAAAGTTTTAAATGATCCAACTTGATTAAGTTTAAATTAAAAATTTAAACCATTGGTTTTCATTAGTTAATTTTGGGTTGCTCGCCGGGAAAATTTAACGACCGAGTCACTAGCATGGTTAATTTAACATAAAACTAATTTGGAAAATAACGGGCTTTAGGTTCGCGTACTCGTTGAAGGCTATTTGTTTAACTTTTGCTGTGCTCGACTAAGGTACGGATTCTCGATCTTGACATCATAGTATTTTCTTTCATCATGTCCGTCACTTTGTAGTGCGGATTTTGTCTGTTCGTTCGTTGTCTTAGATTCGTATTATAAGTTTGTCAAATTCGTTGTAGCATGCAATATACTTATTAATTTGTGATCATTGTTGCATGTTCCCGTTAATATTATTTTCGTTATTTGTATGACCTTATCCTTTGTACTCGATCACCCGAGCAGTTTGTTTTGACTTGTCGTTTGGGCGTCAACGACATGGCACTTATCGTGACAGTGCGTAATAAAAGTTCACGGCGTTTCTAGATCCTGTTAGTGTAACACTTGGCCCCTAGAGGCGTATAGATCGATCTTAGCTTTGAGTTTGAGTTTGAGTTTGTTTTGTGGAGATTGGAATAATGGGTGTACGCCACACTCACCATCTCATAGGTGCATAGACTAGCTATCTGTGTACCAGTTTGTCAGATTGTTTTGGCTCATGGGTGGTTTCCGTTTGATGTGACTCAATTTACAGTTATCTATAGTCACGCAGTTTGATATCCGTATATGTTCTAATATGTTTGTGAGTTTGTTTCGGTATGCTTTGTTACGTTTGAACTTGTCCCGAATGGGTGTCGGGTTACTTCATAAATTGTGTTCAACATTTGTTTCAGTATGGGTTTGGGTTCGAGTTTAAAATATAGTTGTTGAGATTTCATATTTCTTTCCCTTCGTCCGTTCTTTTCATGAACTGTTGATTTCTCCGTTACTGGGCAATTTTTGGCTCAGCCGTATTTTTGTTTGTTGTGTTTGTCTTATGTGTTCGCAGGTAATCTGGGGAATCAGGGATGAGTGAGAGAGAAATGAAGTTCAAGAATGAATAAAACTTTTATTTTCGTTTATTTCGGTTTTAAATAAATTAAGATTTAGCATTTTTGTTCGGTTTGATTTGAGACTCTTTGTTGTCTTTTCGATTCCTTTTTCTTTTTAAATGGATTGTGTTTGGTTTTGATATCTGTAATAGTGACATTTCAACCTGTCCGGGTTGGGGTGTGACAGATAACACCAACCCTGCTGTAACCGTAAAATCACCGGCCGCCTCCCTTCACCCTGTTTATACCGTGTCCAACATCCAATACAAAATCCGTATTCTTGACGGAAATAAGGTAACTTACTCACAGTGGGTCAAACTTTTTCAATTGAGTGTTCGCGGTTACAAAGTTCTTGACCACATCGATGGAACATTACCGCCGACTGAGGGTGACCCTACCCGTGAATCGTGGCTCGAGATTGATGCGATTGTTTTGCAGTGGATATACACCACCATTTCTGACGATCTTCTGGGTCGTTTCCTCGATACCGAATGCACTGCTCTGGAAGCATGGAATAACCTCAAGAAACTGTTTCTGAATAACAAGGGCCCTAGGGCCGCCTCCTTGGAGAGAGCTTTCACAAATCTTACTCTCAAGTCGATGCTGTCGCTTCAGGATTATTGTCAATGTCTTCGACAACTAGCCACACAACTAGCTGACGTCGACCAACCCGTATCAGAAAGCCACCTCATCATTCAATTGGTGAGCGGTCTCACCCACGAATACGATGTCGTAGCGGCTCAGTTGCACAAGGATTTGCCGCCATGGGAAGATGCAATGAGCCTGCTTGATGCCGAGGAGCGCCGTCAACAAGCTCGTTAGAACCCCGTTGTTGTTGCCGTCCAACAACCAAACCTTGCATCTAATGAAACTCCCACCCCCACTGACCAAAATAATACCCAAAGATCCCCTGATAACAGTGGCCCACCTCGTTCATTTAATCGTCGGCCCAATTATACCTCTTGGCAGCCCAACACCCAAACCCAACAGAAGCCTTTGTTATGAATAATTCAAAAGTAGTCGTTATGTTTTTGAATAAGGTCATAGTCCAGGTTGTTGGACTTTGCCGAGTCTTTAGTGTGGTTGAGTCTTTTTCTCATTTATTTTGAATTCGTCCGTCAAGTCCGTTGAGTCCGTTGTAACCTCTGCTATATAAGCAGAAGCTTGGGTATTGAATAAACAACTAATTCTTGTGCTTTGATATCGCCTCTGTTAACAGCCTTCCTATACCCGAAACTCCAATCCAACAAAACTGGCAGATCATGCTTATCCTTCGGCATTTCAACATTTGGATAACACTCAGTTAACGGAAAATGTCCTGAGTTTGACTGTTTGCCACACCCTATAATTGTACGAAAGTACCCGCCACTGGAGGTCTGACCTTGGGGAGTTGCTTCATTTTCGTTCTGTGAGCCAGTATGCAATGGATGAGAAGAAACAACTTGAGAAAGCCATGGGTGAAGCTGAAGTTCAATTAATGATTGAGTGGTTGGCGTTACATGTTAAACCGCAAAATTTACACCGAAATGTCAAACCAAAATTTGTAAAAGATAAAAAGTACAGAAAGACAAAATTAAAAGTGAAAAGGTATTGATGTTAAAAATTAGACATGCCATATCGGGTGAGTATGAATCTTGTCAGTTTGCATTGACTTCTCTTGAACCCACAACACCTCAAGAGGCTGTCAATAAGACTGAATGGAAGCAAGCTATGGAGGAGGAGTTAGCATCACTTAAAAGGCACAATACGTGGTCACTTACCGAATTGCCAGCAGGGAAAAAGGCCATTGGCTTAAAATGGGTTTTTAAGCTCAAGTTTCATGCAGATGGAAAGATTCAGAAGCATAAAGCTCGGCTGGTCGCGAAAGGGTATGCTCAGAAAAACGGGATTGATTACGAAGAAACATTTTCTCCGGTGGCTAGATTCGAAACAATTCGAGTGGTTCTCGCTTTAGCCGCTCAAAAGGGTTGGACTGCATACCAGTTTGATGTCAAGTCGGCGTTTTTAAACGGAGTCCTAAAAGAAGAGGTATACGTGGAGCAACCACCTTGTTTTGAAATCGAAGGGCAAGAGAATAAGGTATTTAAACTACATAAAGCCTTGTATGGCTTGAAGCAGGCGCCAAGAGCTTGGTACAGCAGGATTGATGGCTATCTAGTACAACATGGTTATAAACGAAGCCAAAGCGAGCCGACGTTATACATAAAAAGAAGCGGAAAAAGTGATCTGATTGTGGTATGTCTATATGTGGACGATATTGTGTACGCAAGCTCTTCTAGTAAACTTCTTGCTGAATTCAGAAAAAAGATGGTGAACGAGTTCGAAATGACCGACATTGGACAGTTAAATTATTTCCTTGGTTTAGAAGTAAATCAAAGAAATGATGGTACATTTGTTGGTCAACAAAAATATGCTCGTGATTTGCTGAATAGATTTGGTATGAGTAAATGCAAAGTGGCTACTACACCAATGAATGTTAATGAAAAGTTACAAATGGAAGATGGTGGAGCATTAGCAGATGAATATCAATTTAGAAGCTTGGTGGGTGGTCTCATTTATTTAACTCATTCTCGTCCGGATATTGCGTATGCCGTGTGGGTTCTTTCAAGGTTCATGCATAAGCCTTCTGTTATTCATTTGGGAGCAGCTAAGAGGGTGCTGAGGTATGTTGCTGGTTCAATTAATCTTGGTCTTTGGTATGGCAAGATAGGAAGTGTTAATCTAGCTGGTTACACCGATAGTGATTGGGCGAGTTGTGTAGAAGACAGGAAGAGTACATCTGCAAATTTGTTTTCAATTGGAACTGGTGTCATCTCGTGGTGTTCAAAGAAACAAGAAGTTGTGGCGCTCTCAACAACGGAGGCTGAGTATATCGCTGCTACTGCGGCTGCTTGCCAAGCTACTTGGCTAAGGAAGATTCTGATAGAACTTGGACAGGAACAAATTGATGCTACACCTATCTTTTGTGACAACATGTCAACTGTGTTCTTATCAAAAAATCAGGCATATCATGGCAGAAGTAAGCACATTGACATCAAATATCATTTTATTCGAAATCTGATTGAAGGAGGGCAGATTGAGTTGAAGTCTTGCTGCACTGAAGAGCAAGTTGCTGATCTCTTGACTAAACCGTTGGGTGCAGAACAGTTTTATTATCTTCGTGGAAAAATGGGGTTGACTACTCTTTGAATTACGTGGGGGTGTTATGAATAATTCAAAAGTAGTCGTTATGTTATTGAATAAGGTCATAGTCCAGGTTGTTGGACTTTGCCGAGTCTTTAGTGTGGTTGAGTCTTTTTCTCATTTATTTTGAATTCGTCCGTCAAGTCCGTTGAGTCCGTTGTAACCTCTGCTATATAAGCAGAAGCTTGGGTATTGAATAAACAACTAATTCTTGTGCTTTGATATCGCCTCTGTTAACATAGTGGTATCAGAGCTAGAGTGTTTACGTTCAAAAATCTGAGTGAGTTTAGTGTCATGGCAGCATCGACAAACAACGGCAATCAACCTCTTCTTCCTGTGTTATAGGAGAAGGGTACGAATTCTGGAGTATACGAATCAAGACTGTGTTACGCTCTCAAGAATTATGGGAGTTGGTGTCTAGCGGGTTTGATCAGGAGGATCAAGATGCAACGCGGTTGCGAGAAAACCTGAAGAAGGATGCTCGTGCACTAGCACTTATTCAGCAGGCGGTTCATGACAGTGTTTTTTCAAGAATTGCAGCCTCAACAACCGCGAAGATGGCGTGGAATGTGCTACAAACGGAATACCAAGGAGATTCAAAAGTTAAGGCGGTAAAGTTGCAGGGGCTCAGGAGAGAGTTCGAGACATTACAGATGAAAGATGATGAATGTGTGGCTGATTTCTTGTCCACTGTTATGAAGATTGTTAATCAAAAACGTGCCTATGGAGAAGATGTCACGGATCAAACGGTAATCGAGAAGGTCCTCAGAAGTTTACCCGCAAAGTGGGATCATGTGGTCACGGCTATAGAAGAATCTAAAGATTTGTCAACTCTCACGTTCGATCAACTGATGGGGTCGTTGCAATCCCATGAGGCGCGGGTTAATAGAAGTGTTGAAAAGATCGAAGACGAACGTGTGTTTCAAGCTAGAGAAGTTGACAACTCGGTTTCCATGAGAGGCCGTGCAAGAGGAGGTTCACGTGGCCGTGGCAGGGGACGAGGAAGATCCGGTGGCAGAAACAGGGGTAGCATTCAATGCTTTAATTGTAATAGACTTGGACATGTGAGATCCGAGTGTTGGTTCGAGCCTCAAGTAAACAATGCAGCAGTCGAACAAGTTGATGATGAAGAGGAAAGTCGGTTGTTTATGGCAATTGGTGATACAGATCCAGCTGCTAGCATTTGGTTCGTTGATAGCGGGTGCTCAAACCATATGACAGGTAATAAGACATTGTTTAAAGAACTTGATGATACAAAGAAAGTTCAAGTTAAAATGGGTAATGGTAAAGGTATTCAAGTGGAAGGAAAAGGTGTGGTCAAATTGAGTATGTCAAATGGTCAGTCTAAAGTGTTGTATGATGTTCATTATGCACCAGAACTCGACTACAATCTGTTGAGTGTTGGTCAGTTAATGAAAACTGGATATTCGGTGTTGTTTGATGATGATAAATGTGTGATTACTCACAAGGCATCGAAGAAGGTAGTTTGTACTATATCGATGTCTACCAACAACACGTTTTCTCTCAATGTAAGCGTGGGGATTGTTTTAACCGCAAATGAAGATGAGACCATGATGTGGCATAACCGGTATGGGCATTTGCATGTACAAGCTTTACAGTTCTTGAGTAATGATGAAATGGTGCATGGGTTACCTCTTATAGGAGGTATATCTGAGTGTGAAGGATGCATTTATGGGAAGCAAACAAGAAATTCATTTCCTCATCATGCATGGAGGGCTACTCATCCATTACAGTTGGTCCATGCAGATTTGGTTGGACCCATGCAAACACCATCCTTGGGAGGTAACAGGTTTTATTTTCTGTTAACTGATGATTACACAAGACACAGTTGGGTATATTTTTTGAAGCAAAAATCTGAAGCCTTTAGTGTTTTCAAAAAATTTAAAGCAAAAGTGGAAAATGAAAGTGGGTTGAAAATTAAGACGTTAAGAACGGATAGGGGTGGTGAGTTTTTAAGCAAAGTTTTTAATGAATTTTGTGAAGAAAATGGGATTCATAGGGATTTGACAGCACCTTATACGCCGGAGCAGAATGGAATAGCTGAACGCAAAAATAGAACTGTAACGGAGATGGCACGGTGCATGCTTCAAGCTAAGAGTCTTCCGAATCATTTTTGGGCAGAGGCGGTGTCAACAGCAGTCTACTTAATCTCCTTGTCACCTACGACTGCAATTTCCGGAAAGACTCCCTACGAGATGTGGAACGGTAGAAAACCATCAGTAAGTCATCTAAAAACTTTTGGTTGTATAGCTTATGCATTAACACCTGCCCAATTGAGAAAAAAGTTAGATCCAAAGTCGAAAAAATGCATTTTTGTCGGATATTCTGCAAACTCAAAAGCTTATCGGTTGTATGACCCGTTAAAAAAATGCATAATAACCAGCAGAGATGTAGTGTTTAATGAAAGTGGTGAATGGATTGATATAAATTTTAATGATGAAACAAAAGATGAAGAGTTTGTTAGGGGCATGGTGTTTAATGAAACTGATGGTTTGCATGTGGATGGAACTCCCAGTTCAAGTATAAGTTCAGGTCCAAGTTCAAGTGATGGACCCTCATCACCTCATGATAGTTCATCATCCACTACACAAGATTCAAGTTCAACACCACAAGTGGCGGCGTCAAGCGGTCAAGGTACTAATGAAAGCAAAAGCGATGGTTCAAGTAGTTCGAGTAATCCAGGACCACATGTTCGTACCTTAGTTGATTTGTATGAAAACACAAGAGAACTTATGTCGGGTGAGTATGAATCTTGTCAGTTTGCATTGACTTCTCTTGAACCCACAACACCTCAAGAGGCTGTCAATAAGACTGAATGGAAGCAAGCTATGGAGGAGGAGTTAGCATCACTTCAAAGGCACAATACGTGGTCACTTACCGAATTGCCAGCAGGGAAAAAGGCCATTGGCTTAAAATGGGTTTTTAAGCTCCAGTTTCATGCAGATGGAAAGATTCAGAAGCATAAAGCTCGGCTGGTCGCGAAAGGGTATGCTCAGAAAAACGGGATTGATTACGAAGAAACATTTTCTCCGGTGGCTAGATTCGAAACAATTCGAGTGGTTCTCGCTTTAGCCGCTCAAAAGGGTTGGACTGCATACCAGTTTGATGTCAAGTCGGCGTTTTTAAACGGAGTCCTAAAAGAAGAGGTATACGTGGAGCAACCACCTTGTTTTGAAATCGAAGGGCAAGAGAATAAGGTATTTAAACTACATAAAGCCTTGTATGGCTTGAAGCAGGCGCCAAGAGCTTGGTACAGCAGGATTGATGGCTATCTAGTACAACATGGTTATAAACGAAGCCAAAGCGAGCCGACGTTATACATAAAAAGAAGCGGAAAAAGTGATCTGATTGTGGTATGTCTATATGTGGACGATATTGTGTACGCAAGCTCTTCTAGTAAACTTCTTGCTGAATTCAGACAAAAGATGGTGAACGAGTTCGAAATGACCGACATTGGACAGTTAAATTATTTCCTTGGTTTAGAAGTAAATCAAAGAAATGATGGTACATTTGTTGGTCAACAAAAATATGCTCGTGATTTGCTGAATAGATTTGGTATGAGTAAATGCAAAGTGGCTACTACACCAATGAATGTTAATGAAAAGTTACAAATGGAAGATGGTGGAGCATTAGCAGATGAATATCAATTTAGAAGCTTGGTGGGTGGTCTCATTTATTTAACTCATTCTCGTCCGGATATTGCGTATGCCGTGGGGGTTCTTTCAAGGTTCATGCATAAGCCTTCTGTTATTCATTTGGGAGCAGCTAAGAGGGTGCTGAGGTATGTTGCTGGTTCAATTAATCTTGGTCTTTGGTATGGCAAGACAGGAAGTGTTAATCTAGCTGGTTACACCGATAGTGATTGGGCGAGTTGTGTAGAAGACAGGAAGAGTACATCTGCAAATTTGTTTTCAATTGGAACTGGTGTCATCTCGTGGTGTTCAAAGAAACAAGAAGTTGTGGCGCTCTCAACAACGGAGGCTGAGTATATCGCTGCTACTGCGGCTGCTTGCCAAGCTACTTGGCTAAGGAAGATTCTGATAGAACTTGGACAGGAACAAATTGATGCTACACCTATCTTTTGTGACAACATGTCAACTGTGTTCTTATCAAAAAATCAGGCATATCATGGCAGAAGTAAGCACATTGACATCAAATATCATTTTATTCGAAATCTGATTGAAGGAGGGCAGATTGAGTTGAAGTCTTGCTGCACTGAAGAACAAGTTGCTGATCTCTTGACTAAACTGTTGGGTGCAGAACAGTTTTATTATCTTCGTGGAAAAATGGGGTTGACTACTCTTTGAATTACGTGGGGGTGTTATGAATAATTCAAAAGTAGTCGTTATGTTTTTGAATAAGGTCATAGTCCAGGTTGTTGGACTTTGCCGAGTCTTTAGTGTGGTTGAGTCTTTTTCTCATTTATTTTGAATTCGTCCGTCAAGTCCGTTGTAACCTCTGCTATATAAGCAGAAGCTTGGGTATTGAATAAACAACTAATTCTTGTGCTTTGATATCGCCTCTGTTAACAGCCTTCCTATACCCGAAACTCCAATCCAACAAAACTGGCAGATCATGCTTATCCTTCGGCATTTCAACATTTGGATAACACTTAGTTAACGGAAAATGTCCTGAGTTTGACTGTTTGCCACACCCTATAATTGTACGAAAGTACCCGCCACTGGAGGTCTGACCTTGGGGAGTTGCTTCATTTTCGTTCTGTGAGCCAGTATGCAATGGATGAGAAGAAACAACTTGAGAAAGCCATGGGTGAAGCTGAAGTTCAATTAATGATTGAGTGGTTGGCGTTACATGTTAAACCGCAAAATTTACACCGAAATGTCAAACCAAAATTTGTAAAAGATAAAAAGTACAGAAAGACAAAATTAAAAGTGAAAAGGTATTGATGTTAAAAATTAGACATGCCATATCGAGCCAATATTGTATTGTAAATAAGAGTCAGTTACTTCAACATTAATAAACGTATTGTTTTTTGGTAACAACCGAGGATAACATAACAAAGATCAAACTTTATTGGTCTCATACTTATACTTTAGAGTATACAACAAGAAAACAATGTAAACCTTATTTGCCAATCTAAACAAGCAAATATGATTGGACAATAGCGAAAAAGGTACAAAGAGTGATATTTCACTTATTTGTGGTGGCAAAATGTTCAATTAATGCTACTTGCAACATATGCATTTTCCCATTTGATTCGTTCCACAACAACCCTTACTGCAAGGTTTAGAGCCTGGTGCTGGACCACTTGGTCTTCCAGGTCTCGATGATCCACCGCTTCCGCCTCCACACCCAGGTATTTCATATCCTCGAGGATCATGTTTACAATCTACAGCTGCACATATAATAGTCATAACTTTTTTTTTTAATAGATTAACCAAAATTGTGCAAATTGGTAACTAACTAAAACGTATCATTTTAACAAATTTATTGAAAATATATCAAGTATAAGGAAGGTGTATGCCTCATTATGGACTATCAGCGTTGGCACTTTTAGAGGTATGAAATTGGGGTATATTTTGGAAAATAAAAAGGTATATTTTTACATATAAAATATATTACAAAACTTATTTAAAACAAAAAACATGTAATGAAACGTGAAGAACGTGAAGTGATATAAATTTGTTAATTGCTCCCGTTGAAGTGATAAAAACTAACAAAAAATTTCATTTTTGAGAAAAACCATACCTAGTTGGCGGACATGCTTGTAGGGAATTCGAGCGTAGGCTACTGATATGTTGTCAAAAGTCGAACTGGCCACGATGAGAACAATGAGAGCCAAAGCAAGTCCCCGTTTTAAGATTACAGTCATTTTTGGCCCTTAATGAATGAAGTATATGGTGGTTGTATGGTCTGCTTGTTGAAGTTTCTATTTATAGCCTTTTTAGCGTGTTGTGAACGTATTTTTTTTATAGTATTTGTCTAGTCTAATGGAAGAAGGGGGGATAAGATAATGAGAGTCTAGCCATCAGTTAAGAATGTATGTTCTCACTCATTTCCTTTCTTTTCTGTGTGCACTTTGTCTTCACTTACAAGTTGTTTGGTCCCATGCTAGGCTATCATTTTTATAGTCTAAAGGAAGAAGAGAGGAAGAGAGGATGAGAATAGTTAACCATCTGTAAACATGTATGTTTCACTCATTTCCTGGCTTTCCTGTTTGCACTTTGTCTCCACCTACAAGTTGTTTGCTCTCGTGCGATACCATAATGCAAAAATAAAACATATAAAAAGTTTGGTTCGTGCCCTACTTTCTAGTCCATTATTGGGCTATCCTTTAATACAGTTGAAGGAGAAGAATCCTAGTTATGAATAACATTATCCACGGTGATGGGTCCAGGATTTTCTTCTATGGGTAGCCGAAAATTTTAAGGGTCGTTCGTCAGTTGCCACATATTTTTTTCTCCGTCTGGTTCGGGTTGGATCAGGCCGGGTCGATTCGGGTGAAACTCTTACCATGATTAACATTCAAACTCAATATCACATTGTTGTACACATTTACTCACAAATTAAGTATTTATCATGGATTTCACATAATCACATTGGTGAGTGGACACAATCATAACTCTCAACTTATAAGTGTTCAATGTATTAAACTTATAATCCACATTACCTACTCAACCATTCAAATAATTAGTAATCTAAAATTCATAATTTAACCCTAGTCCCTAATTATACAATTGGAAACTAACCATCAAATCAGTGATTCAATGGCGGAATACCATATCCAACGTCCAGAAGGATGGTGGTTGGCCGGGATACTGGCCGGATTTGGCGTGACCAATCCAATTTAGTATATGGGTATGTTTGGCAAAACTAGCTGGTAGCTGGAAGCTTTCTAAATATATTTTGGTGTTTGGCAGAGTAGCTGAAGCTTTTAGTAAAATGTATAAAATGACTAAAATGGGCATAATTAAAAGCTTGTAAGAAAGGTTTTTATTTTATTTTTAAAATAGAATGGGTATTTGTGTCATTTACTCTTTAAAAGCTTGTAGCTAGTAGGAGCTTTTTCTAGTACTAGTAGCTTTTCACTGTAGAGCTTTTTCTTCAACCTAAAAGCTTGCAGCTCCTTCAACCAAACAAGGTTTTTTATTGAGCATGAGCTTTTTCTTAAAAGCTTGAAGCTCCTAAAAGCTCTTAAAAGCTTCTTGCCAATGGGTATGTTTGGCAAAACTAACTGGTGGCTGGTAGCTGGAAGCTGGTAGCTAGAAGCTTTTTAAATATATTTTGGTGTTTGGCTGAGTGGCTGGAGCTTTTAATAAAATGTATAAAATGACCAAAATGGGCATAATTAAAAGCTTGTAAGGAAAGTTTTTATTTTATATTTAAAATAGAATGGGTATTTGTGTCATTTACTTATTAAAAGCTTGTAGCTAGTAGGAGTTTTTTCTTAAACGCTAGTACTAGTAGCTTTTCACTGTAGAGCTTTTTCTCTAACCTAAAAGCTTCCAGCTCCTTCAACCAAACAAGATTTTTTATTGAGTAGGAGCTTTTTCTTAAAAGCTTAAAGCTTGAAGCTCCTAAAAGCTCTTAAAAGCTCATTGCAAACATACCCTATATATATTTTTTTTATTTTGATCAAGATATCGAAGACTTCTTAGTGGAAATCTGTAGAATACAAAACATTATACATAATACGCACTCATACAGTCACACATATATAAGAAACGAAAAACTTATTAAAATTAATAAAAAATGATTAACTAGATAAAAGGGTATATATAAGTACTTGAAAATCTTTTATATGAACTACATTTTAATGGGCGGACATAAATTCATTTGACACTTGCATATTTTCCTTCACAAACAACAAACTCAAATAAGATTTATAGTAACTTTTAATTTTGGGCTGTTAACCAGGCCAACTCATAACATATCAATATTATATTTAGGTTAGGTATTCATTACTTCTACTTGTCAATGACAGCTTGTCAGTTGTTCCAGGGGTGTTCAGAATTCGATTCGAATTTGAAAAAATTAAAATTTGACTTAAATCGATTCGATTATCAAAAATTCGATTCGATGATCAAGAATTCGTATTCGAATTCGATTCAATTCGAGTTCAGTAACTCTAATGCGAATGTATAATTTTAAATTCGATTCGAAATTCGAACAAAAATAATACATATTTATTTATATTTAAAACTATTTAATTATATACACATATAACTTTAGAACTTGGGTTAATTTATAAAATTTATAAATCTAACCTAAGTCATAAATTAGCCTATTACCAAGCTCAGGCCTAACTAAAGCCCATAACTTAAGTCCTAACCTTAAATGAATTTATTCGAATTCGCTTCGAATTCAAGTTTCTTATACGAATTCGAATTGAGTTTCTTATTCGAATACGGATTTGAATCGAAATGGTCAGCTTTTAATCGAATACGAATTCAGTAAAAAATAAATTATTTGAAAAAATCGATTCGATTAATTCAAAAATTCGTTATTCGATTCGCGATCGATGAACACCCCTAAGTGGAAAACATTGTAAACCAAACAAATTTAGCTCATTCCAGCTTCACACTTCTCTACTCCATTACTTTCCTGTCTCCCTGGATTGGTTTTGAAAGTTCGTGGGGTGCAATTTCAAAATTTTACGGGGCGTTCGTGATTGTCACAGACTTATAACACTAATTTTTTTAAGGGGGTGCCCACCCACCTTCGACGGGCAATAGGTCCGCCAACGAGAATCTATGTGTTTTAAATCTGATTTGGTTAATACTTGTATGCTATTGGTATGCGAACATAGTTATCTTTAACTAATACTCTTAGTTAATGTTCTTGTTTGAATAACACTACATATTTATTAGGATATATGCTGTGCATGAACCATCAAGAACTTGCATATTATGTTATGAACTTGCATAGATTTGTTCAATTCATAAGAATAAATGATTTACTTGGTTAATGTGATCATCTCGTTCCATTTTATATTCATAAATCAACTTGGCTTAACTTATGAAAGTTCGAGCTCAAGCTTAGCTTGATGCGAGCTTTGTTTATAAAGCTCGAGCTTGACTCGTTGTAGTTTTTCAAGCTCGAGCTATGTTCACTTATTATTTATTAACTAATTTGTATTAATTATAAATATTATTTTATATATAATTCAGTTATTTTTTCATGTTTTATAAATAGTACCCATTATTACTAAATATTTATTTGATATATTAATGTTAATTATATAAATAGTGAGCTCGTTTAAGTTTATGAGCCGGTTTGAGCTCGAGAAGCGATGCTCGGGCTCGTTTAAGTTTGGCTCGTTTTGAGCTTTTTTCGAGCCAAGCTCAAGCAGCTTGATCGGCTGATCATTTGCAACCCTAAGTGGGAGTATGTTTGAAAGTACGTATTAAAAGTAGGCCTAGTTGTTTATGTAATTGAATCCCTAACATGCGAGAAGCAATTAGATTGACTAATCAGTGTTATCATGACTCATAACTGGTTCTATTGTAATCAGTTGTGCCACATATGTTATTTAATTAGTGTTTTCGTATTAGATTTTAATTTCGTAGCTATACGATTGTTGATATATATTTTTATGACACCAAGCCACAAGCCACATCATTAAAGATGTAATATTTTTATGACAATCCAGAACAACATAATAAATATAACTTAATTTATTAGTCGATGACTAAGTGATCATCTTATTTGCCAATCTAGACAAGAGATTATGATTGGACGATAATCAAGAAGGTACAAATTAAGAGTGATTATTTGAAGAAACTTTATTTGGTCGATCGACTACTAGCAACATATGCACCTTCCCATTTTATTAGTACCACAGCAACCCTTCCTGCAACGGCTGGAACCTGGTGCTGGACCGCTTGGTCCTCCCGGTCTTGATGATCCACCACTTCCACCTCCGCCTCCACACCCGGCTACATCTCCTTGTTTTGGTGAATTACAATCGGTAGCTGCACATATAATATTTAGTTAATAAGACCCGATAAATGAGGAAATAAACGTGATATGAGATGTGACTAATGAACTATACATTAAAGATATTGAAATTTAAAAAGTGCCATTTTAGTTAGATATGGAGAAAAACTAACCCAGATGGCGAGCGCGGATGTATGGGCTTCGGGCGTCCACCACTGATATGTTTTCGAAAGACGAGGTGATTACGATGAGCATAATGAGAGCCAAGGCAAGTCCTTGTTTCACGATTGAGGCCATGTTTTTAAATGAATATAGGATGAAAGATAGTATGAGGGCTATGCTTACTTAAGTTTCTATTTATATACATACTTTGTCACGGGGTTGTTGGAGGCCACTTTATTTGTAAAGGAAAGTGGGAGGAAAAGATGATGGGAATGGTTAGCCAGCCAATGTTAAAACTTCTCACTAATTTACGGCTTTTTCAACTAACGTTTTGTCTTCACAAACAAGTTGTTTGATCCCTATCATATTCTTTCTGTCTTTTACGAATGTCAACTTTCGTATACGTTATACATACATACATACACACACATGTATCATGTATGTAATTATGTATGATTCACTTATGAATGAGAAACAACTAAACAATATACATTGTCGTAATGATGATAATGAAACGAAGCAAACTTTGTCCTGGTTGAATCTTAGGCGGTTAGAATTTAGCCGATACAAAAAACGTTAAGAAGTAGAATGGCTAAAAAATCAATCAAAATAAGATATGTGTAAAGAAGGGGCTAAATTCAGACGGTTGATGAAAAGGCGGGAGCTAAAATTAAGCCAACAAATGAAAAGTGAGGGCTAAATTCAGTCAATGGATAAAAAGTGGTGGCTAAGTTCTATTTGCTAGCTAAATTTGACTTATGTTCTACAGATGTTTTAATATTTAATAGTGACGCAGAGCGAAAGCAAGAACAAAAATAAAATTCTTAACAAAAAGTTTATTGATATCTGAATGCATAATACAATACAAAGGTGGCCTTATATATATAATTATATAGGGACTTCCTAAATTTCGTAGGGATTGCCAAATCATCGAAATTACAAATTGACCGAAATTCTTTTAATTCAAAACATAAATAGAGGCGTAAATTGTGCTAATCACATATTTGCGCATTATTCTTAAAATAGAAAAGTTTTATATATTGACAAAATTGGGGGAAAGCTGAAAATTAAAGAAATTGGGCCTTATATAAAGGAATTCGGTTTTGACAACTGGTAGTTTGCCAAAAGATCTGGCTTGTCGAGCCTTTTCGTCATTTTCTTGTGGGCCCCGTAACTCTAATCGTAGTCCAACTAATGCTTGTTGTGTTTATTTT
Source organism: Ambrosia artemisiifolia (assembly GCA_032199755.1). NCBI lineage: Eukaryota > Viridiplantae > Streptophyta > Magnoliopsida > Asterales > Asteraceae > Ambrosia > Ambrosia artemisiifolia. The sequence goes on along the minus strand of CM063518.1, from coordinate 10,591,966 downwards.
CGTAATTCATTTAATATGGTGATTTTCCCTAATTATAGGTATCAGTTGGCCCGATGCTAGAATATAACTACGTTACGCTAACATCATTGACTTAGAGAATATATTATTTAGTCTCTTTCCTGTATTATGATGATCATGTACATATGTTGTTTCTCATTCTCGTTTTTCTATTCTCCATGTAACACCGCTTTTCACCCTTTGTCTTTTACATTGTTTAAACGCAAACCATCAAAAATGTATCACAACATATTTCCACGTTTATTTTATTTATTCAAACTTAACATGTGCATACAACAAATCAACTTGTACGATAATTAATTAACATCCATTTATTAAACACAAAGCAAAGCAACACTTATGCCTTCAATGGTAAGTAGAATGCATGTAGTCTCCAAACCAATGAATACATTATCGATATGCATTACATACTCCTGCGACGAACTCCGAACACATCCGCCACCACCTGCCACCCATGCCAAAAATTCCATTGGAACACTCTCAAGTGCCCGTCAGGCATTAGTTTCATATACTGAGCCTCTGATGTTCGAGGCACTCGAATCACACCATCCGGACTACTAGGCTCAGCCGAATGAATATACAAAGCCAAACTTCCATTAAGGTACCTAACATAACTTCTTTCCTTACTTCTATCAGGCCCATTGACCATATACTTGTAATAAACTCGACGTTGTTTTGCTTCAACATAACCAAACAGACCCTTATTGGTAACCTCAACAGTATACAAACCTTGTCTCCAATTAGTCGAAGAAACACTAGCAATCAGCTTCTGTCCTTCAAACAGTTTTTGCCCAGGTACCAAAGTGTCTGTCGGGTAATCAAATGATTGCCAGACAATCTTTTTACGAGCATCAACCAATACTAGGTTTCCAGTATCAGTTAGGTGCATGCGAGTAACATGTTTTCCCGCTGTGTTGGTAGACCAAACTATACTACCATCAGCATCGCGGAGCACTAAGTCTCCAGCTTTGTTAAAGTTAAGCTTTGCACCGAGTTTAACCGGATGGTTTCGGTTGGCCGACCATACAACTTGAGGGAATGCGAAATTGGGTTGGACAATGCCCCCTCCGCTATTGGTTTGGACTATGAAGACCGCGAAGACGTAAGAGTCGCAAGTGCCATTGCAATAGAACCCACAGGCGTATTTAAATCCGTACCATCCTCTAAGGAGGATGGCTCGGACCGTGGAACCGTCTGTGAATTCAACTGAGTGGGGCAAGGACTTTTTGTTGGTCCATGTGGTGGAAAGGCTGGCGGTAGGGTAGTCGAAGGGCTGGGCAGTGACTGAAATAAGAAAGAGAGCAAGGAAAAGACTTGAAAGTAATGTTATTTTCATGGCTAATGAATATAGGGAAAGATAGATAGAACTGGAGGATGATGATTAATACATATGAAAGTATGTATTTATAGGATTCAAATTATGTAAAACTCGTTTTTATATTGTAATTTAATGTATCCTGATATTGAATGGACACAAAACCATGTCCATATCTCTTGTCGAATGATGTTGATGAATCCATAAACCGTTTCGCTTAACTCAATCCAACCGGCTGATAGATATTCACAGATTACGCGTGGTCCACAATCTACTTTCGTTTTTATATTGAGGTCAAAACATGCATTTTTATTGAATAAATAATATTTTAGAGTTCTTCAACCCAAAACTAGAGGGTTAACTCAACCTACGATGAATCCATAAACCGTTTTAATTTCAATATGTTACATTACTCGTCTTTTGGTACTAATGGTTTAGATTAAACTTAGTCAATATTTTCGCCCACCGTATGTTTCTTGGGTAATATTGTAGCAAGCTGTAATCATGTACGTGTGGTTATATATATATAATTTGAAGTCCAAAAATAAATCATTTGTCAAAGTCAGCACCTTGCATGCATAGACCTTTTAGACGAGCGGATTATGCACACTACAACAGAGTGGGGCTTTAGGGGCGACACAGGTCGCCCCTAATACTAGATCTTTACCGGCGACAGGGTCTTTAGCGACGACTGTCGCCGCTAAAGCTTCCGTCAGAAATGCTTAGTGCCTAAAGCCCTTTGTAGTCCGCTAATGGGTAGCCCCCAATGCTATTTTTCCACGTGACATTTCTTTTTCGATTTATTTTTTTGCCACGTGGCAAAAATCTGTGCAATCTGGGCAGAATTTTTTTTTTTCCGCTTTGTCCACAAACGCACAATCAAACGAAATAATAACAAAACTAATTAACCAAACATACCAAACATACCAAAATTTACATATATATAAACATACCAACTTTCGTCTAAACATACCAACAAAACTAAACAAACATACCAATATTTACAGTCAAGCATACCAACAAAACTAAACAAACATACCAAAAACACCTATACGTCTTAGTCTTCGTCGTGATCGCCACTATTGTCGCTTCCGCCTTGATTTCCAAAGTTTTGAGATTGGTAAAATTGATTACACATTTGGAGCATTTGTGATTGGAATTCAGGATTCGTCATCATGGCATTAAATTGCTCCTACAAATATATTTATATCAAATGGGTCAAATATCCTATTTTCTAAACATATTTATACCAAATAGGTCAAATATCCACAAATAACTACAAATATATACCAAATGTGTCAAATGTCCTATTTACTATACATATTTATACCAAACTGATCAAATATTAACATTTAGCAAACATACATACACCAAATAAGTCAAACTACAAACATATACCAAATGGGTCAACTATCAACATTTAAACTACAAATACATACCAAATGGGTCAAATATCATATTTACTAAACATATTTATACCAAATGGGTCAACTATCAACAAATGAACTACAAATATATACCAAATGGGTCAAATATCCTATTTACTAAACATATTTATACCAAATGGGTCAACTATCAACAAATGAACTACAAATATATACCAAATGGGTCAAATATCCTATTTACTAAACATATTTATACAAAATGGGTCAACTATCAACAAATGAACCACAAATATATACCAAATGTGTCAAATATCCTATTTACTAAACATATTTATACCTAATGGGTCAAATATCTTACTTACTAAACATATTTATACCAAAAGAGTCAAATATTAACATTTAAACTACACAGACATACCTGTGTAAATTGTGGTTGCGTTGGCGTAAGATGCGGAAGGCTTTCTCTCGTACAGAGCATAAGCCCGATCCCGCGAACATGTCCGCGACGTCTGCCCAACACTTCTTCAAATATACCAACCTTCAAACACCACAAATAATATTAGTTTTAACCTACTTTAAACCCAACAAACAATCGCAAAAATATTAAAACTAAACATGCACATACACAAATATATACCAACCTGATCCAACCATTGGGAGTTGCTTCCTCCTCCTTCTTCGTCTTCTTCTTCTTCCGCGACCCGTTGACGTTCAGACTCAAAACGTGACCTTAACCTGTATTTCACAAAAAGTGATTTAATAGAATTACATACATATATATAAATATATATATATATATATGTATGTATATATATATATATATATAATAGATGATAAATATATGTGCTCGCTTGTTTTTTGCGTTCAGACTCAAAACGTGACCTTAACCTGCTTCCACCTTAGTATGTGCTCGCTTGTTTTTGGCGGGCGACTTTGTTAATTTCAAACTTTCGCTTATGTTCTAGACTGCAGAAGTGATCAACAGCCGGAAGCCAGTTTTCAGGTTTCATACCCTTGGGGGGAAGTTGCCTTTCTGTCTCTACATCCTAACCATTGCTCGACACATTATTAGAATGTGTCTTTGCGGCGTGTTTGCGGCCGTTTTACCGCTTTCTGACACGCACCATAATGCCTCCATGTTTTTTGGCAATGAGATCATCATTAACAGCTTGGAAATCCATGTTGAACTTGCTCTAATAATTAAATAAAACAAGCTAGTCAGATAGAAAAAAAATCAACAAATAACATATAGAATATATATTTACAAATCACTGACCCGCAAAAACTCAAATAACTTTTTTCTATCAATCTCAGAAACATTATCCCAACCTTCCACATCCAATGTGACCTCACGCCATATATACATAGACGCCTCCCGGGTAAAAAAGCTACCAAGGTGCCTACAGGCATGCAGGTGGCGGCCTCATCAAATGTAATGTCTGCCCAGCTTTTATTGTCAACATGTTTTCTTAAGGCAAGGTTTTTTTTCCTTGCCCCGTGTTCTCCTGCAGGGGGGAGGGCTGCAATTAGAGTTAAAAATAATTAGTCACATTATTATAATTGAAAACGAAGTAAAAATAGTAAATAGTAAAGAACTATAAGACTCACCACCGTCTGCCTGGTGCCCGTGCCACCAATCATCACCACCTGGTAGTAGTGGATCCGCCCCTGCACCGTCTCCGCCATGTCCAAGGCCCGTAACATCGGCCATCAAGTACACAAGCACCAGCCACAATGAGATCATGATGTCCTACAATTAGAAAAAAAATTATTAGTCACATTATTATATGTAATAAATGAAGTAAAATAATAAACATTGATTTATTATAATAAATGAAATCATCAACAATTACTGTTTTTTAATCGGACTCCATGTCATCATAATCGGGATCGTCCCCTCATAATATGTCCCAGCATCAGCAACTTCACTGTCGTCATTGCTTAGGGCATCAACTTCCATTACACTCTCACCCTCAGTAGCATGAGAAGATATGTTTTGAAAGTATTGGCAGAAGTCAATAATTAGGACAATATTAGATGAAGAGTTATTGTGAACGACGTCAAGATCCTCGCCTAACTCAGTGTCTACGTTTTGAACATTCTCGAGTTGTGGTGGTCGATCCCAAATTCGCTGGTGATTAACATTTTCGACGACCCACCTATGTTTATTATTTTGGTTTCCTCGAGATGGTTCTTGGATGTAGAACACTTGTTTGACTTGTCGGGCAAATATGAGCTGATCTTCTTTGTCCTATTCATTTATGTGCTGATACTGGAGATATTGTTTTCATATGTAACACCCACTCGAGTATCGTACCACTCGCACTGAAATAGGACAGTTTTATACCCATTTGTTTAAGTGTTTGATAACTTTGTTTCATTACAAACTTTAGAGATAAATACAGGGGTATATATAAAGGAGAGTTACGTTAATAACGCTAAATATTGCTAGAACTATGAGAACTAATAAAAAACCAATCAAAATTATTTTTTAATACAAATTTCGTTATAATTGAAATACTAACATTGAAAAACTAATCTTTAAATAACTCATATTTCCCCTCAAATTTAATAATTTTTTTACACAAGTGTAAAAAGAATTATATTCAAAGGGTAAAAATCAAATACAAATGGGCTTAACCTACTAAACATGAGAAGTAGGACTGTTTACGAGCTGAGCCGAACTGAGTGGACTTTTGCTCGTGCTTAGCTCATTTACAAACCGAACCGAATCGAGCCGGAAACCGAGTGAGCATGTTTTGAGCGCACATTTTTTCGAGCGAGCGATGAGCGGTGAGTTTTTCGGATAACCATTAATTTGGATGTTTCCTTTAATGTTCTCGCTGCCTAGTGAAAACTCAGGTTCACGACATTGACACTAAGTCTGAGGTCCGGTTGTCCGAGAATGCGGCTCAAGTTGAGGTCGATGAGGTGATGAGCATACTACAGAGAACAATTGACGCATTGTGGCGTAGGTTGATGAAGGACAACTAACAGGAATAGGAAGTCAAACATGTCTTTTAACAACTTAGGGTTCTATAATTAAACTTAGTGTTAAGTTATCTTTGGATTAACTAGCCAGTAACTATAAATATAATTGTATATATGCATATATTAAGCCAAACTCAATAGAGTGAAATGAATAAAACTATAAATATAGTAGTAATTAATGTGTATATAGATAATTATATATAATAAATTAATTTAATTTATATTGAGCCAAATCGTGTCGAGCAGACCTTTGCTCCTGCTTGGCTCATTTACAAACTGAACCGAGCTGATCGACTCATTTTACAACCAAACTGAAAATTGAGGGAGCATTTTCCGAGCAAATTCCAAGCGATTAGCGAGCGCCGAGCGACTTGAACAGCCATAATCAGAAGTGAAGAAGGCAAAAAAATTAATTTTTGGTTATTTTTTCCCATCTACTTAAACATGCTTTCTAAATGAATAATTTAAAAAAATTAAAAAACATTTTTTAACATAATTACGTAATTACTCTACACTAATTTTTTTTTTAAAATTTAGTATTAAAATACATGTTTAACAATACGGAAAACAAATTCAAAAAAAAATACCCTCCTTCACTTCTCACGTTAAAGACTATTTGTAGAATAAGAATCATCTGTACAAGAACTTTCCTCTATATACAAATACATGTAAATTTAAACGTATAAATTTATTTTCTGGTACTGTATTTGAATAATAACGTTAAGTGTAAAAAATTGAATATGAATGGTTTTTGACAAATAAGTTCTCATTGTTCTCACGAAATAACTTCACTTTCATTTTAACCATAACCGAAAATATAGATAGCTTATCTGGAAGAAATTACGAGACAACATATTTTGCGACAATCCACACACTTAAAAGCGTATTAGGAAATTATTTGTGATTTCATTGTAAAAATTATTTTGTTTATCGCTGCCTTTATTCTCTCTGTAACTCACTCCTCAAAGAGTGTATATATTGTACCTCATATTCTCATTTTCAATGTACAGACAATCATATTTTATATGGTATCAGCCTCCTTCTTTCTGGGCCATACCTCCCTACCCTAATTTCTTCTACTTTCTTGCGCTGCTAACAACCATCTCTTCCCCTTCTTTTTTTTTTTCAGCCAACAACAGCACCCTGACCACCGTTACCGTCCCACCTTCTTTAACCTCTGATTCTTCTCTTTCTCTTCAAACCCTGCTCCATATGATTTCTGTCAAACTCACTTCTTCCAACTACCCTCAATGGCATAACCAAATGGAAACCATTCTTGGTATTCAAGAGCTTATCAGCCATGTTACCATAACCACTCCTGAACCCCATGCCACCATTACTGTTAACGGTAAGGAAACTACCAACCCTGTTGTTGTCACTTGGCAAACGGATGATAAAAAAGGTCCGTCTTCTTCTTCAGGCCTCTCTTACTGAAGAATCCATGCATGGCTGAAATTCTTGGCCTTACCACTGCTAAATGGGTCTGTGATGCTTCTGCTATAGCCTATTGTCTAAATTCTTTGGAACAGATGCATACTCCACAAGACACCCTTCGTCAATTAAAAATGGCAGTTCCACAGTTTCTGAATTCGGGCAAAAATTGAAGAGGACACTAAAACCGCAATCTACGATTGCGAATTAGGTAATGTTTTAATTAATGTTTTAATTTAGGAGTATGGAATGTTTTATTTTAAGTTAACGTAACGTGATGCGTGGTCTCCAGAGTACACTTGTAACACCCCGCCCGTTCTAGGAGTATGTAGTGTTTTATTTAAGTTTACCTATCGATTTTTTTAATTGCATTGGAGTTCAAAGTTTATGAAACTTTTAATTGTTTTTTATAATAATTAAACTGTTATAATTCTTATAAAAATTGGGTTATTACAACACTATAACTAAACTTTTATTATTTGTATTAACATTCATCATATAATTGTATTAATATTCAAGTATGCATAATTGTTTTAATATTAAAGTTTGTATTTACTAGAATTGTAATATACTTATTATAAAATTAAAACAACTATTTCATATATTCAATGTATCGAGTTACTATAGTTAGGACCACAATCAGGACTGTTACAAAATCGTCCTCCAGTCCCACATGGAGGAGCACGTCAAGCGCGGTGTGGATTCTGATGCTGCTGATCAAACTGGATAGGTAATGGTGTGTAAAACAAATTGGACATTGTTGCTTGGTTGCCTTGATTCGAGGCCTAATAGTTTGTTGACGATTGGCTAGTGTTCATGGGTAGGTTCATTCGGAAGTTACTTTGTGCCGGTGTCAAAAAACTTTCACCGTCGAATCGGTTGCATGGACTATGTACAATGGATTCCATGGTGTTCTGTTGTTGGGTGTTCATCTGGGAAGGCCCCAGTGGGAGATCTGATTTAGGGGCGTTTCCAACTGGGCAAAATAGGAATCAATGTCCATTCCATCATCAAAGAATTCATTTATCGTCACATTTTGATCATTCACGGGCACTTCTTCTTCTTCTTCTTCATCATCATGAACCTCTACATATCTTCGATTATGCCTTCGCGCCCGCACTCTTTGTGGACGCCTTTCGTCAGCAACCAAAGCAGCAGGTCGACCTTGAAGTCGTGAGGGGTAGTTCAAACGATCAGCTGCACCAAACTGTGACATCACTGTTTGGGTAGTGTTTTGAATCACCCCAAAGTCGGCAGGGGCAGTTGACATGATTTTGGATACTTGCTGGTTAATCTGGCAGTATCCTTTCATCTACAGTATTTGAGATAATTAAATCTTAAAAAAGTTATCATGTAAATATACACTTCTATATATATGTGTGTGTGTGTATATATATATATATATATATATATTAAAAATCCATATACATACCGTCACTTAGGCAATCCCACCATCATCTCTAAAACCCGGCAGTGCTACCCAGATGGACATTGGGTTGGTCATGTATCCCACTGTTCTTTCTATGTATGATTCCGTATAACCAAGATACACGGAAGGAAATGACGTTTCTTCCCCGTCCACTATACGGTTTTTGCGATAATTCCAGGGCTGCACAGACTCGCTATGCACTAAAAAACCAAGAATGGTATGGTCTCCCAGAACGCATTTTCTTATGCAGCTCATTGTGGACTTCGGGGATAAGGGGTGGTAGATTAGGTATCCCTTGACATATTCCACATTGTCTTAGGACCCTACGGGGTGAGTGATATTCCACCATCTGAAACCACACAATAAAACAATCCGAACGCCAAGAATCCAATGATTCGTGTCCAGGCCCACAACTGGAGTAGAACCATAAGTCTTCCAAATGTTTTGTCAGTGGAGCCTGCGGCTTTACACAAATTTCTCTACAAACAAGCCAATACAGCACTCCCCTAACTATATTCACCGCATCTTTCTAATGACTCAACATGCCTTAAAAACGGCAATGATGTCAAACCATTGGAAGATTTGGCTAACAGTGTATTACCCAATATAATCAATACTACACAACGTGCTTGTTGTGTAATCTAATGTAAGACCCATAACATAATTCAACATATATTATCGAATTGCCACACGTTGCGAAACGATGTTGACCCTCCGTGTGGGTATGGACGGTCATTTCTGAACGTGATGCTAAATCCCAAGAACACTATGTACGTTTGTATGATGCTTCCCAGAAGTGGTACCACGTGGAGTCTCGTCTGCAACCAAATGATGACGGAGGGAACGATTATATGGTTTGCCATATGTGACGTAAGAATATTCATGACATCGTTGATCCTTGATACCACACTTCCATGTATCGGTTGCAGTACAGCGGGCACTTTACCCCCTCGGTCATGAAACGGGTTACAGTCAAACATGGGAGGTGAAGCAAAGGAGGATCCATGGCGAGATGGATGTTAGGCGTGAAGACCAACCAAGAGCACGCGCTAAATGCAGCATTCGTAATTTGGCTGGGCACAATAAAAAGAGCTGTCATTTCTGTCAACAGTGATTTCTTGTGGTCTATTTTATTTATGCTACTACTGTTTCGTGTTGGTTTGATTATTGTATGTTATTGGTTATCGACTTGTTATGTCAACGGTTCGTATTAGTCTCGTGATATATTATATCATGCATTGTTGGTTTACGTCTTTAGGAAGACGTTTACACATTAAATAGACACGACGATTACATTATTACATGACAAAGGAAAGATTACAAAATAGTTAACACAAATCACCAATAGTTATCACAATGACACACATATAGCTCATCAGCCATGTGGCGCTGGTAGTTCACATAAGCCTCTTCTATGGTGTTTTCTTGGTCGATCATCAACGGTTTGTTTTAACTAGTTTCTCCATCATCATACAAACAAGAACCCGTCGTTAGCAATGTTACCCTCATCTTAGGGGACATCCATCACAACCAAACCAAGGGACATATCACGTTCCGTTATGTATCTCGTGTTTGACCGAAAGTGAATAAGTTTTTGAAACCATTTGAAATACAACTGTAGCATCTCCATATAGTTCCTTACCTCTCGATGTTTTCCATTTCTCCATCTTTTATCGATCCCGTATTGAGTAATCACCATGCTCTGCATATCGGACAAGTAGCCAGTCTGTTTGGCCAATCCACAAAGGAAGGTAGATGCAGTTAACCTCCCAGAATGGAGGATACGAGTCCCTTCATCCAGTAAAATCAAGGGGCGTAGTAGATTTATCATCTTGCACGTAATAATAAAAATCAGGAGGTAACACCATCCAGCGGATTTTTAGATTGGGGTTTTTTTAAGAGCATCACCTGTTATAGACGAATTAATCTTACAGTCCATGCTTCAACATGCTGCACAACAGGAAATAACAATTGCAATTAATATGTTGTGTAATTATGTTAACATTTGAAAACAAGTAAAAATTAATATGTTTTGTTAAATGTACAATAGACGACAAGTGACCGCCGGATTCCATCCCTAGTAGGGCACCCCAAAAACTTCTGTCGATTTGCTTGTAATGAAACGAGTGTAGCAATATGGAGAGTCCCCGTTGTTGTAAAACTCTAAAACATATATATGTAGGCCAATTCTTGGGATCTTCCTTGGGGAATATAGAACTATCCTTTTCAAGTTCCTTTTCTCGTGGCTTTTCGGTCACCATATGCGTAGACGACCAGCCTTCGTGGATGAAGACGACCTTTTCAAACACCACCAAAAACTTCTATCAAATACCCATTTTTTATACTACAGCCAATATGGTGTGGGATGTATGAAAATTAAACATTACATACCCATTTTATAGGTGGAAATGGCAATATTAAATTCCGCATCCTCAAGTTGCGGATCTGTCAGTTTTAAATTCCGCATCCTCAAGTGGCGGATATGTCAGTATTATATATAATAAAAGTAATTATATTAAATTAAAGAATAATAGTATAATACGAATTTTAATAAATCCAAAATAATTATCAAATACCCTGAATACATACATAAAACTACAACATGCAATTCAAACATCAAAAATTGTAGCCAATTTTACATTTACATAATATATAAAACAATCTATATCCAAGAACACCAACTCTAACTTTATAAGGGTAACAACAAACTCAAAATGTGCAGCATTTCCAATATCATTGGTCAGGGAAGGGCCTTGGAAATTACCCTATCAAAAACAATAAAGGGCATCCTCAACCATAATCTCCGGGCTATGTTAATTAACTCTCCATGACGTTGATTTGGGAGGCACATCACATCTCCAGTATTGTTAACACTATATGCAGATGTAACATCGATCCAATGAAGGTTTTTTCGAGAACACCAGTTCCAAATTTATAAGGGTAACAACAAACTCATGTGTTTCCGAGACAAAAAAAATCCATTTCCGGAAATCCACCCATATCAAATACTACCACTCCAACATCCAAAGTAGGAGTAGACAGAAAATCCAACACCATCGCAAATCTAAGAAGGGAGGTTGAAGAGATGTCGGCGCCTATGTAAATGCTATTTTGGTCATACCCAAGACAATAAAGGTCCTCCTTAGTTGCAACTGGTCACACCACAGACCAATAATAGAAGATGGAAGACACCCCGCGAGTGTGTGTAGCAGATGTAACATCGTTCCAAAAGAACCAGCAGGATTACCCACAACATTCTCATTGTGACTGATGTTGCAGGATCATACGTCCTCCCTAAAAAGAAAAAAAAGTTCTTTGGCATGACTTCCATGTGAACGTAGGAGTACTCTGAATGTGAATGGTACTCCAGAATCCTCCCCACACTGTCATGCCATGCCAGAACACCCCATAGCAAAGCTCATCCTCCCTACCTGTACACCACCACTGTCACTGTTGTGGAACTAGTCCAGCTGGGATGGGGGACAAATAGAGACTACATTGACTTTTTTACGTATTTAGGGCCTCCAACATTAACATATTAGAAATTACTTGTACATATTTTACATATACACGTCTTATAACAAGTGCAGATGTAGCATCTATCTAAGTAATTTCATGCAGATGTAACATCGACCCAACAAAAGTAAAAAACCATGGCCTCAAAAATTGCATAATATATACACGAAGAATTTTCATAGTTTTCACACGCCACGATCTTTTTTCTTTTTCATATACCACGTACAATAAAACCTTGTGTACCCAGATATTTTTGCAGTGTATGGAAAATAATATGTTGCATGGAAAAGGATATATGGAATTCGGATATATGTTGTGTTTATCTTCGTTTTTTGAATGGAACTCGGATATAAGTGTTAAAATGCTTTCTGTAATGTGTTGCATGGAAATGTAAAAGAATAATATGGTTGAATCATTTCTGTAATGTGATTACGAAGAGTATGTTGGTTGAATGAGTTTATGTTCAATTTTTTTTTTTTTTTTTTTTTTTTTTTTTTGCAAAGTCCTCAAAATAAATTGCCACACTCCTGCAATCTGAGATTGCGGGACTTCCACCTAAGCCACAACCGTCCAAAAGACTTGCCGCTCGTCGTCCCTTATCGTCCGACCTTGTCCAGCTCTTCCATGGCTGCCCAATCATCATGCCACATAGGACACTCCAGCAATCTTAGATTGCGGAACTACTATTTTGCAAAACCAATTCTGACACAAACTAGAAATACAAAAAAGTGGAAAAATCCACTAGTTCTGCAAAAAACTCATTTATATACATCCTTTGTCACGTGGTTGTTGGAGCATTGACCACTAATTTGCATAGTCCAGACCACAGGCTACGTGTGGGAACCATAGCCTACGGTTCCTACTCCCGGCTCCTTTTCCTTTCGTAAATCGTAGCATACGGTTCTAAGTAGTACCTTACAGATCCCAACTGCTGAATTGAGTCTTCTTGGAACCTTCATCTCAACCGAACCCTACGGTTTGTAACCATAGGCTACGGCGTAAGTTTTTCCTCTTGATTTCCTTTATCTCCATACTTGTAACTTCCTCCAAACATCTTTAATTCTCGTTTCTTCTATCCAAACACCTTTCTAACTCCAATTCACTTCAACTAAGCTCCCGAACACCTCGATATCTTCGAATCTGCACACTTGATCACTACGCTTCATATTTTCGGCTCCAATTTCTTCAAATCTTCGCCATTAAACCTGAAACAATCCAACTTTGCATAGTTATCTTATTGATTACAATCCAACTTTGCGTAGTTATCTTATTGATTACATTTAATCATCAAAAACACATCAACAGAACATACAATTGAGCACATTATTAAACATTCATTACCCCGCTCATCAATAATGTAAACTTTCATATACGTTATATGTACGTACATACATACCCATATGTATCATGTATGTAATTATGTATGATTCACTTATGAATGAAAAACAAGGCAACAAGATATATTGTTGTAATGATAATGATAATGAAATGAGGCAAACTAAGATATGTGTAAATAAGGGGCTAAATTCAAATGGTTGATGAAAAGGCAGGAGTTAAAATTAACCCAGCAAATGAAAATTAGGGATAAATCCAGTCAATGGATAAAAAGTGCGGCTAAATTCTATTTGCAAGCAAAATTTGACTTATGTCTTATGGGTATTTTTATATTAATGATGACCAGAGCGGAAATAACTAAGAACAAGAATAAAATTCATAAGAAAGAGTCTATTGATCTCTGAATGCATGATAAAATATAAAGAAGCCCTTATAAAGTTATATAGGGATTTCTAAAGTTGTTAGGTATTGCAAAATCATCAAAATTACAATTTTACAGAAGAAAAATTAAATTCATACATAAATAGAGGCGTAGATTCTGCTAATCACAAATTTACACGTTATTCTTAGAATAGGAAAGTTTTAAAAATTGAAGAAATTGAGAGAAAACTAGAAATTGATGAAATCACGGCTTGAAATCAAGGAATTCAGTTTTGACAACTGGGCAGTTTGCTAGAAGATCCGGCTTGTTGAGACCTTTCTGTCTCCTGCTTGTGGGCCCGTAACTCTAATTGTAGCCCAACTTATGCTCATTTAAATTTTGAGCATTTTCTGCTCCTGCTTTTGGGCCCTGCTAGGCCATCTAGGAGTGTCTCAGTTATTGAACCCGCTCCTTACCATATAGCGATATTGTGAACCCCTTGACATCACTATGAGTTTTTTGTCTCTTATGTTTTGTCGCAATTGGTGGATGCTATTGTCATCTCTTGATGACTCTTTAATTTGGACATGTCTTGTTTGATAACAACTAAATATCCATATCTATTTAATTAATCTAGCTGGTCAAAACGTATATTTTATTGATTTCGTACGTTCACATCTAAGTTAAGGTGTAGCACGGTTTTCTATACATCCAGCTAATAAAGACAAAACGAAATTTCATGTACTCTGTGTTTTCCTCAACTCAACAAGCTCCTTCCTGATGTAAGAATGTTATACGAGTAAATTATAAAAAGCTACGCATTGTCCTTTCTCTTAATCGAGACTGAGCATATATGAAATGATCGTGGATGTAAATGAAGTTAATTATAGGTGTCAGTTGCCCAACGCTAGAATATAATTACGTTAAGCTAACGTTATTGACTTGCTGAATATATTATTATGATGATCATGTACCTATATTATCTCTCATTCTCGTTTATATTCTCCATGTAACAACACTTTTCACCTTTTGTTTTGTCTTTCACGTTGTTTTCCGCAACCACCAAAAATGTATCACAACATATTTCCACGTTTATTTTATTTATTCAAACTTAACATGTGCACACAACAAATCAACATGTAAGATAATTAATTAACATCTATTTATTAAACACAAAGCAAAGCAACACTTATGCCTTCAATGGTAAGTAGAATGCATGTAGTCTCCAAACCAATGAATACATTATCGATATGCATTACATACTCCTGCGACGAACTCCGAACACATCCGCCACCACCTGCCACCCATGCCAAAAATTCCATTGGAACACTCTCAAGTGCCCGTCAGGCATTAGTTTCATATACTGAGCCTCTGATGTTCGAGGCACTCGAATCACACCATCCGGACTACTAGGCTCAGCCGAATGAATATACAAAGCCAAACTTCCATTAAGGTACCTAACATAACTTCTTTCCTTACTTCTATCAGGCCCATTGACCATATACTTGTAATAAACTCGACGTTGTTTTGCTTCAACATAACCAAACAGACCCTTATTGGTAACCTCAACAGTATACAAACCTTGTCTCCAATTAGTCGAAGAAACACTAGCAATCAGCTTCTGTCCTTCAAACAGTTTTTGCCCAGGTACCAAAGTGTCTGTCGGGTAATCAAATGATTGCCAGACAATCTTTTTACGAGCATCAACCAATACTAGGTTTCCAGTATCAGTTAGGTGCATGCGAGTAACATGTTTTCCCGCTGTGTTGGTAGACCAAACTATACTACCATCAGCATCGCGGAGCACTAAGTCTCCAGCTTTGTTAAAGTTAAGCTTTGCACCGAGTTTAACCGGATGGTTTCGGTTGGCCGACCATACAACTTGAGGGAATGCGAAATTGGGTTGGACAATGCCCCCTCCGCTATTGGTTTGGACTATGAAGACCGCGAAGACGTAAGAGTCGCAAGTGCCATTGCAATAGAACCCACAGGCGTATTTAAATCCGTACCATCCTCTAAGGAGGATGGCTCGGACCGTGGAACCGTCTGTGAATTCAACTGAGTGGGGCAAGGACTTTTTGTTGGTCCATGTGGTGGAAAGGCTGGCGGTAGGGTAGTCGAAGGGCTGGGCAGTGACTGAAATAAGAAAGAGAGCAAGGAAAAGACTTGAAAGTAATGTTATTTTCATGGCTAATGAATATAGGGAAAGATAGATAGAACTGGAGGATGATGATTAATACATATGAAAGTATGTATTTATAGGATTCAAATTATGTAAAACTCGTTTTTATATTGTAATTTAATGTATCCTGATATTGAATGGACACAAAACCATGTCCATATCTCTTGTCGAATGATGTTGATGAATCCATAAACCGTTTCGCTTAACTCAATCCAACCGGCTGATAGATATTCACAGATTACGCGTGGTCCACAATCTACTTTCGTTTTTATATTGAGGTCAAAACATGCATTTTTATTGAATAAATAATATTTTAGAGTTCTTCAACCCAAAACTAGAGGGTTAACTCAACCTACGATGAATCCATAAACCGTTTTAATTTCAATATGTTACATTACTCGTCTTTTGGTACTAATGGTTTAGATTAAACTTAGTCAATATTTTCGCCCACCGTATGTTTCTTGGGTAATATTGTAGCAAGCTGTAATCATGTACGTGTGGTTATATATATATAATTTGAAGTCCAAAAATAAATCATTTGTCAAAGTCAGTACCTAGCATAGACCTTTTAGACGAGCGGATTATGCAGGAGATAATGTTCGATTTTGATTTGGTTGTAACCAAACGTAATAATCAGCAAACCATTTGTTTGAGTGTTTGATAACTTTGTTTCAATACAAACTTTAGAGATAGGGGTATATATCGGAGAGAGTTATGTTGATAACGTTAAATATAGCTAGAACCATGAGAACTAATAAAAAACCAATCAAAATGATTTTTTTAATACAAATCTCGTTATAATTAAAACACTAACATTAAAAAAAAACTAATATTTAAATAATTCATCTTTCCCCTCAAATTTAATAACTTTTTACACAAGTGTAAAAAGAATTATATACAAAGAGTAAAAATCAAATACAAATGGGCTTAACATACTAAACATGAGAAGTATGTCTGTTCACAAGCTAAGCCGAACCGAGCGGACCTTTGCTCGTGCTTGGCTCATTTACAAACCAAACCGAACCGAGCCGGAAACCGAGTGAGCATGTTTCGAGCGCACATATTTTTGAGCGAGCGACAAGCGTTGAGTTTTTCGGACAACCATAAATTTGGGATGTTTCCTTTAATGTTCTCGCTGCCTAGTGATGACTGAGGTTCACGACGTTGACACTAAGTCTGAGGTCCGGTTGTCCGAGAGCGGCTCAGGTTGAGATCGGTAAGGCGATGAGCATACTACAAAGAACAAGTGTCGCATTGTGGCGTAGGTTGATAGCGGACAACTAATGGGAATAGGAAGTCAAGCATGTCTTTTAACAACTTAGGCTTCTACGATTAAACTTAGTATTAAGTTATCATTGGGTTGACTAAGCTAGTAACTATAAATATAATTTGTATATATGCATATATTGAGCCAAACTCAATAGAGTGATATGAATAAAACTATAAATATAATAGTAATTAATGTGTGTATATATAATTATATATATAATAAATTAATTAAATTTATATCGAGCCAAATCGTGTCGAGCGGACTTTTGTTCGTGCTTGGCTCGTTTACAAACTGAACCGAGCTGATCGGCTCATTTTACAACCGAACTGAAAATTGAGCGGGCATTTTCCCAGCAAATTCTAAGCGATCAGCGAGCGCCGAGCGACTTGAACAGACCTAATGAGAAGCGAAGAAGGCAAAAAAAAATTATTTTTTTGACATTTTTTTCCATCTACTTAAACATGCTTTCTAGATGAATAATTTAAAAAAATTAAAAAAAAACATTTTTAGCATAATTACGTCATTAGAGTAATTACATTAGTTTAAACTAAAATAATTACGTAATTACTCTACAACAGTAATTACTCTACATACGGTTCTAATTAAGTAGCACCCTATGGATCCCAACTGATGAATTGAGTCTTCTTGGAACCTTCATCTCAACCGTACCTTACGGTTTATAACCATAGGCTACGGCGTAAGTTTTTCCTCTTGATTTCCTTTATCTTCATACTTGTAACTTCCTCCAAACATCTTTAATTCTCGTTTCTTCTATTGAAACACCCTTTTAACTCCAATTCGCTTCAACTAAGCTCCCGAACACCTCGATATCTTTGAAATTTCACACTTGATCACTACGCTTCATATTTTCGGCTCCAATTTCTTCAAATCTTCGCCATTAAACCTCAAACAATCCAACTTTGCGTAGTTATCTTATTCATTACATTTAATTATCAAAAACATACAATTAGGCACATTATTAAACATTCATTACCCCGCTCATCAAGAATGTAAACTTTCATAAACGTTATACGTACGTACATACATACCCACATGTATCTTGTATGTAATTATGTATGATTCACTTATGAATGAAAAACAAGACAACAAGATATATTGTTGTAATGATAATGATAATGAAATGAGGCAAACTAAGATATGTGTAAATAAGGGGCTAAATTCAGACGGTTGATGAAAAGGCGAGAGTTAAAGTTAACCCAACAAATGAAAAGTGGGGCTAAATTCAGCCAATGGATAAAAAGTGCGGCTAAGTCCAATTTGCAAGCAAAATTTAACTTATGTTTTACGGGTGTTTTAATATTAATAGTGACCAGAGTGGAAGTAACTAAGAACAAGAATAAAATTAATATGAAAGAGTTTATTGATATCTGAATGCAAAACAAAATATAAAGATGCCCTTATAAAGTTATATAGGGATTTTTAAATTTGTAGGTATTGTAAAATCATCGAAATTACAATTTGACAGAAGAAAATTTAAATTCATACATAAATAGAGGCGTAGATTCTGCTAATCACAGATTTACACATTATTCTTAAAATAGGAAAGTTTTAAAAATTGAAGAAATTGAAAGAAAACTAGAAATTGATGAAATCACGGATTGAAATCAAGGAATTCAGTTTTGACAACTTGGCAGTTTGCTAGAAGATCCGGCTTGCCGAGACCTTTTTGTCTCCTGCTTGTGGGCCCGTAACTCTAATCGTAGCCCAACTTATTCTCATTTAAATTTTGAGTTTCTGCTCCTGCTTGTGGGCCCTTGCTAGGCCATGTAGGAGTGTGCCAGTTATTGAACCCGCTCCTCACCAAATAGCGATATTGTGAACCCCTTGTACTTCACTATGAGTTTTTGTCTCTTATGTTTTGTCGCAATTGGTGGATGTTATTGACATCTCTTGAATGACTCTTTAATTTGGACATGTCTATTTTGATAACCACTAAATATCCATATCTATTTAATTAATCTAGCTGGTCAAAATGTATATTATAGTGATTTCGTACGTTCACATCTAAGTTAAGGTGTAACATGGTTTTCTATACCTCCGACTAATAAAGACAAAACCAAATTTCATGTACTTTGTGTTTTCCTCAACTCAACAAGCTCCTTCGTGATGTAAGAATGTTATACGAGTAAATTACAAAAGGCTACGCACTGTCCTTTTTCTTAATCGAGACTGAGACTGAGTATATATGAAATGATCGTGGATGTCAATGAAGTTAATTATAGGTGTCAGTTGCCCAATGCTAGAATATAATTACGTTACGCTAACGTCATTGACTTGCTGAAAATATTAATATGATGATCATGTACATATATTATCTCTCATTCCCGTTTGTATTCATCATGTTACAACACTTTTCACCCTTTGTTTTGTCTTTCACGTCGTTTTATGCAACCACCAAAAATGTGTCACAACATATTTTCACATTTATTTTATTCATTTAAACTTAACATGTGCATACAACAAATCAACACGTACGATAATTAATTAACATCCATTTATTAAACACAAAGCAACACGTATGCCTTCAGTGGTAAGTAGCATGCATGTAGTCTCCAAACCATTGAATGCATTATCAATATGCATTACATACTCCTGCGACGAACTCCGAACAAATCCGCCACCACCTGCCACCCATACCGCCAATTCCATTGGAACACTCTCAAGTGCCCGTCAGGCATTAGTTTCATATACTGAGCCTCTGATGCTCGAGGCACTCGAATCACACCATCTGGACGACTTGGCTCTGCCGAATGAATGAACAAAGCCAAACTTCCATTAAGGTACCTAACATAACTTCTTTCCTTACTTCTATCAGGCCCATTGACCATATACTTGTAATAAACTCGACGTTGTTTTGTTTCAACATAACCAAACAGACCCTTATTGGTAACCTCAACAGTATACAAACCTTTTCTCCAATTGGTCGAAGAAACACTTGCAATCAGCTTCTGTCCTTCAAACAGTTTTTGTCCAGGTACCAAACTGTCTGTCGGGTAATCAAATGATTGCCAGACAATCTTTTTACGAGCATCAACCAATACTAGGTTTCCAGTATCAGTTATGTGCATGCGAGTAACATGTTTTCCAGCTGTGTTGGTAGACCAGACTATACTACCATCAGCATCGCGGAGCACTAAATCTCCAGCTTTGTTAAAGTTAAGTTTTGCCCCGAGTTTAACCGGATGGTTTCTGTTGGCTGACCAGACAACTTGAGGGAATGCGATAGCTGGTGCAACAATGCCCGAACCACTATTGGTTTGGACTATGAAGACCGCGAAGAGGTATGAGTCGCAAGTGCCATTGCAATAGAACCCACATGCGTATTTAAATCCGAATGATCCTCTAAGGAGGATGGCTCGGACTGTAGAGCCGTCTGTGAAGGTAACTGAGTGGGGCGCGGACTTTTTGTTAGTCCATGTGGTGGAAAGGCTTGCGGTAGGGTAATCGAAGGGCTGGGCAGTGACTGAAATAAGAAAGATAGCAAGGAAAAGACTTGAAAGTAATGTTATTTTCATGGCTAATGAATGGAAAAGATAGAATTGAAAGATGATGATTAATACATATGAAAGTATGTATTTATAGGATTCAAAAAATGTAAAACTCGTTTTAATATTGTAATTAAAAGCATCCTGATATTGAATGGACACAAAACCATGTCCAGATCTCTTGTCGAATGATGTTTCATTTTTTTTATTAAAAACCAATTTTAGATTGTTTTTTGGTTTTCTGGTACATATATTAACTTAAAAAATCTGTTAAATCGAGTGTTTTGTTAGTTCAAACAAAAGTATATATGTTTGGTTGGTTTGTTTCATTCGTGTATATATACACATCCTATAATCTTACTTTACTTTGAAAATTAGTTACGTTACTACCCACAATTTGTAAACGAGGAAAAATAAATAAAGTGTGAAATTCGAATCAGGGTAAATATCCTGTCTATACGTCGATTACTCAATGATTAATCCCCGAGTATTCTCCGCCTACGCCAAGTGCTCGGCGAGTCACCTCCAAGTACTCCCCAACTTTAATTGAGTACTTGTAACTCCCCAGTCAACCGATTTGACACCGTCTATTGACTTTTGCAGCCATGTGCTTCAAACGAACTTAAACAGGCAGTCACGTACCCGCTTAACTCAATCCAACCCGCTGATAGATATTGACAGATTACGCGCGGTCCACAATCTACTTTCGTTTTTATATTGAGGTCAAAACATTCATTTTTATTGAATAAATAATATTTTAGAGTTCTTCAACCCAAAACTAGAGGGTTAACTCAACCTACGATGAATCCATAAACCGTTTTAATTTCAATATGTTACATTACTCGTCTTTTGGTACTAATGGTTTAGATTAAACTTAGTCAATATTTTCGCCCACCGTATGTTTCTTGGGTAATGTAGCAAGCTGTAATCATGTACGTGTGGTTATATATATAATTTGAAGTCCAAAAATACATCATTTCTCAAAGTCAGCACCTAGCATTGACCTTTTAGACGAGCGGATTGTGCAGAAGATAATGTTCGATTTTGATTTGGTTTTTTTGATAAATACATGGATATATAGGGGAGAGGCTATATATTGCTAGAACCATGAGAACAAATAAAAAGTCAATCAAAATTATTTTTTAATACAAATCTATAATCTATCTATAACTATTAATAAAAGAATTGACTTATTATGATGTGTCATTCAATGGAGGCCTCAACCCTTTCCTTGAATGTGCCACGTGGCATCATGTGTGATTTTTTAATATTTGAGTTTTTTTAATAAATCTATATATATTATAATTATTTTAGGAAAAGATAAGAATTTAAAAACAAAATTAAATTCCCTCTCTAATGTTTCCTCCCATAACTTTTAAACGTTAATATCTTTTATATACGGGATTTTTTTAAAGAAAAAATTTACACCAAATTAACGAGTGTTTTATTATCTTTCCAACGAGTACCATAGTGCTATATAAAAACGGAGAAAAAAAACAACTATTTTTTGTGGGGTTTTGTTTTCAAATATATTTTACTCTACTAATAAATCACAAACGATAAACTTAACTTCATAGGCAGAGATTCCTTTTTTTATATTTGAATATGATAACTTATGGCAGAAATTTGTTTAAAATAAATAATAATAATAATAATAATAATAATATTATTATTATTCATTAATCATATATTGGCAAATCATTAATTATGTTGTCATATTAGATATTTTAACCCCGTGACACTCCCGGGATAAAAGCTAGTCTCATTATAATTAAAATACTAACATTAAAAAAACTAATCTTTAAATAATTCATCTTTCCCCGCAAATTTAATAATTTTTTTAAACAAGTGTAAAAAGAATTATATACAAAGAGTAAAAAGCAAATACAAATGGGCTTAACCTACTAAACATGAGAAGTAGGACTATTCATGAGCTGAGCCGAATCGAGCGGACCTTTACTCATGTTTGGCTCATTTACAAACCGAACCGAGCAGGAAACCGAGCGAGCATGTTTCAAGCGCACATGTTTTCGAGCGAGTGACGAGGGGCGAATTATTCAGACAACCATAAATTTAGGATGTTTCTTTTAACGTTCTCGCTGCCTAGTGATGACTGAGGTTCGCGACGTTGACACTAAGTCTGAGGTCCGGTTGTCCGAGAATGAGGCTCAGGTTGAGATCAGTGAGGCGATGAGCATACTAGAGAGAACAATTGTCGCATTGTGGCGTAGGTTGATGGCGGACAACTAACGGGAATAGGAAGTCAAGCATGTCTTTTAACAGCCTATTGTCCAAATTCTTTGGAATAGATGCATACTCTGCAAGACACCCTTCGTCAATTACAAAATGGTAGTTCCACAGTTTCTGAATTTGGACAAAAATTGAAGAGTCTCAATGGTTCTTGTGTAGTCTTGGACCTTCTTTCGCAGGGCTCTTAAACCGTCTCCTTTATTTCAAGAGATTTGGTTGCTCAAGCTGAAAATCATGAGATTTTTCTGAAATCAATTCATACTTCACACTCTCCTCGGGTTGCCTTCTCTTCTTCACAAACTTGTGGCAAATCTTCTGCCGAGAATCCTTCTCGTCAAAACTTGGTTTCACGTGGCAGATCTCGTTACAATGGTGTTCGTGGACGTGTTCACCACCCTCATCATTGTAAATTATGTAGAAAAGAGGGTCACTATGCATCATCATGCCCAATTCTTACCAGTTATGCTCAACGATCTTCGACCATTGATGCAACTCTCGCACAAGCTTTTCATGCTCGTTGTAATGTTCAACCAAATCAGCCAGATTTGACTGGTGATAGCAGTGCTTCTTCTCATATGGTCCCGCCTGAAACTCCATTGAGTGCTTCGACCCCTTATAATGGTAATGAACGTGTTATTTTTTAGGATGGTAAAAACCTCCCTATCACTCATATTGGTAAAATGTTTATTTCACCTAATCTACCTTTATTTGATGTTCTAGTGGTACCCCATGTGACCAAAAATCTTCTCTCCATTAGCAAGCTAACTAATGATAATAATGTTAAGGTTTTATTCTCTAATGACTATTTTTACATACAGGACAGGAAAACTAAAGAAGTGTTAGCACGAGGAAGGTGCGATGATGGTCTTTATGTTCTTAATCATGGTCCAAAGGCATTCATGGCGGGAGTCAAGTCTTCTAATTTGCGTGCTTCTTATGAAAATGGCATGCTAGTTTCGGTCATGTGTCACATGACATTATTTCTTTATTAAATAAATTGGGACATTTATCAGTTATGTCCTTATTACCAAAACCAGGTGTATGCACCTCTTGTCTATTGTCTAAGGCAAAACATTTACCCTTTGTTTCTAATATTAAGCGTGCTGCTCATGTGTTAGAACTTATACATTGTGATCTTTGGGGTCCCGCCCCTATGGCCTCCACGGATGGTTATTTATATTATTCAATTTTTATTGATGATTTTTCTCGCTTTACTTGGTTTTATCCATTAAAGATCAAATGGGAGTTTTATAATATTCTCAGCATTTTTTTACTCTTGTTCAAAATCAATTTTCTTCAACTATTAAAATTTTTCAAAGTGATGGAGGCACTGAATTCACGAATCATCGTGTTCATGATTTATTTCTTCAAAACGCATTTTTCATCGCCTATTATGTCCCCACACACCGGAGCAAAATGGAAGAGCCTAGCGCAAACATCGGCATATTACAGAAACTGGACTTGCTATGCTTTTTAATACCCATGCACAAGCAAAATATTGGTCGGATGCTTTTATGTCCGCCACTTTTATTCTTAATCGGGTCCCCACTCCATTACTTGACAACAAGTCGCCATATGAACTCCTGTTTCATCAAGCTCCATCATATGCAAATTTCAAAATTTTTGGTTGTCGAGTTTTTCCTTACTTGAGAGATTATGCGCCACCAAGCTCTCACCTAGAAGTGCGTCTTGTATTTTTTCTTGTATATTGTCCGCAATACAAAGGCTTCGTTGTTTAAACCTATCTACATCCCGAGTACATATTACTCGTCGTGCTCAATTCGATGATGCCGTTTTCCCATTTAGTGGCCATACTCGTGCTAGTGATGAAGCCTCCTTAATTTTTGCCAACTTTGATGAACAAATACCAACTATCCAAAACTTCCCTACTTCCTCAAATAACAAATCAACACCACCTACACTACAAACTACATTTTCACATCCACCACCTTGTTCCCTTTGCCCAACTACTTTAAATATACCCACATCTGCACTTCAAACTGAAACCCATCAGCCTTCTTGTAACACCCCGAAATCTTGTTTCGCCTAAATAAGCCATTAGGCGTAATTGATAAAGTATCGAAAGCGAATTTAGCGGTGGATGTTTTAGTCAACGGAAAAAAACGAGGCTAAACCCATTGCAAGAGACTAATCTAGTTAATATTATAATCTAAAAACGAACCGAGACTAAACTTGAGGGACCATAGTTGCCTAAATGATAAACTTGGTTTTATTATTATGAAATTAAAAAGAAAAACACACACAGTTGGTGTGTGTCACGAAAATCATCAGGAGGCAAAGGAGACCTTTGCCTACAACCCTAATCAACAAGAACAAGCTCAATCAAGGTCAAAATCAAAGAGGTTATTCTTGAATGAGCCCTAGAACGAATCACCCAAGCTTGATAAACACAAAGGTAACTTTTATTTGGCTTAATTTGATGATTTTATTCAAGCTTGAAGTGGGTGAAAATCTTGGTTGGTTATAAAACGTGGGATTATTGTTTTATAGGGGTTCTTCTAGCCTTAGGGAACCCCAAACATGCTTAAAAGAGAGTTGGACCTTGTCAAGCTAGGTGGAAGCTTGAGGAGGAAATGATCAAATGGATAAGCGGATCATGAATGCACAAACGAGGCCGAGGTAAGTGGCTTAGTTTAAATAAGTCTCTTTTATACTAAAGAATTGTGTAATTGTTTAAAAGTCATGAAATTATATTGTCAATGAAAAATAAACGCATATTCGTAAACATGGATTATGAGATATGGGATTCTAGCTCGTATAGGGTTTGAATCGCCTAAATGGAAGAAACTTGATATGTTTGGGACGAGACGCCAAATTTTATAATCGGAGCATTTTCATAAACGGGTCAAGTAAGGTTAAAATCACTTTAGCAAAAGATTTGAAAATTTAAACATATGGGCATTTTCATAAACGGGTCAAGTGAGGTTAGTATCACATGAACAAGGGATTTGAAATTTGAAGCATTGAGATATTATAAATGTTGACAGGCCGATCGGTGGTGGGACACCTTTTGGATTCCCGGATATTAATATGGGTAAATTGAGGATTTTCACAAAATGATGAATTGGAACAAAAAGTGGGCATGCGATGCCAATGGATCATATAGGTGGTTCGAATGATATAGGAATGGGTCAACGCTACCGGGTAAGTCCGTAGTGTAAAGTAGAACCATGGGCAGGTAAACGTGGGTGAAAACCACCCACATGAAATGTGGGTGCCAAATCGTGAGTCGTTTTGCATAAATTTGTCAAATGCGCGTTAATGCGCTTAGATGTGTCTTAAAAGGGTGAAATTGTGAATCTGATGATATGCTATGTCCGTAAGGGCTTAGAAGTTTTTAAACAAGCCATTGAGTCGAAAACAATAAATTTGAATCGAGTAATGTCGCCATGGATGGCTAAATTGGATTATTTGGCTACAATGGGCATTTTGGGAAATTTAAAGATTTACTAAAGGTTAAATCTAAGAAACTGAATCATAATGAAACTAATCGGACAAACCCTTCAGTTGATCAAGTGTCTAATGACTTGACAACATAAACGGGATGTATTTTGTGTGGTCAAATGAGGTCTTGTGTAATCGAAGGCCTTAATGGGTCGATTTAGGTAAAAATCAGCATAAACTTTCAAAACAAAGAGCTGGGTCATGGTTACGTAAACCGGGCAAGGATTTTAGTCAAACAAATGTTAATCTAGTTGGAAATGTGATTTTCATGATTCGAGAGTTGTCAAATGCGTTTACGACATTAATACTATGCTTTAAAATCAGCAAATATTGTCCAGTAGCAGTGAACGGCCGTTCACATGGACCAAACGGCCGTTCGGGCTTTACAGAAGACTCAGAAATGTGAGTGTCAATGTGAACGGTTGTTCGGATTGACAGCCTGATTTTCAAAAATTCATATAAAATCGCAGAAAAATAGTTAGGAGGTGTTCTTTATATGCCTAGAAAGCTCTCTGAACGTAGAACAATTCTTATTTGAAAGTCTAAATCATATTTTGGCTTTTAGAAGGCGTAAAAGCGATCCAAGAAGCTGCTGCGCAAAAGTTGTAGCAGTTTGTTCCCTTATATGGGGCCGATTGGCCAGGTTCGTACCGTTTCGACGTGTAATGACTCTTATACTATTTTAAACGTATGATTGACAACCAACTAACCATTCTTTGTGTGATGGTGCTAGGTAGACATGTGATGGAAATCCCGGAGCAAGGATCGAGTTGCGAGAATACCAAACACACCCGAACACTCATCAAGCTTCTCAATAGATTCAAGATACTCCCGTTAAGAATTTTGAAACCTATTTTATGTTTTAATAGATAAAAATGTAAAACCTATGGAAATAAAAAATGTATTGATTACAACGGTTTAACTTTTTCATAATTTTGAAAGTTTTAATCGGGAGTGGTTTTACGTAAAGTCAAAACCCTTAAGATTAGTCGTTAACCACATGATTTCGGGTTAGGGTCTTACACTTCCACAGCTTCAACAACCCAAACCGATATACCACAAACCGAAACCCACCCAACATCCAACCCAACATGTAACACACCAAAAAATTCTAAACCGCATTTTATGATAATATAAGCACTCGGGGCTTTTAACTAGAAAAATACATGACAAAAGATGGGAGAGGCCATATTTGCCAAATAACCAAACTTGAGTTTGGTTAAGATTAAAAACAAAGAAATGGAGATGAACTCCATATCCCCAAATTTGTTCTTCAAAAGCACACACACACCAAACCCTAAAACTCAAGAACAAGCTTGAATCAAGGTGGAACCAAAGGGATTTTGATTTAATTAGTCCTAAAACGAATCTTCCAAGCCTAATACACATCAAGGTAACCTTTTATTAGACTAAATTTGATTGTATGTTCATGCTTGGGTAAGATAAAAATCATGGATTGTTATAAAAACGTGAATTAAGGGTGTATAATGGTTACTCTAGTTTGAGGAAGCCATAATACATGTTAATTTGTGTGTGTTAAGCAAAATTCTTGTGAGAAGGTTATATCCTTGTACTCATGCTATGAAATGAATTCGGTTTTTGGTGGATTGGTAAGAACCACCTTTAAACCATGAAATACTAGTTATAAACTATGATTAAGATGATGATAGAAATGCTAGTATTGTTAATCTTGGTCAAGCATGGATTCATGAGGTCCTTAAGTCCTAAAATTAAAGTTAGGAAAATCACGCCTACCAAGTGTTTGAAACCGAACAAGGAATTCAAATATACATCTAATCATGTTCGTATTACGCACGAGAACCTTTAAACGTGTCCTTGGAAGCCCCAGGAGTAGTTTTAGAATGACCCAAAAAGGGCAGCTTGGTGCTGCAACATTTTGAACCTTGTCAGGATTTGGGGTAGCCTACGCCACTTTTGGTGTAACCTACCCCAAGGCCTACGCCAACATCAGGTTGCCTTAGCTGTTTGCTTCTGCCCTACACCACTAGTTGCCCTCTTCCTACGCCAATGGCCTAGGATACGCCAAAAATGGCATAGGATACGCCAAACTCAATCCAACTTATGTTTTCCACTCTTACAAGGGTAAATCATGAAATGTTTTAAACTTTAAATTCCAAACCAAGTAGATTTTCGCTTAACTACCCGGATTACGGGTAGGGTCTTACAAGTGGTAATCAGAGCCCAAGGTTAAACAAGTTAAGCGTTCGATTCACGTATGATCATCAATCCGGTAAGGAATACTCTTCAAAAATGTAATAATCTTGTCAAAAATGATTTATATCATGATTGAACACGAGTCAATCATGAACAAACTATGGGAATAGTGTACTAAACACTAACGCCCAAGAAACACACCACTTACACGGTCATGGTGAGCTAAGACTCAGCCAAACCAGAAATTGGGAAACTCATACGCCTGACTTAGATGATGCGATGGATTGAGTGCAACAAGCACTTAGAAACTCGAAAACACGAACTTCCAACTACACGGTCAGAGTGAACCGGAAGTTTGGGGAATTCTAGTTGTATCACTGCGGTGATACTATAAAAAGGCAAAAGTGATTACCTAAGATGCAAATACTTGCCAATTGCACGGTCATGGTGGGTCAAGGCTCAGCCGAACCGAGAATTGGAAGACATGATTGTATGGTTAAGACTGTACGATCGGTTACACGTGTATACGAAAATGCATTAGACAAACACACAAGAATGTTTTTATTAAACAAAATGCATGACCAGAAATTGCTCACCTGGAGAGTACCGTGGTGATCGTGATAGATCACCGTGTCATCTGTGGATCGCTTACCCTGGCCAGGTAAGTGTTAAACACATGGTGCGGTGGGCTTCTCGTGATCTACACGCCTTCGTTTCATGTGACAAGGACCGGGTCAGGGAAAAATGCATATGAACCTCTTCAAAGATATGTATAAAGATATATATATATATATATATATATACATATATATATATATATATATAGGTAAAGTATATGGAGAAAACCCTCCTTATTTGGTAAACTCTGGAAACTCTGACTTCCCAACATTTTTTTTTTTTGAAAAAAATGGGGTATGTAATATACATTTTTTTAAGCATTTTGAGCCAAAAAAATGAAAAAGCGCCGAACGGTTTTTTTTAAAATAAAAAACGTCTACTGTTTACATATAGTTAACACATGGTTAACACCTGTTATTAGCGCTTAACATGTGTTAGTCAAAAATTTATTTTTTTTTAAAAAACTACTCGGCGCTTTTTTAATTTTTTTGGCCAAAAATGCTTAAAATCATGTATATTACTTGCCCTATTTTTTTCAAAAAAAAAAATATTGGGAAGTCAGAGTTTCCAGAGTTTACCAAATAAGGAGGGTTTTCTCTAGAACCATCTATATATATATATATATATAAACTTGCGAGATTTTGCCAAACATTTAAGAGGCTGCGTAGACCGGGCATGTGAAACCAATGCATAAATGACACGCGGGACCGTAGAGCCAAAGGTAGTACCACAACGGTTACACGGACCAAGATAAGAATTGAACCTTATGGAAGGTTAAATTCGTGAATAGACTTGAACCTTAATCAAAGGTTAAGTCATAATCAAAAGTGAACCTTATGGAAGGTTAAATTCGTAAATAGACTTGAACCTTAATCAAAGGTTAAGTGACAATCAAAAGTGAACCTTATGGAAGGTTAAATTCGTAAACAGACTTGAACCTTAATCAAAGGTTAAGTCATAATCAAAAGTGAACCTTTATAGAAGGTTAAATTCGTAAAAGGGACTTGAACCTTAATCAAAGGTTGAGTCATAACCACATTCGGACCTCAATAAAGGTTAATTCGTAAGAAGGACTAGAACCTTAATCAAAGGTTAAGTCGTAAACACACTCAAATCTTAGTTAAGAGATAACACGCAAATAGACTTGAACCTAATTCCAAGGTTAAGTCCTAAATACATTCAAACCATAACCAAAGGCAAATTACTAAGTGGAATTGAGCCTTAATGAAAGGTTAAATCATAAATCAATCTGAACCTCATCTAAAGGGTAAACTTTTAACGAGTCTGAACCGTACCCGAGGGCCAACTCGTATACTAATGGGAACCCCGTACTGTGGTAAGACAAAAGCCAAGATTCGGGCTAAGCTTAAGGTTAGGTTAGGTTACACTTAAACTTGACTCGTAATAAATTCATGAAAGCCTACGGGCAAATGTGAACTATGCGTCACATTAATCATAATAAATTCATGAAAGTCTAAGGGGAAAATGTGAACTATGCGTCACACTAAATCATAAGGATCCGTGAAAGTTCACGGGCAACCAAGAACTACCTGTCTCGCAAAAAAAAAATGGAATGCGATGAAAATACATACACATAGGACAAGTGTGTACTATGTTTCACACGAATCTGAGCTAAAAACAAGGTATTATACCGTAAAACAAAGTGTTAAATAAAAGAAGAAATTAAATGCTAAATAAAAAGGGGGATCGTAAAAGACCCTGGAAAACGGAGGTGCATCCGCACCAGAGTAACGATCCTATCCTCGAGCAAGAATCGTATGAGAGCAAACGATGATTGATATGGTCTAATAAGACATGTTAAGAAAAAAAACAAATAAAGCAAGATAAATCTCATGGGCCTTAGCATGTGATGGATGAACAGGCTATCTAAACTCTAAACCAGATAGATGACTATGAATCATATAAATGAAGGCAATGCCTTCATAATAAACCAAACATGGCCTGCTAATTTACTATGCATATATACGAATACTAAGTAAATAAAACATAAGTAATAGACTTATGTGACTAAACATGGTAACGTAATACCATGAAACATAGATGAGTAAGAACCCTTTCGAGAAACGTTGAATTGATATATGGGTCAATAAGTCTTAAGGGACATAAATAAACAGAAATGGGTCATGGTTCAGTAACGGGCCCTATATGGTCAGGCCAATAAAGAAATTGCCTTGGAACCAAAGTGTTCCGAGGAATTAAATAAAAACATAGTCCGGAAGGGGTCGTGATGACGGGGTGTTATATACGAAATAATACCTAGATAACTAAAAGGGTCGGAGGACTCGGGTTAAATCTCAAATAAGATACAAGTAAGAGCTCGAAATATAAATTTGAAAGGCTTGATAAGAAAGGGTCATGAACCCTATGCTAATTCTTTCGATAGGATAAAAATCCTGGAAGTCCGAGGCATTGGGGCAAAGAGATAATAGGTGATCAATCGCCTAGAATTAATTTGACTAAGAGTGAAACTCACAAACTAAAATTCAGATAAGATAACACCAATGTGAGTTAAAGAATGCATGAGATAGGCGAAGTGCTATCTGAAGTATTATATGGAGGATTCTATGGAATATTCAAACTCTAAATGAGTAATGGAAAATACTAGCCTAGCACTAAACTAGGACATATGCACGTTGTGAGATCCCACATTGGTTGGGAAAGGGAAGCAAACACTTCCTTATAAGGAAGTGGCTACTCTTACTATCACAACAACCAATGCAAAACCGTGAGTTTGGTCACAGTCTAATACGGTTGGGCGGGCAAAGCAGACAATATACGATACTAGTTACCTTGGGCTGTTACAGCCTATTAAACGAAAGTTGGACTTTTATAAAGTCCAACAAATCTAAACTCAGAAGTTTGACAGACGGTGTGTAGAAACACATCATAAGTCGCAATCCTGAGATTGGATGACTAACTTAAGCATGTGACTTATGAAACTAAGTCTATTTGTAGTCGAAAACCTTGATGAATTAACTACTCACAGAATTGGAAATCGGATAGTAACAGAACGAATGATGAACCATTAATAGTCTAGTGATAGCTAAGCGATCATTAGAAGGTTCACACGGGTCAAGTGTAGTCATCCCGACTGGACCCAGAGGTATGCCTAATTGTAGCTAAGCCTAGTGGCAGATGAAAACACTATCAGAAAGGATACTCGGTGTGTAGGTCAAGGAAAACGTGAGGCATGGAAAGGACTTGATGTTTTCCGGTAAAACTATGGCATTATAAGAGGCCTTAGAGCCGAAATCAAATTGAAATTAAAACCACGTTGAGAGTGGGTGACGATCTTCGGAAACCCATTATGATAACTAAACCCAATATGTGCCTCAGTGCATAGAAATGATTCCAAGTAAGGTTAATAGTTGAATGAATTCCCTAAACCCTGGTGGGTTTAAGGGATCCAAACACACGAAGGAGTCAAATTGCTGATGCCTGGCTAACATCAGGTTGCCTTAGCTGTTTGCTTCTGCCCTACGCCACCAGTTGCCCTCTTCCTATGCCTATGCCAATGGCGTAGGATACGCTAAAAATGGCATAGGATACGCCAAAATCAACCAAAATTCATTTTTTTTGTATTTTACATCTAAATTCGATCATAATAATGTATTTATCGGTTGTATAACTGTGTTAAACCCTTAGGTACTCTGCTAATATGGGTGGATGGTGATCAAGGCTTGTTGAAGAACCGAATGTGCTTAACTTGTCTGCTTCCGCAATGTTTCAAATAACTTTTATACTTGGTTATTTTGGAAGATGTTTATGTTTAAACTCTACCCAACTTATGTTTTGCACTCTTACAAGGGTAGTATCTAGATGTCAATGCACTATGTAAATTATGAATGTTTTAAAATTTAAATTCCAAACCAAGTATATTTTCGCTTCACTACCCGGATTACGGGTAGGGTCTTACACTGCGAGCGCCTATGGGTTACTATTCATCATTTGTTGTTGTTGCTGAGCACGTTGTTGAGCCGCAAGCGCCCACGGATCGGTTCCGGTAACATTAGCTTGTTGTCGCTACTGCCAAGGATTCGTGGGTACATTCATTTAATTGTTCATTGGTTGATTATACTGTTGTCTAGGTTGATTCAAATGTCCCCACGGGTTTGCCATACGTTATAGTTCGATAAAAGTCCGATACTTAGGCAAATTTTGGTTTCAGCACTGTTAGACACGAGTAGGAAGCTAATGGTGTGTGTTCCAGGCGATTATGGAGCTATTCGTGTGAACAGTTACACGAGTTGGGACTTTCAGGCGATTAGGGTTTGGTCAGGTGATTAGCAGCTAATCGTGTGAAAGGACACGAGTAGCTAGCTAATCGTGTGTAATTACGAACGAGTACAAAAGCTAATCGCCTCTAAGGTTGCTAATAGTGTCTTGCAGGTCTGATATGAACTTTTTCACGAAACCATCATTTTTGCTTCAAAATCTAATAAAACCAATGTGTTTGATTCCCAAATGATTAGGAAAGTTGTAAAAACACTTTTGGAACAAACACTAATAAAAAAACACACATTTTTAACCATTAAAACACACTTAGAGTTTGAAAAATGTTGTTTTTATAAAAAACTCTAAGTTTCAAACTTTCAACTTTTAATCTGAAAACCCACTGTTTTGAATTCGTTTTGCTATCAAAACACTCGTGATAAGAGCCAAAGCTCTGATACCACTTGTAGGATCGACTTTTGGGTCACCCGACAATCACGAGCTTTACTGTTTAGAATGTGAATCCACTAAACATGTTCGGACAACAAAAACGACTATGAAACTAAGGTAAACGAAGCATCAACACACACAAAATACGGTTAAAAGATTGTATTGATTGATTAAAACAAAGCTCATGTGTTTACAGACAATCTCAGACCTTTAGACCTTGAGTAGGGTGCTTGGGGAATGTGTGATGTGACAACTTCATGATTAGGGCAATGATTGATGGCTTTTGTACCTATCTTACTTGTCCAGGGCCTTAGACACGAGTAGCAGTAAAACACACGAGTAGCTAGGGCGAGTAGCTAGCTACTCGTCTGAAACATAGGTGATTAGCTAAGCTACTCGCCTATATCAAAAGCTACTTGTCTTCAGCATCCAATCATGCCAAAATGACTTGCATACACACCCAAGCACCCGTAATACATACCAAACATCACCTATACTAGGCTAGGGACATCTTGTACTAACATTCCCATTTTCGGAAACCGTACGAATTCGGTACGAATATAGTGATTACGCACGTGTCCTACGGCAACGCGCGGGTAACAACTCTAGCTATTGTCATTCTCATTTATATTTAACAGCGTTTTCACCCTTTGTTTTGTCTTTCACGTTGTTTTATGCAACCACCAAAATGTATCACAACATATTTCCACGTTTATTTTATTTTTTCAAACTTAACATGTGCAGACAAACAAATCAACATGTACGATAACTAATTAACATCCATTTATTAAACACAAAGCAACACTTATGCCTTCAGTGGTATGTAGCATGCATGTAGTCTCCAAACCGTTGAATGCATTATCGATATGCATTACATACTCCTGCCACGAACTCCGAACAAATCCGCCACCACCTGCCACCCATACCGCCAATTCAATTGGAACACTCTCAAGTGTCCGTCAGGCATTAGTTTCATATACTGAGCCATCGATGCTCGAGGCACTCGAATCACACCATCTGGACGACTTGGCTCAGCCGAATGAATGAACAAAGCCAAACTTCCATTAAGGTACCTAACATAACTTCTTTCCTTACTTCTATCTGGCCCATTGACCATATATTTGTAATAAACTCGACGTTGTTTTGTTTCAACATAACCAAACAGACCCTTATTGGTAACCTCAACAGTATACAAACCTTTCCTCCAATTGGTCGAAGAAACACTAGCAATAAGCTTCTGTCCTTCAAACAGTTTTTGCCCAGGTACCAAACTGTCTGTCGGGTAATCAAATGATTGCCAGACAATCTTTTTACGAGCATCAACCAATACTAGGTTTCCAGTATCAGTTATGTGCATGCGAGTAACATGTTTTCCAGCTGTGTTGGTAGACCAGACTATACTACCATCAGCATCGCGGAGCACTAAGTCTCCAGCTTTGTTAAAGATAAGTTTTGCACCGAGTTTAACCGGATGGTTTCGGTTGGCTGACCAGACAACTTTGTGAGGACGCAGGATCGGTTGAGGGAGAAGGGATTTGAGAGAGATTGATAAATGAAAGAAAACAATACAATTACAAATGAATGAATGTGTTCGGTATTTATACATTGGGAAGGGTTGTGACCCTTGACTCTAACCGACACACCGGTTAGTTAATAACCGACATAACTATATACAAACTTAGGATAAAGTATTAGACTTAGGATAACTTATATATATATATGATAATATACGGAAATCAGGGATTATGTCTAACATTCTCCCCCCTAATTCTTGATTTCCCCAAGGTCTTCAACTCCTATGAGACGTCGCATCTCTATGAACTTTATCCTTGGTAGTGCCTTGGTGAGGATGTCGGCTTTCTGCATCTCTCCACTGATATGATCAACTTGTATCTGCTCGTTCTCTATGCATTCTCTGATAAAGTGATACCTTGTGTTGATATGCTTGGATCTTCCATGAAACACAGGATTCTTCATGAGTTGTATAGCTGACTTGTTGTCTACTTGTAGAGTTATCTTCTTTGGTCTTTCACCTGTGAGTTCGCTTAGTACTCCTTGTAGCCAAATTGCTTGACATGCTGCTGATGTTGCTGCCATAAACTCTGATTCACATGATGATAGAGCTACTGTATTTTGCTTCTGACTTGTCCATGTGATAGGTGAATCTCTGAAGTAGAATATTGTTCCTGTTGTTCCTTTTCCATCTTCTTGGTCTCCGAAACTGCTGTCGCTGTAACCAATGATTTCTGCTTCTTTTCCTTTGCTGTATTGAATTCCATAATTCAACGTGCCTTTGATATATCTTATCAAATGTTTAACTGCCTTCATGTGAGTCGTCTTTGGTTTCTCCATGAATCTGCTCACGTATCCAACTGCGTAAGTAATATCTGGTCTGGTATGTGTGAGATACCTTAAGCTTCCAATTAGCTTTCTGTATTCTGTCTCATTTACTGGTTCACTCTCATCTTCTCTGGTGAGCTTCAGACCTGGTTCCATTGCAGTCTTTGTTGGATTGCAGTCTTCTAGTCTAGCTTCTTTGATAACTTTCCTTGCGTAGGCTGATTGCTTCAGTTGTATTCTTCCTTGTGCTTGGCGTACTTCTATTCCTAGATAGTATGTGAGTGGTCCTAAATCACTCATCTCAAACTTGCCTTGCATTTCCTTCTTGAAGCTTGTTATGTCCTTCACTGAACTTCCTGTCACTATTATGTCGTCGACATATACTCCTATAATGATTGTTGACTGTCTTGAAGTTCTCTTGTACACTGCTTGTTCTTGTGGACATCGAATAAATCCTATCTCTTTTAGGATGTTGTTCAGCCTTATGTTCCATGCTCTTGGTGCCTGCTTCAAACCATATAGAGCTTTCTTTAGCTTGTAGACTAGGTTCTCTTTTCCTTTCTTTATGAATCCATCTGGTTGTGATACGTAGACATCTTCCTTTAATTCACCATGTAAGAATGCTGATTTGACATCCAAATGATGTACTTCCCATCCTTTCTGAGCTGCCAATGCTAGTAGTAGCCTGATTGTTTCCATTCTTGCAACTGGTGCAAATACTTCATTGTAGTCTATACCTTCTTGTTGTACATACCCTTTTGCTACTAATCTGGCCTTATGCTTGGTGATCTGTCCACTTGCGTCTCTCTTGACCTTAAATACCCATTTTAAACCTATTGGTTTCTGACTTGATGGAAGTTTAGTCAGTGTCCAAGTGTTATTCTTTTCGATAGAGTCTATCTCGCTTTCCATTGCTTCTATCCATTGTGGGTAATCTGCTGCTTCTCTGTAGTTTGCAGGTTCTTCATCGTATGCTAGATAAAGATGTTCAAATTCTTCTGGTCTAAGAGGTTCTGTGGCTGCATAGATGTCATTAAGTGATCTGAGGGCTCGAACTGGTCTGTGTAAGGAGCCTGGTGAGTCTTCTATCTCTTGAGTACTCGTCTCAACTGCTGGATCACTTGTCGGTGTCTCTTGAACCGTAATTGGAGTTCTTGTAGCTGTGATTGGACTGCTGAAGAATTCGTTATCACTTTCTTGATCTTCACTGTCCTCGTCATTATCTTCTTCTTGTACAGCTTCGCTTTCTGAATCTCCATGTATCTCAAATCTTGTCCAAGATGGTTCATCTTTACTTCCTTCTTTCAAGTAGTTGTCCCAATCCCATGGTTCATTTTCTATGAATTGGACATCTCTACTGATATGTATCTTTTCTTCTATGGGATCATATAATCTATAGGCTTTGGAACTGCTTTCGTTTCCTAGATGTACCATTTTCTTACTTCTATCTTCTAACTTCTTTAAGAAGGGCGTTGTTACCTTTGCATATGCTGTGCATCCAAATACTCTAATGTGCTTGATATTGGGTGCCTTTCCATTTACTGCTTCGTAGGGTGTCATTCCCTGTAGTGCTTTTGTAGGTAACCGATTTTGTATGTAAATCGCTTGTCTTGTCGCTTCTGCCCATAAGTTCTGTGGTACGTTCATAGCCTTTAACATGCTTCTTGTCATACTCATTACTGAACGGTTTTTCCTTTCTACTACACCATTCTGCTGAGGTGTGTAAGGAGCTGTAAGCTGTCTGAGGATTCCTCTGTCCTCACAATACGTGGTAAGTGCTTTAGAAGTAAATTCTCCTCCACGATCCGTTCTTAATCTCTTGAGCTTTTGACTTGTCTCCGTCTGAGCTTCACTTAGGAATTTCTTGAAATTCTCATAAACTTGATCTTTTGACTTAAGCATGTAGATCCACATATATCTTGAATAATCGTCAACTATAAGGAAGAAATAGTTGTTGCCTGCTAATGATGTGGGTGAAATCGGTCCACATAAATCTGCATGTACGAGCTCTAGAGGTCTCGATGCTCTAAAACTTGCTTGAGAGGGGAACGGAAGTCTGCTTTGTTTCCCCGTAATACATGCATCACATACTTGAGATGGGTGCTTGATATTTGGTATTCCATGTGCCATTTTCTTAACGCTTAATTGTCGTAGTGAATCGAAATTCACGTGTCCCATACGTGCATGCCATAACCATGCAGGTAAATCTATTCTGGCTTGTAAACAAATAGGACTTGTTATTCTGAGCCGTACCTTGTAGAGTCTATTTTTAGCTCTTGGGACTTTCATCAAAAGGTTGCCGTAGGCGTCATAAATCCTTAAATACTCATTCTCCATAATTACTTTACATCCTGATTCTGTAACTTGCCCGAGGCTTAAGATGTTGCTTTGGAGTGTTGGAATGTAGTAGACTTCTGTAACTAGTCTTTGTTCTCCGTTGTTGCATTCCAATAATACTGAGCCTTTACCTTTGATGTTGACACATGATCCATCTCCAAATTTTACACTTCCTGCTATCTTTTCATCTAACTCTGTGAAGTAGGAGCGTCTTCCTGTCATATGATTGCTTGCTCCGTTGTCTAAGTACCATACTTCGTTTCCGTTTTCTTCACTTTGATAGCGTTCTGGTATAACTTTCTTTTCTTCAAGAACTATCTTTTTCTCTTCACCAACTGCCATAAGTAATGTGGGATCCTCTTCTTCCATTACTAGGTGAGATTCTTCTTGTTTGTTTCGAGGTCTAGGACATCTGGGAGCTATATGTCCTACTTCATTGCAGTTGTAGCATCTTACACTGCTGCCATCCTTCTTGGGCTTGTAACTACTGTCGTCATGACGATTCTTAGTGGGATTTCTATCACCTCTGTGATCTTGATGGCCATTTCTGTCAAAGTTCTTCTTCTCGTATCTTTGACTCTTATTGAACTTCCTAAAGTTCTGTCTACCTCGATTCTGATTGTAGTTCTTGTTGTTGTTGCTGAAAGGCCTTCTCTCTTGCCTTGTAAATAACAGCTTCTCTTGACTTGCGTGTCCATATTTCTTCTCATCTCTTGACTTAAGGCGTTCCTCATACGCTTTGAGTCTTCCAAGCGCTTCATCTAGCGTCATGGTATCCATATCTGAATATTGTTCTATGGACGCAATAATCTGTAGGAACCTCTCTGGTACGGAGTCCAGCAATTTTCGCACCAATATTGACTCTTCAATTCTTGTTCCTAGGGTTTTTGACTTTGTACTAATCGCACTTAACCTACCAGCAAACTGGTCTATGGTCTCTGTCTCTCTCATCGATAACATTTCAAATTCTGTGCGTAATGATTGAAGTCTTGCTTTCTGGACTCGGTCAATTCCAATAAATCTCGTCTTTAATGCTTCCCAGATCTCTTTTGCTGTAGGATGTGACGCCACCTGCATCACCATATCCTCTGGAATTGCCTGGAAGAGATAGGCAATCGCTGTCCTATCCTTCTTTACATCTACCGTTGACGTGCCTTCTGTGGGTTCCACTACTTCCCAAAGACCATTTGCACTTAATATAGCTTTAACACGAACAGCCCAAATCGTGTAATTTGTAGATGTCAACATCGGTGTTTGGAGGCTGAAAGTGAGAGTCTCCTTTGTGACTGTCTCTTTCGGTGTTGATTCTTTCGTCATTATGGGTTTACTGGGAGTTTTCTGTGGACTCTTGTTCTTTTTCTTCCCTATTGTCCAAATCTAATATGGACTAACCAACACTTCAATGGAACTTTTGCTTGACTACCCTTGTCAAACTTTACTATGATAATTTTGAGGGATACTATTTGCTTAACAAAGTTTTGATATTTGTAGGCGCCTTTAACAAAGTACCAAGATCTTTGTTATAATAACCTCGTATACCACTAGTGTTCCTCTAAATAAATTCTAAAGTCAAATCTTATGACTTAACAATCCTCCAACAATGATTGACTAGTGTTTTCCAATAACACCTTTTCTCAATCCTAAACACCTTTTCTAAAACAAATCACTATGTTTTGCTTCAATCTTTTCTTTTCTGTTTTTTTTCTCAAATCAGTGAACAAACCCAAAATAAACACTGATAATACCCTTCACAACTTTCCCTCTAATATAACTAATTTTCGTGAGGTTTGACTTTTCAGAAAAAGTCAAACTGTTTCTCTTTTCTAATATTTCCCACGAAAACACACTTCTGCCCAAATCAAATGAAACACTATGTTCCAAATAATCCGAATAACTTGATCCTAAATCTGTTCTATACTAACAGATTCTTAATCCTATATGATGATATTATTCGAATACAAATGATGGGTTCCGAAAAACAAGTCCCGGTTCTAAACCCGATTAAAATAATCTTAATCCTTAAAGTTTCTGTGATATGACTGATGAAACAAGTTCGGTTATATCCTAGTGATTGTTTAGAACAGTCGCAGATGTTTTGTTTGACTGTTTGTTCGAAAAAAAAATTTGGCGGGAAATTCGGTCGGATGAACACGAACAGAGTATGATAAAAGATTGTGTTTTTCTGACTTTGATTAAGATTGGGTATTCGAATATGGTACTATAAAGAGGGCAGGGATAGATATAACCCGTAAGAAACGTGTCTGATTGTTTTCTGAAAATTCCGGCGAGTCACCGGAAATTTCTGGTTTGGCCGGAACGAGCGTCTCCGGTTGTCTCTTTCTTTTTCAACGGTTATACTATCTTGGTATTGATCTTTCTAACAATCCTGAATGGCCTTGAGTGATTGTTCCAGTGTTTTGATACGATTTTGTTTGTCTCTGTTTTGGATAGAAAAACAGGGGCGATCGTCTTCTTCGTTGTGTTCTTTATAAACGATGGAACAATGATAACCTTATGCTCTGATGCCAAATGTGAGGACGCAGGATCGGTTGAGGGAGAAGGGATTTGAGAGAGATTGATAAATGAAAGAAAACAATACAATTACAAATGAATGAATGTGTTCGGTATTTATACATTGGGAAGGGTTGTGACCCTTGACTCTAACCGACACACCGGTTAGTTAATAACCGACATAACTATATACAAACTTAGGATAAAGTATTAGACTTAGGATAACTTATATATATATATGATAATATACGGAAATCAGGGATTATGTCTAACAAACTTGAGGGAATGCGATAGCTGGTGCAACAATGCTCGAAACACTGTTGGTTTGGACTATGAAGACCGCGAAGAGGTAAGAGTCGCAAGTGCCATTGCAATAGAACCCACAGGCGTATTTAAATCCAAACGATCCTCTAAGGAGGATGGCTCGGACTGTGGAACCGTCTGTGAAGGTAACTGAGTGGGGCGCGGACTTTTTGTTAGTCCATGTGGTGGAAAGGCTGGCGGTAGGGTAGTCGAAGGGCTGGGCAGTGACTGAAATAAGAAAGAGAGCAAGGAAAAGACTTGAAAGTAATGTTATTTTCATGGCTAATGAATGGAAAAGATAGAATTGAAAGATGATGATTAATACATATGAAATTATGTATTTATAGGATTCAAAATATGTAAAACTCGTTTTTATATTGTAATTTAATGTAGCCTGATATTGAATGGACAAAACCACGTACGGATCTCTTGTGGAATGATTCTTCATTTCTTGATTAAAAACCAATTGTAATTTTTTTTTTTTTAATAAATAATTCAAAAACACATAAACGCGGCAAATTACATCAAGATAGCGGGCAGACGGGCAACAAGCTGCGCCGCCACCCCTTTCTGGATGGCAAACCCTAACCTACTAAAAACGAACCCATGTCCCCCCGGAGTCGAGACACTGCCATGAATAACCCGTTGAACTCTATTTAGGAAACGGATGGCTTCCGGTGCCAACGAGCCAAAGGTATCAAATGCCAGGGGAACAAAAACGTGTTGGTTCTCCTCGCAGGCTTTAGCATGCTTCTCAACTTTCTTCGCCTCTGCTTTCCGCACAGCTTGCCCTGCTAAAAAACCACTATCCCTCAACCCAACCAGAGGAGACACACATGTTAGGTCGACACAAGCGTGCTTCCCCCCAACCAATTTATTTATTTATTTATTTATTTTTTGGTATTAACTTAAGAAATTTGTTAAGTCGAGTGTTATGCTATTACAAACGAAAATATGTTTATTTACTTTGTTTCAATCGTGTCTATATAGCATCTTGTAATCTTACTTTACTTTGAAAATTAGTTACGTTACTACCCACAATTTGTGAGGGGAAAAAAAATAAATTTGAAATTCGAATCAGTGTAAAAATCTCATCTATACGTCAATTACTCCACCTGAACCAAGTACTCTCCAATTATAACTGAATACTTGCAACTCTTCAGTCAACCGATTTGACACCGTTTATCGACTTTTGCAGCCATGATCATCGGTTTAACCGGTCTGTTAAAATGAACATGCTTCAAACAAATTTAAACAGGCGGTCAAGTACGTAGCCGGTTAACTCAATCCAACCGGCTGGTAGATATTGAACGATTACGCGTGAGCCACAATCTACCTTTGTTTTTATATTGAGTTCAAAACTTGCAATTTTCTTGAATAAAGGGAAGTTTTTATCTTAACATATCCTGATAACTGATACACGTTTAAACACCATATAAATAATTTTTTGTAGTTCTTCAACCCAAAACTAGAGGGTTTACTCAACCTACGATGAATCCATAAACCGTTTAAATTTTAATATATTACATCACTAGTCTATTAATACTACGGGTTTAGAATAAACTTGGTCAATCTTTTCGCCATCGTTTGTTTCTTGGGTAATATAAGCAAGCTGTAATCATGTACGTGTGGTTATATAATTCGATGTTCAAAAATAAATCATTTTTCATAAGTCAGCACTTAGCATTTGTTAGTTTTGTCCAAGTCTTTTGTTATAAGGCGTCTGGAATCTGGATTAAACTACATGGACCTTTTAGATGAGCGGATAAAAGTCTAGAACAAATGGCAGTGCAGGAGACAATGTTCGATTTTGATTTGGTTGTAACTAAACGTTATAATCAGTAAATCATTTGTTTGCAGTGTATGATAACTTTGTTTCAATACAAACTTTAGAGATAATATATATATAGGGACAGGTTCAAATACAAAGTAATGAAAACGTGCGAAGTGTGCGAAGGCTCACTTGCACATGATAATTACGTAATGATAATTACGTAATGCCTTCATGAATATACAAAAACATTACGTAATGAGAATCACGTAATGATAATTACGTAATGATAATTACGTAATAATTTCATGAACATACAAAGACATTACGTAATTATCATGTACAAAGTGAGCCTTCGCACACTTCACACGTTTTTATTACTTTGTACAATAACCGTCCCCTATATATATATATGTGTGTGTGTGTGTGTGTGTGTGTATATACACACACAGAGGAAAGTTAATTTGAGAACACC
Organism: Ambrosia artemisiifolia; assembly: GCA_032199755.1. Lineage (NCBI taxonomy): Eukaryota > Viridiplantae > Streptophyta > Magnoliopsida > Asterales > Asteraceae > Ambrosia > Ambrosia artemisiifolia. The sequence continues at coordinate 10,548,299 of CM063518.1, read as the reverse complement.
TATATTTCGTGTAAACCACGAGAACGCCATCTAAAACCATTCAAATCAAAAATTTATTTTTACACTTATCTTTGTTACTAAAATACAATCCCAAAAACACAATTTACGCGTAAAAATTTAAACGTATACGGAAATGAATTGTTTTTACACATGTGTAAATTTACTGTTTGTAAATGTGTAAACCGTTTAATTTACATATGTGTAAAAAGTTAATTTAAAAGTGTTTTTGCAAGAAAAGATGAATTATTTAGAAAGAAATTTCGTTTTTAAATGTTGTTTTTTTATTATAATTAGGTTTACATTGAAAAAAATGATTTTGATTGGTTTTCTCATTTGTTCTCACGATTCTCGCGATATTTAGCGTTCTCAAGATAACCCTCCCTATATATATATATATATATATATATATATATATATATATATATATATATATATATATATAGGGTAGGGATCATACGAGAACCAACTTTATTGTGAGAACCATGAGAACCAATATGAACATGGGGCAATTTTGTAAAATATCATTAAATTAAAAAAACCCATCATCTCAGGTCATACAAAGGGGCAGATCCTAATTAGATTACAAAACTCAAAACCCTAGTTCATAACACACTGCTACAATCGCCTACTACAACCATATTACAGTGATCAACTCTGCTATATCAATCGAATAAAGTCAGTAATCGAAGAATCAATCAGATTAATGTACCAGTAATCGACGGTAGGTCATAACCGAGCAAATTAGAGACGGATATGCGGATTTTGGATCTAATGGAGGCATTACGAACTACAAAGTTGCAGGTATATGTACTCACTACATTCGTTATTAACTACATTCGACAAATTTACATTAAATAGTTTTGTTTAACCATAATTTTTCCGTGTAGATTCAGATATGTATTTATAGTTGTATTTGTAGAGATTCAGATGCGTATTTAGATGCAGAAATTGTGCATTCAGATATGTATTTATAGTTACATTCTTTTATGTTTTAGTGCAAAGATGAATTTTTTTTAATGATTTTGTTTTGTTAATCTAATTAGTTGAATTGTTTATTATTATTAAATTTTAGGATAGATTGATTCATCGGCTAGTTAGTGGTGTTGTTTTTGGATGTAATGATTTTGTGTTTGGTGAATAGGTTTGAAATGTGCATTAGGTTATGAATGCACATACGACGGACAACAATAACCGAATCAGATCTCATAAACCCAACAGCAGACTACATGTACAACCTTTACTCCCATTTGTTTGATTTGCATCAAAGATAACAATCGTCTAGTGGAGTTTTAAGCGTACAGATGCGTTTGGAGTTGGTCGATTCTAGCAATTAAGGAGTGGCCGGTGCGCGTGGGGTTATATTCGAAGAAGACGATCAGGTTACAGGTATCATTGTCTTGCTTTGAGGTATTTATACACTAGATTACTCAATGATTCTTTTCGATAACTTGGAGTGTAATTATAGTTTATTATATTGAATGCGAGTAGTAGTAGTAGTAGTAGTAATAATAATAAGTTAAGTGTGTGTATATATTTATGTTTGTGGTTGTGGTTGTGTGGAGATACTGTTGTGATGTCGCCTTAAGCAACAGTTATGCAATTTGTTGTAGATATTGTTGATCTGTTAGATTGGGTTTAGAATTTGGAATGTAGGAAGTGGAATGGGATTGATCTGATACTTGAGATGAAGAATGGGTTGGTTAATACTCTGTGGATAACTAGAGTGACTGAATCGGAATTCCGACTGGTCAAATAACTAGAGCGACTAATGCACATGTGCATAATTTATATGGTAATGTTGAAATTAATGTTAATGCACATGTGCATTAAGGTTTAATTTTTGTTATCATTAAAGTCGTGCATAGTTTATATGGTAATGTTAAAATTAATGTTAATGCACATGTGCATTAAGGTTTAATTCTTGTTAATTTGGATCTGTTTAATTTGTTGCAGGTGTTTTACGACTACAAATGGATAGAAGGCAGTGATCGTTAGGAATGGAGAAGTGACAAAGATGGAATTTATACGGTTTTTAAGGCAAAAAAGTTGTTCATCGATTGCAGCAACAATGTTATCGGACAAAAGGTTTAGTGGAAGGGCTGGACTCCTCTCAAGTGTAAGTTACTGATATGGCGGTTAGTTCGGAATCGCATACCTACAACACAATAGCTGCAGAAACGTGGAGTGATATTAGCAGACGATATTTGTCCGTTATGCACTGAAGCTGCTGAAACAGTCACACATTTATTTACAGGTTGTTGGTTCGCACAGGAGTTGTGGCTTAGGATATGCAGATGGTTCCGGTTGCAGTCGATGCTGCTGTTTGATGTTGATGATCTCATGCAGGTGGCTGAAACAAGTACGGAGATTGCTGCGCATCAGAGTTTACTCAGGGGTATTGTATACACAACCATATGGTGTCTTTGGAATGAGCGGAACACAAAGGTTTTCTCGGATAAAAGTTGGCGACCGGTTGAAGTAGTTGAATATATTAGTGAAATGCACATGTGCATGTAGTACACGTATTTTGTATTATAGTTTTTATAAAGAGTTGTTTTAATTTTATTCATGTTTGTTGTCCTACACATGTTTTATTTTTCGATTTATGTTATAATATGAATGACTAAACAATTGACGAGTTCGAGTGTATTTTATATCTCACTTTGCGTACATTTAATGATCGTTGAATAAAATTTTTTAACCCTTATAACATCCATTTAATAATCATTTAATTATGATAATTGACAATTTATTCGAAAACTGTGATTTAATAGTGAAATGCACATGTGCATACCGTATATGTCTGTATATATAACAGTGAAATGCACATGTGCATCAGGGATGACGTCATATGACGTCATATCAGCCATTTTTTTTATTTTTTTTATTTTTATTTTCGAAATATTAATGCTAAATAATCATTTTGGTGTTTTTACTTTTTTTATTTTTTATTTATTTAGGTTATATAATTTTTTTAATATTTTTTTTATTTTTTGATGGAGGGGTTTTTGTAGACACCCTTCATATTTACAAAAATGCCACCTGTTCACACTGGTTCCTTGGTTCTCTCCCTAAATGGTGGTTCTCAAATGATCCAAATCCTATATATATATATATATATATATATATATATATGGGAAGGATAATTTGAAAACCCTCTCCACTTAATAAAACCAAAAAACCCATCCTTATCACCATTGATCTTGGTGATCTAAGGGTTGTAATTAATTGATTATCTTATTTAAAAAATAATCACCATCGATGTCCAAGTGGTCCCGAAGACAACGACTTTCAAATATCTAGGATCTTTTGTTCAAAATGATGGAGAGATAGATAGCGATGTAACCCACCGTATCCAGGCCGGCTGGCGTAGATGGAAAGCAGCCTCTGGGGTTTTGTGCGACAGGAGGTTCCCAACTAAACTAAAGGGTAAATTCTATAGAGTTGCACTCAGACCGGCTATGTTGTATGGGTCGGAGTGTTGGGCCATCAAGAAGACACAAGCCTGCAAGATGGGATGTAGCAGAAATGATGATGCTTAGGTGGCCGGATGTGTGGGTACACAAGGCTAGACCAAATAAGAAATGAGCTTGTTAGGGAAAGGTTAGGATTGGCTAAGATTTCAGAGAAGATAAAGGAGGGAGATTGAGATGGTTTGGGCATGTGAGGAGGAGGCAGACGTCAGCGACAGTTAGAGTAGTGGAAGCGCTTACTGTTGAGGGTAGGAGGAGTAGAGGTAGACCCAAGTTGACCTGGGATAAGCGTATTGAAAAGGATTTGATAGAGTTGCACCTCTCTGGGGACATGGTCCAAGATATATAAGAGTGTTTGGAGACGTAGAATTAAGGCTAAGGATTCTTAGGGACTGTCCATCTTTTTGTTGGACTTGTTTTTGTGTTAGTAATCATGCTTGCATATATGTTGTGTACCATGTTATATATGTTCCTTTATCTGTCATGTTATTTTTTCACCACTTACTAGATTGTTGGTACTTGGTAGTTTTTCTTTTATATATATCCAGTTGTTCCTGTTTGGAGCCGGGGGTTTCTTTGGAAGCAGTCTCTCTATCCTTAGGGATGAGGGTAAGGTTTGCCTACATCCCACCCTCCCCAGACCCTACCAATAGTATTTCTATTTGTGAGATTTACTGAGTATGGTTGTTGTTGTATTTAAAAAATGGTATAAACAAAAGGTACATGTACTAAATAAAATAATAAATAAAATAATGAAAAGGGGGCAATATGGTAAAAAATAACACTCTCTCTTACTTCTCCTCTCTCCGGCCATTCATTTTTTCAACAATAAAAGTTATGTTTTTTTTTCTTATAAAAACAACTAATCTTTCAATTTTCAAAATAAAAACATGTATTTTTCTTTTAAATTTACAAAGTTATATCACTAAACATATATTTTATACGTTAACATATATTTTATATTTTTAAAATAAAAAATATAACACAGCAACAAAAACATATGTTTTCACCACTTAACTCACAAAAAACACATAATAAATTATAACCCAACAAAAAAAAATATGTTTTCGCAACTTAACTCACCAAAAAACATATAATAAATTATAACCCAACAAAAAAAAACATATGTTTTCACAACTTAACTCACAAAAAAAAAACATATAATAAATTATAATCCAACAACAAAACCATATGTTTTCATAACTTAACTCACCAAAAAACATATAATAAATTATAAACCAGCAACAAAAACATATGTTTTCACAACTTAACTCACCAAAAAAACATATAATAAATTATAACCCAGCAACAAAAACATATGTTTTCACAAACTTAACTAACGAAAAAACATATAATTAATTACAACCCAATCTTTGTTTAACGGCTTGAAGCACCAGGCTATGGATATATGAGGTCGTGGATCCTGTTACATAACCTTTTCATGAATAAGTCAAATTTGAAACTTTAGAAGAATAATCTCCTCTTTTCTAGGACATTGACTTTTAGGTCAAACTCATTCATATTAAACAAACAAACCGTATAAAATGTAACTATGTTCAGATTTTTAATTTAGAGTTTTCATCGATGTAAAAAAGTAACCAACTTTCAAAGTAACTGATAAAGAAATTCGTAACATTCAGAAATTGAAATTATTCTGGTGGCAGAAATAGAAAAAGGCGAAAGTAGCCTGGCGCAAAACCTTGATTGAAAATGATATATATAATAATTACCAACTTGATTAAGCTTTAGGGTGTTGTACCATGTGCATTGAGGGTTATACTGCAAACACACATGCTGCTGCCTGCCTACACGTGTCCTGTACGTGTCTTTTTTTCCTTTCTTTTGTTTGACACCTAAAACACCTTTCTTCTTCACTATATGCTCCTCTCTATCTCTCTCTCTCTGTTTCTCTTTCTCATCCTGCTCACCTCTCATAATTTCAATTCTCAACCCCTACTAATCATACCACACATAAGGTGTATGGTGTAGTATGTCTTGGGTATGATTCACATGTGGTGAATTTTGGCTAGGGTTTCGAAGGGGATGGGTGTAGCAGCGGTTGAGATGCGTCTGATGAGAGAGAGAGAAAGAAAGTGACCGGTGCTTAAAACACAACCACCAACACAGTCACCGACATCACTCACCCGGCAACGTGGGGCTAAAACAACAATAGCAGCTGTTGTTGAAGATGAGGTGAATAATAAATCCCAAAAGAAAGAACCATGATATCCAACGACAACCTTCATGGAGTTAAAAACTGTTCGCATCGACCAGGCCAGTATCCAAGTCGGCAAAGGTATTATTCCTCCTTTTTTTACCAGATCTACGGTTTTTATGTTTTATTTTAATAGATTGTGAGTATACGTTGTCAAATTTGTTGTGTTATTAGTTTTTTCATTGTTTTGAATTTATATAGACCTGATCTGTGATGCGGCACCGAATTCATCGACTCCATTGATCCTGATGTCATCGCCATACAGGTCACATTCTGTCCCCCACTTCCATTTTTTGTCTTATTTGAGGAATGATCTCAAGATATTAGGGCTATGTGTCGTTGGGTTTCATAAATTGTGAAATGGGTTGTTAGGGCTGTTAATCCCTCAAAAAAATTCAACAGTTAAAACTTTGAATTTTTTTAAAACCTTCAAAACTTTGTATATTTCTTTCTACCAGGGTTTGATTTGGCACTGATGGGTTAAACAACTGCAATTATTTACCTTCAAGGTTATAGATTAAACATAATTATTTACTTTCAAGCTTGATTTGGCACTGATGAGTTGATGGTTTTTTAAGGCCAAAAAGGTGTCAGTCCAACTAAAGTGGGTTATCTTTCTATGTAATGTGCTTTTGCTTATCGTTTATAGACGCCTGTTCATTAACAGTCTCAGTTTTAATACGTATAATCGTCTCCATGACCAGGTTATGGCTTCTAAGCTACAACTAGCTAGCAAATAAAGCCTCAAAGTGGTGGGAGTTGCTGCATAGCTATCATCAAGAAATATACCATTCAAAGACCATCGTTCAACCATGATATGCTTGCACAAAGTAAAAAGTACAAACTGTTATTTAAATTTAATAGAGGGAATGTGTTGTCTTGCCACCATAGATGACTATACATCTACTACGACAAGCTAGAAGGCATCTGTTGCCACCATAAAGGGCTCTGCAGCCGCCGGCAATAACAAGCCAGAAGGCATCGCTCCGTAGCTGCCCGCCACCATCCTATCTCCTGACCAACACAATGAAATCAACACTGGTAGGCAATGTATAGTCTCCAGAGATGTAGAGTGAAAAACAAATAGACATGGCGTAAAGTGAAGGAAAGAGGCACAAAATCAGTGGCGACGGCGGATGAGGAGTAAATAGCCTCGCGGCCGAGAAGAGGCAACATCAAAATTATTGTGGTGCTGGCATGGTTTGTGTATCTGTGCCGCCACGTATCTATGTTTAGCTAAGTATAAAGATTTACTCCTTGCCCATCACCCCCACAACAAAAAAACCAATATCGTTGCTTTCTTTCTCTTTGATGATGGAATAACCACACCGTCACGAAAAGCTTCACAACTCAACAAATTTAGCAACTAATCTTTTTCATGATCTAATTGTTTGGCTTTGTTTTGATGTTACATTTTCTTGCTAACCATAAATATATATATATATATATATATTCATATTGATTGTGTTTATTTTTTTCTTTTGATGCAACCTAATTAGGTGAGTTATCAGGAATTGTTAACTTGCCGCCTGTTTTAAGGTCTTCATGTGAGTAGTTGCTATTCCGCTGCATGTGTTCAAGCATTTTCTGGTGAGTTATGTTTGTGTACTGTTCATGTTGATACTAAAATTTCGATTGGTGGCCGAAGAATACAATTTATTGGATTTGAATAATGATCATTGACATACAAAAAATCTTTACTCATTTGCATTTCATTGGTTTTTTTAAAGTAAATGATAAAAAGTTTTATTGCTACGTAATCGCGAAAAGTTACATCAAGATAGCGGGTAGGCGGGCAACAAGCTGTGCCGCCACCCCTTTCTGAACAACAAACCCTAACCTACTAAAAAACGAACCCCTGCCCCCGGAGTCGAGACACGAATAACCTGTTGGACTCTGGTCAGGAAACGGATGGCTTTCGGTGCCAAGGAGCCAAAGGTATCAAATGCCAGGGGTACGAAAACGTGTTGGTTCTCCTCACAAGCTTTAGCATGCTTAGCTACACAAATCTAAACGTAATCCATGATGCTGCCGATTCGTGTTCTTTGCTATGAAATTTTGTTCTAGATAGGCAGAACTACATATTATAGCATATAATTACTTATACAAATATGCCGATTCATGTTCTTTTAGACCCACCATAGTGGGGCGTTATAGCCCAAAATCAGCCGATGGCGTTATATAAATAACGCTTGTTCAAACTTGGTTCATCCAATGAAAAGGTGGCACGTGGAGGGAGCAAGATCACCAACGGTCATATGACCGTTTATTTTGAACGGTTATTTTTTTTGTTTATATATACACACAACACACATATATAAAATATATAAACACGTATTATTCAAACACAAAACACAAAACACAAAACACATATTACCAAATAGTTAAAAAAATGAGTTCCCCCGCGTCATCATCCGTTGCCAGAGAATATTACAAAGAGTTTCTAGCCGATGAGGGTGATTCGACAGACGAAGAGTTGGAGCAAGATGCGGTTACGAGTGCGCTTGCACTTGCGTCGAGATATATGGAACAAACTAGTGCGCCTACACGTCCAAAACAAACTAGACAGTATTACGAACGAGATCGTGTATCGGCAAATGCTCGATTGATGAAGGATTACTTTGATGAAAACCCGACTTACCCCGACCCAAAGACGTTTAGGCGTCGTTTCCGGATGCGCTAACGTTTATTTCTACATATTTCCGGAGATTTGAAAAACGCGTTTCCTAAGTTTCAACAAAAATCGGATGCTAGGGGGTGATAGGATTCACGTCTATTCAAAAGTGTACATCGGCACTGCGTATACTCGCATACGGCAACACGACGGATATCAACGACGAGTATTTAAAAATGGCCGAGAAAACAACACGCGATTCTTTGGAGTATTTTTGCCAAGGTACATCACTTTTTTTAAAGCAAATTCATTTACCTTTTTATATATTTTGGTATATAGTTAGATCAATTTTTTTTATATATTTTTGTATTTATTTTTTTAGGAATATTAATGTTGTACGGAGCCCGGTATCTTAGAAGGCCTACTTGGTATGACTTACAGAAAATTTACGAGGTGCATACGAATGAACATGGGTTACAAGGAATGATGGGTAGCATTGATTGTCGTCACTGGCGGTGGTATAATTGCCCAACCGCTTGGCGAGGTCAACACACACGTGGTGACCAAAAAGGACCATCGATTATTCTTCAAGCGGTGGCTTCAGTCGATCTTTGGGTTTGGTCGGCCTATTTTGGTGTTGCGGGGTCATGCAACGACTTATACGTTTTTAAGCAGTCGCCTATTATTGAGGATTTCATTTCTGGCAGGGTAGCAAAGGCGTGTTTTTATGCTAACGGAAACTACTACCCACACGGATACTATTTGGCTGATGAAATATATCCGAGGTATAGCATTATCGTTAAGACGTTCAGTAACCCGTACGATGAAAAAAAGGCACACTTTAAAAAGGTTGAAGAGGCAGCGCGAAAGGACAAAGAGAGATGTTTTGGGGTTCTTCAACAGCGTTGGCATTACATAAGAAATCATGCTCATGCATGGACCACAGACAAGCTGCGAGATGTTATGTATGCATGTATAATCATGCATAATATGATATTAGAAGATGAAGGTAAAGCGATATGCCAAAATTATGTACCGGAAGCCGTTCAGGATCTACCGCAAGCTAATATGGAACAAAGAATACTCAACGCACATGAACTTCGTGACCATGATGCACATGACGCATTAATGGCGGATTTGGTCCAACATGCGTGGTCGGTTCGGTATATTCCAAACGCAGGTGAAAACGAAGAGGGCGAAGAAGAAGAAGATGAAGAAGAACGTGAAGAAGAAGAAGATGAAGAAGAAGAAGAGTATGAAGAAAGCGAAGATGAAAATTAAATGTTATTTGTGATTTTATATATTATTTGTGTGTTTTTTGATATTATTTGTAATTTTTTTTGAATTTAATTAACATTAGTTGTGTGTTTTTAATATTATTTGTAATTTTTTTATATTTATTTGTCTTTTATTTAAATTATTTTGAGTTAAAAGATTAAAAAAATAATAAAATAAACAACTAATCAGAAACAAGGGCTTTATAAATAAAGCCCCTACCACTACACCCCTTTTTCACTTTATCTCTATGTTGACTCGGCTGCCACGTGGACCAATTAGAACGGGGGGCTTTATAAATGAAGTCCCCCACTACACATGGTCTTAAAGGGTTTTTATAGTCTTATTTTCTCCATTATTATTCAAATCTTTTATTTCTACAATCATAAATTATGACTATTAATATCCTTTTGAAGTCACAAAAGTTTATGGGCCTATACCTTTAATAACCCTTGGTTTGGACTTGCTTTTCAAAGTCATTACACTCACTTAAAAGCTCTGTTTCAGGAGATACCATTTGTGGAAGGACTTGCAGTTGCTGGTGCTGCATGTGCTGGCAAAGCTTGGAATGCTTTCAAGGCTAGACCAGTCACGCATGTGCTTCGCAAATTTTATTATGGCGGTTTTCAACCTCAAATGACTAGAAGAGAAGCTGCCCTTATTCTTGGAGTAAGGTACAATATCATAAGCTAATGTTTTGTATTCATATGAATTAAGGGTGTTTGGATGCGCTAATATTGAGATTCGTATGACTGCGACTTGATCAAGTAATCGATTTAATTATTTGTATAATCCTTGTAATGAACATAGAACTATTCAGCTTGAATTAATTAATTAATTAATTCTTTATATACATCTATTTGTGTTTCCATAAGTGAAGTAAATGTTATTTGCTTAATTTTTACATATATTGATGCAAATTCCGAATAGTTACGTATTTCATTCGCATGTTTTATGCAGATGTGATACCCTAAGTGGCGAACTACTAGATCAAGTAACCTCACTGGCAACCATGTGTTAAACTAAGATAGAAAACCAAAAGAGGCTGCAACAACTTGACCAGCCATAACCATGTTAGAAAAAAAGATTCCCGCAACCGACACCTATCGAAGGCCATTAAACACCAACCCAACAAGGTGACGATAAACTACTACTGCTTATTTAAAAATACATATGTAATCCTTTCGAATGGAACTATTATCACTGTGCATAGGAGTTTGAGGCGAATTGTTTACATTATATATTTATTGGAAACTTGAACTTATATTAGTCTTTTGTGTCCCATGTTAAATTATATATTTATTGGAAACTTGGAACTTATATTAGTCATTTTTGTCTCATGTTAAATTGATTCGTTTTTCAGGTCGTGTTAACCAATTGCCGAGGATAACATGGAAATTAAAGATCTTTGACAGGTGTGATTCACATGTGCAATTTATACTTTCATTCGATCGTCATAAAAACACAACAGAGAGACCTGTTTTAGTTGGAGCTACGTTTTGTTTGACATGTTTTGTCATCCTTATTTATATGAAATTACTTTATCATGTTGTGTTACACCAATCGTTCATTAATGTTATAATGAAATTACAAACGGCTTCTATATTTGTTTTGGTGGCACCAACCCATAATCCGGCCGCGACTGTCACCAACGTGCCCCCGCCGCAACGCGCGGGGGACTACATCTAGTTTTAATACGAAATGAAGACGTAACAGACAAACCTCATCTTTGTTTAACGGTCTGAAGCACCAGCCATCACCAAACACCACCGTCGTCCTCCTTCAAACCTTCGACCACTAGCCATCACCATCACCAACACCACCGTCACTACCCCCGCCCGGTTTGAGGCAAACCCATACTGATTTGCAAACACCCCTCCCCCAACACCGCCAAACGTAACAGACAACCCCCATCTTTAAACGAAAAGCATTTAAAAAAGAAAAACCACATCCAGATTTGTTGGTCCTTGCTGGTATAATGCTGGAAACTACAGTGGTTTGTAATTGTTCACCAAAACCCATCTTCACCTTCATCGAAAAAACGAACCGTAAACATTTTCTTTCTATTAACAGACACAATCTTCAAGAAACCCCCATGAGAAACAAGCATGTGATGGTAGAGAGAAAGAGAGAGAGTAGAAAGAAAAACTTATAGATCTGGATGGACGAAAGTTTGATTTGGATGGATGAAACTTACAGATCTGGATGGATGAAAGGTGTAGAGAGCATTTTGTAGAGAGAGAATGGGTTAGCGAAAAAGGGGGTATTAAAATGGTTTTGTCAGCCGGATGAAATAGGTTGTAATGACTAGAATACCCTTGAACAATCTTTCTCCCTTGCATACGTGGAGCAATTAGGGCCAGACAAAAAGGTTTACTTAGTTTTCTCAAGTGAATGTGGTTTTCAATTTATAATTGCCCTATATAGGGGGAGGATAATTGAAAACCTCCCTCAATTAAAGAAACTTTGCAAACTCATTTATAGCCATCCATCTTGATGATCAATAGTATAGATTAAATACCATTTTATTGAAAATGAGCAACCATATATTTTATTGTTGAAAAAAGGACATAAAAGACATAATTGTCAAGAAAAAAAACTTAATACATGAACTCTTTCTCTCTCTCTCTCTCTTTGTAACAAAAGTATATAGTTTTTTCTTTTCATTCTCTCTCCTAGTATTTTTCTCTTATATTTTTCTAAAGTATGCAATAAACTATTATTTCTTGCTCTCTATGGTAATTTCCATACTTTTTCTATATTAGATTCTTTTATGCAACTGAAAAAAATATGTTACTACAAAAGTATGTTGAAATAAAAAAACATGTTACATATAAAAGGATGCCAAAAATCAACAAATGTGACAACAGAAAAAATATTACATTGCAATATGTTACGACAGAATGTATGTTACATATAAAAGGATGCTGAAAATCGACAAATGTATCAGCAGAAAAATATGTTACATGTTAATGTATGTTAAAATCAACAAAAGTAACTATTGAAAAGTATGTTACCTATATAACTAGTGAAATGTTAAAATATTTAACTTGTTATAAGTAAATTCCATATGTTTGTTAGTAGCAAAAACTTAACAAGACCTAAGTGTATGTAACATTATTAAAACACACTTACAAAAAATGTTACATAAAAAGGGTAGGACCCGATTACATGTGGTTTCTGTTACAAATATGTCACATAAAAATGTAGAATATCTAATACATGTTGTACAAGTCATTATAGCAATAAAAAAATAAGAACAATAATTGTTACATTTAAAAGAAAAGATGTTGCTTTGTAGAAAAGGAAAGTTGAAGCAATGTGATTTACAAATATTAAAAAGAAAAAAAAATCCAATAACCATGTCCAGTTCTTCTCCCTCTTCAATGACAAACCCACCTACCAAAAGAAAACAAAATTATCATTGTAAATTATCATTGTAAAGAAAACAAACCCACCTACCAAAATTATCATTGTAAGTAAAATGGTTCCATCTTGAACAACTACTAATTAAAGATCACCAACAAAATTCATATTTTTGAAAGATTGGTAATAACTTACCTGGATCCAAAACCCACAACCACGACCCACGACCCATTTCTAAAAGATTGGTAACATATTACAATATAATTCAGATCTGGTCGAAGCCCAATTCAGACCCGTCCACCTCATCACCACCGTCGTTAATTATTTGGGGAAAAGAAGCCATAAAATGAACAGATCTAATATATAGTTTATGATATTACAACTAGCTAGTAAGAAAGAAGAATATGTATGTGGTTGACACTTAAAAAACGATTTTAACACATAAAAAATCGCCTTAAAGTTATAATACGCTAACAAAGAACACTGAATATTACTCATCTCGATGTACATTACCAAGTTTTCATGAAATCAAGATAAAATGAACAATTTAGACTAGAATAATATATACCTCGAGAAGCTTGAATAAGAAACCTTAGGCTCAAATCGTGAGGGTTTTTGAACTGATCTAAAAATCACCATTTGTTAGTGCACGATGTCCCTAGGCTAGTATATTAGTTGTTTGGACGTAGTTCGGGGTGTTTGGAGGCGTTTATACGCGTTTTGGAGGTCGAGGGATGCTCAAGGCGATTAGCCTTGAGGTCCAAGGCATTTAGCTGAGGGCCTACGCGATTAGGGCCTAATTGCCTTGGCCCATTAGGCGTTTAGCTGCTAATCGCCTTGGACCTCTAGGCGTTTATGCCTTTCCTCTAGGCGATTAGCTGCTAATCGCCTTGGACTGGGCTGCTAATCGCCTTGAAGGAGCTGGTCGTACCCGGGTGGTATAAATACCCTCATTCTCAACCCTAGACCCCAGTTCTTGCCTCACACACCCTCCAAACACCCTCCCCTGGTCATAGGACGTCTGATTTGATCATTGTAAACACTTGAGCTCTGTTTTAGTGATTAATCTATAATCTTTTGACCCGTGTGTGTGTAGTAATTACTCGTTTCATTGTTTCAATCGTTGTTTCTGTTATTAAATCATCTTAGAGGGATTCCGCACCTCTAGGATAAAACCCGTGATTGTTGGAACGCGAGTTCGACGGTCCTAACAAGTGGTATCAGAGCCGAGGCTCTTATCACGGGTGTTTTGATAACAAAAACGAGCAAAAACAGGTTGGTTTTGGTGTAAAAGTTGAGATTTTTAATCAAAAACCTGTTCTTAGTTTGAAACTTTGAGTTTTTATCAAAAACCCACATTTTTCAAAACTTTAGTGTGTGTTTTTCGGTTAAAAACGTGTGTTTTTGATCAGGTTTTGCTCTAAAACTATTTTGGTAACTTGTCTAATCATTTGGGATCAAAATACAATGTTTTAGATAAGATTTTGAGTCAAAATAGGTGATTTTTGAGCAAAAGTGCGGCTGCAGATCAGATCAGGCGATTAGCAGACCATAATCGCCTAACCCATTAAGCATTTAGGGTTTTCAAGGCAATTAGCAGCTAATCGCCTTGAATCTTTAAGCGATTAGCCCTAATCGCCTTAGACCTCTACACGATTAGGGTCATAATCGCCTTGGACCTCTAAGCGATTAGCCCTAATCACGTAACAAACCCAATCACCTTGAAAACTCCTAATCGCCTTGAACCTTTAAGCGATTAGCCATAATCGCCTAAGTCTTCAAAGCATTTAGCCATAATCGCCTAAGTCTCCAAGGCAATTAGCCATAATCGCCTAGACACATAGCAATTAGCCCCATAATCGCCTAAAAGGTTCTGGAACATAAAAATTGACTAAGTATTGGACAATTAACATACGTTAACATACCTTAACATATGGCGAACCCTTGGGGACATCTGAGTCAACCGAGAACTCAGTATAACCAGCAAATGAACAACCAAATGAACAATCAAGCAAACGTGCCCACGAACCCTTGGCAGTTTTCGGCTGAACGAAACGCGCAACGGATGCAACAAGCGCAAATGCAAGCGAATGTTGCCGGAATCAATCCGTGGGCGCTAGCTGCTCAACAGCAAGCAATGAATGCGAACCCTTGGGCACTCGCAGCTGCTGCAAACTCTCAGACAAACCATCTGTCGTCCGTTCTTATCAGTGACTTAGAGACGGGCAGTTCTAACCGAGCACCGAAACTGCAGTATATGGCAGATTATCATGGTTGGAAAGGCAGATTCCAGTCTCATGTTGAGGGTATCGATGGCTTGGTATGGTCAGCTATCGAGAATGGGTACACAAGGCCGCTGGTTGAAAACTCCACTACTCCGGTCTCTATAGAAGACATGTCTGAGGAGCAGAGGAAGAAGTATAACTATGAGAAAAAGGCGATGGCAGCGTTGAAGCAGGCTCTTCCCAAAGACATTCTTCATCAGTTCGCGCAGTGTACTACATCGCAGATGCTGTGGTTAGCGCTTGCTGAGCGTAATGAGGGGAATCAGAAGACACGGAAGGTGAAGGTGGATCAGTTGAAGAAGGAGTTTGAGAATTTCAGTGCGATGGGAAATGAATCACTGAGAGATCTGACAGCTCGATATTATCATCTGATGTCCGAGATGTATCAGTACGGGGTTATCTACACGTCAGCAGAACTTGTGGAAAGATTTGCAGAGGCGCTCCCGGCACACTGGCATCAATGGCTGGACATTCAGAAGTCCAACAATGTTTATCAGACACTCTCCATCAACGAGTTCGTGGCCGAGCTGGAGAACAAGGAGATCGAGGAGATCAGGAGAGCTAATAAGCCGCCCGCTGTTCAGAATCCCAGCTTCTATTATGGGAATCCAGCTCAGGACATCAGTGTGGGTGGATCCAAACCTCAGACTGCGTTCATGGTTAATCCTGATCCAGTCTTTGCGTTTGACAACTATGGACCCCCATCTGATGTTCCTCCACCTGTCTTTCCTTGGGGTCAAGGAAACCAGTATCCTTCTAATTTTAATGCTAATACTAACCAG
Source organism: Ambrosia artemisiifolia (assembly GCA_032199755.1). Classification (NCBI taxonomy): domain Eukaryota; kingdom Viridiplantae; phylum Streptophyta; class Magnoliopsida; order Asterales; family Asteraceae; genus Ambrosia; species Ambrosia artemisiifolia. Next base: position 10,532,289 of record CM063518.1, on the reverse strand, counting down.
TTTGGTGTTAATCCGTTTGCTCATCTTGCAGCACCAGCTCAGGCAACTACCAACTTTGGTGGACCTTCTTCATCAGGGTTTGGTGGTGCTTCATCTGCTAACTTTGGTGGATATGGAGGTGCTTCTACTTCAAATCAGGGTGCTTATCGGACCAATCCTGTTGCAGAACAGCTGAACACTTCGGGCTTTGAGAAGGTGACTGTAGAGCTAGCCCAAGAACATATGGCTCTGCTGTCAACCTTGGTCAATTCCTATAGTGGCTTAGTTGCGGGGCAGATCGGAAATCCTTATCTTACACAAGAAGATTATGCCCAGATCGACAAGGATGACATGGATCTGATAGACATCCAGTGGCACTTCGCTAGTGTGGTGAGACGTGCAAAGGACTATATGGATAGAACTGGAAAGAGAGATGTGCTGATCAACAACAACACGAAGTTTGGGTTTGATAAAACAAAGGTCACCTGTTACAACTGTGGCAACCGAGGACACTTTGCCAGAGAATGTGATCGACCGAGACAACAGGGGAATCAGAATCCCTTCAACAACAACAGAGGCAATCAGAACAATCAGAGGCAGCAAGCTCAGACACAACCGAATCAAAATGCTGAACGAGCTCTTGTCCCAGTTAATCATCAGAACCAAAGGCCTCAAACAAACAACAATCAAGCCTTGGTAGTTCAAGAAGATGAAGTGTTCAACTGGAATCACCTCATCACTGGTGAACAAGCTCCTCAGGGTGGTGCAGCATGCTTTGCCCAAATTATGTCTGATGCTCAAGAAGAAGTTGAAGAGAGTCCAAGTCAATCTGAAGTAGTTATTCCTGAAGTTGAAGCTTTGGATTGTGATTCAGATTGTGATTCTGATGAAGGGGTGGATCTGGAGGATTTGTTAGCTGAAGCAGACGCCTTGATTAGCAAAAGGTCAATACTTGTGGATGCTGACTGTACAAAGAACAATCTGACTGATTTCTTCGGACCAGTGAAGACGGCTGCTCATTATGCTTTGATGGCCCTTACAGAGTCGTCTAATCAGGTATGTTCTTCCTCCAATTCAAAATCTGAATGTGTTGATTGTGGTAAGCTTAAGTACAGAGTTGATGTCTTAACAGACGAAAATCTGAACTTGAAAGCTGACTTAGATCAATGCCAAAAGAGCAATGAGGTTTTGAGAGCTAATGAGAAAGCCCTCAAAATCACCATTGATACTCTTAAGAAGGACTCCATTGAGTGTGATCAGCTTAAACTCAGAATCAAAGAATTAACTGATGAGAATCTGAATTTAAAAGCTGATGTGGGTCCATTGCAAAGGTCAAATGATTCCTTAAAACAGAAAGAGAAAAATTTTCTTAATACTGTTGATAATTATAAGAAGGATGTTTCTGAATTGTCTAAAACCCTAGCTAACAAGCAAATTGCTATTAATAATTATATAAATGAGGTTGAAGACACTAAGAAACATTTGGCCATTGTCAATTGTGACTATCAAAAGATCAAGAAGAAACTTGAGAGTTACCTGAACTGCAAGTATGTTCTTGATCATATCATTGAACACTCAGATAAGGAGGGCAATTCCACCAGTCCCAAATATGCTCAGTGTCCTCCTCCGGTGAGATTTGAACATCATCACAATGATATCTTACCGAAGGAAGAGTTTATGGATTTGGGAGCAGAGGCAGCTAAAGCTACAGAAGCGCCTAAGGTGATGGAAGCAGTTAACCCTGCCAAAGTCACTAAGGCTGCTCCTCCTGCGCCTAAAGTGACAGAAGCACCTAAACCTGCTGAAGTTACTAAGGCTGCACCCACTGCTGTTGCTGCCAAAACTGGTGAGATTGCAGATAATGCAAGTGTCTGCGAGACAGACTGTTCTGAGGATGAGCTTGATGAACCAGAGAGGTATGCACTGGTAAAGGATACGGATATTCCTGTCCAGAATCACATTCTGTGTGAGCCTGAGCCGAAAGTGCAAGCCCCTACTAGTAAAACAATCAAAGTGTTCTATCAATTGAAAGGGTCTGATAAAATTTATGCTGATGAGGAATTTCCTTATAAGAACCTGGCACCTGGTCTTGTTGGTAAAATCTGGCAAGAGTCCACCATTACAATTGAGAAAGAACAATGGGGACATGGGAAAAAGGGTCAGGGTAATCAGTCCAAAAGAAACAAAGGTAAAAATCAAAAGAAGAACACTTTGAATCCTCAAAATCAAGCTCAGAAGAACTCTCCCAAGAAACATGTTACTCAGTTTGTTGGATCTTCAGGCAATGAGGTTGATAATTATCCTAAGACAGACTGGCAGAAAGAATGTCTTAAGGATTTAAAACATAAAAACACCTTTGCCACGAAATCAAACAAAAGGGGTAATGATGTTAATACTCCACCATTTGAGGAGTATAGATCCTGTCACAAGTGCGGGGTTCATGGGCATTTAGTTGCTGCTTGCCCCGAATTGAGACACAAGAGGATCGAAACAAATGATGCTCCTAGTTCTAGCAACCCTAAACCGCCTGTTTCTCCTAAGCTTTCTGAGAAGCAACAGGGTAAACAGACAGTTTATGACACTCGTAACAAGATTGCTATGAACCAAAAGCCAGTTGATGGCAAGGGTCCGCAGTCGAGGGGGAGCCAAGTTCCTAAAAAGGTTCAAGAAGCGCCTAAGCCACAAGCACAGGCTGCAGCTAAACCTGAAGGCGCCCCTAACACTGCTCCACGTGCAGTTAAGTCTGAAGTGGATCCAAAGGCTGTCCCACCACAGGAATCTGAGGCTGGACCTTCTAGCCCAAAGGCAAAGAAGAAGCCCAAGCCAAGGAGACCGGGAAAGACTTGGAGACCCAGGTCACCGACTAAAGAAGGAGGATCATCTGCTAATGTAGAAACTGCCGGACCATCGGAAGCAACACCAACTCCTAACGGAAGGTGGGTTGAATTTCCGACTTTGGATGTAGATGGTAGACCCAAGACCGTCAAGGCTTGGGTCCCCCTTAACCACTAATCTTTGAATGTCGTGCAGGGAGTTCCACAGGGCCTTATCAGCAGCCTATGGATTGTTGATAGTGGAGCTTCTGGGCACATGACAGGCGACTTATCTCTGCTATTTGACATCAAGAATATCAATGGGGGATATGTTGCTTTTGCTGGTAATAAAGGGGGATACATCACTAAAGAAGGCAGTATGGGAAATGGAATCGTAAGCTTTGAGAAGATAAGCTACGTGAAGCAGATAGACCACAATTTGCTGAGTGTCTCACAGATCTGTGACAAGAAATACACAGTATTCTTTGATGACAATGCTTGTTTCATTCTGAAACCTGGCTTTAAGATTCCGAAACAGTGGGTTATGATCTCAGCTCCAAGAGTCAACAATTTGTATGTTCTGGATATGAGTCAAGCTGTAACAGCTAAGGGGGAGGTCACTTGTTTTCTGTCAAAGGCTACAGAGAAGGAGTCTATCATGTGGCACAGACGAATGGGGCATATTCACTTGAGGAAGATGAATCATCTGGTTCAGAATCAACTTGTGGAAGGTGTCTCTGTCAAGAATTTTCATTTAAATGATGTCTGTGTATCATGTAAGAAAGGGAAGCAGAAGAAGAAATCTCACAAACCTAAGAAGGTCAACTCAGTCAGTATGCCTCTCGAGCGGTTGCACATGGATCTATTCGGCCCAGTCAATCGTAAAAGCAAGAATGGAGATTTATACTGTCTGGTTGTCACTGATGACTATTCAAGGTTCTCTTGGGTTGTATGCATGCAGCATAAAAGTGAGACTTTTGAGTTTTTGAAGAATCTGTTCACCAAACTAGAAAACATCTATGGGCTAAAGATCCGCAGGATTCGAAGCGACAATGGAACAGAATTCAAGAACAATGCTATGGAGTCACTATGTGCAGAGAAGGGTATTCATCACGAATTCACAGCGCCATACACTCCTCAGCAAAACGGGGTTGCAGAAAGAAAGAATAGAACTCTTATTGAGGCTGCCAGAACAATGCTCGCAGATTCTAACTTGCCTGTCATGTTTTGGAACGAGGCAATTTACTGCGCGTGTTACACTCTAAATAGGGTTCTTACGGTTAAGAGGTTCGGCAAGACTTCTTACGAACTTCTAATCCGTAGGAAGCCGAACTTAGAGTTTCTGGAACCTTTCGGTGCTCCATGCACTATGCTACATCCCGATGGGAAGTTTGGTGCAAAGGCAGATGAAGGTTTCTTTGTTGGATACAGTACTCCTAACAAGAGGGTATACAACAAAAGAACCAATAACGTTGAGGAGTGGCTTAATGTCGATGTTCAACGTTACACTGTCAATGCACGTGGTGCTGGACCCGATTGGTTGTTCGACTATAAGAGTTTGTTCGATTCTTTCAACCTGGATAATGTTGTAGATGATGCTGTGGCGCAGATGTATTACGAGTGTGAAAACGCAGCTAGCTCACCGCTAATGCGTCCGATCGTGGTTAATGCGCCTGCGCCTGCCGCATCAGATGCTTCTACATCCATGGGTCCCCCTGATAAAGCCGCAGCAGTTGAAGTTGAGGAAGTCTTTCAGGAAGCGTCAGAGGTTATGGAATCTTCTTCAGATGAGGAATATACAGAATCTCGGGAAACTCTTACTGAAGAACTGGCTGGAAATGGTGAATCTGCCAATACAGCTCCAGTTCCTCCTACAGGGAATGATCAAGCTGGTCCTTCTTCTTCAGCAGCTCCTGGAATCGGTCTACAGATTGATTTCTCCGGTTTTAATTTGCAACCCGCTGCTCCCGCTAGTTCAAGTGCTGCTGAGACGAACATCTCTCAGGGACTTGAAAATCTCAATCTGCGATCGGATGATCCTGTGCCGGCACATCCGGAATCTCGGATTCACGACACTCATCCACTGCAGAATGTGATTGGTGATCCGACTGGTAGAGTGATGACACGCAGTCAGCTCAGGAATGCCAGTCCAAGTGACAACTCCGCTACCCTAGCTCTTTATTCGGAGATCAGAAAAGCAGGTCATCAGAACGATTGGTCTTTTGCTCTTTATGTGTCTCAGGTGGAACCGCGATCCGTCCAAGAGGCTTTGAGAGAAGAACCATGGATTGAAGCAATGCAGACAGAGCTTCAGCAGTTCCAAAAGCTAGGAGTGTGGGACTTAGTTGACTTACCTCCAGGTGCTAAGAAAATTGGAACAAAGTGGGTCTATAAGTGTAAACGGGATGACCGCGGGGTAATTATCAGAAACAAGGCTCGATTAGTTGTCCTCGGCTTCCGTCAAATCGAAGGAATAGATTACAACGAAGTATACGCTCCAGTTGCGCGCCTTGAAGCTATCCGGATGTTCTTAGCTTACGCTTCGTACAAACGGTTTAAGGTGTATCAAATGGACGTGAAAAGTGCTTTTCTGTATGGTATCGTGAAGGAAGAGGTGTATGTTTCACAACCTCCGGGGTTTGAAGATCCAATGCATCGTGACAAGGTTTACAAACTGAACAAAGCGTTGTATGGGCTTCATCAGGCTCCGAGAGAATGGTATCAAATGCTCAGCAGTTATTTGATCTCCAATGGGTTCAACCGTGGACTCGTGGACTGCACCTTATTCACCAAGGAAAAAGATGGTGACCGTCTGCTGGTACAGGTTTACGTTGATGATATTATTTTTGGGTCAACTAATGAGGTTTTGTGCAGGGAATTTGAAAAGTTAATGCAGGACAAGTTCGAGATGAGCTCGATGGGGGAAATGCAATTTTTCTTAGGCTTGCAAGTAGATCAACTTGAGTCGGGGATCTTCATCCACCAGACAAAGTATGTTGCTGACATCTTGAGCCGGTTCCAGATGGAAGACTCTGCTGCAATAGCCACCCCTATCCAAACCAATCACGGGATTGGTCCGGATGAGAAAGGACAAGCCGTTGATTCCTTTCTTTATCGAGCAATGATTGGCTCGTTGATGTACCTCACAGCTTCAAGACCCGACATAATGTTCGCAACCTGCCTGCTGTCAAGATACCAGTCCAGGCCGAAACAGTCCCATCTGGTTGCCGTGAAGAGGATCTTACGTTATCTAAAGGGTTGTCCGACCAAAGGTCTTTGGTACCCTAATGACGATAAGTTTGATCTCGTTGCTTATAGTGATGCTGACTATGGCGGATGCAAGAAAGACGCAAAATCCACATCGGCTGGATGCCAGTTCTTAGGAGGTCGACTAGTCTCGTGGCAGTGCAAGAAGCAAGCCTCTGTGTCCTTATCAACTTGCGAGTCGGAATACATAGCTGCGTCCAGCTGTTGCTCCCAGGTTTTATGGATACAACAACAAATGAGAGACTACGGTTTGAAATTTCTAAACACTCCTATTTACTGTTATAATGAATCTGCTATAGCGCTTGCTAAAGACGCGGTAAACCATTCCACGGCGAAGCATATCTATGTTCGGTATCATTTCATACGCGATTGCTATGAAAAGAAACTGATAGATATGATTAAAATCCACACGGATTACCAACGTGCCGATTTATACACCAAAGCTTTTGATAAACCTCGTTTCGAGTATCTTTTGGTTTTAAATGGCATTAAAGAAAAGCAGGATTAGATCCTCATTGGCAATCGTTTTTGTAAATATTTTCTTCAAAAACAGAAAAATCCAAAAATATTGTCGTTTTGCAAATTTTTAGATTTTTAGGGGGAGAAAATTCAGAAAAATACAAAAACATCAAAAAATGCAAAAAAAATCAAAAAAAAAATGAGAAAATTCAAAAATTCAAAAAAATGAAAAAATGAAAAAATGAGTTTCTTTGGTGGAAATAGGGAAGATGATATTAACCAATCAGTCGGACTGTCTGGACCTTTATCATCTTAAAAATATTGGATCTGATAAGTAGCCTCTACAATGATGTGTTGGTAGGCTCGAAATCACTTCCAAGTTCGGCACGGTGATATAAACCTAAATCTACTGAGAATTGTGTGGATTAACGCCGCGTTGGCATATGGTCTAAAAGCCTTAAATCTTGTTGATAGAATGCCAAAATCCGAGGTTTCTGGTCTTTAAGAGGTTGGTACATCCGGGGTGAACTGGACGTCTCTCAGAATAAAATAGGGTGGCATAAGTGACGTACGTTGGGTTAGCAGCCTACAACTGAGACACCTCTTTGCCATACTCAGTAAAAGAAAAGAAAAACAAAAAAATAGAATAAATTCTGATAAGGAGACGTATGGGAATCCTGTAAGAGCAAAAAGATCATAAATGCCAAAACCCTATTCTCAAAGAGAATCGCTCTACGGTATCAAATCACTAATACCTAAAGCATCGTACCGTGAAAAATAAAAAACGTACGGTATTTGACTTGAACCCTGGTCTGGATCTCACTGGTCTCTTTGCTGCAGCGTTCTTGCAGACCTGATCACCACTGAGTCCATTCCTTGTAAATACGGATGACAACAGCTTATTCACCGGTTACGAGGAAGCTTTGTGCATGCCTTGATGCGGGAGTATGTCGCGTGTGCGGGGAACACCTTTAATCAGCTTTAATATTACCTTAACGTATCTAAAGTGCCTAGCGATAAAACTTGATTTTGAGTTTAGGTGGACAACAATACTGACAGTTGTTGTATGATGCTTATTGGTAACTTTAATCTAAAAATGAAAGTATAAGGGTTTTAGTATAGTCCGTACACTGATATGATTCCCTAACTATCGAAACTCGCAAAAATATGATAGTGTTCAGTTAATTGTTCTCGCGTTTTAGCTTATTTTCTATTTTAATTTTAGTAGAGTAGCTTTTTTTGATTGCCGATGATGGAATCCTAATCCATTGTAATCTTACTTCTTCAAGAATAAAACGCCGAAAAATAAAAAGGATAATTAATTGAAAACTTGTACTTTTACCGGGTCAAAACCGTGTGTTTTACCGAGTACAAGGGTGAAAAATGAAACATTTTCAAGTTTTTGAGTCGTCATCTGAGTCGCGTGTGAAATCGGGTTGAAAAACGCAAGTTTTGAACCTAAACGGGTCAAAATTGCATGTTTTGGTGCTGCAGGGGCATTTTGGTAATTTGTGGAAGGGGGTTTAGGCAATTAAGGAGCTAATCGCCTAAGGGGTCTAAGCGTGTAAGGCTACTCGCCTTGACTCTTAGGCGAGTAAGGATACTCGTGTTAGCTTTCTATGCGATTGACCCTAAATGCCTAACACCCTATGTGATTAGGTCATTCCTTATAACAAACATCCTAATCGCCTAAGGCTCTATGCGATTACCCCTACTCGTGTAATTCTTCTAAGTGAGTAGCTCTACTCGTGTCAACTTCCTATGCGATTATCCCTAATCGCTTAAATCCCTATGCGAGTAGCTAAAATGCTAATCGCCTAAGTTCCTACACGAATAGCTACACACACAATTCCTAATCGCCTAGAGGTCTACACGAGTAGCTCCACTCGCATCATCTCCCTATGCGATTAGCCTAGATATAAATAAACTGTTACCTTTTTCCTTATATTCTCACTTTTGTCTCACAAGAAAAACAACACACAGCACCGTTTTTTTTAAAACCCGATTACAAAGAAACCCTTGCCAAAATTTTTGTGTTCTAGCACATTATTCTACATCATCTAAGGTAACTAACTCTTGAATTTCAGGTTCTAACACCTCATATTAAGAGGCAAATCGCTGATTTAGAGCCGAAAAAAAAATTGCTCTAAAATCGTTGATTTATGCATAATGTGTGTTTGTTGATAATATTTCTTGGTTGGGGTCTCTTAATCGGCGCTTATAGGTTCTTCTAGTACCAAAATCTTAGCCTAAAACATCACAAATCCAAAACCCCCAATTTTGAACACATGAACCCTAATTTTTTAAAATCAGCGATTAGGACTTGATATGTGCTTGAAATTGAAATTAACCATAGGGCTTTTGTTTGTGGACATGTTTAGGTTAATATGCATCAAAAATTCCAACCCATCTTGACCCGTTACAAGATTTGGCAAAAATTAGTGAAGAACATAACCCTTATGCGATTAGCTATGGCTAATCGCCTAGAGTTCAAGGCGTTTAGGCTATTCTTGATGCTAATCGCCTAGAGTTCAAGGCGTTTAGGCTATTCTTGATGCTAATCGCCTAGAGTTCAAGGTGTTTATGGTTATTCATGTAATGTCTAAGGCGTTTAGGCTATTCTTGATGCTAATCGCCTAGAGTTCAAGGCGTTTATGGCTATTCATGTAATGTCTAAGGCGATTAGCCCTGCTAATCGCTTAATGCCCTATGTTGACCAAATTTTTGTCAAACTTGTCCGCTTTTGTCCGTGTTTATCATATCTTAACCTGTTCTAATGATCGTGTCGTGTGTTTTTTGTCTTATAGAATCATGCAGTACGGAACATCGGATAAGCACAACTGTTTGGCATTTCTTGGACCAGTTACAAAACCAGAATGCAAGTTGTTCGAGGGTGTTATCGAGTACTTGAAGCGATCAAAGATCAAGTATGCTATCTCTACTGAATACGCGGCCTACAAGGATATCATCCGGGAATTCTATCAGAATGCAAGGGTCGACAACAGCACTGTTCCTGCAACTGTTAAAAGTGTTGTTCAGCGAAAGGACGTGGTTATCACAGAAGATTTGATTCGAGAGGTTCTGAGATTCGAAGATGACAAAGACGATCCGATCGTGTTCGATACCATATTGATTCGTGGTGGTTTTCTCAGGATGAAGTATTCAGCCGATGTTCGTACTCAGAAGATGTTGCAAAAGAGTTGTTTACCGCCAGAGATAAAGTACCTAACGCACGTTGTGCTAAAGTGCATCGGCCCTCGCAAAGGCACTTTTGATGCGATCCGGGACACTTTAGCATCAGCGATAGTTGCGTTGACGTTGAACAAGCCGTTCAACTTCTCTGGAATGATTTTGCACCAGCTCAAGGAAGTGATTTTGCAGAAGCCAACAAAGCACTCGTTCATAGTTTATCCTCGTTTTCTGCAAATGATCCTTGACCACCAGATTCCGGATTTGGTGAAGCATGATAATGAGTTGCTCGAGATTAAGAACATTGATGAGATCGAGCTGAAGAGAATGCTGCAGTATAAGAAAAAGCCGAAGGCGGAACATCCACCAAGTCGGAAACTGTATGCATATCTCGCGAAAGATGATTATGAGGCACCACCTGGGAATAGGTGGAGACATGACGACAGTGACTCTGAAGATGATATTAATGTTCATAGACAGGTGTTCAAAGGTGATGATGTTATTGGCAGACCCTCTGATGAATTGGGTCCTAATGAACCGGGCAATACGGGGGAAGATGAGCGTAGACGCGATGATGATATGTTTGAACCTGCGTCTTTGGATGTTGACGCACCATCCAGTTCAGTTGGGGGAAAAGAAACATTGGATGAAGGCCCGATTAACATTGAAGATGTTGATGATGAGGATGACGACTCAGAGGCAACTGAAGATGATAGACCTGATGTGCTCAGTTTAGAGGAGGATAGGGCTCTCACAGCCGAGGCGAGAGAACTTCAGAGGGATCCCACTTTCACACCAGGAGGTGAGGATCTCATTGCTGATATCGATGCTGATCTAAGCACGCCTCCTCCGCACAAAAGACAGAAAACCCAGGCAGCAAAGGTTAGTAGAGGTCAGAAAAGGATGTCAAAGACTGGAGTTGAGCCTGAGAAGAATCCAAAGAGATTGAAGGGAAAACGTTCAGCTTTGAATCTTCCTGATACATTCGGCTCTCCAACCTCTTCTACCACACCAGCAACAACAACTAAAGCAGCAACAGCAACAACAACAGCTACAACAACTACAACAGCAGCTACTTCTTCAGCTCCTCTATCTTCCAGTACAGCTATGCCTGCAGGTATTACTATGTCTATGCCTTCTTCAGTAGTCTTCACTGAGCAAGTCTCAGCTACTGTTGAAGCGACAGGTGCGCAGTTGGTTTCTAATCCGGTTGGTGACCATATCCGGAGACTGAAGGAAGCTGCAAGAACCAAAGCAGCTAAACCTTCAGGCCAATCATCTTCTTCTACTTCTGCTTCCAATGAACAACTCCAGCATAATGTCAGCGAACTCATGGCCTTGGTTGCTGCACAGTCGCGGGAAATAGCAGAGTTAAGAAACAAGAACACTCAGATCGAAGAAAATGAGACAGCGATGCTAGAGTTGATTGGCGAAACCATCACTGCTAATACAGATCTTAGAGCTACTGTCGACGCACTCACCTTGTCTAATCAGCAAATTCTTGAGTCGAACAGGCAGCTTATGGAATCACACCAGCAGCTGATACAGTCAAGCCAAAGTGCCTTGGCGAGACTGACTGGTATTGAAGGTAAGTACAATGACCTCCAGCTCGCAAATGTGAACAATGAGCGCAGAATCACCAGGTACAGGAAACAAAATACTAGATTGAGAGCTAGGTTGGATGAGTTGTCTGGAACTCAGCCTAGGCTCACTGGTGGTTCTGAGGCTGGAGCGAGTACAGCTGGTGATGATGATGATGATAGTGAAGAAGAGGATGATGAGGATGATGAAGAGGATGATGACAAGTCTGATGATGATGATCAGGGTGATGGTAAAGGTGATGGTGGTGACCCTGGAGCCACAGGCGGTGGCGGGTCATCGGGTGGTTCAGCTGAGAGACGAACTAAGAAGCGCCATGATCGTCGAGGCGATGATCCCGAGGCAGGTTCTTCTGCTCAGGGGGAGCCATCAAGCAAGATGAGCAAGATTCACGAGCTTCGCAAGCAACTGAATAAGAAAGCGTTGATTCAAGTTGAATATGTTGAGCCTCTAAACTGCTATTTTGCCTATGATGATGAAGGCAACCTGCTTCCACCGCCTGCCATGCCCGAGTATGATCTGGAAGAAGGCGAGATTCTACCAGAGATGACACCAGAGGACTTAGCAAAAGTTTATGGCTTTACACCTGGAGAATCTTCCAGTGCGAGCCAAAGTGTCCCTCCTGAGTTGCATCCTGATAATAATGAGGTAGATCTTGAAGATGGAACCAACGTCCCAACTCCTGAGTATGTGGTAAATGAGTCGGGCGCTGGTATTCCAAACATTGATGAAGAGATGGTTCGAGAGGCTGAGGAAAAGTTGAAGTCTGTCTCTGCTGATATTCCTGATGAAGTTAAAATTCGACAGGATAAAATCAAAGAGCGCTATCCCAAGTGGTTTAAACCTGAAGAGAAGAAAAAGCCGGTTGAGCGAGCCTCCGTCTTCAAGAAAAGGTTGACGAAGATGTCTGGAAATGTGATAAGCTGGGCATATGTTAGTCACACAAGGATGCTGGGAGTAAAATGGCAAGAAGGTGTATTGTATTTTCAGGAATGCAGAGACCTTATGAGCCTCCCATTCTGGTATATCCGTGATTTAGTTCGTCTTGATTATCCTCTGTACAAAGAGAAGGCTCCTTTTCTTCAAGGTTTTTACACGATGCTGAAGCGAGAAAGCATTGATGGATGGAAAGAATTCGAGCCTCAGTATCCCAGATCATATCCAACAGACAAGATTCATCCCTTCACTCTAAAGCCAATCTGGGAGCACAAAATCAAGCCACCGAAATGCGTTTCAAGGATTCCCATTATTCCTCTTGAACAAGACTTTACCACGAAGCTGTATTACTGGCACTATGATGCAGCTACTACTGAAGCGGAGATCGTCTTGAGCAACAGTCCAAACCCATGCAGGAAGATTAGGATTTGGGATCCTATGTGGTTGATAAATTGCTCGGAAAAGGATGTGGAGATGTTGTATCAATACCCGATCATGCATCTACCTGTTGAAGCCGATCAAGCTATGAAGTTTGAGAGAGTGATCCGGTTTTGTTATGCTAACAAGGTTCATGCAGGATGTGACTGGTCGAGAATCACACGGGTTAGAACATCATCAAGCTGAAGACAGAGATTGAAGATGCTGTTTGTATTTTGGTTTAGTTGTAATCGTTTTTGCTTATCGAGTCTGTAAAGTTGTTTGCTATTTTGGTATGAACGATGTCTTTTGGTTATTTCTGTACGTATACTAGCCTGGTCCAAGGGGGAGTCTGTTAGTGCACGATGTCCCTAGGCTAGTATATTAGTTGTTTGGACGTAGTTCGGGGTGTTTGGAGGCGTTTATACGCGTTTTGGAGGTCGAGGGATGCTCAAGGCGATTAGCCTTGAGGTCCAAGGCATTTAGCTGAGGGCCTACGCGATTAGGGCCTAATTGCCTTGGCCCATTAGGCGTTTAGCTGCTAATCGCCTTGGACCTCTAGGCGTTTATGCCTTTCCTCTAGGCGATTAGCTGCTAATCGCCTTGGACTGGGCTGCTAATCGCCTTGAAGGAGCTGGTCGTACCCGGGTGGTATAAATACCCTCATTCTCAACCCTAGACCCCAGTTCTTGCCTCACACACCCTCCAAACACCCTCCCCTGGTCATAGGACGTCTGATTTGATCATTGTAAACACTTGAGCTCTGTTTTAGTGATTAATCTATAATCTTTTGACCCGTGTGTGTGTAGTAATTACTCGTTTCATTGTTTCAATCGTTGTTTCTGTTATTAAATCATCTTAGAGGGATTCCGCACCTCTAGGATAAAACCCGTGATTGTTGGAACGCGAGTTCGACGGTCCTAACACCATTGTTGTAATACCCATTGTTCTTCAACAATCACAAAAAAAGCTACTCCCTCCGTCCTATTAAAAGTGTCTTGGTTTGAAAAACACAAAGTTTTAGGAATATTAAATGATTGTCTTTTTTGTTTGCCATATGACAATAATACCCTTGTCATAGGTGGGTCCATCATATTAATTGTTTATTTTAGTTGTGTTTTTAAGGGTAAATTTGGAAATTGGCTATTAATTTTTTAAAGTGGACACATGAAATGGGACAAATAAAAAAGGGAATATGGACACTTCTAATGGGACGGAGGGAGTATTAAATATTGACATATGAGGGTTTGGGTAAATTGCAAAATGTGGATATGGATGAAGATGAATGAATGAGGAGAGAGGGAGAGTTATGTAGAAGATGAATGAGGGGAGAGAGAGAGTAGAGAAGAGTTTGTGATCTGGTGAAAGAGATGAAGTTAAATTGACTTATAAATTATTATAGAAGAGAGAGAGGAGAGAAGGTTATGTCAGGTAACAGAAAAGCAAGAGAGAGAGAGAGAGTATAATTTTATTTACCTAAATTACCCTTCTAACAATCTTCAAACATGAATATCTACAAAGCTCAACCATAAGCAAAGTTTTTAAGGTTTCTTTAACTCAGGTAGGTTTTTTAATTATACTTCCCATATATATATATATATATATGTATATATATATATATATATTTGTTTTAATGTTGCGCCTCATCCTGTTTAGGTTCACCAATTTAGCCCGTCAACGTTTTTGAGTGTTTGGATTGTAGCAAAATATGTTGTCATTTTACCTCTAAAGTTTGTATTGAAACAAAGTTATCAAACACTCAAACTTGGGACCGCTAGGTTAGGGTTGTATAAGGATTTCACTGAACTAAGCCTTTAAAAAAATGGTTAGTTGATTATTATGTTTAGGTACAACCAAATCAAAATTGAACATTATCTCATGCATTGCAATTTGTTGTAGACTTTTATCCGCTCATCTTAAAAGGTATATGTAATTTACTACAAAAAGTATATGTAGGAAACACCCTCGTAGGAAGATGGTTTCCAACGGATTTCCTACGCAACTTTCTACCATTTTCCTACATAACCTGGGTGTCGCAATTTGCTACACATTTCCTTCGACTTTTTGTAATTCTTATCCTTTAGCTATTTATTTAAATAGTGACACATTTGCGACAAAAGTTAATACTAAAAAATTAACGCAATATTCATAAGTGACACATTTCCTACGAGTGAAAAAAGATACAGAAAAGAATTTGTGACGCATTTGCAACAAATAAGTAAAATTTAAAGGAGAACTCATATTTGTTTGTGACACATTTCCAACAAGAAAGAAATAAATAGAAAGATTGACCAATTTTAATCTAAATGCTATGTTGTCAAAGTTGGTAAGTCTTTCACTTTAGTTTCCATATCCTTATTCAAATTATTGATACTTTTTTTTAGTAGTTACACTTTATCCCTCTTATAAAAAACTAATCAATAATTTTTAAACGATCGTAACTTTTTCGTATGTAACTATTTTTTAAGAACATTATACTAGGGCGAGCAATAATTGAATCGTTACACAAAACCAAATCGAAAACAGAAGAAATAGGACCGAAATTTGGTTTTAGCTACACGCCTACACTAAAATTAAATGAACCCAACCAAAAACCGCCAGTCTATATGTAAAACCGATCTGATCAACCAAAAACCAATCGGTTAGTAATATAGACTAACCGATGACTTCGTTTTCAATTTCAGCTGAAAATAATAACCGAACCAACCGACCCACGCACACCCTAGCAGTGTCTGTGTTTCTTCCTATATCATTCGGCTACTCTGCTAATTAGTATTAATAGACGAGTGATGCAATAAATTAAATTAAACCCGGCCTGATTATGGATTCATGGTAGGTACGTTGAGTTAACACTCTAGTTTAACCAAGTTCGATCCACATTTGTATCAAAGGTATGTCCAAGGAGTTTTACCTAAGTCATGGTTGCGTGGTTTCCTTCTGGAACGGTCCGAGATAAGAACTACGTCCAATGAAATCAATTCTCAGTGGTGTGCTATTCGCAGGTGGTAATGGGTTGAGGGCCCAGATGCACCATGCCCCAAAATGGAAGGTCTCCTGGTTTAGAACCCGGGTCTCTCCTGTACCGAGTACCACTGAAGTTGGTACGAAAGCCTAACTAGCTGGTCTACATGCAATTAAAAAGGGTTATCAGGATTAAGATTCAAGAAAACTGCAAGTTTTGACATCAATAAAAAAAAATACAAAAGTAGATTGTAGACCATCCGTAATATGTTAATATCTAGTAGCCGGTTGGATTGAGTTAACTGGGTACCTGACCGCCTGTTTAAGTTCATTTGAAGCATGCCCATATAAACCAACCTGTTAAACATAATCAAACAAGTGACAGATCAGGATTTTAAATTTCTATATTCTTTTCTATTTTTTCTTTCCTTCACAAAGTGTGGATACTAACTAATTTTCAATCAGAGTAAACTACAATTACAAGATGTATTTATAAACACGAAAACATCATTCCACAAGAGATCCGTACGTGGTTTTGTCCATTCAATATCAGGCTACATTAAATTACAATATAAAAACGAGTTTTACATATTTTGAATCCTATAAATACATAATTTCATATGTATTAATCATCATCTTTCAATTCTATCTTTTCCATTCATTAGCCATGAAAATAACATTACTTTCAAGTCTTTTCCTTGCTCTCTTTCTTATTTCAGTCACTGCCCAGCCCTTCGACTACCCTACCGCCAGCCTTTCCACCACATGGACTAACAAAAAGTCCGCGCCCCACTCAGTTACCTTCACAGATGGTTCCACAGTCCGAGCCATCCTCCTTAGAGGATCGTTTGGATTTAAATACGCCTGTGGGTTCTATTGCAGTGGCACTTGCGACTCTTACCTCTTCGCGGTCTTCATAGTCCAAACCAACAGTGTTTCGAGCATTGTTGCACCAGCTATCGCATTCCCTCAAGTTGTCTGGTCAGCCAACCGAAACCATCCGGTTAAACTCGGTGCAAAACTTATCTTTAACAAAGCTGGAGACTTAGTGCTCCGCGATGCTGATGGTAGTATAGTCTGGTCTACCAACACAGCTGGAAAACATGTTACTCGCATGCACATAACTGATACTGGAAACCTAGTATTGGTTGATGCTCGTAAAAAAATTGTCTGGCAATCATTTGATTACCCGACAGACACTTTGGTACCTGGGCAAAAACTGTTTGAAGGACAGAAGCTTATTGCTAGCGTTTCTTCGACCAATTGGAGGAAAGGTTTGTATACTGTTGAGGTTACCAATAAGGGTCTATTTGGTTATGTTGAAACAAAACAACGTCGAGCTTATTACAAGTATATGGTCAATGGGCCTGATAGAAGTAAGGAAAGAAGTTATGTTAGGTACCTTAACGGAAGTTTGGCTTTGTTCATTCATTCGGCTGAGCCAAGTCGTCCAGATGGTGTGATTCGAGTGCCTCGAGCATCAACGTCTCAGTATATGAAACTAATGCCTGATGGGCACTTGAGAGTGTTCCAATGGAATTGGCGGTATGGGTGGCAGGTGGTGGCGGATTTGTTCGGAGTTCGTCGCAGGAGTATGTAATGCATATCGATAGTGTATTCAATGGTTTGGAGACTACATGCATGCTACTTACCAGTGAAGGCATAAGTGTTGCTTTGTGTTTAATAAATGATGTCAATTAATTATCGTACGTGTTGATTTGTTGTATGCACATGTTAAGTTTGAATAAATAATATAAACCTGGAAATATGTTGTGATACGTTTTGGTGGTTTGCGCAAAACGACGTGAAAGACCAAACAAAGGGTGAAAAGTGTTGTTACATGGGGAATAGACCATGGCGGACCTAGTGTATGACAAGGTGCCACGTCCGTTGCTGCTCATGTAAGAATATATTAATATATTCTATTTTGTGGCCCTTATAATCATTTATCCAATAAATGATCAATGACCTAAATACCCCTATTGGTTTAAATGGTCTTTATGTGATGGACGTAATTACCCTTAATGAACCATTAAATAGGGTTTACCCTTGGGTGTATATATAGAGATTATTAGGAGAGGTTAAAGACTAATGAAACACCAATACTCTAAACCCTAATTCTTCCCTCTCCTCTCTAAAACTGAGATCTCTAATCTCCTTAAGCCATCCTAACTGTACATCCTAAATGGGAACCCGATCAGCGTAATCATCCTGTAGATCATGAAGCATTCTCTCTCAGTGATTACTGGCTAATAAGGTAGATATCCGATTTATTTATCATGTTTATATATTATGTTCAAAAAATTATCAACATGTGATATCAGAGCATATGTTGATTACATCAATTCTATTTCGATTTATAAAAGTAAATCAAATAATTATCAAAGTTGGTATTTTGATTTTATTATGTTTCTGGGAATCACGAAAAAAAAAATACAAAGTTTTTGATTTAAGAATAATACAGAGACTTGCAAATCACAAACAATACAATTTTGATTTAATTAATTGAGACCTTTTACTTTAGAAAAGGATCACGAAACTTCGAAATATTTTAATTCTTTTGAGGTTTATAATCTAATGTAAGGATATGGATTGATTTTATTTGGTCTAACTTGATTATTTATTGAATCATGAACCATGCATGAGTTATCATTATTTTTTTTAGCACCGTATAAGCTTTCAAATATTTGGTGCAAAGTATCAAATTTCATAACCATATAAATTATATGGTGGCATATTTTCTAAATGTTTTAAAACTAGTGGTATTCCATGCCATGTTGCGGCGAGAATTCAGTCAATGTCATTTTGGTCAACTAAGTTATCAGCACAATACCAGCACTCGATATAGTAACTGAAACTGAAAACTTAAGAAATAATGTGATGATAACGCTTCTTGTAGTACTAATACTTGTACCAATGCTGTTAGGCCGAAATCGGTTCTATTAGTTACCACACGCGTGCGCTATGACGCGTGTCAAAACAACAACAAAAAAAAATAATGTTTCAAGCTTCACTAATATTACGCATCTTAGTTTACATAACCCACGTTTATGAAACTTAGTTTAGAAGTTATGTTATTCGCATTCAAAAAACAATGGGTTGCAACTTGAAACTTATTAACCAGATGAGAACCACATTTATGATTATGACCCACATCCACTAATACTCGAGTTGCATCGACTTCGCTTCAAGTCATTAAATTTCGAGTTTACTTCGAACCAACTCGTAGAAACATTCAAACACGCACGCTGAAACTTAGTGAATCACACCAAGAGACAACATAGAACCCATCATCTAATAATGCCAATTTAAATTAATTGTACTTTTGAATCCTCTTAATTTGATCACAAAAATCAACAGCCTACACAAACTTGTCACCCATAGTTGTTTCTACAAATCATACTGATTTTTAACATGTATTATTAAGTAGTTATATTCCTTTTTCATCATTTAGGAAACAAACAAATAGCCACACCTCTTTTCTGATCAACCTGACAACCACAAAGGCACAAACCTTTTACACCAACCTAAACTAATACATGATCGTCTAATCGAACTATTAACTCACACGCCACCATTATTCCCGCAACCATACGGCGTAGATCTCCGACCACCACCAGTGACCAGCCTCTCCGCTACCATGGCTGCCGGAGCACCATCGATTCTCCACTGCTACCACCTTATACCCACCACCCGTCATTCCATATCAGGCAACGTCATCGTCAAATGATACCTAACTCGGTGAAGGTGACGACGGTGTGGAAGCGTGACGGCGTTGATGGTGATTGTGGTGGTGGCCCTCAACATGTCGTTTTTTCTCCGGTCATTGTTGGGTATCCGCCGACGCGCCTGAACGACGAAGTTCAGTCCCAGAAACATTGTCAATGGAGTTCTTTTGAGCATGTTGGCGGTTTTGGGTGGCTTTTCTGGGCGGTTGGAGGTTTTTGGTACCAAACAAATAGCCAGCTGCCCTTAAGAGGAATAATGACATTTTTGTAAAATACTTTAAAATGGAGGGCCCTTTGTTTACTGTAGCTAAGCACCTATTCTAAATGTAAGTATAGATAATATGTTTCTATAATTCTCACATCATAATTCAGTTTTTGAATGTTTTTAGAACTAATCATAACATTCATCCTTATTTTGATGAAAATCGCTATAAGTTGGTTACAACTAGGATTAAAATCTGTTTCCTAAAATTTTGGGAGTAACTTAACCTCCAAGTTTTAAATTAAAAGGTTATTGTAATTTTCGAAATCTTTTGGAGATATACTGAAATCCCGAAATTAATTGAAACGGATTTTCTAAAATCCCTAAATTATAGCACTAATGGGATTAAGGTTCTCACATTCAATTGTTCACGGATTAACATTTTTCGAAAAGTTATTCTCAAACAGGTTTCCGAATTCAGGTTCATATACCAACAGTTCACAATTTTTTGTTTTCGAGAACCTAAACCAAAACCGAGAACCATTACTAAATTCCGAAACCATTACTGAATCCGAGAACTCTCAAGAATTCGAGAACTAACTTGTTTTTCGAGGAACCTCACTAATTTTTTAGAACCAAAGGCCACCCGAGAACTCAATTATTTACCGAGAACTGTGACAAGTTCGAGAACTAACCATTTTCTTCGAGAACTAACCATTTTCTCCAGAACTTCCTTATTTGCGAGAATTAAATATTTTTCTCGAGAACCTCTTTTCCCGGGAACTAAACCTACTTTCCCGAGAACTGGTAATCTAAAATTTTCTCAGGGTTTGCTATTAATTAGTTTATTAGTTTTGTAAAACCTTACTTAATATGTTTTTCAAAACCTAAATCAATAAACATTGCTTCACTTTGATAACACTTAAAAGGTTCCAATTCTGCTTAAAGGTGATGTGCTACCTTAACATAGTTATCTAAGTCTAACTGAGCATACCAAATTAGTTTTGCCTAATTAACATGAATGTCTCACTTCTGTCCAAAGATGATGTGTTACATTCATGCCCTGTAAAACTAAATTGTGCCTAATAAATTAAGTGTCCCACTTCTGCCCAAAGGTGATGTGCTGCATTTAATTGCACATCATGCTTAAATGATTTAACTTCTGCCCAAAGGTGATGTGTTGTTATTTTAAGTAGAACTTTTAAATAATCTATTATGTTTTGGTGTTTATAATAGATGTTATCACATCTTCATCAAAACATTGATCCTCACATATTGATGATCCTTCATTAATATAATGATCCTAATTTTTTTGTCTGCCTTACTTGAATATCCCATAACATAAATCACTCTAAAGTTCTTTTAAAAGGTCATATCTCAAACTAACTAATCCATTCTTATTCCAAAACTTAATACGATTTGATCTTATTGAGTCTTGATCATCCTTAAGACATGACACTCCTGCTAATTTTCTAACAAACTGAAATTTATTTTCATTGAGAAGTGGGATTAGTCAACTATAATGTCACTTATGCTAATTAAGAACTCAAGTTAATGATTGCTATCAGGGGAGCCATTAAAACATTCTGAAATTCCTAAGACTAATTTTTTTCTATGGAAGAATCAAAAGAACTCTTAAAGAAGCATGCAATAAATCTAACTCAAATTAAAAGGTTAAGTGCATTCGTGAATACATCATAATATTGAATAAGATGGCCCATTAAACTAAGGGCTTATTCATGGAATCGATAAAGATTTTCAGTGCGTTATACAATAACTTTTCCATAGTACGATTAGGCCTTATAAATCAATTACAAAACTCAGAAGTACCAAAGGAAAATGAGTGTGTTGATAGCAACATACGTACAGGAAGAGAAACGCCTAAAACTGAAAAATTCAGATATTATTCACCTTACTACTACTAAAACTTAAAGGTGAAAGATAACTTATAATAGAGAGGATAGTTTTAAATTCCGGAAACAAAATACAATTACTGCTTCCAGCTCTAACTTCTCCAAGCGGATGTCTCACTGCAAAACTGTGCCATTAGACTAGGTACAAGCAATGAGACAATCCATAAGCCAAGGAAATAGCTGCCTAAGTTAAGTAGTAGAAAAGTCAATGATATTTAACTCCACAAATATAAATATTCCAATTAACACATAATTGTTGAGTCTAGTTCTATTCGTTTCCTTACCAGATTTCAACAAATACTTAAGATGAGAGTAAGTGGCGATTTTAATGTTAAGGTTGAATGAACCATTAATAATTGATCTTTGTATTAGGCTTTATGATATCTTACAATATTATGGAGATTACTCAGAATTTTAGTATCAATACTAAAGTCAAATTTAGACAGTTATGAGTTTTATGACCAAAACAAAGTCACTATTAACTTAAACTCTCATGTTATTTGTTGTCATTATCTGAACAGAAACCTTATAAAATAGAATAAGATGATACATACATTTTCATAACTTTGTTATCATGAAAATGAAAATTTAACAAAGGATAATGAGACCTGTGTATTTCATCCATTGAGACCAATTTTTTTTTCATGAGCAATCATGAATAGGTTAATGAAGGATGATTTGTTATTAAATCTCATTCTTAGTGACTTTAAAGCATGTGTTAAATGCCCTAATTTAAAATGGCAAAACGAATAAATGGGTTTCCATCACATGGTATAATTAACTAACATTAGTGGAGCTAAGAAAAATATCGACTTGTATCTAATCTTTCATACGAACCAAAGTCTTCAAGAAATTCATATACTTAAAAGGTTTCCTTCTAAAAATGTCCTTAAAATTTCTTATGAAATCTAGACAATAAGGAAATCAAATCTAAAATATATGAAATATTCCCATTCATATGCATGGCTAAAACTTATCATATGGAGTTCCTAGAGACCTTAAAGATCAGTGGGAGTATTAAGTGTCCTAATTATAACTTGCAAAAGTTGCAAGAGGTGGGGGAAGTGACAATTTTGATCACTGCTCTATCATAAATTGTCTCCTTAAAATATAATGATACTCCTAATAAAGTTTCATTGATGCCTAACTATGGGAAGAACTTAGATTTCTTACCAAAACTAAAGTAATCCTCGATAAGAGAAACTAACATAAACATCATTGTCTTGTTGATCTATTAGAATCTATTAACTTCATTGACATCCACGATCATTTCATATATACTCAGTCTCGATTAAGAGAAAGGACAATGCGTAGCCTTTTATAATTTACTCGTATAACATTCTTACATCACGGATGAGCTTGTTGACTTCAAGAAAACACAAAGTACATGAAATTTCGTTTTGTCTTTATTACTCAGAGGTATAAAAAACCGTGCTACACCTAAACTCAGATGTGAACCTACGAAATCACTAAAATAGACGTTTTGACCAGCTAGATTAGTTTAATAGATATGGATATTTAGACGTTTTCAAAATAGACATGTCCAAATTAAAGAGTCATTCAAGAGATAGACAATAGCATCCATCAATTGCGAAAAGACTTAAGAGACAAAAACTCATAGTGAAATACAAGGGGTTCACAATATCGCTATTTGATGAGGAGCGGGTTCAAAAACTGGCATACTCTTACATGGCCTAGCAAGGGCCCACACGTAGGAGGAAAAAATGTTCAAACTTTAAACAAGCATAAGTTGGACTACCGTTAGAGTTACGGGGCCCACAAGAAGATGGCAAAAAGGTCTCGACAAGCCAGATCTTGTGGCAAACTGCCCAGCTGTTGATATACGTTATATTATACATATAAAAGTCCCCGTTTAACTCTCATTTATATACATTTTTGACCTTGTACATGAGGAATTGGTACTTATTTGGGTATCTTTACGATTACAGATCTTAAACGATGTCCCGGAAGTAAACCCGAAGAAAAACGACGGTTTCTGCATGAGAATAGAAGTCTGTTCATACTGAACGGCCGTTCAGTCTATGTGAACGGCCATTCACATGGTCAGATATTTTTTGCAACGTTCTAGAAGCCTACGTCACTACACCAGACGACTTTTATGCCCACTTGTCAAAGTGAACGGCCGTTCACTCATCTCAGAGCCTTTAAAATAGAGTTTCAGCCCTTGTATTCATCATTGGGTAATTTTGGGGCGATTTCTGGAGCTAAAGAATTGCTGTGAAGGCGAAGAACAAGCTCCGGAGGTTATCCAGATCCATTAACATCATCCAATCCATCACATTTTACATCTTATGGTTTGATCTTTAAACATGTAATCTTGTTCAAATCATGTTTATTTAGCTAATCTGTGATGACTATGTTATAGATTGTAACCTACGGGTAAAAACAACAGTATTTAGTTTGTAAAACAATCGTTTGTATGTTTAATCATGTTTTGTATGAAATTGATTTTTTTCATGTTTGAATCTTGATGATCATATTGCAACCATGTTTCATTGTTGTTGGATTTTTTATTATATTTTTATGACTTTAATGATTATCGTTTTGTGTTAGTCAGATACATGTTGAAAAAACGTCCGGTTAATCTATCGGTAGTAGACTAGTTAACTTGTTAATGTGTTTACACCATGAAACTGGAAACGGGTATTGGTTTGGTTAAAGTTAGGCGAATAATGGTTACAAATAAGGGTTTGTTTGGTTATGTTGAAACAAAACAACGTCGAGCTTATTACAAGTATATGGTCAATGGGCCTGATAGAAGTAAGGAAAGAAGTTATGTTAGGTACCTTAATGGAAGTTTGGCTTTGTTCATTCATTCGGCTAAGCCAAGTCGTCCAGATGGTGTGATTCGAGTGCCTCGAGCATCAATGGCTCAGTATATGAGACTAATGCCCGACGGGCACTTGAGAGTGTTCCAATGGAATTGGCGGTATGGGTGGCAGGTGGTGGCGGATTTGTTCGGAGTTCGTCGCAAGAGTATGTAATGCATATCGATAATATATTCAATGGTTTGGAGACTACATGCATTCTACTTACCACTGAAGGCATAAGTGTTGCTTTGTGTTTAATAAATGGATGTTAATTAATTATCGTACGTGTTGATTTGTTGTATGCACATGTTAAGTTTGAATAAATAAAATAAACATGGAAATATGTTGTGATACATTTTTAGTGGTTGCGTAAAACAACGTGAATGACAAAACAAAGGGTGTAAAATGTTGTTACATGGATAATATAAACGAGAATGAAAGATAATATATGTTCATGATCATCATAATAATAATATATTCAGCAAGTCAATGATGTTACCGTAACGTAATTATATTCTAGCATTGGGCAACTGACACCTATAATTAATTTCATTGACACCCACGATCATTTCATATATACTTAGTCTCGATTAAGAGAAAGGACAATGCATAGCCTTTAATAATTTACTTGTATAACATTCTTACATCACGAAGGAGCTTGTTGAGTTGAGGAAAACATAAAGTACATAAATTTCATTTTGTCTTTATTAGTCGAAGGTATAGGAAACCATGCTACACCTTAACTCAGATGTGAACGTACAAAATCACTAAAATATACGTTTTGACCAGCTAGATTAATTAAATAGATATGGATATTTAGTGGTTATCAAAATAGACATGTCCAAATTAAAGAGCCATTCAAGAGATGACAATAGCATCCACCAATTGCGACAAAACATAAGAGACAAAAAACTCATAGTGAAGTACAAGAGGTTCACAATATCGCTATTGGGTGAGGAG
Source organism: Ambrosia artemisiifolia (assembly GCA_032199755.1). Classification (NCBI taxonomy): domain Eukaryota; kingdom Viridiplantae; phylum Streptophyta; class Magnoliopsida; order Asterales; family Asteraceae; genus Ambrosia; species Ambrosia artemisiifolia. Next base: position 10,507,035 of record CM063518.1, on the reverse strand, counting down.
CGGGTTCAATAACTGGCAGACTCCTACATGGCCTAGCAAGGGCCCCCAAGCAGGAGCAGAACAAGCTCAAAATTTAAATGAGCATAAGTTAGGCTACGATTAGAGTTAAGGGCCCACAAGCAGGAGACAGAAAGGTCTCGACAAGCCAGGATTTCTAGTAAACTGCCCGGTTGTCAAACCAATTAATCAAACCAACACAAAACAGTACTACTACAAACTAACATAAATAAAACAGACCACAAGAAATCACTGTTGATGGAAATGACAGCTCTTTTTGTTGTACCCAGTCAACTTACAAATGATGCATTTAGGGCGTGCTCTTGGTTTGTCTTCATGCGTAACATACATCTTGCCATGGATCCTCCTTTGATTCAACCTCCCACGGTTGACGATAATCTATGACGGGTTACCCCGAATTCTCCATGTTGCCTGGTCCCAATCTCTTTCATGTCCGAGGGGGTAAAAGTTCCCCCTGTACTATAACCGATACATGGAAGTGTTGTATCGATGATCAACGATGTCATGAATATTCTTACGTAACATGGCTTACATTCTTTTTGCCACTTTGCACACGTGCACGTTTTGTTACGTTACTTAACCATATAATCGTTCCCTCCGTCATCATTTGGTTGCAGACGAGACTCCACGTGGTACCGCTTCTGGGAAGCATCATACAAACGCACATAGTGTTCTCGGGATTTAGCATCACGTTCAGAAGTGACCGTCCATATCCGGGGGAGGCGACATTGTTTCACAACGTGTGGAAATTCGATAATGTATGTTGAATTATGTTATGGGTCTTACATCAGATTACACAACAAGCACGTTGTGTGGTATTGATTATATTGGTTAATACACTGTTAGATGACTCTTCCAATGGTTTGACATCATTGTCATTTTTAAGGCATGTTGAGTCATTAGAAAGATGCAGTGAATATAGTTAGGTGATACCTAATCTACCACCCCTTACCCCGGAAGTCCATAATGAGCTGCATAAGAAAACGCGTTCTGGGAGACCATACCAATCTTGGTTTTCAGAGCATAGCGAGTATGTGCAGTCCTGTAATTACCGCAAAAACCGTATAGTGGATGGGGAAGAAACGTCATTTCCTTCCGTGTATGCTGGTTATATGGAATCGTACTTAGAAAGAACAGTCGAATACATGACCAACCCAATGTCCATCCCGGTAGCATGGCCGAGTTTTAGAGAAGATGGTGGGATTGCCCAAGTGATAGTATGTATATGGATTTTTAAATATATATATATATATATATATATACACACACATATATAAGTGTATATTTACATGATAACTTTTTTAATATTTAATTATCTGAATTCTGCAAATGGAAGGATACTGCCAGATTAACTGGCAAGTATCCAAAATCATGTCAATGGCCCCTGCCTACTTTAGCTCCAATCTTGGGGTGATTCAAAACACTGCCCAAACAGTGATCTCATAATTTGGTGCAGCTGATCGTTTGAACTAACTACCCCTCACAACTTCAAGGTACATTGACCTGCTACTTCGGTTGCTGACAGAAGCCGTCCTCAAAGAAAGCGGGCGCGAAGGCAGAATCGAAGATATGTGGAGCTTCATGATGATGATAAAGAAGAAGTGCCAGTGAATGATCAATATGTGACGATAAATGAATTCTTTGATGATGGAATGGACATTGATTCCTTTTTTGCCCACTTGGGAACCCCCCCCCCCCCCTACATCAAATCTCCCACCGGGGCCTTCCTAGACGAACACCCAACAACAAAACACCATGGAGTCCATTGTACATAGTCCATTCAACCCATTCGACGGTAAAAGTTTTGTGACACCGGCACAAAGTAACTTTCCAATGAACCTACCCATGAACACCGGGCAATCTTCAATAAACTATTGGCCCCCGAATCAAGGCTGTTAGTGCATGATGTCCCTAGGCTAGTATATTAGATGTTTGGACGGTATTTAGGGTGTTTGGGTGTGTTTGTAAGCGTTTTGGGGTTGGTTGGATGCTGGAGGCGATTACGTAATATTATAGGTGATTAGGTAGCCTAATCGCCTTATACACATGTGGTATAGGCCTACTCGCATGATATTACATATGGGATAGACTCCTAATCGCTTGTTGTACCCTGCACAAGTAGAAGGGGTATAAAAGCATCCAATAATCATTGCCCTATTCATTAGTTGTCACCTCACACAGCCCCCAAACACCATTCCCAAGGTCTGAAGGTCTGAGATAATCATTGTAAACACCTGTACTCTGTTTTTGGATTAATCATACAACCTTTGACCCATTTTGTGTGTGTTGATTACTCATTCATCATTGTTTATTGTTGTTTCTGTTATCCGAACCTATTCAGAAGATTCCGCACTCTGAATAGCAAAGCTTGTGATTGTCGGCGACCCGTAAGTCGATCCTACTAGTGGTGCATATAATGAATGTCTTATTTCGTGTTAATTTTTTTTAATATTAGAAAAATAATATCCAAACTTAGTACTATAAATAGTATTAAGTGAAGTTTCTGTAGGTTTGTACACAATGAAAGTGGTGTGACCGCACATGGTCCGTTTTTCTAAGGGTTCAAAAATTTTAAATAATATGTGTATATTGAAACAAAAATTTGTAAATTTAAACCCCAATAACATTAAAACAATCAACATTCTAAAAAACTAACCCAATTTAATAAACTCAATAACCTATTTAGTTTGGCTAATGTAGATCCTTTTAGTTTGGCCAACTTAACTCATTTATATATAAGTTCACATTTAAATGGCTCGTTTTTTCTACTCACACATGCAGGGTCAACCTGCATCCTCAAAGACGAACTTATTTGTACATTATTGAAAAAGTTAAGGTTGTCGAGAAAAATTGTGAAAATCTAATGTGATGAAACTTTTTTGAAAATCTAATGTGATGATAAGGTGAAGGTTTATGAGTTTATGGGCATCTGTCGACACATAGAATATTATTGCTTTACGCTAAACGTCATTGACTTTGCAAAATATATTATTTTGTCACTTTCCCATATTGTTATGATCTTGTACATATATTTTCTCATTCTCCCATTTTTTATTCTCCACGTAACTAACACTTTTCACCAAATGTATCACAAGTTCACAACAAATTCCCATATTTATTCAATTTATTCAACTTTAACATATGTATACAACAAATCATTAACACGTATGGTAATTAACTATCATCCATTTATTATACACAAAAACAACAACGATGTCTTCAAGTAGTAGTCTCCAAACCATAGCATACATGCAATATATCCATTACATACTCTTGCGACGAGCTCCGAACAAATCCGCAACCACTCGCCAACCCGATTGCCATTCCAACACTCTTAAATGCCCATCAGGCATCAACTTAATATACTGAGCCGAAGATGCTAGCGGCACTGGAATCGCACCATCAGGACTACTTGGCTCAGCCGAATGAATAAACAAAGCCAAACTTCCATTAAAAAACCTAACATAACTTTTTTCTTTACTTGTATCAGCCCCATTAACCAAATAACTATAGTAAACTCTACGTGGGTTCGTTTCAACATAACCAAACAAACCCTTATTAGTAACCTCAACAGAATACAAACCTTTTCCCCAATTCGTTGAAGAAACACTAGCAATAAGTTTCTGTTAGAGTATATAATCTTGATTTAAGTAAACTTATGTTAGTATATTATTGTACATATGTTAGAAACAATATTACTTATATTTCCTAAGTCTAGGATCGTAAATATTGAACCGGTATGTCACTAAGTTTGGCAAACGGTTATGATAGTTAGAAAGGTCACAACGGTTAGACACAACCGTTCAACATGTATATATAGGGACCGATGTAATATTTCATAAGTGTGTGTATGTTTAGTTTTCTTATAACTAACTTACAAAATTCCCTCTAAACTTCCTACCCTCTTTTCCCTCCAAAACCGTTTATATACAATCAACCATCAATCAACACATCAAATTCAAACATGGCATCAGAGCCAAGATCCAAAACCTGTGGCATATTCGATGTTGATCAAAACTCCGAAGATGTTGGCACTTTAGGGAGAAAAGACGTATGGCCGTTAGTCCCTAGTAGTTTGTTGTGTGATCATGCGGATCACAATAAAAGGGCCGAGAAGGCACCAATGGAAGACGAGGATTGTGAGTATCCTCCCAACATCAAGTTTTCGAAATTCAACATAGGATCTTCATCCAAGACCCGAGAAGATAAAGTGGTTAAAGCCCAAAAGGAGTTCAATAGGCAGACGAAGTATAAGAAGGATGTCCCCGAACACCCACCAACAATGTGTTGTAGTAAGTGTAAACAACCGTTTCACTTTAGAAGAGAATGTCCAAGAAAGATGGGAAAAACGGAATTCATGGTGAAGGGAACCGATGAGAAAGGATGGGACGACATATGGTTTGCAAGTTTAACCCGTAAAGAACACGGATGCGGTGATAAAAATCAGTATATGTTATTTAGCAAATCGTTCGGTGTAGAAGGTTGTCCATCCGGGTATAGGAAAGAATATTTTAGAGGCAAAGGGACGGTGATCATCACGAGTGGAAACCAGATTCACAAGATAAAATCTGTGTTTTACATACCCACTCTAAGGAGAAATGTCTTGAGTATAGAAAAGTTAACATCCGAAGGCCTAGAAATTGAGTTTGAAGGGGACGTGTGTTACATAAGAAGGCCGATTATACAAAAGACAAGAAAGATCATTACATGCCGTTTGTGTGATGGTGATGATCATTTTACTTTCAAATGTCCCGAAAGGAATAACGTGGTGCAGAAAATAGAAACCGGAAGTACAGGAAGCGCAAGTGAGGCGCAAATCAGAAACAGGACTCGAGAAACATATGGCACCGGTTTACAAGAAAGTCTCACAGATTTAGACAAGGAACGGGCTTCGGTATTCAAGAACTTCGAGCAGTTTTCAATCAATAAGGATAAGGCCGAAAGCTTCATGGAACAAGGACCCATTTTGTATCCGACCCAAGGCACAAGGCTAAATGATTGTGTGGTGTTCATGGACTTAATCCACATCACCACTACGGTTGAGAGATACAAACGGAAATTCGAATTGGAATTCGAAAGGACCATCGAGTGGTTCATGCAAGACTTTCTAAAAATCAAGATCAAGGCACCCATGCCCCCTAGAGATGGATACGGCTATCCAATAAACTTGTTAGATCTTTACACAAAGGTTCAAGTTTTCGGAGGGTATAACAAAGTGACGAACGATGACATTTGGGCAGTGATTGCCATGTCAATGGGATACGGGAGAGGACTACCGAGTATAGTGACAAAAGACGAAATTGCAACAACCCTAAGGCAAGTCTATGTCCGATACCTAGAGATGATGGAATGGTATCATTTAAAATACAAAGGAAGAGAAATGGTAGTTCAAGTCGATGAAGAAGACGTCTATGATCAAGGAAGAAGGAATGCCGAGTGGAAAGATCAAGACCTCCCACCAAAGAAGAGATCCCGAACATCGTCAAGTGAAGAATCAAGCTCTTATTAAATCAAGATTAGGGGCAAGAATGTTAGAGTATATAATCTTGATTTAAGTAAACTTATGTTAGTATATTATTGTACATATGTTAGAAACAATATTACTTATATTTCCTAAGTCTAGGATCGTAAATATTGAACCGGTATGTCACTAAGTTTGGCAAACGGTTATGATAGTTAGAAAGGTCACAACGGTTAGACACAACCGTTCAACATGTATATATAGGGACCGATGTAATATTTCATAAGTGTGTGTATGTTTAGTTTTCTTATAACTAACTTACAAAATTCCCTCTAAACTTCCTACCCTCTTTTCCCTCCAAAACCGTTTATATACAATCAACCATCAATCAACACATCAAATTCAAACAGTTTCTGTCCTTCAAACAGTTTTTGTCCAGGTACTAAAGTGTCTGTCGGGTGATCAAAAGATTGCCAAACAATAACGTTGTTGGAATCAAACAGTACTAGGTTCCCAGTATCAGTTATTTGCATGCTAGTAACATGTTTTCCAGCTGTGTTGGTAGACCAAACTATACTACCATCAGCATCACGGAGCACTAAGTCTCCGGCTTTGTTAAGGTTAAGTTTTGCTCCGAGTTTAACCGGATGGTTTCGGTTGGCTGACCAGACAACCTGAGGGAAACCAATAGCGGGTTGGACAATGCCTGACCCGCTATTGGTTTGGACTATGAAGACTGCGAAAAGGTAAGAGTCGCAGGTTCCATTGCAGTAGAACCCACAGGCGAACCGTGGTCCGAAGGATCCTCTAAGGAGGATGGCTCGGACCGTGGAGCCGTCTGTGAAGGATACTGAGTGGGGTGCGGACACGTTGTTGGTCCATGTGGTGGAAAGGTTTGCGGTAGGGTAGTCGAAGGGTTGGGCAGTGACTGAAATAAGAAAGAGAGTAAGGAGAAGAAGTAGACTTGAAATTATAAATGGTGTTTTCATGGTTAATGAATGGAAAGAAGAGATAGAATTGAAGGATGAAGATGAATACATGTGTAGGTATGTATTTATAGGATTCCAAAAATGTTAAAGTCGTTTTATATTGTAAGTTTCATGATATTGAATGGACAAAACCGTGTCCGGATCTCATGTTGAATGATGTTTCCTTTCGAAATTTAAAAACAATTATAATATTTTTTTAGTTTTTATGTCTAGTTTGAATAATCGGATAACATTAATACATTATGAATAACTTTAGGAAAAAAAACTACATTTAACAAACTATGAAATTATTTTATATATTTTGTTTTATTAGCAATTTCAACATTTATAAAGTTAATTGATAAAATAGTAAGAGCATACACAATGACGGGTAATAGACTCGTCTGGTGGGAGTGGACTTGGGCAATCCGGAAAACCTCCATTGTAGGATGTGGTTTGTTTGAGATAGGTTTGGAAGAATGGACTTATTTCTGCTTTGGTGTATGGTGGGCCCTTTTTTTTTATTTGGTATTAGGTTATATATTGTGAAAAGTAGGTGTTGGAATGAAGGCTTCAAATAGTTTATGGTTCTAGGAAATATTGGGTTTGGAAGGGTTTTGATTTGAATGATGTGTCATGGTAAGGTGGCGTTTTGGAAATCCAAACAACCTACCATTGACTATTATAGATGCTCTAAGAGCAACAAGATGATTGGGAAAGGCGACAAAACGGAAATCGTGCCAAAATCACTAAATCTAGTTAATTTGATGCAACCAGTCGGTTCAGTTGAAGACGCTTTGAATTAAACGAGCTTAAGTTTAGGTGTGGTTTTGTTGCCATGCATCAAAAATCCAATAGGCAGTGAAAATTTACAAAACACTGGTTATATTTCCTTGTTTAAATTTGTTCAATATTTATTGCTAGAAAATGACGAGATTACACTCAATCTATTGGAGTAAAATACTTGTTTTTTTATAGATAATGCCTAAGTCAAGACTTGCAATTTTCTTGAATGTGATGAGTTTTTTTTTTCATGATACTTGACTCATACGTTATGTACCATGGGTTAGGATCAAATACACAGTGAAATAAAAATAGGAAGTTGTAGGAAGGGTATCAAACGGACTCTGATTGAACTCATTCAAGCGGCATTGGAATCGTCTTATCGAACCCTACGACGTTAGTTTTTAGGTCTTCGTTTTTTGGGGTTTTAGCTTGTAGTTTTTAGAATATGCGTTATATCATTGTGTCTTTTATGTACCATTGTGTCTTTTTCTTATTTTCATCATTGTGTCATTTTTTCAATTCATTATGTCTTTTTTCTTCAGCATTGTGTTATATTTTTTGGCACTGTGTTATATTTTGTGGCTCATTGTGTCATATTTCATTATCGATCTATTGTGTTTTTTGTATACTTCTCACCCTTCTCATTTTTTGTAGCCTTTGTAGAATAACTCAACCCTATGTACCATTATTAGTAAGATTATAAATCTTAAACGCAAAACTAGAACCTACCATAACTCCATGATTCGTTTTATTTCTAATATGTAATCACATAACCCATCTATAATATATCAATATGACGTCACTTCGACCTACATAGTTAATTTCAAAGACTTGCAAACTATGACGACATATAGATAGATTAAACTTGGTCAAGCTTCTCGGCCACCGTATGTTTCTTGGATAATTTTTTGCTAAGCTAGCTGTACTCATGTTTGGTTGTATATTTAAAAGAAAAAAAGAAAACTTTTTATCATAGAAGTCAGAAGTCAGCGTTAAAAAATTAAATTGTTAACTTTTATCAACCCTTTTCTTAGTAAACTACATGTACCTTTTTTATATGAGTGGATAATCCTCTACGAGAAAATGCAATGCAGGAGATCATGTTCATATTAATATTAATTTGATTTTGTTGTAACGAAACGTAATAATCATATAACCATTTATTTGAGTTGTTGATAAATTTGTTTACCTGAAAACCTCTAGGTGGTGGTAATATAATAAAACAGGTATACCCGCGCGTTGCTGCGGGTATTATCTTTGGAAATAAAAATTGGTCTTGTACATGAACTTGTTTTGCTAAGAATGGAACACACTTCTGGTTCGGACTCAACATCAAACATCCGATTTACTTCAACAAGCACCTGCTAAAAATAAATAAATAAATGAAAAGAGTCAAATTTGCTCAACACGAAAAAGACTTGTAGTTGGCACACACCCACTTCTATTATTTTCTTCAACCGGATGATTCCGATAACAATATCCAAAAAGAAAAAATATTGAATCAAAAAGACGGGGAGATTTGAAATAACAAAAAAGATGCCAGTGGGATGGATATGTATTTGTGTTTATAGTACAATTGTTTCAATTGAATGGAATTGCTAATGTTTGCTCTCCCCTAAGCTGTAACTGAATTTTTTCTCCTTCAGTGATTTACAACCCCCCACCAATAAAGAACTATGCCATGGAAATTAGACTGCCATGTATAACTATCAATAATACACCCTCCAAGGCTGATTAGGTTAATAATATTGGTGTTATTGTTTATGATCTCATGATTTTTTGTATGTACAGTGTCATAAAAGGTTCGCTTCTTCTTACTGTCTGCATATTGGCATAATCAGGTTCGCTTCTTCTTCCTCTACTAAGAATCGTTTAATATTGTTTTAATCAATCGTTTTTTGAGTTTACGTATTGAGATGTTGCTCTAGTTTGTTGAGCTTGAGGCTGATTGTCATCATTGGGTCGCATAATGAGGTTCATCTGGTTAATCAACAGGTGGTCTTATGCATCCAAATGTGTAAAAGCTACTTCTCTTTATCTTAACCCATATTCTCCCGTGGGCCATTTGCGTATTATAATCTCACAAGAATCACTAAAAGCACATTCCTTAAAGAACCATCATTGTGCGCGTGTTAAAAATTAGAAGAGCACCAAGTCCACAACTGAAAAAATAGAAACATTATGCGTTAATATGATTCCTCTATTTAAACAGTAAAAACAATGATTTACATATAACCAAACAATACAATATTGGTCACAAAAAAAAATTGGATTTCTATTTACAAATATGCAAAGCAATAGAATTAATAATTCACTGGAAATCACCTAGCTGCATGTTCAACAAAAACATACTAATTCAGTAGTAATCCATCGATATTATTTAGTGATCAAATCTAAAAGTCCCAATAGGTGCTTAAGCACTTGCATTCAACAAAACAGTAGTATACATTATATAATAAGTAGTGGTTTCAAATTAGATATGCATAGACTGAAGATACTAACAGAAAGCAAAAGAGTTAACTACTACTTTGAATTTGCTGTTTGCACATGGAGAATTTCACACATACAAAAACAACAAGTAATTCCCAATAATGTACGAATGAATTGAATGTAATCTTAGACAACTAATCATACGGAAAAATTTAAAAAGCTGAATGGAGAGACGTACCCGTTTCAAAGCAGAACAACACATGAATCTGCAGCGGTGGGTATGGATAAGTTTCGGGTTGAACCATGTACACGTTTATTTTATCGATGAAGCAAGCTCGATCCTGAAATATCAAATAAAGAAACGATAAGTTCAACTTTAAAAACCCATATGAAATCCAAGAACCCACAACCATATTCACAAATTCTCAAGGAACTCACATAATCAATTCAAAGCTTAAAACAATGAAAACGAAATTATATTTCACTAACCAATATAGTGTCTTAATCCACCTGCTATGGTGTTATGTGAGATTGATGGATAATAGCGTTTTATTCTACCTGCTATGGTGTTTAACTTTGGACGAAAAAGAAAACGGAAAAGGGATATTATTGCAAAATGAAGGAAAATTAATAGCATTGAATTAATTGGATAGATGGTAGCATATGAGTCGTTGCTTTTCAATTAAACCTATTGTAACTAATAATGAATTGATTGGAGGTACAAGCATCTTAATGCATCACATAGTACAACCATCTTAATGCATTGATAAGGGTATAAATGGAAGAAAAGTGGTCAATTTTAGACAATTGCACTTGAGACTCTTGGGATGCCACCTTAACTTTGACATTTTGGACCTTTTTACCCATTGCTCCTCCTTTATAATGTAATATAGATATATTCTTTTAACAAATATGCAAAAAAAAAAAAAATTGGATTTCTATTTACAAATATGCAAAGCAATAGAATTAATAATTCACTGGAAATCACCTAGCTGCATGTTCAACAAAAACATACTAATTCAGTAGTAATCCATCGATATTATTTAGTGATCAAATCTAAAAGTCCCAATAGGTGCTTAAGCACTTGCATTCAACAAAACAGTAGTATACATTATATAATAAGTAGTGGTTTCAAATTAGATATGCATAGACTGAAGATACTAACAGAAAGCAAAAGAGTTAACTACTACTTTGAATTTGCTGTTTGCACATGGAGAATTTCACACATACAAAAACAACAAGTAATTCCCAATAATGTACGAATGAATTGAATGTAATCTTAGACAACTAATCATACGGAAAAATTTAAAAAGCTGAATGGAGAGACGTACCCGTTTCAAAGCAGAACAACACATGAATCTGCAGCGGTGGGTATGGATAAGTTTCGGGTTGAACCATGTACACGTTTATTTTATCGATGAAGCAAGCTCGATCCTGAAATATCAAATAAAGAAACGATAAGTTCAACTTTAAAAACCCATATGAAATCCAAGAACCCACAACCATATTCACAAATTCTCAAGGAACTCACATAATCAATTCAAAGCTTAAAACAATGAAAACGAAATTATATTTCACTAACCAATATAGTGTCTTAATCCACCTGCTATGGTGTTATGTGAGATTGATGGATAATAGCGTTTTATTCTACCTGCTATGGTGTTTAACTTTGGACGAAAAAGAAAACGGAAAAGGGATATTATTGCAAAATGAAGGAAAATTAATAGCATTGAATTAATTGGATAGATGGTAGCATATGAGTCGTTGCTTTTCAATTAAACCTATTGTAACTAATAATGAATTGATTGGAGGTACAAGCATCTTAATGCATCACATAGTACAACCATCTTAATGCATTGATAAGGGCATAAATGGAAGAAAAGTGGTCAATTTTAGACAATTGCACTTGAGACTCTTGGGATGCCACCTTAACTTTGACATTTTGGACCTTTTTACCCATTGCTCCTCCTTTATAATGTAATATAGATATATTCTTTTAACGGCAAATATCTTACAGAAAATGGTTAGAAATAGAATAGGATTAATTTGAACCCATTCGATATCCACCAATATTTAACTTCTTATTCCTATTTCCGATTCACAAATTAAAATGAATGATGAAGTAAATAATCAAACAAGATATCTTTCTTAAGGTCACGAGCTTAAAAATAGGAGTAGTGAATTTAAATGATCAAAGATCTCAAAGTGTTTTTTTGGTAAGAACTGTAAGAATCAAAGGAGGGTATTTTTTTTTTATTTTTTTGAAATTTTTTCCCCATATTGTTAAACATGTATTATAGTATTGAAAAAAAATATAAAAAATAAAAAATTGGGTGTAGAGTAATTACGTGTAGAGTAATTATATAATTACTCTAGTGTAAACTAATGTATTTACTTTAATGACGTAATTACACTAAAAAAATAAATTTTTTTTTGTATTATTTATATAAAAAGTATGTTTAAGCACATGGGAAAAAATTCTAAAAAAAAAAATAAAAATTTTTTACCCTCTTTGATTCTTACAGTTCTTACCAAAAAAACACTTTGTATTTGATCTTTACTCGAATTTAAATAATCAAAATTGTTGGCTATTGGCCGCTACCGTTCCTAATTCACGAAAAACGTGCTAAGGGTTCTACCTTTTGACACAATGGCCATCAAAGAACCCAAACTAACTGAGTGCTAACTCATTTAGGGGGTGTTTGGGATTGATTATTCAAAACAGATTATGCGTTTTGGAAAAGCAGGGGTGGAGCTGCTTATAGATTATTGCGTTTTTGTAGCCTAAAAAACTGATTATCTGCGTTTTCAAAACTCAATCCAAACACTAAAAACTGGTTATCTGCGTTTTCAAAACTCAATCCAAACACTAAAAACTGGTTATCTGTGTTTTCAAAACGCAATAATCTAAAAATCATATTCAAAATGCAATCTCAAACACCCTCTTAGTATGATCGTGACGTTTCTTTGCCCGAGTCAATTGTGTATTCTTTTTTTTTTTAAACTAAGTTTAAGTAGTATTTTAATTAAGTTTATGTTTAATTAATGTTTTAATTAGTTTAAAATCTGAAAAAAAAAAACTAGAGGCACCCCTTCCGCTAACAAAAAAATTTGAGAGTTTAAATTCTTGAGAATGCGAATTTATGCTTGAAATTTTTGGAGTTGCTAGTATAAAAAATCTAATTAATGGGCTTCTTTCTAATTTTTTTTTATGTCCAGCCCATTACACTCTATCTAAGTGTGGCTCCATTTCCATGAGAGCCATTGATTAAAGCCCAATTGACACTTTCTTAGAAATTGAGCTGTAACATGCTATTGAGACGAGCAACCCTTTTGATGATAAGGAAGATGATACTCTATCCTCTTGCAAGCTATCATCTTTTTCGGTAAGGCATCGAACCCCAGAAACCTTAGCCAGTGCGCCGACGCTGCGCCACGCCGGTCGGCTCAGACTGCGGCTTGTCTCTCAGCCGTTGCTGACTGTATTATTCAAGAAATCTTAATTAATTCGTAAGTTTATTTCTTTTCCATTTACAGTGTTGCATTTGCATATGTGCAACTTGGAATATGGTTCATTTTATATATTTTTGGTTTTTTATGTTATTTACAATTACAAGTATTTATGCGTTCGGTTTCTCCCTGTTTATGTACAAACATGTCATACCAGGTTTAGGTCAAAATGGGTCGGGTTGGCACTTCAATTTGGTCCGGGTCAAGTTGGTTGGGTTTTTTTTTTTGCCAAAATGGGTTTGGGTTGAAATTGGTCTTTTTAGAAAAAAGTATCAGTTGATTATAATTGATAATTACAACAATTATATTGAGCCAATATTCTATAACTATGGCTATCTGTGTATAATTATATGAACATCTGATAACCAGGCATATATATATGTGTTGGTTAAATCTGTTAAAAATAAAATGGGTACCTTTTTTGGACTTTGGATAAAACACACAAACTTTGCATAACCAAGTCAACGTATCAATGTATCATTATGTGATCAACAAAGATGCTAAGCAGTTAATGCGTTAGAAGTTGGATATCAGTCAAGGACTGATATTTGAGATATAGGTTATCGTAGTGAAATATCGGTCATTTTTATATCATGCAAAATTTATATGTATAGCAATTTAACACTAACAATTTAATATACTGTCCTACCATTAACAAGTAAACCTTTTGCAACTTGTGAAACACCAACAATTGTAGCAAGTGGGAACTTATTAAGACTTTAACACTAACAATTAAGACTTAAACACTAGTAGAATCAAAAGAGGAAAGACGAATGGAAGAACCAAGGACAAAGGTACTGATATCGAGAATATCGGTCAATATCGCCGATAATATTGGCAGTTCGGTACCGACACGGTTAATGACTGATAACCGATATATCGGTGAATGGACCCAATCAAGCTAGACCCTTGAAAACACTTTATTAAGTGTAATAATACTCATCATCTGTATGAGATTAAAGATAAAACCAATATTGACTCAGAAAGTCAAACTTAAGGTGAACAATGATGTTGGATGGATGCAAGTAGTGTTATGTAGGAAAAAGATACTGTTATTAGCTAAAATGACAATGTTGTGTAGCTTTAAACCCATTAGAAGAAATATAATCAACTTGATTCACTGTATGAATTGTAGGGTAGAAGGAAAATATTGCAATTAATCTCAAACCAGCAGCAGCCGCCTTTCTATCGCTTATTATTTTAGATTTCTGAAAGAATTTCATAATCTGGCGTTAACTTGATTGCTTAGGTAGGGCTTATATAGTAGCCTATATTGAACACACCAATGTGTCTAGCCAATTCAACTAAACCATAATTTATTTAGATCACCTTTAAAGTTGCATAAAATGAAAAGAAAAAAAGTTAAAAGGCCACGGTGTTAATACCGGACTTCTCATCTGATTGTCATTCTTTCTCCTCCAACAGCCCTTTGTAGAAAAATGCTATCTTCAGTCCAAAACCCTCGCATACTCCTCCTGCACTGTCGGCGTTCTAAACCTCTTCACCACCATTATCCCAAATCTATCCACGCCACCCCTCTAGCCCACCCCATTTCTGCATCACTACCCACCTCTCAAATCCAAACCATTCAAAAATCAATCCTTTCCCGCGAGAAAACAACCCGCCAATTCGCCGAGGAATTTCTTAACCGTCTACGCCTTACCGAGCCCCATGTCAAGAGCTTCCTTCACGTCTCAGAGACTGTTTTAAACGAAGCTGATGAAATTGACCGGAAGATTGAGCGAAACGAGGACGTTGGCCCCCTTGCTGGCGTATTGGTTGCTGTCAAAGATAACATTTGTACTGCCGACATGCCTTCTACTGCTGGATCCAAATTGTTAGAAAATTACCGGCCGCCATTTGATGCGACTGCTGTTAAGAAGTTGAAGGAGAGTGGCGCCATTATTGTTGGGAAAACTAATTTGGATGAATTTGGAATGGGGAGTACCACTGAAGGATCGGCTTATCAGGTTAGGACTTTATAATTTTCCAATTTTTATACTTGTAAATTGTATTGACCTATAGCTTTTGTATTTTGCTCGTTATAAGGTTACTGCAAATCCATGGAACCTTGAATGTGTACCGGGAGGGTCATCAGGCGGCTCGGCGGCGGCTGTTTCCGCTAGGCAATGTGTAGTATCATTGGGAAGTGATACTGGTGGAAGTGTCCGGCAGCCAGCGTCGTTTTGTGGTGTTGTAGGGCTCAAGCCAACGTATGGCCGTGTGTCACGATATGGGCTGGTGGCGTATGCATCATCACTGGATGTTATTGGTTGCTTTGGCTCGTCGGTTGCTGATGCTGGACTTCTACTTCAAGCGATTTGTGGTCATGATAAACTCGATGCTACTAGCAGCAAAAGGGTATGTTTCTTCTACCCTTGGTCATTCCATTTACAATTGATGAATAGTGTTTTAAAGATATTTAGGTTTATTGTTCCGTTCTTTTAGTTTTCCAAGTTGATGAATAGTGTTTGCTGCTAGGTGGTAGCAAACTATTGATTATTTTTTTATTTCATTTTTTACAGTTTTAAAGATATTTAGATTTATTGTTCCGTTCTTTTATTATTATTAAAAAAAGTAACTACTTAATTGATATGATTCTTGCAAATCTTGTTTTCAGGAGGTTAATGACTTCACATCTCAGTTCATTTCTAAAGATTATTTTGAATCCCAACCGTTAAAAGGATTAAGGGTCGGTGTAATTTCTGAAACTCTTGGTGATGGAGTTGACCAAGAAGTTGTTTCATCGATCCGTGGTGCTATATCACATCTGGAAGAATTAGGATGTATTGTAACAGAGGTCCTAATTTTTCCGTTAGTGGTTATTATAATTTAATCTTTGAGGTTGTATAAATAGATCAAGCGATTTAACATTTTTTTTATTCATTTTGTAAATGATTGCAGGTTTCTTTGCCATCTTTCTCCCTAGGGTTGCCAGCATACTATGTTCTCGCTTCATCTGAATCTTCTTCAAATTTGTCACGCTATGATGGTGTTAGGTGATATATATTTCTACACTACATTTGGCATTTTATGAACTACGAAGTCTAGTAATTTTGATATTTTGTGCACTTAAATGGCATCTTTTTTAAAAAAGCGTAAGTTTTTGATCTACAGGTATGGTAATCAAATCGTTTCTGATGAACTGAGTTCCCTTTACGGAGGTTCTCGTGCTAATGGCTTTGGCCCAGAGGTATGAAAGAAAATCACATTCATGAGCTTTTCTTATAAGTTTACAACGGTTTCAACATTTTCTTAATGAAAAATATGATTTTTAACTAAATATATTACAGGTCAAAAGAAGGATTTTGATGGGGACTTATGCCCTTTCAGCGGGTTATTATGATGCTTATTACAAGCGAGCTCAGCAGGTATTCTCTTGATTTTATTCTTAATTATGTTGATTAATATGTTGATCATGGTGAATTGATGATTTAGGTGAGGACTGTAGTACAGAAAAGCTTCAAGGCAGCACTAGATTCACATGATATTCTAATTTCACCAGCTGCCCCGTCTGCAGCATATAAAATTGGTAATTACCAATTTACCCGCTGTGATCACCTTATTTACCATAGTTTCTTTATCCTTTTGTTGTGAAAGATTATTATCTTCTAACCACTAGTTTTTTCTTCTTTTATATATAGGTGAAAAGAAAAATGATCCACTAGCTATGTATGCCGGGGATATCATGACCGTAAGTCCTTATAAACTTCTCTTTTAGCTTCCAAATTTTATTTTCTTTTGGAGTAATCTACATGTATGGTCTTGTGGTTCGGCCAAATTTCGGTTTTGGTTCTTTCTTTTTTTCAGAAGTTACAGGTTTAGTCAATGGGTAGCCGATCCATAACATGTTTGGTCTAGTTTACTTCCTGTGTTAGATTTTTAAAAATACATATATACCCTTTTAGTTAAAAAAACAAAAGAAAGTTAAAAACCTAAAATACCCCTCTTCATCATCATAGCTCCTATCCTGCCCCCTCTACCCCTCCCCTGTCTGCAACAGAGGATCCCGGATCTCATTTAAAGAAAATTCTTGACGTTTTGCCGACTTATAAAAAAAGTTTATGTATAAGGGTAAATTAGTCATTTCATATGAAATTAACAGATTTAAATGTGCTATTGATGAGTGAAAAGTGGGGACCATGGATGTAACTTCCGAAAAAAAAAAATAGAAAAAAAACTGAAATATGGCCTTACCGCACAGTTGACAGTACCATTTGTGTAATTTTCTCTTTATTTGATAAACGTTTTAGCGTTAGATGCTTATGTTTGCTTCTTTTTTTTTTTTTTTTTTTTTTTTTTTTTTTTTTTTTTGCAGGTGAATGTGAATTTAGCAGGATTGCCAGCATTGGTTTTGCCCTGTGGCTTTGTTAAAGATGGCACTGCTAGCCTTCCTGTTGGCTTTCAAATGATTGGCGCTGCATTTGATGAGGTCCGACTACTTTTTTGATACCACGTATTCTATATTCCCATGTGTTCGGTATCATGAAACTAAAATTTCGATAGTATATTGATTAACATGATTAATATCATGAATGCAGGAGAAATTGCTTAGAGTGGGCCATATCTTTGAGCAAACTCTTCAAGGCTACAGCTTTATCCCACCACTGATAGCAGATGAATTTAAAAGCTAGCAACAATGGTTTTAACTTTTAAGCATGGAGGGATGCTCAAAACATGCTTCTCGATATCTTCTCACGTTAAACCGTACGTGTACATTTTTTTTCCCTGATTAAATTATGTATCATTTATATAAAGAAGTTAGGAATTTTTTTTGTTATGGTATTACCTATTTGCTCCAGTTATGTGAATATGAGCCGGTTAACCAAAAATTTTTAGCTTCAGTTATAGTTCGCAATCCGGTTTTTGTGGTTTGTCAGTTTGGTTTGTGTCACACCCTCAAAATCCACTTGCGGAGTTTTACCGCGAGGCGCATGACAAACCAGGATCCAAGTCAATGATCACAATAAACAATACTAAATGAATTTCAAAAACATAGTTTAAAATCCCAAACATCAGCGGAAGCTAAATGTCGTTACATAAATAAAATAAAACCAAATGTTTAATGTTCAAAACCATGCAACTCTAACTAGACGCCGTGCAGACGCGTGCGCCCTAGTTCCACTTTGCTACCTTAGCGACCTGAGAAAACATGTAAGAGTTTACGTCAGCACAAAAATGCTGGTGAGTTTACAGGTTTGTAATCAAAGTTCCAAGTATAACCTGTCCATACTATAACAATTGTAAACCAAGTACGCTAGCTAGGCGCATGTACCATTACTACTACGATTGGAAAACCATTACTAACTCGCAAACCAGATGTTGTGCCCGTATAGTAAACCTGTTCCTGTTTGAGACAATATGCACCCGCCCGGCGCTCCATGCCGACGGGTGGGGTTGGTCACTCCCAATAGCGCTATTCACATTTCCCCGTTGTGCAAACCAGCACATTCATGGTTTCCCCCCGGGACTTCCAAAGATCGTATAGTAAACCGTTTGAAAACCCATAGTATGACAGTTGTTACCAAATAGTTGTTTAACACATGTTTTCTCCCCCGAAAACGAAAACCAAGTAAAGTGGGGCCGTAAACTCACCTTAGGTTGCGTTAACTTCAGATAATAGAATAGTTCAACAAGCTATGCTAGTCCCGTAAAACAGCGACCTAACATATGGTAGTTACAAGTACTTAGACTAATAACCCTTAGGTTAGTTAGTCCCTAGATGTCCAGACCATAACCAAGTTTGTTTGAAAACACCGTGACTGTTTAACCGACCCAAAGTACAAGACTCGACATCCCATTGGTGACCCGAGACTCCCCGTGTTATGTTTACGCTCCAAAACATGTAATCATGCAAGTACCCATTACATACGTTAACACACAACAAGCTATAGCACATAGTTCACGTATCACCGAAATACACCCAAGTATATGTTACCAAGTTATTAGACATGTTACGGGGTTCCTAGCATGTTCTTAGGTGTCCAAACGGGTCTCGGAATGCTAAAATATACATACAGCAGTAGTACACGCGATTAGGAAAAGTCAACTAGCATTTAGGTTGGTCAACTGGCATTTAGGAAGGCTAATCGCATGTAACTACTAGCATTTAGGGCTAATTGCATGTAACAGCTAGCAATTAGGGCTAATTGCATGTAACAGCTAGCAATTAGGGCTAATTGCATGTAACAGCTAGCAATTAGGGCTAATTGCATGTAACAGCTAGCAATTAGGGCTAATTGCATGTAACAGCTAGCAATTAGGGCTAATCGCATGTAACATCTAGCAATTAGGGCTAATTGCATGTAACACCTAGCAATTAGGGCTAATCGCATGTAACACCTAGCAATTAGGGCTAATCGCATGTAACACCTAGCAATTAGCCTGCTAATCGCATGTAACACCTAGCAATTAGGGCTAATCGCATGTAACACCTAGCAATTAGCCTGCTAATCGCCTGTAACCTTGCTGTTCCAGTTTTTCGCGCGTTTAACGCTCCAAATCAGATCCAGAACGTGTGTAACCACCCAATATCATCCCAAACACTATCCTAAACATGTTTACATCAAAATCCTTCGTTTAACCTCGTATAATCAGTCCTGCATGAAATCAAGTAATCCAAACACCATACACATAGCATGCAATCATTATACTAACATGCATAACAATAACCATATAAACAATTACTGAGATTCCTATCATCATAATATCAATATCAACACTGATCTATCATAATAATATAGCAATCATCATCATGAATCATAAAAACCCTAGCTTTTTAATCATACACACTCATAACACATGCATATTAGTTATAATCCGATTAACAACCCTTATTGACGATTTTCAGAAAGCTTTTTCGTTTAACAACAGGTCTGGACCCTTAGGGATTGATTAAAAACGTTTATAAAGGTTTATGGATGAAAATCAAACCTTAGAATTATGAAAGTATGATGATTCAAGCTTGAAACCTTGAGTTTTGATCAAAAATCGCCTTCCAGAGGTTGTTTATGTGTTGGGGCGGTTTATGGGACGATTAGGGTTTGTATAATGAAGTTTAGGAGGTTAAGTATGGTATTTATAGTCGTTTTTAGTCGTCACTTACGTTGCAGGCGATTAGCTTCCAGTTGCAGGCGATTAGGGCTGCTAATCGCCACCCCCTTAGGCGATTAGCCCCCTAATCGCCACCTTGAGGCAGCTACTCGCCCCCTGGGGTGAGCTAATCGCCACCCTGCAGGTGATTAGCTCACCCTAATCGCCTGCAGGGTCCTGTTCCAAGTATTTTGCGCGTTAAACCCCGTTTTAACACATGTTAACACATTTTCACATACCGACAAGTCACATAATGATTGTAAACACATAACACTAGTAAATACACATATTTACACTCGTTCACCAATTCCCGGGACTCGAGATTCGTACGTTCCGTATGCCCTGACGATCCTACAAATCGTCACCGTTTGTACACTTGGTTAAGGACTGACATCTAACGATCCTCTAGGCCAACATCTAATGATTCCCTAGACTCATATAACCGTTCCCGAACCATAACCCGACTCAACTAACCCAGTTAAGTACAGAATACGCGTGACTCGCTAAGGTAGACTTTAATTTAGACGACGTTGTTAACTTGAATTTGCCGGGTGTCACATCATCCCCACGTTAAAAGAATTTTCGTCCCGAAAATTATGTAAGTACCAAGAGTATGAACAAAAGAAACAGACAAAAATAGAAACCAAGAGAGAGAATTACCCGAGTTGTCACATCATCCCCACGTTAAAAGGAATCTCGCCCCGAGATTCATTCCGTTGCAGTGGTAACGTGTCTCGACTCGAATGCCTCTTTAGGAAAGAGATGAGGATACTTAGACTTCATCTGATCCTCGCGTTCCCAAGTGTATTCCGGTCCCCGGTTCGAGTTCCATCGAACCTTAACAATACGAATCTTACTGTGACGCAGACTGCGAATCTTGTAATCAAGGATCTCGACAGGTTCCTCCACTATCCGAAGACGATCATCAACCTTGATCTCTTCTAGTGGAACAATGAGAGACTCGTCAGTCAGACACTTCTTCAGGTTAGATACGTGGAAGACGTTATGTACGTTACCGAGCTCCGTCGGTAAATCAAGTCGATATGCCACCGGTCCGATCCGTTCCAGGATCGTAAATGGACCGACATACCGCGGGTTAAGTTTGCCACGCTTCCCAAAGCGTATGACGCCCTTCCACGGTGAAACCTTTAGAAGCACTTTGTCACCAACTTGAAACTCCAATGGCTTACGGCGATGATCAGCATAACTCTTTTGTCGGTCCCGTGCCGCTGCCAATCGATTACGAATCTGTACGATCTTCTCAGAAGTCTCGTACACCAGTTCTGGCCCAGTGAGCTGACTCTCACCCACTTCGGCCCAACAGAGAGGAGACCTGCATTTCCGTCCGTACAATGCCTCGAACGGAGCTGCTTTGATGCTCGTATGATAACTGTTGTTGTAAGAGAATTCTACTAACGGTAAGTGAGCTTCCCAACCTTTGCCAAAATCGATCACACATGCCCGCAGCATGTCTTCTAGAGTTTGAATTGTACGCTCACTCTGACCGTCAGTTTGTGGATGATAAGCCGTACTCATGTCTAGTTGGGTACCCAAAGCCTTGTGCAAAGACTTCCAGAAGTGAGAAGTAAAATGGGAGTCACGATCCGAGATAATAGAAACTGGCACCCCGTGCTTAGAGACAACTTCTTTCAGATATAAACGAGCCAACCGATCCATGGTGTCGGTCTCCTTAATAGCAAGAAAATGAGCTGATTTCGTCAACCGATCAACAATCACCCATATCTTGTCGTTCCCGCTTGGTGATTTAGGAAGTTGTGTGACAAAATCCATAGTAATCCGTTCCCATTTCCACTCTGGAATTTCGGGTTGTTGCAGTAGACCCGACGGTTTCTGGTATTCCACCTTGACCTTAGCACAGGTCAAGCACTTACTCACGTATGAGGCTATATCTGCCCTCATGTTTGGCCACCAGTACAGTATTTTTAGATCCTGGTACATCTTGTCTGAACCAGGATGAATGGAATACCGAGACTTGTGAGCTTCATCAAGAACCAGCTCCCGAAGTCCCCCGAATAAGGGAACCCAGACGCGTTCTGCGAAGTAGCGCAGGCCATCAGGCCTTTGCTCGAGATGTTTGTCGGCACCGTGCATAGTTTCAGCCTTAAGGTTTTCCTCCTTCAAGGCTTCTGACTGCGCAGAACGTAGTTGATCAGGCAGAGAGGAGTGGATTGTGAGTTGCAACGCCCGAACGCGACGAGGGTTTGTCGATTCCTTCCTGCTCAAGGCGTCTGCCACAACATTCGCCTTGCCAGGATGGTACTTAATGGCACAGTCATAGTCGTTCAGGAGTTCAACCCAACGGCGCTGTCGTATGTTCAGGTGCTGTTGGTCAAAAATGTGCTGGAGACTCTTGTGATCGGTGTAGATGGTGCATTTGGTACCGTACAAGTAATGCCTCCAGATTTTCAACGCGAACACCACCGCACCCAATTCCAAATCATGGGTAGTGTAGTTCCTCTCATGCACTTTGAGTTGACGGGAAGCGTACGCAATCACCTTCTCGCGTTGCATCAACACGCAACCGAGACCATGAATAGAAGCATCACAGTAAACAACGAAATCTTCAGTGCCCTCAGGCAAAGACAAGATAGGAGCAGTGCAAAGCTTAGCCTTCAGTTTTTGGAATGCGGACTCCTGTGGTTCACCCCAGTCGAACTTTCTATCCTTCTGAGTAAGAGTGGTGAGGGGTTGAGCGACCTTCGAGAACCCCTTAATGAAACGCCGATAATAACCTGCAAGGCCTAGGAATTGCCGCACCTCAGTTGGCGTCTTCGGTGCTTCCCAGTCCTTGATCGCTTCGATCTTAGCTGGATCGACATGGATTCCCAGTTCATTGACTACATGCCCTAGGAATTGGACTTCGCGTAACCAGAAATCGCACTTCGAGAACTTGGCGTACAGCTGTTCTCGTCGTAAGAGTTCCAAAACTAACCGTAGATGTTCCCCATGTTCGGTCTCGTTCTTGGAATAGATCAGAATATCATCAATAAACACGATGACGAACTTGTCAAGATACGGTTTACAAACGCGGTTCATCAAGTCCATGAAAACCGCCGGTGCGTTAGTGAGACCAAAAGGCATGACCAGGAATTCGAAATGGCCATAACGTGTTCGAAAAGCAGTCTTTGCAACGTCAGCCTCCCTGACGCGCAGCTGGTGATAACCGGACCTCAAATCGATCTTGGAATAATAACTAGAACCCTGAAGCTGGTCGAATAGATCATCAATACGTGGAAGAGGATAACGGTTCTTAATGGTCAATTTGTTCAGTTCTCTGTAGTCCACACACAATCGGAAACTTCCATCCTTCTTCTTAACAAATAAAATCGGGGCTCCCCAAGGGGAAGAACTAGGTCTGATGAAACCCTTATCCAAGAGTTCCTGTAACTGGTTAGACAATTCTTGCATCTCAGGAGGTGCAAGACGGTAGGGGGCCCGAGCAACAGGAGCAGCGCCAGGTACAAGATCAATACCGAACTCAACCTGACGATGGGGAGGAAGACCAGATAAATCATCAGGAAAGACATCAGAAAACTCGCGTACAACCGGGATATCGTCGATCTTCTTCTCGCTGGTAGTGGAAACAGATAAAAGTGCTAGAACAGCCGAATAACCCTTCCGAAGATACTTAAGGGCTTTCATGCTAGAGATGAGACTTAGCGGAGCACCGCTCTTGTCCCCGTACACAGAAAGAAATTCTCCATCAGGGAGAGGAATCCGGATGACCTTGTCGTAACAAACGATCTCAGCGCGATACAGCGACAACCAATCCATGCCTATAACCACGTCAAAACTACCCAAAGGTACCGGCATAAGGTCGATAGGAAAAGACAAACCCGACAACTCTATGCGACACTCCCGAAGAACGCAAGTAGCTTCTAACTTCTTACCGTCAGCCAATTCTATAATATATTTAGCCTCTAAAGGAACAGGTACTACATCTAACAAACGACTAACTTCCACAGATATGAAACTTTTGTCGGCACCAGAGTCAAATAAAACACTAACAGAGCGATCGTTGAGAAGAAACGTACCAGTGACTGTGTCAGGGTCCTGTCTTGCCTCTGCAGTCCCAATAACGAAGGCACGTGCGTTCCTGTTTCCGCCCCCGTTGTTACCATTTCCATTCCCATTACCATTCCCGTTTCCTCCCTGCTTCAGTTTTGGACACTCCTTCTTATAATGCCCCGTTTCCCCACAGTGAAAGCATCCCTGTTTACCCGTAGTCCCCTGAGTAGTAGAAGTCGGAGTAGTAGCTGGGGCCTGAGTCGATGAAAGAGTCGCCCTACAGTCTTTGGCAAAATGCCCCAACCTCTGGCAGCGATGGCAACGATTGTTGTCACAATTCCCATGATGATGGCGTCCACACCTATTGCATTTCGGTAACTTCCCTACATACCCACCACTTGGCTTAGAACCCGATGAAGATGAACCCCCACTATCAAACCTTTTCCCCTGTTGAGCTGGTGCTGGTGTAGAACTCTTCACATCATTATCCCACTTTCGCTTGTTGCTCTCTGGAGCCTTAGCAGTTGAACCTTTGGCAGGCAAGATACCCTCACTCACCTTCAAGTTAGTCATCCTATGAGCAGACCGGACCACCTCCGAGTAGGTAGGAAGATTCCCCGCAGCCACCAACCCTGCGATTTCTGGCACAAGACCCGAGATATAATGCTCAATCCTCCTGTATTCCGGCACATGTAGATCAGGACAAAGCACAGCCAACTCATTCCGCCTCACAGTATACTTCTCAATTTCCGACCCAGACATTTTGAGGTTCCACACCTCGTGTTCCAGCTTTTGAATCTCCTCCCTGGGACAGTACTCCCTCTTCAGCAGTTGCACAAAGTTTTCCCAAGGCATAGCATAAGCCTCCCCTATACCCATAGTCTGGGTGATATCGTTCCACCAGGTCAACGCAACATCCTGGAGCAACCCAGCAGAATACTTGACTCGATCCTCAGGAAGACAATTACACATCAGGAAAACAGACTCCACCTTTTCTAACCACCTGAGCAAACCTACTGCACCCTCAGTACCCGCGAACTCATGGGGCTTGCAGTCCCGAAACATTTTGTAGGTGCACATGGGTGGTGGTGGTGGATTAACATGACCACCTGTAAAGAAACACGTAAGAAAACCACGGGAAATGTAAACAAGTTCACCGATGAGATAGAAGTGGTTAGGTCAACTTACCGCCATTGTGCCCTAGCTGGAAGGCAGCCTGCAGCAAGTTGTTCAAGTCATCCTGCGTGAGGTTCACACCCCCACGACCACCATTTCCACGCCCACCATTGCGACCACCTCCACGTCCTCCTCGTGCTCCAGACATGATTCTAGCAAAAAGGACGAGAAAATTTAGTTTCACAGCTAATGATAAACACTAGCGTTTACAAGATCAAAGCTAGATCCAACCCAGGACTATCCATTCGAACCCAGAGCTCACTAGGGCTTTCATGCATTTCGGTTTATGATTTTGTGTGCACCCAAAATGATAAACCGCTCTACATGGTCCTCCCAGTGTCCTCCTAGTTCAAAGTTCAAATCACCGGACATAGATTCTTAGCTATACACCGTAATACTACGGTATTTCATGACAAGGGTTTCTATTGGGGTAGGAAGGGAGATGTCCGAGTCTTGGACCAATCTCAAGAGTATACAGTTAACCCCAATGTACCTCACTGTCTAGTAAGCAAGTAACCCAGTAAAAGAGTCTGGATGATGTAACACAGAAAGACAAGATGATTTAGAGACACCCCGACAAGTCTATGAGTAACCCAGTATAAAGTTTAGTACCATGTGATCATCTAGTGTGTGCGACTCAGTTATAGACTAGACTCTACATGCAGTCCTAGTTCACTATAACCTGGCTCTGATACCAATCTGTCACACCCTCAAAATCCACTTGCGGAGTTTTACCGCGAGGCGCATGACAAACCAGGATCCAAGTCAATGATCACAATAAACAATACTAAATGAATTTCAAAAACATAGTTTAAAATCCCAAACATCAGCGGAAGCTAAATGTCGTTACATAAATAAAATAAAACCAAATGTTTAATGTTCAAAACCATGCAACTCTAACTAGACGCCGTGCAGACGCGTGCGCCCTAGTTCCACTTTGCTACCTTAGCGACCTGAGAAAACATGTAAGAGTTTACGTCAGCACAAAAATGCTGGTGAGTTTACAGGTTTGTAATCAAAGTTCCAAGTATAACCTGTCCATACTATAACAATTGTAAACCAAGTACGCTAGCTAGGCGCATGTACCATTACTACTACGATTGGAAAACCATTACTAACTCGCAAACCAGATGTTGTGCCCGTATAGTAAACCTGTTCCTGTTTGAGACAATATGCACCCGCCCGGCGCTCCATGCCGACGGGTGGGGTTGGTCACTCCCAATAGCGCTATTCACATTTCCCCGTTGTGCAAACCAGCACATTCATGGTTTCCCCCCGGGACTTCCAAAGATCGTATAGTAAACCGTTTGAAAACCCATAGTATGACAGTTGTTACCAAATAGTTGTTTAACACATGTTTTCTCCCCCGAAAACGAAAACCAAGTAAAGTGGGGCCGTAAACTCACCTTAGGTTGCGTTAACTTCAGATAATAGAATAGTTCAACAAGCTATGCTAGTCCCGTAAAACAGCGACCTAACATATGGTAGTTACAAGTACTTAGACTAATAACCCTTAGGTTAGTTAGTCCCTAGATGTCCAGACCATAACCAAGTTTGTTTGAAAACACCGTGACTGTTTAACCGACCCAAAGTACAAGACTCGACATCCCATTGGTGACCCGAGACTCCCCGTGTTATGTTTACGCTCCAAAACATGTAATCATGCAAGTACCCATTACATACGTTAACACACAACAAGCTATAGCACATAGTTCACGTATCACCGAAATACACCCAAGTATATGTTACCAAGTTATTAGACATGTTACGGGGTTCCTAGCATGTTCTTAGGTGTCCAAACGGGTCTCGGAATGCTAAAATATACATACAGCAGTAGTACACGCGATTAGGAAAAGTCAACTAGCATTTAGGTTGGTCAACTGGCATTTAGGAAGGCTAATCGCATGTAACTACTAGCATTTAGGGCTAATTGCATGTAACAGCTAGCAATTAGGGCTAATTGCATGTAACAGCTAGCAATTAGGGCTAATTGCATGTAACAGCTAGCAATTAGGGCTAATTGCATGTAACAGCTAGCAATTAGGGCTAATTGCATGTAACAGCTAGCAATTAGGGCTAATCGCATGTAACATCTAGCAATTAGGGCTAATTGCATGTAACACCTAGCAATTAGGGCTAATCGCATGTAACACCTAGCAATTAGGGCTAATCGCATGTAACACCTAGCAATTAGCCTGCTAATCGCATGTAACACCTAGCAATTAGGGCTAATCGCATGTAACACCTAGCAATTAGCCTGCTAATCGCCTGTAACCTTGCTGTTCCAGTTTTTCGCGCGTTTAACGCTCCAAATCAGATCCAGAACGTGTGTAACCACCCAATATCATCCCAAACACTATCCTAAACATGTTTACATCAAAATCCTTCGTTTAACCTCGTATAATCAGTCCTGCATGAAATCAAGTAATCCAAACACCATACACATAGCATGCAATCATTATACTAACATGCATAACAATAACCATATAAACAATTACTGAGATTCCTATCATCATAATATCAATATCAACACTGATCTATCATAATAATATAGCAATCATCATCATGAATCATAAAAACCCTAGCTTTTTAATCATACACACTCATAACACATGCATATTAGTTATAATCCGATTAACAACCCTTATTGACGATTTTCAGAAAGCTTTTTCGTTTAACAACAGGTCTGGACCCTTAGGGATTGATTAAAAACGTTTATAAAGGTTTATGGATGAAAATCAAACCTTAGAATTATGAAAGTATGATGATTCAAGCTTGAAACCTTGAGTTTTGATCAAAAATCGCCTTCCAGAGGTTGTTTATGTGTTGGGGCGGTTTATGGGACGATTAGGGTTTGTATAATGAAGTTTAGGAGGTTAAGTATGGTATTTATAGTCGTTTTTAGTCGTCACTTACGTTGCAGGCGATTAGCTTCCAGTTGCAGGCGATTAGGGCTGCTAATCGCCACCCCCTTAGGCGATTAGCCCCCTAATCGCCACCTTGAGGCAGCTACTCGCCCCCTGGGGTGAGCTAATCGCCACCCTGCAGGTGATTAGCTCACCCTAATCGCCTGCAGGGTCCTGTTCCAAGTATTTTGCGCGTTAAACCCCGTTTTAACACATGTTAACACATTTTCACATACCGACAAGTCACATAATGATTGTAAACACATAACACTAGTAAATACACATATTTACACTCGTTCACCAATTCCCGGGACTCGAGATTCGTACGTTCCGTATGCCCTGACGATCCTACAAATCGTCACCGTTTGTACACTTGGTTAAGGACTGACATCTAACGATCCTCTAGGCCAACATCTAATGATTCCCTAGACTCATATAACCGTTCCCGAACCATAACCCGACTCAACTAACCCAGTTAAGTACAGAATACGCGTGACTCGCTAAGGTAGACTTTAATTTAGACGACGTTGTTAACTTGAATTTGCCGGGTGTCACAGTTTGAAACTTAAACCGCCTATGTAATCTGAACTGGCCATTAAAGCGGTTGGTTTGTCCATCCTGTAGTTGGCAGTTGGGTTTAGAATTTATGCAAAGGGTCGAATTACACCATAAACACCTGTACTAGTTACAAGTATTTGAAGAATAACATTCTGAAGTCTGTTATTTTCTTATCCTTCAACAATCCAATACTATAAATGTTTCATTTTTAGTAGCAACAGAGTTGTTCACCAAATGGGCAGAAGCAGTTTCACTACGCCGAGACAACTCTCCTTCAAGTTGAGCCAATGCACTTGTAGCTTTCTCGAACCAGACACTATAATATAATTCAAATAAGCAACCGTTAACTGATAAAGGACTAATTAACAGTTCAAGATGAACCGGATCATACATATTAATACAGGCACTACTACAAAATAAGTATATAACCACCAAATAGATGAATTGTTTGCATGCAAAGTTATAAACCACTAAGGCTATATGGTGTGGAGAGCATCTCCCCCAACTCTCCCAAATGCTACATCAGCGTCATCTCATTTTCCTCTTTTCTTCCCCCAAAGTTTGGAAATGGTTTCCCCCACTCCCCCTTCTTTTTTTTTATTATTAAAAGTTTGATTAGAAAAATAAAAAATAAAAAAAAGAAGCCAATCAAAGCTCTTGGCACAAAACGGTGCCTTTTCACCAATCTCACCGAAATGTAATTGTGGGGGGGGGGGATGTGTAACGCCCCAAAACCCGAATTTTAATTTTAGAAGCATGTTTTAATGTGTTATGGCATGGGGTGAAATAACTAAGTATCTAATTTAGTAGTTATACAAGTAAAAGGAAATAAAATAAGGTTTGAGTAAATATTGGATGGGCATCAAAGTTGAAGGACTAAAGTTGGGAAGAACCAAACTAAATACCACCCACTTTTGGTGGGATAATATACACGACACACACACACTCTTCAGGAGATTATTGTGCCTTGTGTGTGTATGTGTATGTGTGTGCTTCCTACCCCAAATCAAAGAAGAAGTGGGAAGTCTTGCATGCTTGATCTGAGTTTAGGGAAATGCTCATCACCTCATAAGGATCAAGTAAGTATCCATTCCATATCATGAACTTCTTGATTGAAGCTATTGGTGGGTCTTGATGAACCAACCCTAAATTGGGTAAATTGTAAGCATTAGATGGCTAAATTCATGTTTTGATGCAATAATCTAGTGTCATTAATGATTTTGTAATCTCTAGTGGCATTTTTGACTTAGGGTTCATGTTCAAGAAAAATGGGGGTTTTTACCCATGATCATTCTTGATCAAATTTGATAAATGGATTGAAAGAATTTATGTTTTGCTATGTTGAAATCTATTGAAAGAAAGGTATGCAATGTAGGTAAATAATATGATGATTGATGTTATGAGTTATGGAAGTAGGCATGAAATACTTGTACATTGAGCTTAGAATGTTGTACGCACACCATGTGTTCGATGAAATGCTTAGATGAACTTGCGTGCAAGTAATTGACGAGAATGAATGGAATATGATGATTGTAGGAGATTTATATAAAGAATGTGTTTTGATGGAAACCGTGTGTGAATTATAATGGATCGTATGTAGGTATGTATGTATGCACATAAGTGATCTTATGATTGTATGTGTGTCCTATAATGTGTGAATTTGTATGCAAGACTCGACAAGCATGAAAGTAATGTGATAGATGGTGCAATTGATAGTAGGTTAACATGGGGATTTCGTCTTAGAGAGAAATCATGTGTGAATTAGTTGATTATATGAATTGGTAAGAAGTATGCATTAGTAGTATGTACACTATGCTTAAATAGTATGATGCACACCATGTGATGGACAATTGGTATGATGAATGATCTTGTATGTTAGTGAGACATGAATATGATGCTTATGGTAAAATTCATATGACCTAGTATGTTAATATAGACATATGTTTGTAAGAAGAAAGTTTGAATGGTAGAAAGTGGACTTTCCGCCAAGTCAATAGTGTAGAATAGCATGGTTAGGTTCCCAAACTTAATTGTGCGATTAGAAGCACTATGTGACGCATACATGTTAAAACCATGAGATATATATGATAATGAGTGGTATTACATGATGAGAGAACCAATGTGGTTGTGTATGTATATTGTAGATATAGTAGAAGTTGACTAATGAAAGTCAATGTGTTATTTGATGGAGAATGATTGTTAGTGTGATATGATCATGCATGCTAACAATGATGTGAATATGGTGATATGAAAGGATAGGAATAATGGACTCAAGCATGGGAAGCTAATGGGTCAAGACGGAACAATAAACAAGCAAGAACTTGGAGAACACGAGGTAAGTGAATTCCTATTCTATTTAGAATAACGAATTCATTTATGTATATGTATGCGTAGGTAGAATGGAAAATGTGAAATGATGGTACATTAGATATAGTGCCGTAAGGCATTTTACGGAGATTATAACGGGTAAAACGCAGCTTCGGACGGATCGGCACGGATGGGTCAAGAAGGGATGGAAAGAAGAAGCAAAAGGAGGAAATGTGCAGGGTCCACCGTACCCTTACGGTGGCTACCGTACCCTTACGGTAGCCCCTGCACCTCTTTTTCCACCGTATGGCAGCCTATACCCACCGTAGGGGTTTTGAGGCCCACCGTAAGGGTACGGTGGCCACCGTACCCTTACGGTGGCCCCTGGGGAAAAATGTTATTTTCTATCACTTGTTGATGTTTTGCTTATGTGCGCGACCCGAAATTGCGTTTAACGCACCAATTAACATTGTTGGACCTCGTGTGGGGCCTTGTAAGGGTGTAGCATGTAATAGTAATGTTGGTTTTGTAGACATGATCGTAGTACGGAATGGTACAAGTGCGTGTAGTTTAATTGATGCATTCTTCGACGGCATCAAATACGGTAAGCAGATTACCATGATTATGTAGATTGTAGATGTGATGTACATATGGGTTCTCATGCTCGGGTTAGAGGGAGAGAGTCACTTGTATGTATGGTGGTATCATAGGCGGAAGTTGTATGCTTGTATGTATTGTAGAATTATACGAAGGACTTGTATGCTTGTATGTATGGTGGTATTATAGGTAGAAGTTGTATACTTGTATGTATGGTGGTATTATAGGTAGAAGTTGTATACTTGTATGTATGGTGGTATTATAGGTAGAAGTTGTATACTTGTATTATGGTGGTATCGTAGGTGGACATTGTATGCTTGTATGTATGGTGGTATTATATGAGGGAATTGCATGCTCGTATGTATTGTGAAAACTTACGAAGGAAGTGTATGCTTGTATGTACGGTGAGAGTATAGGGAGGAAATTGTATGTTTGGATATATTGTGAGGTTATTAACCTTTGTTTGAGAATGATGAAAATGTAGGTATATAAGCATGATTTGCAGGAGATGTGGAGGTTCGGGTCGGGGTAACCCACCCGAACTTGAAGGAAGGATCTTAGACAGGATCACAGACTATTGTGGGATGCTACTTCCGCATCATAAGTAGATTTTATAAAGTTACCTATTGAATTAACGGATTGGTTATGTGGTGATTGCAGGATGACTGGTTTACCTAGTAGAGCAAGGGATGGAGATCGAGCGAGGAGGCGGATTGTACGTGGTCACGGTCGTCTGATCTAGTAGAAAGGAGTCACGTTGATTGTATTACTAAATATTATAAGATGTAACACCAAAAATACTTAGAAGATTCGGTTTCTAAACATTCAAGTTGTTTTTAAAGAAATGAATTTTTCGGTTGGTATTTTCCGCTGCGAGTTATCTGTAAAACAGATTTAGGGTGTTACAGGGGGGGGGGGGGGTAATTACCGATCGGCACTTCAGCCATGTCACACCATCGAGCTACCTCCCCGGTTCCATACCAAGTAGTCTAACAATTGTCCCTTTTTTCAACTACCCTTAAAGTCAGCACGCATAGATATGCCTATCAAACCCAAGAGCCAGAGTATCATCGCCCCTTTGTGGCATTGGAATCCGACACTTGTTATAATTTATTAACTATATAAGAAATTTTTACAAATTATGAAAAAAATGAACATATCCAACCACACGAAAGCATCCCCCATTAACCCATAGACTTATTCACTATTACAGACTCCTCATTGCAGGTTTCTCAAGTCCCAATCGATCATATGAACAAAAGAACACTGAGAATTAAAACCGGAATTTGCTCTCCAATTTTATTATAACTGAGAAAATAACTCAAAACTCAATTACATCTCATGAACCTCATCATAAGCTTGGTGGGTTTATACAGCCTCTTTTACCATTAGACTAGGATCTAAAACTACAAGATAATTCAATAATTAAGCTCTTTACAATTATCCCTAAACTTAGATAATCAAAAAATTAATAACTATCATTATCCTTTAGTTTAATATGCCACCTCTCCCATATGCTCGGGTTGGGCCAATCCAACCCATGTGCCCGGGTCGGAAATTAGTCCAACAATCACCCCCTAATTTCCGAACAAGAATTAGAAGGTCTTTCACACCAAGCATCTCTCGCATTTCACTAAACTTGATTCTCGCGAGTGGCTTAGTCAGTACATCAGCTCTTTGCTTATCTCCACAAATATACTCGACCAAAACTTCCCCCTTCTCAACACATTCTTGAATGAAATGGTACCTTGGGTGGATGTGCTCGCTTTGACCGTGAAACACTGGATTTTTCATAAGTTCTATAGCCGATTTATTATCAACCCGAATAATCACCGGTTTCACCTTTATTTCGGTGATTTCGATGTAGAGACGTTTTAACCATATTGCTTGGCAAGCTGCAGACGTGGCAGCCAAAAACTCGGCTTCACATGATGATAATGCCACTGTTTTTTTAGAGCACCAACTAATCAGTGTATTCCCCGAATAAAAAACATGTCCAGTCGTACTTCGCCCATCATCTTTATCATAGTTGTAACTGCTGTCACTATACCCTATAATCTCCCGGTTACCAACTCGCTGATATTTTAACCCATAACTAACCGTACCGGCTAAATATCTCAGAATATGCTTCACTGTTGCAACATGAGACTCTTTTAGAGATTGCATATACCGACTCACAATTCCAACATAAAGTGCCAAATCTAGTCTAGTGTGTAACAAATACCTGAGATACCCAATTATTCTTTGATGGCTCGTCTCATTCACTAAAACTCCATCTTTATCTTTAGATAATTTCATCCCTAGTTCCATTGGACATTTTGATGTATTACATTCTAACATACCCGATTCAGTTATTATCTTGTTAGCATAGGACTCCTGTTTAATTGAAATTCCAGAGTCATCTTGTACCACCTCGATTCCTAAATAATACGATCACATTCCCAAATCACTCATCTCAAATTGCATCTCCATTTGCCTTTTGAAATCTTTGATCTTCTTGATGTCTGGACTTGTAACTATGAGATCATCTACATAAACTCCAACAATAATTAATTTTCTCGTTCTTCATATATATTGCTTGCTCTTGAAGACAACGAGTAAAACCAAGAGATTTTAATGTCCCATCGAGTTTGAGATTCCATGCTCGAGGGGCTTGACGAAGACCATATAATTCGAATGAACCTACTCCAGAACAAGACCCTGAATCAACTGATGGTAAAAGCCAAGTTTACGAGGCTAGATAAACCCATCGAGCCTATGATGAGGTTCATGGGATGTAATTGAGTTTTGAGTTATTTTCTCAGTTATAATAAAATTGGAGAGCAAATTTCGGTTTTTATTCTCAGTGTTCTTTTGTTCATATAATCGATTGGGACTTGAATTGGCATCACAACCATTCAATATCCTATCGGTGGTCTGTGTTTGTCTCCGATGAGTCAAAGGATCGACGAAACGGAACAAACTTGTGTGTTTCCGACTAGTCAAGGGGGAGACAAGCCGGCGGGCGACGTGATCGGAGAACAGGTCAGATCAGTGGCGTACGGTGGCATTAGGTTTAGATCGAAAGCTCTTTGGTCATCGTGGTAGCCTTGATCGGAGACTCAGGTCATAACGGAATCAGTTTTTTACTAACTCAAAGCTTGCTGGGTTTCTGAAATTGTTGCGTTTGCCTTATTGGAGAAGAAGACCAAACATAAAACAAGAGGTGTTTTGTTTTTGTGATAATGTGCTTTTTTTTGTATAGACTCAAAAAGTTGGTTCGAGTGGTGACTATTTGAAGAAAAGTTTTAGTCAAAAGTTGCACAGTAATATTTAGACACCCAAAAAACAAAATTTAATTTAACACCCTAAATACTCCTTGTATTAACCAATACGAGGCTATTCCTTTATTGTTTTTAACGAGGCTCGGTACCAGACAACAAGAAGACAAAAAAATACGAGGAGTATTGCTTTATTGTTTTTAACGAGGCTCATTCAAATTTATAGATGATTGTCTGTGTTTTCTTTCTTTCAATCCAAGGTTTTTTATTCTTCTCTAAAATGGCATGGTGGTCTAATATTTTCGATGAATCATGTATTCCTGATTCTTAAAAGGCAGATATTCCTTATTCTCAAGAGGTCTGGTTATAAAAAAATAAACCATTATTGCCAGACCTGAATGAGCCGTGCTACGAACCCAATGTCGAACCTTCATACATAGCGGAAAACAACCATTACTACAATTACGGTCGTGTTTATGCGTACGTACCACAATACTCTTCGTACGAGCAACCACAAAACCCGCAAGTTTCAAAAGAGCAACCACACTACTCGCATGTTTCAGAGGAGCAACCACATAACAACCTAGTTTCATATGACACTGAACAAGATTTCATGTCACCAAAAGATTTGGTTACGTGGGTTAAAAAAGGGGAAAAA
The DNA here is from genome assembly GCA_032199755.1 of Ambrosia artemisiifolia. Classification (NCBI taxonomy): domain Eukaryota; kingdom Viridiplantae; phylum Streptophyta; class Magnoliopsida; order Asterales; family Asteraceae; genus Ambrosia; species Ambrosia artemisiifolia. Next base: position 10,471,279 of record CM063518.1, on the reverse strand, counting down.
TAACGGTTACATCATTGTGACCTGACGATCCAAAAGAGTTGATGATTTGGACGTGAGGGTTTGGCTAGTTTGCATCCGCAGTGGCGAGCACAAGAGTATAACCACGCAGAGGAGAACAGACAACCAAAAAATTGGTTGCCCTTTTCTAGTGCTCGGGTTCTATGACGGGAAGCGTGACGCTTGGAGGGTACAGGTGAGGAACGCCGAACATAACCAAGGTCTTGCTGAATATCTAGAAGGCCTCGCGTATGCAAAAAGACTTTCTCCTAATGAATTTAAATTGGTGGAGGAGCTGTTAGCGCAGCACATGGAGTGGCGTAAAATCTGGAAACAGTAAAGAGACAGTACCCGGAGTGCATGTGTGTTTTGAAAGACATACACAATGCTATTCAAAAGATTAATGCCGGAAAGAAACAAGGTGGATCACCCATGTAGGAACTCGAAAACCTGCTGGTTTCTAAAAACTACACGTATTACACTTGGGAGGATCCTTCAACAAACGCGGTTGAGGACATTTCTTTGTGCATCCGTTATCTTTCAAAATGTGGCGGGCGTTCCCGCATGTTTTTTTGATCGACGCGACCTACAAGACCAATATGTACAATTTACCGTTACTGCAAGTTATCGGTTTGACGTCGACAAACTGGTCATTTTGTGCCGCTAATGCCATTGTTTCGAAGGAACGTGAAGATAACTTCATATGGGTCCTTGAAAAGCTCAAAGTCCATATTGGAAGGTTGTATGAAGCCGCGTGTTATTTTAACTAACAGAGAGCAGGCGCTTATGAACACGTGTGACAAAATTTTCCCAAACGCTAACAAATATCTTTGCAGGTTTCACATTTATCAGAAATTCAGAATATTTCACAAAGCTGCAAGATATCATTACAAACAAGGATTTGGAGGAATTTACACGTTCATGGTGTGGGTTAAGCGAGTATTGTATACCTGAAATATACTAGTATAACGTCAACAATATGTTTAAAGCACTCGTCAAACAATCCCGAAAGTGTAAGTTTTTACAATGTATTTATTTATTTAAAATAATTTTTAATTTTAATTATTCTATTTTTTCAAATGTTTTTGATTATTTGTATAATGAATGGCTGGACCAATAGTCCAAATACCATGAGAAAATTGTATTTGTGTGGACCAATAGAACCATAAATTTTCACCAAACTACAACAAATAGAATAGAGAGCCAACATGCTGATTTAAAGAGATACCTTCTAAGTACGAATAATAGCTTGACCAGACTAGTAAGGTATATCGATGATGTTGAAATAAAACAAGAGTCATATAAAAAGAAAAGTTTTGAAGAAAGCTGAAACAAAATAATGAACAAACACAAGCAATTATCTTTCCTTGATGAACTACGTCTCAATGTTTCCCACCATGCTCTTAACCTCCCTGAAAACTAGTTTAATAGGTTAGAAACATTAAGGTCATTTGATGTAACATGTAGTTGCCAACTTTACACCAGTTGTGGGTTAGTATGCGACTGTCGCCTCGAAAGTTATCTAAATAAAGGTATACGTACTAAACATATTATTTACTTATTACGTGTATACCATTGAAATTTCGACATTTTTTTTTAATTTTTAAAGGTCACAAAATTTCGACTCAATAGACGTGTTCTGACGGAAGCTTGATTTTAGACCAGCAAAGATTAAAAGTGAAGATATTGAAGTGGAAGAAGAATTAAATGAGGTGAAAAAGAATATGATGTCTCAACCCCCATAGGTAAAAAAAGCATGTCAGTAATGAACCCACTAAAAAGTGACAAAAAACCCCGGTTGTACAACAAAATACCCATGGCCGGCCAACGTTGAAGGTTCAAGAACAAAGGAGGAAGAAACAAGAAAAAGATAAAGTTGACTGTGTGAGAGACGACTCCTTTGCATTATCGGAAAGCACCATGTATCGTGGTCCCCGAATGATGATGATTATTATTATTATTATTATTATTATTATTATTTACCATTGAGGTACGCTCCTCCCCGACACAGGTCCTATGTTCTGTCATCACTGAGCCAATTCGATGATCCCTGACATAGCTCCTTCGCTCCGTCAACAAGCTAGCAGGATACTTCCCGGCACATCTCATATGTATATGTAACACCCCAAAACCATTCGTTCGCCTAACTACGCCATTAGGCGTGATTAGCAAAATATTAACACGAGACTTAGAGAATAGAATATGGATTATATTCTAATGTGGAAATAACCTAGTTAATAATATTGTGTTTATAAATGAATGCAAGGTGTTTGAAACTAGCTTATGAGTTAGTTTTATTATAGCAAAATGAACCGAGACTAAACTTGAGGAACCGTAGTTGCCTAAATGATAAAGTTGGTTTTATCATTTTGAAATTAAAAGAAACACACACACACACTTGGTGTGTGTCACGAAAATGATCAGGAGAACAAGGTCTCCTTTGCCTACAACCCTAATCAACAAGAACAAGCCTAATCAAGGCCAAAATCAAAGGGGTTCTTCTTGCATGAGCCCTAAAACGAATCACCCAAGTTTGATAAACGCAAAGGTAACTTTTATTTGCCTTAATTTAATGATTTTATTTGCATGAAGTGGGTGAAAATCTTGATTGGTTACAAAACGTGAGATTATTAGTTGTTAGAGGTTTCTCTAGCTTTAGGGAGCCTCAATCATATCTAAATTGCTTACGAATCACATTCTACATGTATGTTTGATTCTAGTCATATGGTTATGATAATATGTGAAAATTGGGGTTTCACCTCTAGGTTGAAACCCTCTATGTTTAATGATTTAGTTAACTCTTAGGATCTTTCTTAATGAGGAATTTAGGCTAAAAAGTCTAAATAACATGATATGGTGATGTTTAGCTAAATGGGTATGCTTTGGCTAACTTAAAACTTATGAAATTCAAGTGTATGTGGTGGGTGCACACCAAGTGTTTGATGAAATGCCTAGATGAGTTAATCTCAACTAGACATGTAAGAAAATGGCTATGGATTTAGCTAGAAATGATAATGAATACATGATGTTATGGATAGTGAACAAAATTCCATATTATGTATTCTAATAGACAAGTTTGACTCATCCCCAAGTTAGGTACAACCAAGAGGGAGCAAACGGGTCAAACGGATGCAAGGCGAATACTTATGGAAACAAGAATGGATGCGAGGTAAGTTTTACTTACACCAATATACTATAACATAGCTTAAATTGTTATAAACATTAGTTTTAAATCTTGAGTGTGAGATAAAGATAAACCCCAAGGGGTAGAATCTATTAAGTGGGTTGCCTTATGTGCACTCCATACAAAATGTGGTTTATGACCTTAATCGAGATAATGAGTTATGACCAAATGGAGAAATCCATCAAACGGGTCAACTAATAAAGATATGTGAGAAATGATGTTTTAATCCAAATTAAATCAATTGAATGGAGTCGTTAAGCATGATGTTAAATGGGTCAAGTTTGTATCACTTGAACCATAGATAAAAACTTGGGTAACATAGCATTGTGAACTATGAGTCTAAACGGGTCAAATGGTGAGGTCCTCACCATGTGAGTCCAACACTTGATGCTTGTATTCCAAGCATTAAGATTCATAAAGTTAAACGGGTCAAATGGCAAGTTATTGCCATTTGAGTTCCGAGAAATTTATGTTGTCTATTTAGAAAGCATACAGGTAAACGCAATTGCGCGTGCATTTTTGATGTTAAGAATCATGGAGGATAAACACAAGGTATGGATATGGGTCAAGGCCACCCGGTAAGTCCGTAGTCAAATAAACGCCTTCGGGCGAAGCGACATAGGTGATAAAAGTACTCACATGAAGTGTGGGTGCCAATAAAGTAAGTTATTTTCATAACTGTGTCAAATGCGCGCTAATGCGCTTAAAATTGACTAAACAAGTGAAAACTTGAGAAATGATGAAACTCTAAGTCCGGAAGGACTTAGAGGTTTTTAAACAAGTCATTGAGTCAAAAACATTGGAATTGAAACCAGGAGTTTCGCCACGAAAGGCTAAATCGCAAGATTTGGCCATGAGGGGCATTTTGGGGATTTAAAGGATTAATAAAGGTTGATTCTAAGAACCTAAGTCAAAATGAAACAAATCGGACAAACACTTTTGTTGATCAAGTGTCTAATGACTTGACAACTCAAACGGTATGCAATTTAAGTAGTCAAAAGTGCCTTGTTTGATTCAAGGCCTTAACGGGTCGATATGGGTAAAAATCAACATAAACACATAAGACTTTGAACCGGGTCATAGCACCATGAACCGGACTATAATTTCAGTCAAACAAAGGTGTATTTAGTCGGCAAGTCAATACTTAGGCTTCGGGAATCATCAAATGCGGTTGCGACATGATTTCCATGCTAAAAAATCACAAAAAAAACGATCAAAAGCTTCGCGCGGCCGCGCGCTTAAACCGACCGGCCGCGCGCTTAGACCTGCATGTCAGCACGATCTTTAAAATTCCATATAAAATCGTAGAAAAATCGTTAGGAGGTGTTCTTTATATGCCTGGAAAGCTCTCGGAGCGTAGAACAATTCTCATTTGAAAGTCGAAGTCAGATTTTGGGTTTTAGAAGGGGTAAAAGCGATCCGAACAGCTGCTGCGCATAAGTTGCAACAGTTTGTTCTCCTGATAAAGGGCCGTTTGGCCTGGTTCGTTCTGTTTCGACGCGTAACGACTATCGTACTAGTTAAATGTTTCATTTGACCACTCACTAACCATTCTTTGTGTAATGGTGCTAGGTAAACAAGTGATGGAAGTCCCGGAGCAAGGATCAAGTCGCGATAAGAGCCGAACACACCCGATCACTCATACAAGCTTCCGCGCTAGAATCTAACGAACTCCCGTTAAAAACACAAACTTTAATACATTCTTTTTTTGTAGCAATGATGTAAAATTTATTGGAACTAAACGTGTATGGGATTCATTAAGTTGGGTTTTCATAATTTACCAAAGTTTTAATCGGGAGTGGTCTTAAGTAAGGTCAAAACCCGTAGGATTAGGCGTTGATTGCGTGATTACGGGTTAGGGTCTTACAGTATAGTCATTGGAATTTAAAGAAATAGGTTCCGCCGTAAAGTCCTAGAATTCTGCATTGCGACGTAGTCGTTCATCAGCTTCTAAAAAACCAGAGTTGCGGGCCGACCATGGGTTTCCCAACATCCAAGAACCTGAATCAGTGAAACTTATCAAGGTATATCAGAAACAGATTCTAGCAATGTTTCACCCGCACATATCCCGGATAAAGGATGTCAAGCCCGATGCTCCTTGGTATAGAGCGGTAGGTGTGGGTTTGGGGATGGATCAGAATCGGCATATGTTTATTTGGGAACAAATTATAGAGCAACTGGTGTGCCACAAAGATATTTGGGGAAGAAATTTTTGGCAGATTCTACTTGCCTGGAGAGTATGAACGCATACTTCATAGAACAACCTTTAGAGGGGTGGGAAGAGAACTGCTCGCGCATTGGATGGAGATGCCTCGGTCAGGACTCCTAATTGCTCAAAGATTTGGAGTTGTTCACCTGTTAAGCACAACACAAAGTTAGACTTTCTTTCGATTCTTGGTTGGTCCTAGTTTGTTGATGGAGACCATTTTATACACGCAACACTAGCAGGATACTATCCGATGCCGGCACCAAACCCCATTTGGCATGCGACCCGAAGTGATGAAGCAATTGAATGGTATGAAATGTTCAAGGAACAGATTGAATGGTGTAAATCACTTAGAGTTATAAATCCAGATCCTTCTGTTGAGGATGTTGGTTAATTATGATCTTGAATCTCTAGGTAACAAATAGATGTAATTTTTTCAAAAATAATATTTGAATGAATAAAACTTATTTTTTGTGAATTTTTTTTAAAGTTAATTTAGTATTTTTAACTATTTATAAACAACAAAACGAAATAAAATAAACCCTAATATGCCACATATTGACCAATACGTGGTATATTAGGGTCATGTATCGGGTTCAAGCCCCATATCAGACCAGACCCATTACGTGATCCTAATATGCCACGTATTGACCAATACGTGGCATATTAGGTTCATATCACATCAACGTGTCGGAGATCTGGTAAGGGAATTTGGGCTAATATGCCACGTATTGCCCAATACGTGGCGTATCATGCCTTATATCTGCCCCAACACGTGAGCTTTTTCCACAATACGAACAAACAAACACACACCGAAACACACACACAAAAATAAACACACACAACCCTCATATCAGACCATTCATTCAACGATTATGGTATGTTTTTTTTGGATCTTTTCATCAAATATTAACTTAGATTTACTGCTTATTTTGGGTATTGATTGCGATTATATGGGTTAACCCGGCTGATTATTTTGGTTTTCTTTGAAAATTGAGGATCAATACGCCTCATACAACGCAATACGAGGCGTATTGATCCAACTTTTTTTTTAAATTGTTTTTTAAAAATAATAACGAGGATCAATGTGTAAATCTATTTAGAAAAAATATAAAAAAATGTCAAATATTGTTGTTTTTTAATAAGTAATAAAACCATTTTTAGTAAGTAAATAATAAATATAAAATATGTATTTATTAAAAAAATTCAAATATTTTTGTTTTTTTCCAGAAATGACGAAGAAAGCTACTTATTAGCAAATGAAGTACCGAACACTTTCCATATTTAGGAGAAAACGGGGAGCAGACAGAGATCCTTTGTCTGTTTATGGTGACCATTATCATACTCTTGAAAATGTTTTCGCTCATCATTGCTTATTTGACAGGTGACGGAGTTGATTACATAAAGGTCACCATAAACGTCTGTATTTTTGTTGTATCAACCGACGGGCGTAGCTCATATTTTAGCTAATGCATTGTGGCTCATCGGTATTTTTGTTGTATCAACCGACAGACATAGCACACATTTTAGCTGATGCGGTGTGGCTCGTCATTTTTAACTTACTTCGGCCCACTATGTATGTAGAACCGCCTCCTATGTGTTTTAAATAGGAGGTTGGTCTTAGTTATTAGAGTTGATTGTTTTTTATACTATTAATATGTATGTAGAACCGTTTCCCATGTGTTACAAAACTCAGTTTCAATTATTTATGTTAAAATCAGTTTCAGTTATTTACGTTTTTGTTATTTATTTACACTGGTCAATACCGTGCTCCTTTGTTCTTCCCAATTAAAAGAAAACTATTTTCGAATGCACTAAAAACAACGATCAATCGCTTTATTAAAAAACACTTTTCAGATACACCAAAATACAATGATCAATCGATATAAAATAAAACATTTTTTGAATACACCGAAATAATCGATTTATTAAAAGAAGACTATTTTCGAATGCACTGAAAAAAACGATTAATCGATTTACCAAATAAAACAGTTTTTGAATACACCGAAATACAACGGTCAATCGATTTATTATAAGAAAACTATTTTTCGAATGCACTAAAATACAATGATCAATCAACCTTATAACTTATTCAAACTCACCAAAACAAACCAAACATCTTCAAAACCAACCAAAACAAACCAACCCCCCCCCCCCCCAATGAACATGATGCATCGTATTTCTAACAAAAAAAATCTATTATTTTTTTATAAAATTGTATTGAAATGAATAAAACTATTTTTTTGTGAATTTGTTATACATATTTCTTAAGTTAATCTAGTATTTTTAATTATTTATAAACAATAAAATGAAAAAACCCTAATATGCCTCGTATTGGCCAATAAGTGGCATATTAGGGCCACGTATTAGGCCTGATACTGTGCTTGAACCCAATACGTGACCCTAATATGCCACGTATTGACCAATATGTGGCATATCATACCTCATATCAGCCCCAATACGTGGGCCGATCCCAGAATACGAACAAACAAACCACACCTAAACACACACTCAAAACACACACAAAAGCTTCGATCAGGATCAATAGCATTAATAAGGTATGTTTTCATTAAGTTTATACACATATTAGGTTAGATCTAGGGTAGATTTACGTATTGTTGGGTAGATTCTTGTGATTTGGGGTTTTTTTTGGACTTCAGGAAGAATACACCTCATCTTGGGCAATATGAGGCGTATTGATCCTCAAATTTATTTATTTTTTAATTTTATTCATCTTTTAATAAATAATAACAATAATAACATAATTAACCCATAATTATTATTGATCTATTAATTTTTTTTATTAAAAAAGTTTTTTTTAAAATAACATTATTTTGTATGTATTTATTATTATTATTAATAATGTAACATATTTTTTATTTATTAAAAGTAAGCTTTTTATTTAAAAATTAAAAAAAGTTATTTTTCAGTATGGTGGCGTCTGATGAGGAGATGCACGAGGATGAGTTTGACTAGGGCTAGGGACGGCATCACCAACATCACCACCGGTTGACCCACTTATCGGTCACCCGTACTCAGTCGACTATGTTGCGTTGGATGAGATTAGTCAGGTGGCCCGGGCACGTGATATCATCGGTCTGGATAAGCCATGGAGTCGTCTTTTCGAGACCGCACATACTCCGATGTTTCGGGAGCTGATCTTGGAGTTCCTGTCTTCTTTCGTTTTCACCCCAATACAAGCAGATCGAGCAGAGGAGGAGGATGATCCCGAGGATCATTTCATCGAGATCGCTTTTCGTCTTGCCACACGGACATTCCAGATGTCCTTGCGTGAGTTCGCGCGGCAGACTGGTTTATACACAGAGCCTTAGACGGCTAGTGCATTGTACCGAGACGGTATACGCGTAGCGTCTTAGGGTACGCTCTTGGGGTTTTGGGCGGTGATCGCTCCTGGTCACCGGTTTGGGAAGGATAAGGCCATCGTGACCGCTATCCATGACCCCCTCTACAGATATATGCACCGGCTGATCGCCACGTCGATCCAGCCGCGCCAGAACTCCCGTGAGTGGTGCACAACTACGAACCTCTTTTACTTATATTGTCTATTATATCGGAGGCCGCGCGCGCTCGCACATTGTTTGGTGGATTGGTTTGCCTTGGCACACTATCGTCAGGAGCGGGGACCGTTATATGGTGGTGCGTATATCACGCTTGTAGCTCATCACTTGGGTCTTTACCCCGATAGTGATGACCGGTTGTCTCATGCGATCTAGCCGTCATTGTTGGATCGGAGGACAATCATTGGCATCTTTTTGAGCTAGTCCAGTTACCGGAGGTCATCCCGCCTTATCCTTGGCCGATTGAGGATGATGTGGAGGTCGTGGAGGGTCCGATTGGGGAGGCCCGCCTCAGTACCTACCTCACGCTTACCGAGGGCCCCCCTTGTGAGCTTACAAAGATGATGCACCGTATGGAGCGCAGTATCCGGGATCTTCGTCGTGGTCTGGACACTATTCTTGTCCGGGTGAGGTAGATGCTGACTGACTTTGAGGCAGAGAGGAGACAGACCACCACCAGCTCCACGACATTATCTAGATGACCTAGATGATCAGCAGCGTTGTATTGTGTATGTTTCAATTATTTTGTATGTGTTCAATTATATTATGACTTCTTTTGTATGAACTGCTTATTTGATATGTATATATTCAGTTTCAGTGATTTATGTTCGTGATGTTTATTTACTGTGTTAATAGTAATCAGTTATTCAGTTACAATCAGTTTTAGTTATTTTATGTTTATGTTATTTATTTGCAATGATTAATAGTTCTTGATCAGTTGTTCAGTTACAAAACAAACCAAACATTTTCAAAACCAACCAAAACAAAAACATCTAATTTTAATAAAATAGTATTGAAATGAATAAAACTTAATTTTTTTTATTTTTATGGACTTTTAAAAGTTGTTTTAGTATTTTTAATTATTTAAAAACAATAATATTGTAAAAACATAAAAATTAAAAACAACCTTCATATGCCATCTAATTTTTACAAAATAGTATTGAAATGATTAAAACTTATTTTTTGTTATTTTTATGGATTTTTAAAAGTTGTTTAAGTATTTTTAACTATTTAAAAACAATAATATTGTAAAAACAAGAAACAATAATATCGCATACCTCGTATTGGTGCCAATACTTTGGTTGGAATGTGATATTTGGTGTGGTATGAGGCAAATAAATCAGCCAAAAACAAAACAAACATATATGCCTCATATTGGTCAAGACGAGGCATATAAGTACGAGGTTTGAGTCTGACATTCCCTGGGATGTCATTTTGCAGCTTTTGCCTTCAATACGCTTCGTATTGACCAATACAAGGCGTATGGAAGGTGTCGAAATAGACAGACACAAAAAATAGAATACTTAAAAAAATCGTTTCTTTTAATCCAATAATAGGGGGCACAAGGTGTTCTTTATTAATATATTTGGTTGAATCTGAGAGCCTATTAAGAGTTAATTAGTTTAATCCGAAGGACTGGATCAAGGTTTATCAACGCCAATAACGTATAGCCGAAGATGGACGACAATGGCCGACGGGAAAGCATGTGATCGACCATCGGTTGTGGTCATAGATCAGAACACTATGACTTTGCAGTGTTAAATGTTGACGTCAACCAACTATAACATATGGGACAATTAGGATCAAGGCAGTATTCCGAGTTCATGGAATTTCGCAAGGTAGAATCCAAAAAGGATGACATGACAGTTGCTTTATTACTTCAAGCGATATCCAAAGAGCTTGTGTTTCAGGTTGCTCAGTTTCAGACTGCAAAGGAAATCCGGGAAGCACTAAAGACACGGTATGTTGGGGTCGAGTGAGTTGGAGAAGCAAAGATCGAACATCTAGAAATCGAATTCGAGTCTTTGAAGATGAAAGAAACAGAGACGATCGATTCTTTTGTAGGTAGAATAAGTCAGTTACTAAAGCAGCCAGCCTTGGAACTACCTATGAAGACAAGAAGCTTACCAGAAAATTGTTGGGATCTGTTCCAGCAAAATATATTCCAATTGGAACGTTGAAAACCTTCGAGGATAGAATTAAAAATATTGAATATGCAGGCGAAAATCAGAGCAAATTGATGTTCGTAGCAATAAGAGAATCATCCTCAAACCGTAAACCCTATGAAAACAGCGAGGGGCGAGGGTGAGGAAGTTCTAGTTACCGAGGTCGGGGTTGTGGACGTGGATCGGGTAAAGGACGAGATACGGGTCAAAACCGAGATAATGGTCGTAACCCTAGGGTTAAAAACTCGGGCCAGAAAGGGAACGATAACCGATAGAAGGGTAAGAAAGACAAATCTGAAGTTCAATATTTTAGAAGACAAGATGGGTCGCTACGCTTCTAGTTGTCCATAATGCAGAAAGAACGAATGGGCAAATTTAGCAGAAACCGAGACGCTAGAGTCAAACCTATTCATGCTGGAGTGTACGAGTGAAACTATTTACCTGAATGATGAAAAAGTGATTCCAAGTAAACTCGAATCCGAGCGAATGGAGGAGAATTTGTGGGTTATGAATAATGGAGCTTCCAACCACATGACATGGAATAAATCATATTTTTCGGAACTCAATGAGCGGGTGACAGGCAAGGTACGCTCTGGAGATGAGTTGCGGGTAAATATTGTTGGTAAAGGCTCAATTTGTTCATAAGTAAAACTGGTGAACATATAATGTTTAACTATTGTTTATTACATTCCGAGCCTTGGAAGCAATATTATAAGTTTGGGGCAGATTACTGAAACCAGATGCAAGGTTGTGATGGAAGACAATTTGTTGCTAGTATACAATAAAGCCATAAAGCTTATGATGAGGGTTTTTTTTTCAAGTAATCGACTTTACAAGATTGGGTTAACAGTTGGTTATCCAGTATGCCTTTTGTCAAAAATTGAAGATCCAGTGTGGTTGTGGCACGCCCATCTAGGGCATCTTAACTTCAAGTCAATGAACAAGATAAGTTCCAAGGAAATGGTACGTGGCATGCCTTATATTAATCATCCCTCTAATATTTGTGATTTTTGCTTGATAGGTAAACAAACACAAAAACCATACCCTGAACAAGCAAAATATCGAGCTACAATGCCTCTCATGCTACTACATGGAGATCTTTGTGGCCTAATTACACCTAGTACACCAATAGGAAATAGATACATGTTCTTGATAGTAGATGACTTTTCTTGCTACATGTGGTGTTATTTATTGAAGACTATAGATCAAGCATTCGAGGTGTTTAAAAAGTTCAAGGGTTTGGGCGAGGAAGATAAAGGTTTTAAAGTGGGCGTTTTTAGAACCGATCGTGGAGGTGAATTTACATCAAACAAGTTTAATGATTGGTGTGAAATTAATGCAATTAAAAGACATCTTACAGCCCCGTATTCCCCACAGCAAAACGGGGTTGTAGAAAGGCGGAATAAGACATTAATTGGTATGGTACGATGTATGCTGAAGCAGTTGAATGTACCTCAAAGGTTTTGGGGAGAAGCAGCAAAGCACGCAATTTATGTGTTAAATCGAAGTCCACCGAGAGCAGTCGTTGACAAGACGCCATACGAGATGTTACTAAAAAAGAAGCCTGATTTAGAATTTTTATGTGTTTTCGGTTGTTTGGGCTTTGTCACAGATTCAAAGGTAAATTTGTCTAAACTCAATGACAGGGGAAACCATTGGTTTATTTTGGTTCAGAACCGGGTTCAAACTCGTTTCATATGTATGATCCGGCTCAAAAGAAGATCCTTGTTCGAAGGACATTTGAGTGCGATGAAAATAGGGGTTGGAAGTGGGTTAGAGATGAATCGGATACAGAATATTTCACTATTTAGTTTTACTCTGTGATTGAACTAGAATAAATCCAGCAAGATAATTCAATAATTAAACTCTTTACAATTATTCCTAAACTTAGATAATTATAAAATAAATAACTATCGTTATCTTTTTGTTTAGTCTGCCACCTCTCCCATATGCTCGGGTCACATCCATCCAACCCATGTGCTCAGGTCGGAAATTAGTCCATAAGTCCATCAGTTTCTTTATCTATATGACTATATTTATTTATTACATTTTGTGAGATGAAATATACACCTTGTCTTTCAAGATTTTAAATCCTGGTAGGGAAATGATGATGACAAATCTATCACATTCTCAGGACCTGAGCAGGTGCACTCGTAGCAGGTGGTCCAACGATCACATTTGTTGTTGAGATCGGTTCATTTCATCTGCAGGCTCTCGATTGTGCGGTCGTTTTGGCTAACTTGTTGGTTGAAGTCGCCCAAGACATGGTCCCAGAACCCTATGTCCCTCCCCCGAGCCTTGGCGGCGTTGGCATTGTAAGGATAGGTCGTTTTGTGCGTCTTTAACGCATACTACTAGAGCCATTTCTTCATTTTCAGTCCAGCGCGTCATTTTGAAGGGTGTAGGAGTTGTTGATGTTGAAGTGTGTTTTCACCACCGTGGTATGGTGGTTTATATACAAAAAAATCTCAACCGTATTGCATGTAAAATTCAAGTTTCTGATAGTTAGATAAGACCCATTTTAATGCACATAAATATTTTTGACCGTGTGGGTGGGATGGTTTATGAGAAATTAAATCTTGTGCTGACCATTTGATGGTAAAATTTAAAAATGTGTGAATTTAAAAAAAAAGGTTTATAGTATTTAAATGAAAACAAAAAAAAGAATAAGTGGAGTGTTGCCTCCAAAAGTGTTTGAGTAAAGTAAATCAGTGAAGTGATGTGGCAGTGTATAATTGGTTAAAATCAGTTAAGTGAAAAAAGTTTAAGTTGAGCGCCCCTCCCCCCGAGATAATCATAAAATAAATAACTATAATTATCCTTTTGTGTAATCTGCCACCTCTCCCATCTGCTCGGGTCGCACCCATCCAATCCATGTGCTCATGTCGGAAATTAGTACATAAGTCCTATCAGTTTCTTTATCTATGACTATATTTATTTTTTACATTTTGTGAGATGAAATATACACCTTGCCTTTCGTGATTTTAAATCCTGGTAGGGAAATGATGATGACAAATCTATCACACGATTTTCTGTATAAGGTTAAAAGGAAACTTCGTCTCAAATGAGTCAACTACGTTGACTCATCTATAGTATCTCATATTTATTTAAATTTATGAAGCATACATCTTTATTAATTACAGGCTGATCATCTTGTGTGTTGTTTAATATTATGATGGCACAATTGATCATCTATTATTGTTTTGCCTTATTTCTCATCTTAAATCGCTACTCAACCACTGCCCGGGACCTCTCCCAGTACTACTCTTCTGCAAATATTTCCACCACATGGAACAACACTGGTGATTCACCATACGTCCTCCATGGAAAATTACGGAGAGATGTCCATTTCGTCTGTGGTTTTTACTGCAGTTATCAGGATGAGAATCGCAATGGAGAGAATCGCAATGGAGACTGCAAATCTTACCTCTTTGCAGTCTTCTTCGATTTTGGACGAGCCTGTATAAGACCTTACTGCGGTTATGAGGGTGAGAATGGCAATAGATTCAGTACGTCCGCAAACAGTAGCCCTCTCCAAGTTGTCGTTTGGTCCGCAAACCGTGACGATCCAGTTAGTGCTGGTGCAATACTGAATTTCACGGCAACTGGAGATTTGGTCCTTCAGGATGTCGATGGAAGCACAGTTTGGGCTACCAATACGGCCGGGAAATCTGTTGTTAGTATGAACATAACTGATGATGGAATAACTGATGATGGAAACCTAGTATTGGTTGATGTCAATGGCTCTGTGGTGTGGCAGTCTTTTGATCACCCAACAGACTGTTTGGTACCGGGGCAAAGACTGCTTCTAGGACAGCAGCTGATACCTAGTGTTTCGGATACCAATTGGACGGCTCAAAAAGGTTTGTATTCTTTAAAAGTTACTGATAAAGGTTTGGTTGCTTCAATTGGTTCAAACCCACTTCAAGTCTATTATAACAGTAGCTCCTCTTACTCTGGAGGACTACTAACCAAAATTATGTTCTTGAAAGGGAACTTGTCGTTATTCTATTCTGATGACGATCCTGATACTATTGAAATACCTGAACCATCAGGGGTTCAATATATGAAATTCCTGCCTGATGGGCATTTGAAAGTGTTTAAATTGAAATCAACGTGGTATGAGGTGGCTGATCTACTTACCAATAAAGATTTTGGAGAGTGTACTTATCCTTTGGCTTGTGGGAGAAATGCCATTTGCTCCAATTATCAACAGTGTATCTGTCCAGTACCAAGCCCTCACATGATAGACTATTTCAGAGCGGTGAACGACCAGCTACCCAACAAGGGTTGCTCTGCAATTACTCCTCTCACATGTAATGCTACCCAGGATCATGTTTTTATTTCACTTCAGAACATCACCGTTTACTCCAATTCCCCCGCAGACATGAAGAATGTGAGTACGGAGACTTGCAAAAAAGCATGTCTCCACAATTGCTCTTGCAAAGCAGCTGTATTAGAGTATGATGAAGATTATTCATATTGGGAATGTACTTTATATTATGACCTGCTTACAATGATCGCTATTAATCCAGCTGTACGCAACACATCAGCTTTCATAAAAGTTCAGAAGGCAAAATCAATTTCTCCCTCTACGTCCCCAATGCCAAAGAGCGTAAGATCGTCTCCTTCCCAGAGACAAAGTCGTGCTCGTGTAGTAATTATAGCTTCCACAGGTGCAATTTCTTTGGTTCTGCTTGTGGCTGCAGTTATTACTTTCTTAATTCGCAAGCAAAGATCAGAGACTCAAACGGAGGAAGAGTACTTAGATGATGTACCAGGACTTACCACTCGGTTCACCTATGAAGAATTGAAAGCCGCCACAGAAAATTTTAGTAAAAAGCTTGGTCAAGGAGGATTCGGATCAGTATTCGAAGGGAATCTTGAAGATGACTCAAAGATTGCAGTAAAAGTTCTTGATGGTCTCGGGCAGATTAACAAATCATTCTTAGCTGAGGTTGAATCCATTGGAAGCATTCACCATGTGAATCTGGTCAGACTTAGAGGATTTTGTGCCTGGAAATCACAGCGGTTTCTGGTGTATGACTTCATGAGTAACGGATCATTAGATAGGTGGATCTATCATGGAAATCGAGAACACATACTTGAATGGCAATGCAGAAAGAAAATCATTCTTCATATAGCCAAAGGTTTAGCATATCTCCATGAAGAATGTAGGCAAAAAATCATCCACCTTGATATTAAACCTCAAAATATCCTCCTAGACACTGACTTCAATGCGAAAGTATCTGATTTTGGGTTGTCTAAACTTATTGACAGAGATCAAAGCCAAGTGATGACTACAATGAGAGGAACCCCGGGATATATGGCTCCTGAATGGTTAAGCGCAGTTATAACTGAAAAAGTGGATGTATATAGCTTTGGGATCGTTCTATTAGAGATATTGTGCGGGAGGAAGAACTTTGATAAATCTCAGCCCGAAGACAGTTGGCACTTACTTGACGTCTTTCAACAATGTTGGGAACAAGGGACTTTGCTAGATATTGTTGACAAGTACGGTGAAGATATGCAGACACACAGTTTAGAAGTTGTGGAGATGATGAAAGTAGCTGCGTGGTGTTTGCAAACTAATTATACGAGAAGGCCTTCAATGTCATCGGTGGTTATGGTGTTAGAAGGACGAATGAATGTTGAATCGAACTTGGATTACAACTTTACTGATCCTAGACTGCAAAACATAGCAGTAGAACATAAGAAAGACATGACACCATTGTTGGCTTCTGTTCTATCTGGTCCTAGGTGAGTAATCATAAAGTTCTTGTGGATGACTTTATGCACCTTCTTAATGTTTGGCTCTCTTTTTGTTATTGTGTTTTCTTTTTAATTGTTAATTTCATCGTGGTATGAATAACTGCTAATTGTCCTTTAAAGCGGAAATATATATTACATATTTTCCTAATGAAAGTAGCATATAAAACGGTGTTATTGGTTTTGCCTATATAGCATTGTATGTGTTATTAGCCATACGCGATTATTTGATACAGTAGTGATTGTTAGAACTACTTCGGTATCCATTATTGTAACACTAGATTATACCCCGGGAACGTCCCGGGGTTGAGAAATCTAATATGACATATCAATTTTACATATGAAATAAAATGATACGCTTTACAGCTACATGCAGGAAGCTTCGGGTAACACATAACCTAAAACAATTAACAATGTATCTCCAATATTAACGCTTAACCTTAAACAATGTATAACTCTAATATTAATACCTAACCTAAAACAATGTACAACTCCAATGCTAACACATGTTGAAAATAGAATTCATATTTACTGATTTGAACATAATTAGTGACTTGCCTATACATGATTAATGAATTACCCGAACACTTTGTGTTTTTTTCCTATATGACCAAAACCCCACAAAAAAATAGTCTTTTTTTTCTCCGTTTTTTATATAGCACTATGGTACTCATTGGAAAAATAATAAAACTCTCGTTAATTTGGTGTAATTTTTTTCTTTAAAAAATTTCGTATATAAAAAATATGAACGTTTAAAAATTATGGGATGAAACATGAGAGAGAAAAATCCAATTTTGTTTTTAAATATTTTTTTCCTCAAATCAATTAATGCCACATGACACATTAAGGAGAAGAATGCTCTCTTTGAATGATATGTAAGATTTATTGCTTTCAATTATATAATAGATGATAAACTTAAAAGTGTTCAAATGTACATATCATTGGTGATGCTTCTCTCTCTCTCTCTCCCTCTCTCTCTCTCTCAACAATATGGAATCAAAACTGAAATACTTAGAGGTTGTTTGGTTGATTAAGTATTGAATCATTAAGAGGTCTGAATGGTTAAGAGGCTCTGAATGATTAAGTGCTGAATGGTTCAGCTATGCACCAAGTCTGAATGGTTCAACTCTTAACCATTCCATTCAGAGTCTTTTTTAGATTGAAACAAACAATTTGATTGCTGAACCATTCAGAGCTGAATGGTTCAAAACTTAAATAAGAGGCTATCAAACAGGCCCTTATTATTATTAATAATCCTAAACCAAATACAAACCCTAAAACAGAAATCTCTCCAAAACTCTACAACTTATGAGATTATAACACAATAATCTCAGCACCAACATCTATACTTGAACTACTATAACATATTCAAGATCAATCTATAACAGATTCAAGATGAATCTGATTACAATTCTTAGACCACGAATTAGAGAAAGAGATTACAAAAAAAAATAGGGTTACAAGAGAGAGACTGAGAATGAATGAATGATAATTGACCAAGATAGAGAGTGAGAGAGCTATTTATATGCTCTCTCATAAACAATAAAGGAATGGTCAGGATGCACTGGCTAAAACAAGATCAACGGCTCAAATGTATTTGTTCTTTCTCACACAGATCGCCACATAATCAATCAAGCCAGCTGGGCCAGGAATGGGCCAGAAGAAATGAGCCAGGCCACCAGGCATCTTGGACCCCTTATTAAACTTCTTGTGTTGGACTCCAACAACATTCACCTTATCAACAAGCCAAGCCCAAAACCAATGAACCCACAAAATACCTTATGCAAAATGTTATAGCCCAATACTTATAAAGAAATAAAATTATTATGAATGTAATAATTTTAACAACCCCCCCCCACCCCACCACAATTTTATTCCCCTTTTAGAACAAAGTTGTTCGTGTTGATTTGTCAAAACACCCTTTGTAAACAAATAAGCTAACTGACCTGAATCAATGTTAACATTCTTGAGAATACCTTCTGCAATCAATTCTCTTAGAAAGAACAAGTCAATGCCAAAGTGTTTCGTTTTGTTATGAAACACATGATTTGAAGCAATAGAAAGGGCATCAAAATTGTCACAATACAATAACACAGGAACTTGAACCTGGATGTTCAATGCATCCAAAAAGTTTTTTTTAACCAAATGACCTCACATGCTGCTTCACACATTGCTCAGTACTCTGCTTCAGTAGCTGACCGAGACACAATATCTTTTTTTTGTTTTTCCAGGAAACAAGACAATTTCCCAGGAAGACACAAAAACTAGTAACACTTTTCCTAGTTTCTACGCACTTGGCCCAATCAGAATCAGAATAGAGAGTTAAATCAAAACTATCACTTTTAGAAAACAATAGACCTTTACCAGGAGCAGTTTTAAGATATCTAAGTAGTCTGAAAGCAATTTTAAGATGTCCCTCAGTGGTTTATGCATAAATTGGCTCAACTAATGGACAACATAGGAGATATCAGGTCGAGTGTGTGACAGGTATATCGACTTCCCAACAAGTTGTTGATAAGCTGTCATATTATCCAACACGCTATCATGTTTTGAAACCAAATGGGTCAAAATATGATTCTATTCTATTGGACATGAAACAGGTCAAAATATGTTGTTGTTGTTGTTGTTGTTGTTGTTGTTGTTGTTGTTGTTGTTGTTGTTGTTGTTGTTGTTGTTGTTGTTGTTGTTGTTGTTGTTGTTGTTGTTGTTGTTGTTGTTGTTGTTGTTGTTGTTGTTGTTGTTGTTGTTGTTGTTGTTGTTGTTGTTGTTGTTGTTGTTGTTGTTGTTGTTGTTGTTGTTGTTGTTGTTGTTGTTGTTGTTGTTGTTGTTGTTGTTGTTGTTGTTGTTGTTGTTGTTGTTGTTGTTGTTGTTGTTGTTGTTGTTGTTGTTGTTGTTGTTGTTGTTGTTGTTGTTGTTGTTGTTGTTGTTGTTGTTGTTGTTGTTGTTGTTGTTGTTGTTGTTGTTGTTGTTGTTGTTGTTGTTGTTGTTGTTGTTGTTGTTGTTGTTGTTGTTGTTGTTGTTGTTGTTGTTGTTGTTGTTGTTGTTGTTGTTGTTGTTGTTGTTGTTGTTGTTGTTGTTGTTGTTGTTGTTGTTGTTGTTGTTGTTGTTGTTGTTGTTGTTGTTGTTGTTGTTGTTGTTGTTGTTGTTGTTGTTGTTGTTGTTGTTGTTGTTGTTGTTGTTGTTGTTGTTGTTGTTGTTGTTGTTGTTGTTGTTGTTGTTGTTGTTGTTGTTGTTGTTGTTGTTGTTGTTGTTGTTGTTGTTGTTGTTGTTGTTGTTGTTGTTGTTGTTGTTGTTGTTGTTGTTGTTGTTGTTGTTGTTGTTGTTGTTGTTGTTGTTGTTGTTGTTGTTGTTGTTGTTGTTGTTGTTGTTGTTGTTGTTGTTGTTGTTGTTGTTGTTGTTGTTGTTGTTGTTGTTGTTGTTGTTGTTGTTGTTGTTGTTGTTGTTGTTGTTGTTGTTGTTGTTGTTGTTGTTGTTGTTGTTGTTGTTGTTGTTGTTGTTGTTGTTGTTGTTGTTGTTGTTGTTGTTGTTGTTGTTGTTGTTGTTGTTGTTGTTGTTGTTGTTGTTGTTGTTGTTGTTGTTGTTGTTGTTGTTGTTGTTGTTGTTGTTGTTGTTGTTGTTGTTGTTGTTGTTGTTGTTGTTGTTGTTGTTGTTGTTGTTGTTGTTGTTGTTGTTGTTGTTGTTGTTGTTGTTGTTGTTGTTGTTGTTGTTGTTGTTGTTGTTGGTGGTGGTGGTGTTGGTGGTGGTGGTGGTGGTGGTGGTATTATTTATTATTATTATTTTTATTTATTATTATTGCAGCAAATGGTGATTGAAGCTGAAGATCTACCGAATCCAGCAACCGAAGATTTAATCACTTTCCATATTTAGGCGGAAACGGGAAGTAGGCAGGGGATCCTTTGTCTCTTGTTGTATCCACCGACGGACGCAACTCACATTTTTGCTGATGGTGTGGGTCGACGGTGTCGTCATTGGCGAAAACGAGATGCAGGCAGGGGATCCTTTGTCTCTTGTTCTATCCACCGACAGCTGCAGCTCACATTTTTTCTGATGTCGTATGGGTCATCGGTGTTTTTGTTGTATCACTGACGGACGTAGCTCACATATTTGCATATGCTACGTGGCTCGTCGGTAATTTTGTATGTAGAACCGCCTCCTATGTGTTATAAATAGGAGGCTGGTCTTAGTTATTAAGGTTGATAGTGTCGGTAATTTTGTATGTAGAACCACCTCCTATGTGTTATAAAACTCAGTTTCAGTTATTTACATTTGTGTTGTTTATTTACAATGGTGGATACAAACTATCAATCTATCTAGTAAACAAATAATATTATCGAATGCACTGAAAACAACGATCAATCGATTTAGTAAATAAAACACTTATCGAATGCACCGAAAAACAACGATCAATTGATTTAGTAAATAAAATTCTTATCAAACGCACTGAAAAAAAACCGATCAATCGATTTAGTAATAAATACTATTTTCGAATTCACTGAAAAACAACGATCAATCGATTTAGGAAGTAAAACACTTTTCAAAAACACCGAAATTCATTGATCAATCGATTTAGGAAATAAAACACTTTTCAGATCAATGGATCAAACTCAACAAAACAAAGCAAACATCTTCAAAACCTATCAAAACAAAAAAAAAAAACCGAAAACGCCTCGTATTTTTTGTGATTTTTTTAGATTTTTTAAAGTTAGTTTAGTATTTTTTTTTAATAATTTATAAAAGATAAAAAAGAAAAAGGAAAAACCTTGGTATGCCTCGTAAAGCCCAATACGAGGCATATAATGGGTCTAGTATTAGGTTCAAGCCTAGTATCAAACCCAATACGAGCCTGTTATATGCCAAATATTCGCCGATACGAGGCATACCAAGGTTTTTTTCTTTTTTATTTTTTATAAATTATTAAAACAACTAAACTAACTTTAAAAATCTAAAAAAATCACAAAAAAATATTTTTATTCATCTCAATACTATTTGATAAAAAAAATTCAGTTTTTGTTACCGATACAAGGCGTGTTCAGTTTTTTTTGTTTTGTTTAGTTTGTTTTGTTAGGTTTTGAAGATGTTTGCTTTGTTTTGTTGAGTTTCATTTGTTTATCCGAAAAGTGTTTTATTTCCTAAATCGATTGATAGATTCATTTCGGTGTTTTCAAAAAGTGTTTTATTTCCTAAATTGATTGATCGGTTTGTTTGTTTTGTTTAGCTAAACAAAACAAAAAGGCCGAACACGCCTCGTATTAGTAATAAAAACTAAATTTTTTTATCAAAATTTATTGAAATGAATAAAACTAAATTTTTTTATTTTTTAAAGTTAATTAGGTATTTTTAATTATTTATAAAAAAAAAACCTTTGTATACCTCGTATAGCCCAATACAAGGCATATAACAGGCCTCATATTGGTGTTGATACTGGGCTTGAACCCAATACTAGACCCCAATATGCCTCGTATTGGGCTATACGAGGCATATCAGGACCCATATCAGCCCCAATACGAGGGCCAGATCTGGTATACGAACAACACAAACACACACACTCGGTGGTGGATCTATAGGGCATTAAGGTATGTTTTCTTTATGTTTTCATACATATTAGGTTAGATCTAGGTTAAATTAGTTGATTGAATGGGTTAGGAACTTGAATGTGGGGCTGATTTGGGGCTTTTGATCTGGTTTTGTTCTTGAAGGATGAATGAATATGCCTCCTATAGGGCTATACGAGGCATACTCATTCATAGTTTTTTTTTTAATTTTATAAATCTTTTACATTAATAATAACAATAATAACTAATATGCAGATTTTTTTATTAAAAATATTTTTTAAATAACATTTTTTTCTTTAAAATAATATTTTTTTAAAATAACCCAGTATGGCGGATATGTTTGATGACGGTGACCCAGAGTTTGACGGGGATGAGGGAGGGGGAGCGGGACCACCACTGGTTGACCCACTTCTGGGTCACCCGTACCGGAGTTTCCTCCCGACAGCTTGGCATGGCGCCACTTTCGGAAGCTTAGGAGGATGAAGGTATTATTATTTATTATTTATTACTTATTAGTTATTATTATTATTATGTATTATTATTTGTTATTATTATTATCGTTTTTATTACCATCATGCAAGTCGCTACTCACAAATCCGTTTGTTATGCTGCGTTGGACGAGTTTGGTGAGCTGGCCTGGGCACGTGATATCATCGGCGTTTATACGTCTTGGAGCCATCTTTTTTAGAGTGCGCATACTCTGACATTTCGGGAGATAACCGTTGAGTTCTTGTCTTCCTTTACTTTCACTCCATGACCAGCAGATCGACCGGAGAAGGATGATCCCACGGCTCCTTTCGTCGAGATCACCTTTCGTCTTGCCCTACAAACGTTCCAGATGTCCCTGCGCGAGTTCGCGTGGCGCTTGGGTCATAGCTCCTGGTCACCGGTTTCAGAAGGATAAAGGCAGGGCGACCGCCATTCGTGAACCCCTATACCGATATATGCACCGGCTGATTGCTACGTCGATCCAGCCACACCTGGCTTCCCGCGAGTGGTGCACGTGGACAGACCTCTTTTATCTTTATTGTCTATTATATCGAAGGCCATGCGCGCTCACGCGTTGTATGGCAGATTGGTTTGTCTCTGCATTCCACCGTGAGCAGCGGGGAGAGTTATACGATGGTGCGTATGTCACCGTCCTCGCTCGTCACTTGGGGCTTCTCCTCGATGGTGATCCCCACTTGCGACCTGCAATCCAGCCATCTCGTTTGGATCGTAAGACGCTCATCGGCATGCGCGTTACGCGCAAGTTCCCTGGGATGGGTCGACGATTTACGGATGCCCAAGGACAACCTTTTGTGTCGGAGGAGTTACCGGAGGTCATCCCACCTTATCCTTGGGATGTTGATGAGGATATGGTGGAGGAGGTGGACCGTCCGTTTGAGGCTGATCAGAAGCCAGAGGTAGAGGATGACCCAGGGCCTCCAAAGCCGTCTCAGTACCCCGCTCACGTTTACCGGGGGGGATCGTGAGGTTGTAGAGAGGTTGCGCGGTATCGAGGATCTGCATCGCGTTCAGGACGAGCTACATTGTGGTCAGGACGTTATTCTTGACTCGATGAGGTGGTTGGCTGAGTCGAAGGCAGAGAGGAGAGACGCAACAGGTTTACTGGCCAGACCACCACCAGCGCCACATGGGGCAGATGATGCAGATCATCAGTAGCTTTTTATTTTCTATGCTTCAGTTATTTTGTATGTATTCAGTAGTATTATGACTTCTTTTGTATGAACTGGTTGTTTGATATGTATATATTCAGTTTTAGTGATTTATGTTTGTGATGTTTATTACTGTTGTTAATAGTTCTTATCAGTTATTCAGTTACAATTAGCTTCAGTTATTTATGTTTGTGATGTTTATTTGTGTTTGTGTTGTATATACAGTTATCGGTTTCAATGTCACCAAAGCACGTTTTAAAAAAAATATTTAAAAAACAAATCCAACTATTTATTCAAAATTGACAAAGTGTAAACAAGAAGCTTAAACCAAGAACAAATTTCTATTAGACTGAATTCTCAAAAAAAAAAATTAAAATACACCGTCAAACGCTAGAAATTAAAAAGATTCATAACCGTCTCACGATATGTACAATTGTTAAAAATCAAAACTATTTAAAAAAATATTTAAAAAACAAATCCAACTATTTATTCAAAATTAACAAAGTGTAAACAAGAAGCTTAAACCAAGAACAAATTTCTATTAGACTGAATTCTCAAAAAAAAATTTAAAATACACCGTCAAAGGCTAGAAATTAAAAAGATTCATAACTGTTTCACCATATGTACAATTGTTAAAAATCAAAACTATTTAAAAAAATATTTAAAAAACAAATCAAACTGTTTATTCAAAATTGGCAAAGTGTAAACAAGAAGCTTAAACCAAGAACAAATTTTTTCTAGGCTTAATTCTCAAAAAAAAAAAATTAAAATACACGATCAAAGGCTAAAAATTAAAAAGATTCATAACTGTTTCACGATATGTATAATTGTTAAAAATCAAAACTATTTAAAAAACAAATCCAACTGTTTATTCAAAATTGACAAAGTGTTAACAAGAAGCTTAAGCCTAGAACAAATTTCTTCTAGACTTAATTCTCAAAAAAACTTAAAATACACCGTCAAAGGCTGCTCAGTTATGGATCGACGGTCGGACCAACGCTAACGAAGTTCGTATGTCATAAATGTCACTTGACGCAGGTTGTGGTACGACCACCACCACGTCCACATGGTGAATCATATATACATTTCATGGGTTTGTGTCCAATGCAAGGATCCTCGAATGCGGTATGCGCATTAAATTTCATTAAGTAAAACATTCTTTCTTCAACATTAAACTTGGTGTTGAGGCCTACCAAGGGTCTTCGAATTGCTCCAACGTAACTTGCACCGGCTTGAGATATGAGTTTGGTTAACTTAAATCTCTCTGATCCATGGTATCTACTAACCGTAGCGACAACGAGATCTATAATTCGAAAAAGGAGATAAACAACTGCTCAGTTATGGATCGACGGTCGGATCGGCGCTAACGGAGTTCGTATGTCGTAAATGTCACTTGACGCAGGATGTCACTCCGACCACAATAATATTTATCACCAATGATGAACGACGAACTAGAAGTTCTGCTTCCATCATCAGTAAACCGATTAATAAACCAGATATGCGACAAGAAGGTTCTACCACACCCAGATATCGTTGCCCGTAGATCTCTTTCGAAGATCACAGAAGAGTCTGCTATTGACGTATTGAGACGAGTCAATTCAACTTGGAAAATGATATATAGTATAAGTCGTTACAATGTTTGGATGGTTAATAAGTACGGATCGTCGGTTGCTTGTTCTAACGGTCAAGCGGAGAGTGTTCATTCATCGCCGCATTATCCGTTGTCTTCGTCTTCTTCTTCTTCTTCAGTCTGTTCGAGTCCTCAGAGTACGTTTTTTAATCGCTCTATATGAAATCTTGTCATGATTAAGTGTTTTATGTACTTTTTGGGGGAATTTGGTATTTTACAAAAGTTACTTAAAGAGCGAGGATTCATTTTTGGTATTTTTATTTATTTAGAAACAATAATATGGTAAGAAAAAAAATTTCTCCTCGTAAAAAAAACCACTCCTCGTATTGCCCAATATTTGGAATATCAGACCCACATACTTGACCAAACCCTAAGTTTGGAATTTAAAAAGTAAACCCTATATGCCTCGTATTGGTCTATATGAAACGTATGGGTACGAGGTTGCAAACTGACATTCTCTTGTAGTCAGTATGCAGCTTTTTGTCTTAAATATGCCTCGTATATACCAATACAAGACATACTCAGAGTGTCTAAATAGATGGAGAAAAAAAATACTCAGGGTCTAACACTATGTTTCAGAGTTTAGTTAGAGTGCAGGGAGTTGGGGGGAAACTCCGGCTTGAAACGGGCTTCAAGCCCTCACACCGCCCCACCATGGCGTAGGAGGGCCGTTAGGAAGCTCACCAGTGTGGGGGTGGGGGAAGGTGAGGTGAAAGACTTTGGTTGGTTGGTGGTGATGATGTGGGGCCCTTTGTTGACCGTTGAATAATAATAAAAAAACCTAATAAATGCAAATGAACGTTTGAAAGATAAAAAAACAATCAAAACTTCATTTGATCGTTTGTTTTTAACGGTAAAAAAAATTTCAATATAAATCAAATTTTTTTATTAAATTCCAATCCACAATCCTACAACATATTCACACCACTTCAAACCTTTCCAACCATTTCTACAACCTCTTTTTTTTATACAATTCTTCTAATATTTTATAAAATGCAACCATACAACCGAGGCTATGACCCGAACAACCCCTACAACTACATCGAAAACCTGAATACATCACCGGTTCACCCGATACCAAACCGTCCACCCCAATTTCAAACACCATGTCCCGAATACGCCAGTTTCGTGAGTTTCATTAGTGGGCGTATGTATACCAATTTTTTATTTGACGATACCTCCATTCCTTCACAACCGCAAACCCCTCTTACCCTACCCGAAAGCGTACCCGAAAATCAACCACAACCACAAAATATTGTGGGATCATCGTTGGGGAAACCAAATGTACGAAGAAGTCACAAGAAGAAGGCGGAGGAGAAAGCGTTGGCCGCCATCAACCGTCAACCGGCGAAGTGGACAACCGCCGAAGAGCTTGCCTTAACGCAATCTTGGATAGGTGAGTCGGAATCTTCGACTCAAGGTATTTCTAATAGTTTTATAAACATAATATATGTTGTTAAAAATATATATTTGGACGTGTATCACTAACGACCATTTTTTTATATTTTTTTTAGGAAATAATCGCCACGTACAAAATCGACTTTTGGATCAAGATAAACAAGGTGTTCCATCAGTTGATGAATCGAGAGATGTATCGAGCAAACGATACTCTCTCGTCCAAGTGGACCGAGATAAATAGGGCAATGAATGCGTTCAAGGGGCATTATTATTACGCAAGAAACAATCTAATTGGTGAAACGGACGGCAACTACGTCACCAACGCACTAAAAGCTTATCGTGATGATGTGCCACATGACGCTTCATGCCCCTCTTCCCGCCTCCCACAAGTACATCAGGTTCGTCTTCGTTACCCCCTCGTTACAATTGCGCCGTGCCGTGAGGGAATAGGAAATGCAACGGCGAATGTAACGATTCACGAGGTGACGAATGTTGCTAGCCCTGTCACACCTCTCTCTGCACAGGATAATAATAATAATTAGAATAACAATAATAATAAATAGTAATAATGATGATAATCATAATAATAATAATACTTCTGGCCCGGCTTCCCGAACTCTGGACCACCGATGGTGGGCCACCACACATACAGCACATCATCAGCAACAGTAGTGACAACTATAGTGTAGACATCCTGAGAATTATCATTAACATTAAGAATAAGAATAAGAACAAAAATAATAAGAATAATAATAAATAATAATTATAATACCTCTGCAAGCTCCTCCTTAGTGTACCACCGGATGTGCGTAGCACACTGATCCAGAGAATAACCATACTCAACGCCATGAATAGAAATTGGACCTCCGGCGGTGGGCGCGGACTATCGTCACCAGCCTTTCGTGCCTGAAGGCGAAAGGTGGATAGGAACTCTATCACCAACGGCCGATGGGACGGCGTGTTACAGTCGCCAAGTAACCTGTCCCATGGGCTACCCTCTGGGATCCACTGCCATGTCATCTCCTCTGCACCCCCTGGTAGCACGAAGCGAGTCCCAACAAATCCCCCTCGACATAGAAATCTTCTTTTTTCTCAACCTTTGAAACCTTGGATTCGGGTAATCAAATCGCTGAAATTTGCAATGCTCCCAGTCCTGCAGGTCCCCCCTGCTACGGGGTTGGGGCCCCCTGGACCACGGGCTCCTCCTACTCATCCTCGTCAAAAGGATTCATAACTGCAAAAGTAAAGAATTTATAAAAAATTGGGCAGAGTTTCCCCTGTTTTCGTGCAAACCAGACAACACAAGTTGTCTACAAATTTCACAAAACAAACGCTAAACTATATATCATTATAATCTATTCAACAATCGCCTAAACAATCACCAAAACTAATATAGGTTAGGCGTTCAAAAGAATCGTCAAAACTATATTAGTTTAGGCGTTTCAAAAGAATCGCCAAAACTATATTAGTTTAGGCGTTTCAAAAGAATCGCCAAAACTATATAGTTTAGGCGATTCCAAAGAAACGCCAAAACTAATATAGTTTAGGCGATTCCAAAGAAACGCCAAAACTAATATAGTTGAGGCGTTTTAAAAGAATCGCCAAAACTATGTTAGTTTAGGAGTTTTAAAAGAATCGCTAAAACTAATATAATTGAGGCGATTCAAAAGAAACGCCAAAACTAATATAGTTGAGGCGTTTCAAAAGAATCGCCAAAACTATATTAGTTTAGGCGTTTCAAAAGAATCGCCAAAACTAATATAGTTGAGGCGATTCAAAAGAAACGCCAAAACTAATATAGTTGAGGCGTTTCAAAAGAATCGCCAAAACTATATTAGTTAAGCGTTTCAAAAGATTCGCCAAAACTAATATAGTTGAGGCGATTCAAAAGAAAAGCCAAAACTAATATAGTTGAGGCGTTTCAACAATCGCCTAAACAATCATCTAAACAATCGCCTAAAAATGATAAAAAAAAATGGAAAAAAATAAAAAAAAATGAAAAAACAGAAAAAAATGAAAAAAAAAACATTAATGGGTCAATATGGATCAATATGGATCAAATCAAACAACCATGAATTAAACCAAAAATAGCCCATTCTTCATTCATAACATATTCAAAATCAAACAAACAACCATTCAAATCAAACAACCATCGTTCAAATCAAACAACCGTTCAACCAAAAATAGCCAATTCTATACTATATATATATGCATACAGAGGGAGGGAGGGAGAGAGAGAGAGACAGAGAGAGAGAAACATACCTGAACCGAAGAGAGAGAGAGAGAGAGAGAGTGGGTCGATGGTGGTGGTGGTTGTCGAAGGTGGTGGGTGAACAGAGGGTGAGGGAGAGGGAGAAGGGTTAGGGTTGAACGGTTGTTGATTTGGGGAAAATGGGGAAGAGGGGACTGAATCTGTGTTTAAAAGTTTTAAAACTTTACCTACGGGCGTAGAGACCTCTAAGGCCCGTAGTTAAGTAAAAAAAAACGTTTGGGACGAGGTTCGATCGTGGGTCTATAATATCTCACACACACACTATCAGTCTTATTTCAAATATGGGGAACATCTGGGCTACCAGTTCGCTGAGTTCTCTATTAGAAAAAAAATTATATAACACATACTAGCTTACCTACGGCTCGTAGAGCCCTCTACACCCCGTAGCTAATCTTTCTTTTATTTTTTTAAACATATTTTAGTTTATTGAGTTTTTTTATACAAAAATATTTTTGTTTGTCTACGGGTCGTAGAGACCTCTACGGGCCGTAGATACCAGGGTCTCTACGACCCATAGATGGCCTCTACGACCAAATCTCAAACAGCTACGGGCCATAAGGCCCTCTACGACCCGTAGATGGTTCCATTCTACGGCCTATAGAGGTCCTTACGGGCTAGAAAATATTTTTTTTTTTGTATTTTATTACTTTTAAGCATGTTGTATTAGTTTTTTTTTATAAAAACCTTTTTCGTTTCTTATTGTAAAGGTAAAAAATCATAAACAAAAAAAATTACTTAATACATCATTATACATTATAAAAACAACGCTACACCGGACTACCAGTTAAGTCAAACCACTCTCTTTCTCTTTCATCGCTCATATTATGTCGATAGAGCCTACGTCCCTGATCTAGAGGATCCCTATATAGCACCAACCATGGGTTTGCCTGTGGAGTTACCCAAGTCAACCATGCTCCATTCTTGGCATTGGAGCGTCTTCTGCTAGCTAAAGCATGATGTAGTGGTTGGTGATCACATGGGCTATCGATATGATATGATATGATACGATGGTCTGGTAGTTCATCAGGATGAGTGAACAAAGGGAAGATAGTGCTCACTTCATTAGCAGAGAAGACTTGAAGAACCACACCAAATGTCTGACAAATTAGTAATCTGGTGCTAGGCATATCCATCCTTTTTGAATCGGGCGCATTCCCCACTCCCTCCCAATCTATGGTCGAGTATATGTGGTTGTACCAGCCGTTTTCCCATGTGTTGAGAACTATCAACCAATCCTGATTGCGTATACCCCTCATCTCTCCTAGAAGAACTCGACGGATCAAGGGCCAGGCTTCCTCTTCCGCATCTAAAGACACAGTTACAGATCGGAACCCACAGTTACCGTCCGGCTGAACATCTTGAATGTGCGTGATAAACCGTCCAAAAAGAGGATGAAGCCAACGCTTAAATTATTGGATCACCAATTTATACATGTCACCGCCAAACAGTGGAAAATCATGATTAAGGGGTGTGTAAGTATGTATGTATGTATGAATGATTATTTATGTACATGCCCGCCACTAACAGTGGAAAATCTTCATCACATACACTCATGTTGTCTTTATGGATCTAATGGCCTACGTCTTCTAACAGACTTGTCCTCCTGCAATAGATAACAATAAATAATGATAATAATGATAACGATAATAATAATAATAATAATAATAATAATAATAATAATAATAATGATAATAATAAAAATTTGGGCAGAGTTTCCTCTGTATTCGTTGAAACCAGACAACACAAGTTGTCTACAAATTTCCCAAAAGAAACGCCCAAACAGATTATATATTCTAATGATCAACACAAGTTGTATATAATAATAATAGTAACATCTTCTTTCGCATCCTCATTCTGTTTTTTTTCTGTGATTTTGTAGTTGGGCGCCCGCGAGTATTTTTTGTACCTCAGGAGGTTGATGGTCAGTCAAACTTGGATTCACCACCAACATTTTTTTTGACAACATATATCTTTGAACCCGTGGTGATTGAGACATTAGTGTCTCTTTGACTTTTTCCCACCCACTCACAAGGTCGTCTTCCCCGCCAACTACTTCCGGTTGATAATTCAATCGTGTCCAGAAGACGTCTACTTCGGACAACTGTATTTTTATTCCTTTACTCAACAATAATAATAATAATAATAATAAAAACAACAACAACGACGACAACGACAACGACGACGACAACAACGACAACGACAACAACGACAACAACAACAACAACAACAATAAAGAAGTAAGGGTATTACCTTTATTTATATACGAATCTAATCGACATGCACACGGCAACCCACAACTCGTGAAAAGTTGGTGACCACAACTCTTTCCTCTTTCCCTCAACTTCTCTATATTTTTTTTCTAAATATTCAAAAACATCTGTAAAAAATAGAACAAAGATATTGTTAATGTGTGTATCCATGCGTTTTAAACTAAATTAATATAATATGTACCAGATCGTTTGTCCTAACATAGTCGTCTGTAGAGTCGGTCTAGCCAGTGCTCGTAAAATTCTGGAGATGAAGATTTACAGAGTCGTTTAAAAGATTTCACAAATATTTTCCAGTCTTCATCTCCAAATGCTTGTCTGCAGTGCTTTAATATATTTCGTTGAATGTGCCACCTACATAATAATAATAATAATATTAATGATGATGATGATGATGATGATGATAATAATAATAATGTGTATTACATGCATAACAACATCGAAGCTGCTGGGAATACTATGTCGCATGCATTCATCTACGCTTTCTCACAATAAGTTATTATAGCACGGGGCTCCATATTATCTTCTTGCAACTCTTTGAGCCTCTGTAGCACCCATAGGTAGTTATTCCACTACGCCAAAATATGCCTACGGTCACACAAAAAAAGTGTGACCATAGGCCTTTCGCCACACTTTTTTTTTCCAGCTCAAGTGTGACCATAGGTCGAGTCATCGTAGGTATCACACGGCCACATTCACCTTTAGTGGCCGTAGCACTTAAAAAGTGTGGCTAAATGATACTAGTATTTCTTTTTGAAATCAAGCATTCTGTCTATTAAATGTGACTAAAGGATAGTAACGGCCACATGAAATTACTCTAAGTGTGGCCATTTTAGTTATATAGTCACTAAAAGTTTTGTTTTAGCCACATCAATTAAAAAATATGTGGCAAAAATGATTATTTTAATAAGCTTTCCATCTATTAACTGTGGCTAAAGGGTAGGAATGACAACATGAATTCACTGTAAGTGTGGCCGTTTCTATTATATAGTCACATTAATTTAGTGAAGTGTGGTCAAAAACTACTTATAGACACACGAAACAATTTTGTAATTATATGTGTGACTATATTCAAACTTTTAGTCACACATATTTTTTTTCCTATGACATTTGCTATTATTCTGTCACATAAAAAAAGTGTGGCTATTGCCTAACTTTGGTGACACATAATTCGTTTTGTCCATGACATTTGGTATCATTCCGTCACACACAAAAAAAAAAAAACAAATTGAGGATAGTGTGACTAATGATTATATAAAGCCACTTGAAATATTGTAATTTTATCAATTGCTATTATCCAACATTTGGTCACACGTATTTCAATTTACCCATGTCAGTTGTTATCATTCCGTCACACAAAAATAAACAAAATTAAGATTGTGTGGCTAATTGTTATGTAAAGCAACATGAAATTTATAATTTTTAATGTGACTATTATTTAACCTTTTATCACACAAACTAGTTATGTAAAGCCACATGAAATATTATAACTTTATGTGTAGCTATTTTCTAACATTTGGTGACACATATTTTATGTGATTCTATGTGGCCATTAAAATTGAGAAAACCAAATGATATAATAAAAATAATAAACCATATTCCATACATAAGTTTGAAGCTTAAATACTAAAAATCTAATTCTCAGCCGGTTTTCATCTTCTTGTTCTTTGCCTGCAGTTTTTTTAATCCATCTAGAGTTGTAAAACTCTTCTTTTGCTTCTTAGCGAACTTAGTTGTGGTGTTTTGTGTTTGAGTGGATGGTGAATCTGGTAGCTGGAGAAACAAAAACAAGAAAAGATATATAAAAATTCCTAATTTAGTTATACTTAATTAAAAATTAATTAAGAAACAAACCTTTTCTTTCGATTTGACAATGGATTTTGGCCAAGGCACTCAACCGGTTGGACATTGGAACACCTAACACTTTACTGGTGCAATCCTGAGTCTCTACAACGATCCAGAACAGTTTATTGTTCAAACAACTCAAAAATATTTTGAAAATTCCCATGCTCTTCACAAGATCAGGCACACCCAATTTATATCAACATTTACCTTATCAATAATGACGCCCCACTTATGTCCAAGGCTTAATACCAAACCACATCGAGCCGGGGGGTCTCATTGGAAGCAGCCTCTCTATTCTTAGGGGTAAGGCTGTCTACATCTTACCCTCCTCAGACCCTACCTTAGCTTTGCTATAAGTGGGATTAACTGAGTATGATGATGATGACGACCTTATCAATAATAAATAAATAGACCCACATAACGTGGCAGGTTATGTTATAAGTAAGTTTAGTCATCAGAAGTATAAGAGCTTAGTCATCAATAGAACGTGACAGCTTATGTGATGCGTAGAGCTTAGTCATCAGAACTATTAGAGGAAGCAATATCCTAATGGTTCAATTGTTGCTTAATTTCCAAGAGTAAATTGAAGGATCTTTGGTCACAACATGTTATTAATTTGTTAACTAGGCTAAACTGGAATTCGTATCTTATAACATCAATAAAATAACTTCAACATACTTGAGAATATAGAAAACAAACATAAACAAGCAAGAATATCTTTACCTCTTTCCAGAGAAACAAACAAAACAAGTAGAGAAAACGTAGTAAAACAAAATAAATGAAATTTAGAAGAAAAAAAAATTTCATAAGTTAAAAATAGCCTGTTGTACCTGGGCATATCATAAGGAACCGACAACACAGATGCAGCGAGAGCAAGAACGCCATGTATAGAAGCAACAGAATAACCACCACTTGAGCTTCTGCAATGCACAACAACAATCAAAAGTTAAATACTTTCTGACAATACTAATAAACAATAAAAGGTAAAACAAGTAGAAAGACCTTTGTTTTCTTCTTTTCTGACGCTTCATAGCCTCAGCATAAGCTCGTTCAGAGAACTCCTTTGATATGGTACCAATATATCGGTTGATGACCGATAACCGAGATATCGGTGATATATCACCCATATATCGGCCGAGTTAACTACTTAGCACTAGACCAGCTAAAACCGTAGTTGCATGCTCCCTTACCTGTAGCAACACAAATTAATGAGTAACTAGTATGAATGTCCGCAAGTTACGGCGGAGCGATTAAATGCTTTACATAAGGTTAATAGCCTAACCCACCCATTTTGCGACCTTTCATGGATAATGTGTGTTCAAAAAATCAAATTGTGCGGCCACGGCTGTATATTTTGTTCTAAACACAAATTTTTGAGTTTCTGTTTTTTACTACATCATACAAAGATCTCCTCCCATCTGCATAATAACCTATTTAAATTTCTTGCTGTGCAAATATCAAACTGTGTAGCCAAGGGGCATGGCTGTATATTTTGTTCTAAACACATACTTTCGACTTTCAAGTTACCATTTTGACTAAATCGTATAAAGATCTCCTCCCACCTGCATATATAC
Organism: Ambrosia artemisiifolia; assembly: GCA_032199755.1. Classification (NCBI taxonomy): domain Eukaryota; kingdom Viridiplantae; phylum Streptophyta; class Magnoliopsida; order Asterales; family Asteraceae; genus Ambrosia; species Ambrosia artemisiifolia. Next base: position 10,436,403 of record CM063518.1, on the reverse strand, counting down.
ATTACTAAGCATATAAATCTTATTTTCTACCCATGAAAGGGAAAAAAAATACCATAAACAATACATATTATATACCTGAAAATAGATCATCGTATGAATGCAACAATTCCATTTATTTGTACCGCAAGTCAAGTGTAATTTCAATAAAGATGACCCACTGAACATTTGTCATATGAATCACCAATAACTTTACAAATCACCATAAACATATTGTACTGTAACCTAATTGTCAAATATTAATCGCAAATTAGGTTTTAATGTCTTCTTTATTTACAGTAATAGTCCCATAACGTAAGCTCATATACAGAAACAAAAACCAGTATCTATGTTTTGACGACAAACATAACGCATCCACATTAAAAAGCTACGAATACACAATATGAATGCACTTACGCCCTAATTCATACAGATTATCTTCAAATAAAAGCTGTTCGGTTTACATAAACGAAGAAACAAAATTGTAACCTGTAAATAGTAGCAACCGTGGGTTCCAACGGTGGAATGGTGGACGATGGGTTACGGTAGCAGAGGAGTAAGGAATCAGAGGCGTTAGTGAGTAGTGTGGTTAGGGTTTTTGCTTTTGGGATTTTGGGAGAAGATATGGCAGGTTTTTGGGATTTTGGTGGGTTAATCCAGTATGGGAGGGAATTTAAATTTGGAGAATAAAAACATGATACACAACTTTTTTATTTTGTCATGATTTTTGTTTAGATTAGGGGGAGTGGGGCGGGGAATGGAGGGCGGGAAGGCAGCCCCGGGCGGGAACACCGTCCCTAGGGGGCGGGAAGAGGAGGGTGGGGAGGGTGGGCGGTGGGGGAAAGCCGGGCGGGAAGGGGGAGAAGGTGATGAGGTGGCAAGCTTTTATTGGAGGGTCCAATTATTTTTTTTTCGTTTTTTTTTTTGTGTTTTTTTTTTTATGTTTTTTTAATTTTCTAGGTTTTAATCTTAATTATTATGAATTTTAATTTAGTTTTTAATTATAAAAGTTATTTTTATTACTTAAAAAAAATAAAAGAAATAAAGAAAATGCCACATGTCACTTCCCCCCACTCTTCCCCCCCCCCCCCCCTCCACTCCCCACAATTCCCCCCCCCCCCCCCCCACATGGACCCCACAAGTGCCACATGGCACTTCCCCCCCCCCCCCCCCTCCCCCTCTTTCCCCCCCTCCACTCCCTCTAGTCTTATTGAAACAAAATTCTTGACACACAAAAATATGCATTATAGGTTTATCAATACAATACTTGAATCCGACCCATTGTCATCCCTAGTGGGTTGGGTTTTGAGATAGTTTTAGGTAATCCCTACCCTAACTAATTAGATAATCTTGTCTTATCGTCTTAAATTTATTAAGTTTCTATTGGGCAATTACCCATCGAATATTGGGTAAACCTATTAATTTAAAAAAAAGTACATGTTAGGTCCATACCCGTCCCAAAACTCAGCTGGTATATATCGGGTAACTATTAATTAATTACATTTAGTATTATAACCAAAAAATATATATCAAGGGTCAAGTTATTCTACACAGTGTAACAAAAATGAGAAGGATGATAAGGATACAAAAAACACAATAGATCACTAAATATGTCACAATGAGTCACAAAATATAACACAATACTGAAGAAAAAAGACACAATGAATGGCAATAATGACACAAAGATGAATATAAGAAAAAGACACAATGCTACATAAAAAACACAATGATATAACGTAAATTCTAAAAACTACAAACTAAAAATCCAAAAAGTGAAAACCTAAAAACTAGGATCTTATGGTTCAATGAGACGGTTCCAATGCCGCTTTAATGAGTTCAATCGGAGTCCGTTTGATGCTCTTCCTACGACTTCCTATTTTTCTTTCACTGTGTATTTGATCCTAACCCTATATATCAAATAACTTCAATATAGATAAAAAAAAATACCTAAATGTGTATTAAACATACTTAAATGCATGGATGACAAAAAAAAATAATAATATATAGCATATTTAAAAAAATAAAAGAACGTATACAAGGTATACAATCGGTAAATGAGTACACTTTATCGAGTAAACGGGTATATATCAACAAATCTCAAGCTCGTCCTTAAGTGATCCATTAAGGCCCAATATGGTTCATTAAGACATATATAATTTGCAATTGTCCGTTGTGATCCATCAAGACTGAGTATGGTCCATTAGGACAAACATGATTTAGTATTATCCATTTTGATCCACTAAGAGCCAATATGATTCATTAAGACATATATGATGTACCATTGTTCTCTGTTATTTATTAAGGCCCAATATACTCTACTAATGTCCATTAGGATCTATTAAGGCCCAATATGATCCATCAAAACATACACGATATTCTATTGTCTAATAGGATACATTTAAGTCTAGTATGGTCCATTAAGACATATATGATCTACCAATGTCCATTGTGATCTATTAAGCCTAATATGGTTCACTAAGACATATATGATCTACTATTATCCACTGTGGTTCATTAAGGCCTATTATGGTCCACTAAGACATAGATGATCTACCATTGTTTATTAGGATTCATTATGGCCCAACATGGTCCTTTAAGACATATATGATCTACTATTGCCCATTGTTACTCATTAAGGCTCAATATGGTCAATTAAGACATATATGATCTCCCATTGACAATTTTGATCCATTAAGGCAGTACCAAAAATATCGAGAAAACTTCCATTAAGGCAATACCAAACATATCGAGAAAACTTCCAAAATGAGTACTGTATTGGTTTCGAAGATGGTCATACGGTACGATATTTGAAGGTAGAAATCGATAAAAATATGTTACCCTACCGAACAGAAAGTAGAGTTCCCAAAAACACCAAAAAGTGGGTAACAAAGTAGTACCAGTTTTTATCGGTATGTACGATTCGACATATTTTAAAAACATATGCTTTAAAAAATGTTGTCTATAAAACAAAAATATTATAAAAATGTATGACCCGTTTTTTTTTGCTAAATATTATGTCAATTTATGTATATTTTTTTTGGAGAGTAGCGTTTCAGCGGTAAATCCCGTATTGCAAAGCGACCACTGCCCAGGATCGAATTCCATAAGAACCACACGGGTTTCTCCTTTCAAACCCAATGGTTATTTTTTTGGTGGAACGTGGGAATCGAACCTGAGACCAAACCCGGGCAGGAACCCTCCAAGGAGGTAAACCTTCCCACCTCAAACCAGCTGGGCTGGAGATTATTGGCGACAATTTATGTATATGAGTTATGCTTATGTATACGTTTTTTTTTTTTTGCTAAATAATATGAAAATTCTATTTTCCTCCTGAAACTCCCTCCAAAAATATTTCATTCTAAAATTTCCCTCCATAATATATCATTTAGGTGAAGTTTTAGGATGAAATATTATGAAGGGAAATTTTAGAATGAAATATTTTTTTTTTCTTGTAGTGTGAGAAGCCACATGAAATTTTATAATTTTCAGTGTGTTTATTATTTAACTTTTGGCCACACAAATTGTTTTTTATCACTGACATTTGCTATGACTCCGTGAAACACATAAAAAGAACGAAGTGACAACAGTTATGTAAAGTCACATGAAATTTTATAACTTTATGTGTGACTATTGTGTGACGGTGTGACCTTTGGTCACACATATCTTCACATGACATTTGCTATCATTTAGTCACACAAAAAAGTGTCGATAGTGTGACGAATGTTTATGTAAAACTACATAAAATTTTGTAATCTTAACTAAGGTTCTTGTATAACATTTGGTCACACAAATAATATATGTGGCCATATGTATTAGCTTTTAGCCACATCATCAAACATATAAAGTGGTCATAAATCACATTTGGCCATGCTTTTCTGGCGTGGCTACTAAATGTCACAGTTTTTTTAAGTGTGGCTAAAAGTTTTGAAAAAATATGTTTTTGGTCACATGATACAAATTCTATGGTCGTAGGTTACATTTGGCCACATTTTACTAGTATGGCTAGTAAATGTCACATTTTTTTCTTTAAGGCGTGGCTAAAGGTTTGGAATACATGTGTTTTTTGTCACATTAAACAAATACCGTGACCGTAGATCACATTTGGCCACACTTTTTCGAGTGTGGCTAGTAAATATCACATTGTTTTCTTAAAGTGTGGCTAAAGATTTAGACGTGTTATGAAATTGTCACATGAAAAATAAAATTGGTGGCGAAAAATGTTTTAAACTATTATTTATGAGCTTTAGTCACACGTTTAATCAAAAGTGTGGCAAAGCATTTTTAGTAAAAGTGTGGCGAAAGCCCTGTTTGGCGTAGTGTTCTTTTTTTCACGGGAGATAAATGCATGAGCGACACAAAACGACTTGGATGTTGATGTCATACCCACAACTTGAACAAACGGAAGTTTATGCTCGTTTGTTTTGTAAAGTTTATGCTCGTTTGTTTTGTAGATCGCATCAATCATCAGTACATGCGGGAACGCACGTCACAATATGTGCGAGGTGGGATGAACAAACAAAATAACCTCGATCGCATTTGTCGAGGGATTCTGCCGGGTGAAGTAAACAATTTTTTTCTCAACCAATGTGCTTTCGAGTACCTGCATAGCAATAATAATAACTAGGATTTTTTCCCTTTCGCGTTGCGGCGCACCGGGTGATTCCTCCTTCATCTTGAACTGTTTATTTACTCGGTTAAGCTGCGCAGAACTGATTAAGCGTTATATCATGTACATCCGACGTTTATAATTGAAAATTTTAACATTTAACAACGTAAGGCAATATGTTTTATCAAGATTTTCGATATAATGGTTTATGTCTCATGAGTTGCAGTACATGTAGGCAATATGTTTTATCAAATTTATAATTTTTAGGTTAATCATGGAAATGATAGTCTTGGGAAAAAATAGTTGGAAAAACAATTGCACAAACCAAGTCTAGAACTTGTGACCTCCGCTAAGGGAAATGCATCTAAAACCATCACACTACCAACTCAATTTGTCTTTTATTCCAAACCCAATTAAATATAATATGAAATAAAGCTGTGTAAATGAAAAAAAAAATCCTACTGGACTCAAACTCGTGACCTCATGTAAGGGGGAAAGACACATCAAACTACTCCACCATCCAAGCAAGTTTGATTTTGTTATGAAACTTATTTACTATGTATAGCAAAGATGAAAGAGAAAAAATGTTCCAGGGGGTTTCAAACTCATGACCTCAACTAAGAGGATCACACATAACACTTCAAACCACTCCACCACCCAAATAAGTTTGGTTTTGTAATGAAAGTTATTGTTTTAATCCTAAAAAAATGCTGTGAATAAAACAAAAAAAATTGTTCCAGTGGGTTTCGAACATGTGACCTCAACTAAGAGGATCATACATAAGACTTCAAACCACTCCACCACCTAAGGAAGTTTAGTTTTGTAATGAAAGTTATTGTTTTTATCCTCAAACAAACGCTGTGAATAAAAAAAATATAATAAGCCACCGCCCCTCTCAACCAATGAGAGGGGGCAAGAACTATTCATCCCATTTGTTATTAATACATAGTAAATAATAATAATAATAATAATACATGCATTTGAGTCTTGCCGCCGTATAACAAATGTTTAACCTTGGTTATTGTGTTATGTATGTCTCGTAAAATGCATGGACTATCCGGGTTTTGTTTTCTGACGGCCGAATGTATGTGTGCTGGCGTAACGTTTTGAAAATAAAGTGTATCCACCAACTTTATCTCGCTCAGACCCAGCCTCCTAGCATACGTGTGACCCTCAGATATGTTGGAAAGGTCTGTGATTATGTGTTTGGTTCTTGACCTCCAAAGTCCAACCATTGTAGCTGGAGTTGTATCTCCCTATTAGTTCAAATGGGCAATTACATTTTTTACTGCCCGTCTTTCGAACTTTGGCTATACTACGATGTTCGCCACTATGGTCACATCGTATCCATGTCGTCTCTATCCTCCTATCCGGCCCCCTGCCGCCTGAAACAGTACGTCCGAATACAGTGATATACCCGTTCTTTTTTGCCTTTTCGAAAACCCAATCTGTCAGGTCTTTAAGAGACCCGAATACCTGCAAAATTTATATACGAGTTCAAATAACAACTAAAAATTATTTTAATGTTAACAATTTAAGTTTTTGACATTAAATAACAACTAAAAATTATTTTTGAACAATATATACGAGTTCAAATCTCACAAACCCTAAAACAAATTTATGTACGGGCTAAATATACGAGTCTAAATATGTACACTGTTAAATATACACGGGTCTAAATTATAAACAAGTGTAAATACATAAACACACCTGACTTGTTTCAAACGAAACATCCGGGCCAGGTTTGTCTCCGCCGTTATCGCCACCGTTATCACCTCCCTCATGTGAATCCTTAAAGCTGCCAACACCCTCCTCATGCGATTCCTTGAAGCTGCCATGACCCTCCTCGTGCGAATGATAAGTCCTGTATTCGTACTGTGGATGACTTGGCAGCACGTCAAATGACTCCGGTTCTTCTACGTACTCCTGGTTCAAATCGGGCAGCAGGTTCAAATCGGGTAGCGCCTTCCCGTCACCACAATGAACAACGGATCTAACCTCTTCCTCACTACGTTCCACCATGGGTCCGAAAAGGCTTTCTGAGACTTAAGATAAATCAAACGAGTGCTCCCATTCATCCGAAACGTTACTGAGGTGCCCTGAAGACATCGCGGTAGCTTGGTATTGATCGGATTTTAGGTGGTCCGGTTTTTTGAATTTTTTCTTCGACTGAGAAAAGAAGACAAGGAAGAAGAATATATCTGGACCTCTACGGGCCGTATGGGTCTCTACGGACCGTAGAAGATTTAATGAACCCAACAAACCCTTATATCTACGGGCCGTAGAGGGGTTGCTTTTCAGACTGACACACTGCAAGTCAGTCTGTTCATTGATTGTCCTCGTACTTCGTACGTGCCTACGGGCCGTGGAGACCCATACGGGCCGTCTAGGGTTTAAATGAACTCCACCAACCCACCTCTACGGACCGTAGAGGCCTGTATGGGTCGTAGAGGCTACCCTCATTTATTGCATTGACACCCTCTACGGGCCGTAAAGGGACTCTACGGGCCGTAGAGGGTTGTTCAGACCTAAGTTTTTTGTTGTGTAAATAACATGCCTCTTCATAAATTGAACTCAGTGAATCAACATAAACTCATCAATGAAAGAGTGCGGAATCATTTTTTCTCAAACTGAACCCAATAAACCCAAGGGGTTGGCTAAATGCACCCCTTTTTTTTACTTTTTACACTCCCTTTTCTAAAATTTAGTTTTAAAGTTGTCAATTCTCATCCCTATAAAATTCCTTATTTTTAGTTCTAAAAATATTACACTTTTTCCTTTTCGTATATATATCCCTCATTAAAAACTTTATTAACAAATAATTTTAAATTCTTTATATTATTCAATAAAAATATAATATTTTTATTTTACTTGCCTATTTGTTTATCAATCTCGTTTTCAATTATTATATATTAAAATTAAATCAAAACACTTTATCACTATCTAAATCTATTTAATATACTTTATAAATGTTACGTTTAGAAAAAACTTTTTTGTTGAAATTACGTTGAACAAACTAATAATATGTGTAGTAAGTAATTTCCCAAAACTTATTTACCTTACTCTAAAAAACTAGAACCTTATTCGCATGGAATATTCTAATAATTAATTTAACTTTTAGAGTATTCCATGCGAGTAAGGTAAATAAGTTTTGGGAAATTACATACTACACATATTATTAGTTTGTTCAACATACTTTCAACAAAATTTTTTTTTCTAAGGTTTCAGTTTTCAGCTATCACATAAAAATTCAAAATTTTAAAAATAGTTCTATAAATAAATAACAGATACAAGCTCGATGTATATAAAATTTTGGATAACTTTTGGTTATATAATTTAATTATCTTTTTAAACAGGTATAAAATCTTGAATTAGATGCAACTAAAGAAAAATCTAAAATAAATTGTTTGATTGTAGGGAAGAGATATTGTATAAAGTCTCTTAAAATAAGAAGCATAAGAAGCAATCTGGACCATTAGATTTCAAAGTGATCAGATCATATATATAACCATAGGCGTTTAAATCAAACCAGGGGTAAAATAGTCATTAGAAAATTTAAACGCGTTTTAAAAAATACAAATTAAAAACGCGAATTCAAAACCCACGACGGTTATTACTAAATTCATAAACAAAATCATCAACCATCATTTAATTAGGGTTTATTATACCTCCAAATCAATCAAAAACACACACACACACACGAATCAAAACACCCAGATAGATTGACGAAGAACAACAAAAAACAGAGCATAATGTTTTCAAAATGTTCAGGTGCATTTTATCATTAGATTATCACCTTTTTCTTTCATTTTTCTTTCTCTTTTTTAAAATGGAATCAGACAAACAAAGAAGTTGCTATGAATTTGGAAGTTGATATTAAAAAGATGAATCAGCAGTTGAAGAAACAAAAACAACCTGCTGAAAAATCAAACAAACACACTTTATAAACAAAAACAGACGCACCTTATAACCAAAAATCAGACAGACGCACCTTATAGACAAAAAAAAGACGCAACAGTTGAAGAAACAAAATCAACCTGCTGAAAAATCAAACAGACGCACTTTATAAACAAAACAGACGCACCTTATAACCAAAAATCAAAACAGACGCACCTTATAGACAAAAACAGACGCACCTTATAAACAAAAACAGACGCACCTTATAACAAAAACAGACGCACCTTGAACTGTAAAAATCAAACACTGGTTTGCTAAAAAAACAGAACGTCATGTAATCGATATTTAAAATTGTGTTTGATTGATGGAATCCTTACTTGATTATATGTTCGATGTTCGTTCGAATGATGAATTGAAAATGATTAGTTGAATTCATCAAACGATATTATTAAAATAAAATCAAACACTGGTTCGATAAAAAAAACAGAGCATCATGTAATCGAGATTTAAAATTGTGTTTAATTGATGGAATCATTACTTGATTATATGTTCGATGTTCGTTCGAATGATGAATTGAAACTGATTAGTTGAATTCCATAGTATTAATTGGAACGTTGATTGGAACGTGATTGAATAAACGTAGATGACTAATTTACCCTTTTAATCAACCAGGATTCGGTTAATTAAACTTAACCATAGTTTACAGGTGGCATAATTTGGTGGCTTCTTATTGCTGGTGTTCCGGTCGGTCCAACCCGCTCAACCCCAACCCATCCCAATGATGCCCCTTCAACGAATTACAATATGGTTTAGGTTTTCATTTTCAACATTTAGTTTTACTTTTATAAACAAAGCCATAACTTTATAATTTGTTAGTTTATTTCTTTTCCTGTAATCATCAGACCGCTGCTGACAGCCCTAATCAAGAAATCCTAATAAATTTGTTAGTTTATTTCTTTTTTTATTTACAATTGTAGCATTTGCATATGTGGAACTTGATTATGTACATTTTGATTTTTGATGTTATTTTACAGTCTGAAGGATTCGTGTATTGGGATTCTTCATGTTTGTGTTTTGATTTTGTGCTTAATTTGTTAATTGGTTTGATAAACATGTCATACTCGGTTCAGGTCAAAATGGGTCGGGTTGATATGGGAAGTTATAGAAAAAATGTAGTTCGGGTCATCTCGTTTATTGACCAAATGTGTTTGGGTTGAAACTTTTTAGAAAAAAAGTATCAAATGGCTATAATTTATAACTAGAGCAACTGTACCGGTACCGGTAAATGCTCATCCCTACAGTCTGGACTGCATTTTTACTGAACCAGGAGTCATCAACTATAGATAGCAGTGTATGATTTTAGTGATTTTTTAATAACCAGGTATAGATGTTAGAAGTTGTAATAGATATTACATACTAGATCTAGGTAGTTGAAGGTTCAACACGAAAAGGGTGCGTCTATCGCCTAGGCGCGCAAGGCACAAAAAGAAGCACAAACCCAAGATAAGCAAGGTGCACATCAGTTCAGGATGGTTCAGCCCCTGCTTTAGGAATACATTCGACAAGTAGATAAGAATCCAATAACTTCTTGAAATTCAATTTATAAGAAAATCCACACTCTTACAGAAACTTTGAAGAAAAGTCTGTAGAATTGTAGATTGAAACTGCTTTAATGAAATAGAATCAACTTGATTCACATTATGAATTGTGTATGTTAGAAGGAAATTAGTGACCCATGACCTCTTGGTCTAGTGGTATGGTGTCGCTCCTTACAAATGTGAGGTTGTGGGTTCAAATCCTTGCAAATGCAAGGTAAGATGGAGTAAAGGTGTAATAAAAATTTACCGTTAAAAAAAAGGAAATTAGTGCAATTAAGCTCAAACCTGAATGTTCAGATGATTTACAGCAGCCGCCGCCTTTCTAAACCATACAATTCTCATTGTTTAGATTTCATATAATCATAGCATCTAAATGAACTACAGGATTATATTTCTAACAAATCTCTTATTATTCTAGAAAAACTATAATATGGCTTTAACTTGACTACTTGAGTGGAGTGCTTAGGGCTTATGTAGTAGCGTAATTTAGTTTATGGAGATTGTTAGACCACCCGGAGTGGGGGGCGGAGAGGGGGGGGGGGGGGGGGATCACCGCCGTCGACCCGGCGTGGAGGGGGGCAGGAAGGAGGGGGCGGGGAGACTCAGTTTGGCGTGGGGGGGGGGGGTTGAAGTACACGTGCGGGGGTGATGATTGGTGGGTTTGGGTGTTGACCGTTGAAAAAAAAACATTAAAAGGTAACCGTTAGATTCAAACGGTCAAATATTTTTTTTTTTTTTATAAATTACCCCCTTTTCACTACAAAACACTCACTTTATCTTATTTCTTCACCATTTTTATACACTTCTTCAACAATTTTTTTACAATTCTTCATATATTTTTATACTACTCATCCTTCTTCAACAAAAAATGAACCCATACAACCGAGGCTATGACCCGAACAACCCATTCGCTTACGTCCCAAACCCAAATACACCACCGGTTCGTCCGACCCCAAACCGTCCACCCATTCCTTCACCCTGTCCCGACTACGCGGGTTATGCGGGTTACATTGGTGGGCAAATTTATCCTAATTTCCCATTCAATGATTCTCTCGTTCCTTCACAACTGTCACTTCCTTTAACGCAAACCGTACCCGAAACACAACCCCAAAATGTTGAGGGATCATCTTCGGGTAAAAAACCCAAGTCACAGGAAGAAGACGCCGGAGGAGAAAGCATTAACCGCCGCTAACCGCCAACCGATTAAGTGGACACCCGATGAAGTGCTTGCGTTAACGAAAGCGTGGATAAGCGAGTCGGAAAAAGATCAAGGTATTTCTAATAATTTTTTAAACATGATATTTTTTTTCTAATATTTCTAATACTTTTTTTAAACATGATATTTTTTGTCTAGTATTTCTAATACTTTTTTTTAGGAACTAGTCGCCACAAAAACGACTTTTGGATCGACATCAACAAAGCGTTCCATATGTTGATGGAAAGAGAGTTCTATCGAGCAAACGATAGTCTCTCGTCCAAGTGGACCGAGATAAACAAGGCAATGAATGCGTTTCAGCTGCATTATTATTACGCAAGAAACAATCCAAAAAGCGGTGAAACAGACGGCGACTACCTCACCAACGCGCTACTAGTGTACAAAAACGAAACCAACTCCGAATTCAAGTTTCTTAATTGTTGGGAAGTCGCCAAGCACCATTCAAAATGGGCGTACGTCCCCACTGCAACCAACTCCTCAAAAAGGACGAAAACAAATTCGTCAAGAAACCGTTCATTTGATCGTGAAAACCAGGAAGCCATTAATTTGGATGATGACGACTTCGACGAGGAATTGAGTCGGCCACCCGGTCGAGATAGGTCAAAAAAGAGGTCGCAAAAATCTCCTGCTTCGGGTTCGGGTTCTGGATCAACCGGCGCCTACAGCGCTGACTTGTAAGATTTAAATACCACCATCATTCGGTTCAATACGATTCAAGAAAAAAATGCTCGAGGAGAAAAAAAACATTCGCGAAGTATTTGAAAAAAAGTTGAGTATGAAAGAGAGAAAGTTGAGTATCAAAGAACAAAAAGAAAAACGCGAAGATATGAAATTTCTCGCCATGAACACCGATCATCTTGACGGGCCAGAGTTGGAGATGACGCTACAAATGAAGCGCGAGATCATTGAAAAATATAATATGTGATTTGTTATTTTTTAGGTTTTTATTTTTATTTTTCGGTTTTTTTTATGTTTTTTTAATTTTCTAGGTTTTTATATTAATTATTATGAATTTAAATTTAGTTTTTAATTATAAAAGTTATTTTTATTACTTAAAAACAAAACAAAAAAAGAAATGTCACATGTCACTTCCCCCCCTCTTCCCCCTTCCACTCCTCACAATTCCCCCCCCCCCCCCCCCCCACATAGGTCTCACAAGTACCACATGACGCTTCATCCCCCACCACTCCTTATAGTCTTAACATACTGGAAATGGATCACCTTTAAAGTTACTTATAAATAATAGAAAAGGAAATTAAAAGGCCATGGTGTTAATACTGGACTTCTCATTCAGTCATTTGATGGTCATTCTTTCTTCTCTAAGGGCACAAGGGGCGCTCCACTGAAGAAGTTTTCACTTCACTGATTTCTACCAATTCTGCATTGCCACATCACTTCACTGATTTTCTTCACTATAACACTTTTTTAAAGACAGCAGTTCACTGATTCTTTAAGACTTGAGGGAGTGGGGCGGGTTTGAGGGGGCGGCGAGGCATTCCCGGGCGGGAACACCGGCCCACGGGGCGGGAAGTGGGGGGCGGTGGGGGGAAGCCGGGCGGTGGGGGAAAGGGTTGGGTGAGGTGGCATTTTTTGATTGGTTGGGGGCAAAGGTAACCGTTTGACTTAAAAAAAAAAAAAAAAAAAAATTGAAAATATAACCGTTGGTTTTTAACGGTAAAAAAAAAAATTTAATATTTAAACCCCACATTTTATTTAAAAACAACCACTACACTTCACCCCAACCTCCAAACTTCTCAATTTTTATACCACTCTTCTCCATATTTTATACATTTCAACATATATTTTATAAAACCATGAACCCATACAACAGAGGCTTTGACCCGAACAACCCATTCACCTACGTCCCGAACCCGAATACCCCACCGGTTCGTCCCGTACCAACCCGTCCACCCTATCCATCACATTGTCCCGACTACGCGGGTTACGCGAGTTATATTAGTGGACAAATGTTTCCACAATTTCCCTTTAACGATTCCACCGTTCCTAATACTTCTTCACCACAACTCGAATACACAACGCCACCGGATACCATACCCGAAACACAACTAGAAAATGTTGGGGGTTCATCGTCCGGTAAAAAACAACCCGCCAAAAGAACTCACAAAAAGAAGACGGCGGCGGAGAAGGCGTTGAACGCCGCCAACCGCCAACATCAAAAGTGGACGGTCCCCGAAGAGGTTGCCCTTACCCGAGCGTGGATATCAGAGTCGGAAAACGCGGTTGAAGGTATTTATTTTTAGACATTATTTTTTTTAGACATTATATATTTTTTTAAATTACATAAGACTAACGTTGTATATATTTTGTTATTGTGTAGGAAATAATCGCCACCGAGAAAACTTTTGGGACGACATAAACAACTCGTTCCATAACTTGATGGGCCGAGAGATGTATCGATTTAACGAGAGTCTCTCGTCTAAGTGGACGGACATAAACAAGGCGATGAACGCCTTCAAGGGTTTTTATTATCACGCTAGAAATTATCCACGAAGCGGTGAAACGGGCGGTGACTACTTAACTAACGCCCTAAAAGCTTATCGTGATGATAAGGGCTTTGATTTCAAATTTTTGCACTGTTGGGAGATCGCGAAGCACCATTCAAAATGGGCGGACGTTCCCTCTGCTTCAGAATCGTCCAAAAGGACGAAAACAAATTCATCTCATAACCGATCGGGTGCTCGTGATGTCGACGAGCATGTTAACTTGGATGATGATGATGACGAATTCGACGAGGAGTTGAGTCGACCACCCGGTCGAGACAAGTCTAAAAAGAGGGCTCATAAGTCCTCTGCTTCGGGTTCGACATCGGGATCGGGCAAAGGTACTTACAGCGATGACTTGTCCGACATACATGACACACTCGTCCAATTCAACACCATTCAACTACAAAAGCTCGAGGAGAAAAAAACCATTCGCCAAGCCTTTGAAAAAAGGTTGACTATGAAAGAACAACGCGAGAAGCGCGAAGATTTGAAATTTCTCGCGTTGAACACTGATAATATGGACGGTCCAGAGTTAGAGGCCACGCTACAAATGAAACGCGAGATTATGGAAAAATATAATATTAGGTGATTTTTTATTTTCTAGGTTTTTATTTTTAGGTTTGTATTTTTTTTCGGTTTTTATTTTTTTTTATTTTTTATGTTTTTTTAATTTTCTAGGTTTGTATTTTAATTATTATGAATTTTAATTTAGTTTTTAATTATAAAACTTATATTTGTTACTTAAAAAACAAAAAAAAAAAAGAAAAAATAAATGCCAAATGTCAATTCCCCCCCACTCTTTCCCCCCCTTCCACTCCCCACAATTTCCCCCCCCCCCCCAAATGGACCCCACATGTGCCACATGGCAATTCCCCCCCTCTTTCCCCCCCTCCACTCCCCATAGTCTAACCAACAATCAATTATTTTCAAAAAATAATAATAATAATAATAACAATAATATAATACTCTAACAATGCTAAAATAATAATATAAATATAAAACATCTAAAAAGATCGTCTTCTCCATAAAGATCATCTTCTCCATTTTACAAAACCTACAACTCCAACTTATGTGTGCTCTGTCTCGTCTCCAATCTGAGTGATGGTGATGATGATTGTCACACCCCAACCCAGCTAGGGCTGACGTGTCACTCTTATAGATATCAAATTCAAAAACTAATCCATAACATTAAAACAAAAAGATCCTAATTACCATTTATTACATTGTAGCACTAAAATTAATGAATACTGCTTGTTCAACTTCTTTTAACACTCTTCACTGAATTCCCAATATCCCATATTACCTGCGAAGCAAATAAGACAACACAACAAAAGAAAATACGGCTGAGCCAAAAATTGCCCAGTAACGGAGGAATCAACAGTACAAGTAAATTTAACGCAGCGGAAAGCAAGATATAATAGAACTGAGGCCGAAGTGAACATACGAAAGGGAATACGAAAACAAAACGAACTCTATTTCAAACTCGAAACCAAACTTTTATATCAAAACAACTGACGAACATAATCCGACGCAAAACCTGATACTTGACCGGGATATAATCAGACACATACCAAAGCATATAAGAACAACATCGGAACTTATCAGAACATATACATACATCAAACTACGTGACTATTCATAACAATAAATTAAGTCACGTCAAACGGAAGCACCCACGAGCCTAAACAGAGGGGTACACGGATAGCTAGTCCATGCACCTATGAGATGGTGAGTGTGGCGTACACCCATTATTCCAATCTCCACAAAACAAACTCAAACATATATCAGAAGTCAGAATCAGATCTAGGATATATCCATACGCCTCAAAGGGACCATGTAAGAGACGCCGTGATTTTGATTACGCACTGTCACGGAAAGTGTTCATGTCGCTGACGCCCCAACGACAAGTCAAAACAAACTACTCGGGTGACAGAGTACAAAAGCTAAGGCCATGTAAATAATACATGCAAACTGAAAATGACACTAACCAGAACATGCGGCCATGAGTACAAGTCAGAGGCATGGCATGCTATGACACACTAACAAACAAACTGACAAATACACACCGATCCAAATAATGAACCAAATACGAACTGATGATACGTATAAAATGATGACAAACAGACTCTAAACATGGACGTAAGTCCGTACTACAAAGTAACGAATATGAATTTTATACTATGATGATACGACTAACGAACCCGTACACATGGAAGGAAACGAAAGTTATACTATGATTAAAAGAAAACAGAATCCGTACCTTATTTAGAAAGCAAAGCAAAACAAATTGTCTCCGGCAAGTACGCGAACCTATATTTTCATTATTAAAAGTTATGAGTAATAACTCGGCTATGTGATTCGTTGGCTTATCGATTGTCCGGCGACGGAGACGTTTAAAATCTTTAATTCGTTACTGATTGCCTAAGATAGTGATTAGAATTACTTTGTTTCGACTGACCAAGAGATACTATCTTATAATAAAATGTTGAGTTTATTAGGAATTAGTGTGGTACGCTCTGGTGTAATAGTTTCCACAATTTAACTCATCTAATAGTTATCCCAATCATATCATTGCTTCGTTAAGTTATTATCACTACTATACCTTATGTATTCAAATATTTATAAACAAATTAACAACTTCCAAAACAATTCGTTTTCAGAAATAACAATAGCATTCAAGAGAATTATTTATGGCATTTGTATACATTATTATTTGTAGTCATAACTTACATACCATATATCACATTTTATTATATCATAATTGGATATGTAACTTAATATTTACAGTAATATATTCGTGTATATATGTATATGTGTGTACTAACTTTCTAACAAATCACCGAGTCCGCTGGACTTAGTACTTTCAAGTGATGATAATTATAAGAATTTTGTGTAGTATTATAAAAAACATAATAAAAAGAATTCAGAGGCAATGTCAACTAACAAGAAACAAAAGGGTTGATGATCCAAGTTTCAAAATAGCTCAACCAAGATTCAGTATAGAACATATTCTGTGTGTTTTCGATTTATGTATGAGTTAATCGAGTTCATCATTCTCTATTCTTGTTTTAAATATAATTACCGATCCTTAAATCTTTAGTCGCCAAAACAATCGAAACGTATAAACAGAATTCATGTATCCACATTCGAATCAGAATCAGAAGAGGGTTCGATCTAGGTACCTTAGTTGCTGAATCGGAACTGATAGAGAACCAACGAACATCTCATGTAGTCGGATCACATAGATGTGAAAGGAAGTAAACGAACACATCCAATCGACCGTTCGAGTGGCAATAATTCTGGTCCACGAGTGCCGACGTTCCGGCTGATTCCACAGTCGCATTGGTTGTGCTACGGTGTAGGGATATCAAAAGCATCAGGAGGCCATTGATGATACTTATTGCGGGGTTACAAGGCATGAACGAAAGAAAATTGATGATCGGTTATAAGTAATCACATTCCCATTATTCGGCAGATTCGTTAAGATTTTGTAAAGCGTATTTAGCGAAAAATTTGTTTACGAGAAAGGCAACGGTATATCAATTAAAAGATTTAATATATCAATTCCTTTAATTTGTATTTTTATAACCCCAATTATTATTATATTGTTCACCACTATTGTAACCACTCTTTTTGAACAAAAAAACTGTTTTTGCTTTCATCTGAGCCATCCAAATCAAGCAGTTTTTTTTAACATTAAATCCTGACCCTAATAATGTGGTGGTTATGGTCAGAATTTGGAAGTTTTTTTTAAGTCAGAGCAGTTAAACACTTTCCTAATATTTCTGCATTTTTTCCTCCCATGTCTTCTATAACCTCCATTCTCATATCTATTAATTTGCATTTTTCATCTATATCCCCATCGGTATTCAGAGACTGACCAGAGATCTGTTTTATAAAATCAACATGGCTTTTCATCTTCCAAATTGAAACCTAGGTACTACATCGAACGCTCCTACATTCATCACTACCTCATGTAAGTTACAACAATTACTATCAATTTGCTTGACTATATGCTTCGATCGCTACCTTCACATTCTTTTAACTTCAGTTTAGGTTTTAATGGAGGGAGATGGATAAGTATTTTGAGGATATTGAGAGCAGAGGTTAGCACAGAATCTGTTCGGAATCAATTGCATCGCATCTTCATGCTATGCGGTTCAAATCATGGTTGATAACGAAAATAAAGGTTGTACTAAGACCTAACTTTTCTTCTTTGTTCTCGGATAACCTTTCATCTTCTTCAGTTGTACTGACACCCCAAATTTGCATTATGCAGCTCGAGGACGGAAGGAGTCACCGCTTCACCTGGTCTTTGCCACAACCGACAAAGATGTTCCAACTATGGGTTGATTCGGTATGAAGTAGATGACTGACTCCAACTCTTCATGGACATTCTATTCCTTGCTTATATAATTGGGGATTTTTTGCTACTCTTCTCAAATTTTCAAGTCTTCGGATGGAAACGGTGATATTTATGGACTTATCTTTGTAATTTCTCCTGTTGCTCCTATAGTAACATTAATTATTTTATGTGTTAGCACAATCATGGTAATTTCTTACTTAGATATTTGAGATTTTGACCCAATGTTACCAGCCCTGCCAATTTTGACCCAAGTATCATAAACTTATTTTCTTTGTATATGTTTAGTGTTCTTATGTTCAACAAGAAAAAAAAGAGAAAACCACAAATCATATGCAATTATTCTGTTTTTAACTTAATCTTTTATTCTTTTAGTGTTTCAGTCGTATCTGGTCGGGAGAATGACAAAGAAGCCGCCCGTTTACGCATCGAATATGTACGTCTTTCATATATAACTCAGTTTTTACATTTTTATTTTTAGTCTTATATTGCAACATACGTCAAACAAATACTTTATTTTATTTTGGATGCTAATCCAATAAATCCAAGTGATATATTATAGGTATTCATCTATTTTTAAAATAAAATAATCCATAGCTCAGAAGATGAAAAGAAACAATGTAACAATGTTTATTCTAAATGTGTATAGCATGTGAACATGTATTGAGCTGATTGCTACGATATCTTCAATCATTATCAGTGAACTATCTTTAATCTCAGGAAGCATTTCAAATATTTCTTCCAGTTTTCACTTGGCCAGTTAGATGGAAGCCGTTGGATATTTGATGTTATGAATGCAATATACGTATATACCAAGTCGGGGATCATGCTCAAAAGCAGGTGTTTGTGGATGCATTAGATGCGCATATTATGAGTAACATTATCAAAGTGGGTTCTGCACACCAAGTTTATGCAAGGTTTCCAAGGTAATCTTTGCCTTTCGACTTGTGTACTTATGAATGGGTCACTTTGGGTTATGTTTGATTCCTATTAGGTCAAGGAGGTATAAATAGAAGAATTAACTTAAACGTTACAAGGAAATATGTCAAATCGGTCAGTAGTCACTAATGGTGTCTTTTGATGCATGAAGCGTACTAAGTAACTGTTTTTTTTTAAATCAAATTATTATTGATATAATATTATTTTACACACATTTTTGCAACGTTATAATGTTTTGGATAAAGAACGTCTTGGATCAACATAGCCATGCCCATTTTGACCCGAACCAGTTTTTTGACCCGTTTGTGTATCCATAATGGCTCAAAATTGCTATTTCTATAATCTAAACATGAACATAAATTTAATGTTGTTTTAGGTGTAGTTATCCTGTTGTGTTTGCCTCTTACTTTGACTAGAGCTTCCATCTGGTGGTTGTGTCAAGCACTGCAAATTTTACAAGAATTCAAATTTAAGACATAAAATGCTACCATCGTGACTATTGCAAGTATGCTTCTTTTTATAAAGATTTGTTCTTTTATCTTCATTATTATTTGCAATTAGTTCTGCTTTTGGTCTTTATCGGCCCTTCTGTGGTGTAGTATCAAAGTACATGAAAACAAAGTGGCGTGTAGTTGCTATATTTAATGTTATTTTGTTTGTTGTCTTGGAAAGCCTCTTGTGTATTATTGCTAGAGCGTCAAACTTTTAAGTCTCTTATGTACTACTGCTTTATTAGAATAAAGCATCAAATTTTCAGCAATGAACACTTCATTCATGACGTTTCCTGTCTTATCTTGGTGGAGCTTTCATGGTAATTTCCTGACTAATTAGTATGGCTAAATGTGGCTTGAATGAAGTGTCAATATGGATTCCTGTCTAAACAGGTCTGATTGGGACAAAACTTTATTTGTGTGATTAAATTGCCCATGTAAATTAAGTTCTCAACACATATGCTAATTGCAAATGCATGACTTTCCTTAACTGTGGCTTCAAATTAAGTTCTCAACACATATCCAGTGAAACTACAAAGACTTTCCTTAACTGTGGCTTCAAATGAGCCCTCTTGTCTGTATGGTGAGTAAACATATCATTTGTAGCAAATATGTCATTAACCTACAACATTTAATCACATGAATTAAAGCCTTAATCTTCTTGATATTAGTTGATCTTCAAATTATTACCAGACCAAACCAAAAACATTTACTTGAAAATTAGTTGTTCAACAGAATATTGTCAAGAAAAAAATTTGTTTGGTTGTTATGCATAACTTTCCAAACAAGGTTCATTTATAAATATCTGGAAAGCTGGAAGCCTATGGTTCATCACTGTAAATGATGACAATCTCAGCCTTGAAGGCTTGAACTATGTTAACACAATGTGTTGTCTGATGACGTAATTATGATACCGTTGTGGCGAAATTTGAACCTTACATATTTACACTTTTTTACTATTGATATTTACTCTTTTTGGCTATTGATATGTGTGTGTGTTATCATACTGATACAAGTGTTTGTTTTAATGGCAGGATGATGTTGATTTTCTAACTCACATACATGTCAAGGACGACAGGCCTAAATGGTGGTTAGTAAGTTACCATGTATATTAATTAAATTGAACAGTGTTAATGCATTGACTTTACATATATTGGTTGGCTTTAGCTTGCAATGCGTAGAGACAGAAGATAAACTTGGATTGCTTTAAGAAATAATCTAGATAATGGCAGATGTCATGTCAATATAATTGTGGAATCAGTTGAAATTGATCGTAACCATTTGAGATAAAACATAGCCAAGGAGACTATTTCACAAGTTAATTGGCTGGACATTCCATTTCAATTAGCTAACTGGACTATGTTTCTATGTAGCCAACCTTTGAAATTTTCATTGTAAGCCATTGGGTTGAAATTTCTACTTCGATTTTTAGTAAGTATTATTTTTGTGTGTTACAGTTTAAATGCTTTTATGTTGTTGCATTTACTCTTTGAATTTAATAGTATTCTGGACTTGATGATTAAGCATTGCCAACATCGGCTTCATGCTTCTTTAAGCATTGGCTTATACTATAGGGCAATTTACATGACATATATTCAACCTTACACCTATTACTATTGTATGTATTGCACAAAATACTAAGAACGTGCTTTTAACCTTTTACTGTATATTTATAATGTATATAAATCCAAGAGTTGACGAACTAGTATGTCATGGGCTTCTCTCTGGTAATTTACAGAACCAATTTTATGGATTTTCAGGTCCATATGGTTTATTCTGAACACTGCATAGTTCTGTGCTCTAGATGGTAAGGTAAAACCACCATGCCAACTTTGTTTCTATAAAGCTGGACAGCTTAAGAAGGAGGTTGAAGCTGATTGGACTAGATCGACGGGTTGCTCTTTTAGCGGGGCCCAAACAATTTATAAGAGATAACCGTGATAGGATAGTTTTGCCTATTGTATTGTTCTTTTTTCATGATAACTGCACTTATTATTTATCCTTTGTAATATAAGTTTGATTAGTAAATTACCATTTAATGTCATGTTTTTGTTTTTATTCATTATACACTTAACATAGTGGTTTTGTTTAGAATGCCAGGTCATTATGACATTCGAGGTGATTTTGGTACATAA
This sequence comes from Ambrosia artemisiifolia, assembly GCA_032199755.1. NCBI lineage: Eukaryota > Viridiplantae > Streptophyta > Magnoliopsida > Asterales > Asteraceae > Ambrosia > Ambrosia artemisiifolia. Next base: position 10,414,678 of record CM063518.1, on the reverse strand, counting down.
AAATGTATCAAACGTTATAATTCAATATCTTTTTATATATCTACTAACTTAAATACAATTTATAAGGGTGGGAGGGGTGCCACACGTCAAGAATCCAGGTGCCCTTCCATTGCGTCAATCGTAACCCGCTACTTAGACTATCCGCACATCACTACCCGTGAACCCATCTCACCGATTGCACCTCTCCCTCCCTCCCTCCCCCTATCTCTCTCCTTTGCATCGGTCTTTAACTCTTTTTACACAAGTTAAAAAGTTCTTATGAAGTTAAGACAACGGATTAATTTCATTTAGTTGTTCAAGAAACGAGCTGAAGGTGAGGCTCACAATCGTTTTAAAACATTCCTTTTATATGTTGGGCTTCACGTGCCTAATAGAATACAACGGGGAACTTATTAATATTCTATTTAAAATGAGTCTTTGTTAACATTAATGAGTTCACGGGGAGTGACTAATGATTGTATACCTCTCAGGTTTTAAGTAGTTTTTATAACAATAACAACGATATACCCTTATGCATGAAATCTCTGAATATTTTTATTTGATGTTTTTAGTTAGAATAACAATGATATACCAACGGTCAGATGCTATTGGATTTTATGTAAATTCATTGGATGAGTACATGCTTATACATATGAAACGTATACGTGATCGATTGGGGATTTATGTATACTCAACTAGGCTAGACTTGTGGCGGACAATAGGGTACGTGAATGATCGTAAATGTTTTAGACGAAAACCCGTTTGGTTTAATGGAACTTTCTGCAAAGGTGTTGTTTATTTTACGGTGAGCCAATATCATTTAAACTTAAACAGCATATTAATTGCTTTTGATGTGAAGTTGGAAAATTTTCCTACTATACCTTGTCCCAGTGTTCCACATAATAACTTCCATGGGAATTTGTTGATTATACATAACGAGCTTCATGTATTTGTTACTCATGGATTCCCTTTTTGGTCGGTGGATTTGTGGAGGATGGATGGTGAAAGTTGGACAAAAGTGTAGGTTTTCCCTCCTTCCCTACCTGTTTTTTTATTGCGCACCATTACATACGTTATTAGTACCAGCAAGTTTCTTATTGTGGATGATAGAGGTGCTAATGAATTAGACATAACTTTGAATGGGGAAGATTGTTACCATGCTTTGTTACGGTATCCCGGTTCGCCAGCCACGGTATTCGCAGAAACTCCTATGTCACCCAATATGTAGTTCTGTCAATTGTTTTCTTTAACTTTGTTCATGTTACTGTTTGTTAAGTTATTTCGTTATGTTAGGCGTGCATTTTATTTGCAGTGAAATGTACTACTTATCAACATTAGTAATGAATCATGTATTCATCCTTTTCTCAATACAATATCAACATTAGTAATGAATCATGTATGCACCAGCTATATAACTAAATTTGAAATCTATACATATAATAAACCAAAGCCATTTTAATGACATGGCATTTAAAGAGGCATTCTCCTCCTTGAGTGTGCCATTTGTCATCCCATGTGGCATTGAGATATATTAGGAAAAAATATTTAAAAATAAAATTAGATTTAAAAAAAAACGATTATTTTTTGTGGGGTTTTGTTTATACAGGAAAAAAAACACAAAGTGTTCAGGTAAATCATTAATCATGTATAGGCAATTCATTAATTATGTTCAAATCAGTAAATATAAATTCTATTTTCAACATGCGTTAGCATTGGAGTTATACATTGTTTTAGGTTAGATATTAATATTAGAGTTATACATTGTTTAAGGTTAGGCGTTAACATTGGAGATACATTTTTAATTGTTTTAGGTTAGGTGTTACCCGAAGCTTTCTTGCGTGTAACTGTAAAGCGAATCATTCTATTTCATATGTAAAATTAATATGTCATATTAGATTTCTCAACCCCGGGACGTTCCCGGGGTATAATCTACTATCATATATATGAATTAATAAACTTTCATGCTTTCTAATCCCAGTTGAATAAGTTGTTATCAAAATCTTCAATATACACATTGTTTGAATGTGTTCAAAAACCCGTCCCAGCGGACGGGTATAATACTAGTTACTAGTTGATGAATACAAAAAAAAAACTATCTAAAAATTTAAAAACTATATTATTTTTTTATTATTTTCTTAAATTTTGAGGTATTACAATGATAGTTGGGAAAAAAGAGGCAGAAAGAAATAATATTTTATTTAGATTCACGGGTTCACATCCGTTAACTACATCTAGAATTTGGATCACGGATCTACTGCAAGCACAGGTGACGGCGGTGTTACCGTGCTGGTAGTGATGTACCGTGACCAAATCTGGTAGCGCCCCGTCCCCCAAACATCTCGTTGTAGAAAAATGCTATCTTCAGTCCAAAACCCTCGCATCCTCCTCCTGCACTGTCGGTGTTCTAAACCTCTTCACCACCACTTCCATCACCACCATTATCCCAAATCTATCCACGCCACCCCTCTAGCCCACCCCATTTCTGCATCACTACCCACCTCTCAAATCCAAACCATTCAAAAATCTATCCTTTCCCGCGAGAAAACAACCCGCCAATTCGCTGAGGAATTTCTTAACCGTCTACGCCTTACCGAGCCCCATGTCAAGAGCTTCCTTCACGTCTCAGAGACTGTTTTAAACGAAGCCGATGAAATTGACCGCAAGATTGAGCGAAACGAGGATGTTGGCCCCCTTGCTGGAGTATTGGTTGCTGTCAAAGACAACATTTGTACTGCCGACATGCCTTCTACTGCTGGATCCAAATTGTTAGAAAATTACCGGCCGCCGTTCGATGCTACTGCTGTTAAGAAGTTGAAGGAGAGTGGCGCCATTATTGTTGGGAAAACTAATTTGGATGAATTCGGAATGGGGAGTACCACTGAAGGATCAGCTTATCAGGTTAGGGCTTTATTATTTCCTCTTTTCCCCAATTTTTATACTTGTAAATTGTATTGACCTATAGCTTTTGTATTTCGCTCATTATAAGGTTACAGCGAATCCATGGAACCTTGAATGTGTACCAGGGGGATCATCGGGCGGCTCGGCGGCGGCTGTTTCCGCTAGGCAATGTGTAGTATCATTGGGAAGTGATACTGGTGGAAGTGTCCGGCAGCCAGCGTCGTTTTGTGGTGTTGTAGGGCTAAAGCCAACATATGGCCGTGTGTCACGATATGGGCTGGTGGCGTATGCATCATCACTGGATGTTATTGGTTGCTTTGGCTCGTCGGTTGCTGATGCTGGACTTCTACTTCAAGCGATTTGTGGTCATGATAAACTTGATGCTACTAGTAGCAAAAGGGTATCTTTCTTCTACCCTTGATCTTTACATTTACTGTTGCTTGATATCTTTCATGTGATATGGTTGTTGCAAATGTTGTTTTCAGGAGGTTAATGACTTCACATCTCAGTTCATTTCTAAAGATTATTTTGAATCCCAACCGTTAAAAGGATTAAGGGTCGGTGTAATTTCTGAAACTCTTGTTGATGGAGTTGACCAAGAAGTTATTTCATCAATCCGCGGTGCTATTTCTCATCTGGAAGAATTAGGATGTACTGTAACAGAGGTCCTGAGTTTCCATTAATGGTTAATATTACTAAATCCTTGAGGCGGCCTAAATAAATACCAGTCATTTAACAAAAAAAAAATTATTTTATAATTGATTGCAGGTATCTTTGCCATCTTTCTCTCTAGGATTGCCTGCATACTATGTTCTTGCTTCATCTGAATCATCTTCAAATTTATCGCGCTATGATGGTGTTAGGTGATATATATTATAACACTAAAGTTGGCATTTTATGAACAGCAAAGTCTAGTAATTTTGATATTTTGTCTACTTAATTGCCATATCTACAGGTATGGTAATCAAATTGCTTCTGATGAACTGAGTTCCCTTTACGGAGGTTCTCGTGCTAATGGGTTTGGTCCGGAGGTATGATAAAAAAACACATTGTTAAGCTTTCCGTATAAATTTATAATGGTATGACGTTACTAAAACAAATATATATGGCGTTATTGAAACAAATATATATGATTTTTAAATGATATGTTCAGGTAAAAAGAAGGATTTTGATGGGGACATATGCACTTTCAGCTGGTTATTATGATGCTTATTACAAGCGAGCTCAGCAGGTATAAACTTGATGTTATTCTTAATAATGTTGATCAATATCTTAATCGTGGTGCTTTGATGAATTAGGTGAGGACCGTAGTAAAGAAAAGCTTCAAGGCAGCATTAGATTCGCATGATATTCTAATTTCACCAGCAGCTCCATCTGCAGCATATAAAATTGGTAATTACCAATTTACCCACTAGGGTCACCTTAATAACCATAGGGTTTTATTTTTCCTTTCGTTGATGTGAAAGATTATAATCTTGTAACCACTCCTTTTTCGTCTTTTATTTGTAGGTGAAAAGAAAAACGATCCACTAGCAATGTATGCTGGGGATATTATGACCGTATGTCCTTATAAGCTTCTCTTTTGACTTCTGCATTTTATTTAAATTTAGAGTAAACTCTATGGATGGTCCTCACGGTAAGGTGAAGTTTTGGTCTTCGTTCTTTCTTTCGAGAAATTACACGCTTAATTCAGGGGTATGCGTATGGTGACCCCTGACAAGTTTGGTCTTTTTCACTATGCTAGATTTATAAAAAGACATTTTTACTCTCTTCACTGTCATAGCCCCTGTCCCGCCCCTGTGATAGTGAAATCAAGATCTGTCGAACCATTATCGATTGTTACCATATTCAAAAAAAAAAAAAAAAATCAAGTACAGGGTATACAGTTATTTCATATGAAATTAATGGACTTTCTCACGTCAGTTGGTGAAGATGACTAAATGTGTTGATGAGTGGGGACCATGGATTTTTACTTTAGATGCTTATGTTTGCTTTCAAATGCAGGTGAATGTGAATTTGGCAGGATTGCCAGCATTGGTTTTGCCATGTGGCTTTGTTAAAGACGGCACTACCAGCCTTCCTGTTGGTTTTCAAATGATTGGCGCCGCATTTGATGAGGTCGGACTAATTTCCTGATACCACGTTTCCCATGTTCCCGCGTGTTTGGTATCATGAAACTAAAATTTTGATATTATATTTTGATTTAACATGATTAATATCATAAATGCAGGAAAAATTGCTTAGAGTGGGTCATATCTTTGAGCAAACTCTTCAAGGTCACAGCTTCATCCCACCATTGATAGCAGATGAATTTAAAAGCTAGCAACAATAGTATCAACTTTTAAGCATGGAGGGATGCTCAAAAATGCTGAAAAACTCGATGTACATTTTTTCCCGAATAGACCATGTATTTATTTATTTAAAGAAGTTAGGAAATTTTTTGTTTGGGTTACTTATTTGGTCCAGTTCTGTGAATATGAGCAGCTAACCAAGTATATACTAGCTTCAAGAAAAGAACATAGATCACTCAGTAGGGGAGTTCAAAAACAGTTGAAACCAATCGAACGTTCTAAGCAAGTCGGCTGTTATGGTTCAGAGTTCAGCTTTTGTGGTTTGACTGTTAACGGATTGGTTTGAAACTAACGATAGTTATATAAAGATCTATATAATTGCTTACGCTTGAGAATTGTTAGAAACCGAAAGATAAACAAATACAACGATTATCACCAATCATATTTCACAAACCGAAAATAGTTATGGTTCACATAAGTCTTATCAGTTTCTTTATCTATATGAAATATACACCTTGTCTTTCAAGATTTTAAATCCTGGTAGGGAAATGATGATGACAAATGTATCACATTCTCAGGACACGATTTTCTTGTATAAGGTTAAAAGGAAACTTCGTCTCATATGAGTCAACTATGTTGACTCATCTATAGTAGTATCTCTTATTTAAATTTATGAAGCATACATCTTTATTATTTACAGGCTGATCATCTTGTGTGTTGTTTAATATTATGATGGCACAATTGATCATCTATTATTGTTTTGCCTTATTTCTCATCTTAAATTGCTACTCAACCACGGCCCACTCTACTGCAAATATTTCCACCACATGGAACAGCATTGATAGTTCAAGGTACATCCTCCGTGGAGCAATATCAGAGACGAGGATCAGTTTCGCCTGCGGTTTTTACTGCAATGAAGAAGACTGCACATCTTACCTCTTTGCTGTCTTCACTTTACCAGACTGCGCATCAGAGATACGGTTTGGTAGTTCCTGCAGTATTGACCCTCGCCCAGTAGTCATTTGGTCCGCAAACCGTGACGGTCCAGTTAGTGCTGGTGCAATACTGAATTTCACGGAAACTGGAGATTTGGTCCTTCAGGATGTCGATGGAAGCACAGTTTGGGCTACCAACACGGCCGGGAAATCTGTGGTTAGTATGAACATAACTGATGATGGAAACCTAGTATTGCTTGATGTCAATGGCTCTGTGGTGTGGCAGTCGTTTGATTACCCAACAGACTGTTTGGTATGGGGGCAAAGACTTCTTCCAGGACAACAGCTGATACCTAGTGTTTCGGATACCAATTGGACGGCTCAAAAAGGTTTGTATTCTTTAAAAGTTACTGATAAAGGTTTGGTTGCTTCAATTGGATCAAACCCACCTCAAGTCTATTATAGCAAGAGTTCTTACTATAAAGGACTACTAACCCAAATTAAGTTCTTGAAAGGGAACTTGTCGTTCTTCTATTCAAGTTATAAGAACGATCCTGATACTATTGAAATACCTGAAGCATCAGGGACTCAATATATGAAATTCCTGCCTGATGGGCATTTGAAAGTGTTTGAATTGATATCAGGAAGGTGGTCTGAGGTGGCTGATCTGCTTACCGATGAATTCGATGGAGAGTGTACTTATCCTTTGACTTGTGGGGGAAATGCCATTTGCTCTAATAAACAACAGTGTAGCTGTCCAGTACCAAGCCCTCACATGATAGACTATTTCAGAGCAGTGAACGATCTGCAACCGAACCTAGGTTGCACTGCAATTACTCCTCTCACATGTAATGCTACCCAGGATCAGGTTTTTATTTCACTTCAGTACGTCACTGTTTCCCCCTATTCCCCCGCTAACATGAAGAATGTGAGTATGGAGACTTGCAAAAAAGCATGTCTCCGCAATTGCTCTTGCAAAGCAGCTGTATTAGAGTATGATAAATATTCTTCATATGGGAAATGTAATTTATATTATGACCTCTTTACAATGATCAGTGTTTACCGGCCATTTGAAACTAATTTCATAACTTTCATAAAAGTTCAGAAGGTAAAATCAAATTCTCCCTCTACGTCCCCAATACCAAAGAGTGTAAGATCATCTCCTTCACAGAGAAAAAGTCGTGCAGTAATTATAGCTTCCACAGGGGCAATTTCTTTGGTTCTGCTTGTGGCTGCAGTTATTACTTTCTTAATTCGCAAGCAAAGATCAGACACTCAAATGGAGGAAGAGTACTTAGATGCTGTACCAGGACTTCCCACTCGGTTCACCTATGAAGAATTGAAAACCGCCACAGAGAATTTTACTAAAAAGCTTGGTCAAGGGGGATTCGGATCAGTTTTCGAAGGCACATTTGAGGATGACTCAAAGATTGCAGTAAAACGTCTTGATGGTCTGGGGCAGGTTAACAAATCGTTCTTAGCTGAGGTTGAATCCATTGGAAACATTCACCATGTGAATCTGGTCAGACTTAGAGGATTTTGTGCCTGGAAATCACAGCGGTTTCTGGTGTATGATTTCATGAGTAACGGATCATTAGATAGGTGGATCTATCATGGAAATCGAGAACGCATACTTGAATGGCAATGCAGAAAGAAAATTATTCTTGATATAGCCAAAGGATTAGCGTATCTTCATGAAGATTGTATGCAAAAAATCATTCATCTTGATATTAAACCTCAAAACATACTCCTAGACAATAATTTCAGTGCCAAAGTATCCGATTTCGGGCTGTCTAAGCTTATCGATAGAGATCAAAGCCAGGTGATGACTACAATGAGAGGAACCCCGGGATATATGGCTCCTGAATGGTTAAGCTCAGTTATAACTGAAAAAGTAGATGTATACAGCTTTGGAATCGTTCTGTTAGAGATCGTGTGTGGTAGGAGGAACTTCGATAGATCTCAGCCAGAAGATAGTTGGCACTTACTCGTCATCTTTCAAAAATGTTGGGAGCAAGAGGTGCTGCTAGATATTGTTGACAAATACAGTGAAGATATGCAGACACATGGTTCAGAAGTTGTGGAGATGATGAAATTAGCTGCTTGGTGTTTGCAAACTAATTATACGAGAAGGCCTTCAATGTCATCGGTGGTTATGGTGTTAGAAGGACAAATGGATGTCGAATCAAACTTGGATTACAACTTTACTGATCCTAGACTGCAAAACACAGCAATCGAACACAAGAAAGATATGACACCCTTGTTGGCTTCTGTTCTAACTGGTCCTAGATGAATAACCATGAAGTTCTTTTGGACAACTGTATTCACCTTCGTAATGTTTCTTTCTTTCTTTTTTCTGTGTGTGTTTTCGTTCTCGATCATATTAGTATGTATAACATTACGTTTTTGCCTGTCTGCCTGAAGGCTATAGGTATGTTGATCAATTCCCATAATTTTAATAAGCTTTAAGTTAATCAACCGTGTTACACGGAGAAGATGTTAAACAAAAGAAAAGGATCCATCGAGGGGTATTTGGATGTGCAAACTTAATGAAGATGGCTTTAAGGTCACAACTCACAACAATCACTTTAGAATACTTATATTCTTACTTTCTAACCCAATACAGTTCGCATAGCGTAAGTGATTGCATATTTACTTGTGTTTCACAAAAAAAGTAACATAGCCAACCTACAACTCCATCACCCATTATAATAAACTGATACACTTAAACACATGTTTTTATATGAGTTTGCTCAATTGGTTCATATATATTATGGATAGATTAACGGGTACAAGTACCGTTAAAACCAACTTTGTAATTGAACAATGTCACTATCAGAGTATTAGTTTCTTTATCAAGTTTTTCACTTAAACCATCTATTTTGAACACTATCACTATTATTCCTTACTAGTCTAATTGTTCCAAAACTATAAAAAAAAAATCCAAAAAACACAAATAAATTTAAAAAGAAATTGTCTAGAAAACAATATATAGGTGTCTTCTGAATTTGTAGTTATAAAGTTCATAACATGGTTACTAATTCTTGAAGCAGAATGCAGGACAGTGAAATAAAATATGCAGCTAAAACTATAACAATTTGAATTTATAGCAGCTATTCTTATCTGTATATTGTTTAGATAAAGTTAATTCGTCTAGAAACAAAATGCAAAAGCATAGAAATGATCCACTCACCTTGGCCCAGATAGAACAGAAGGCAACAATGGTATTGTGCCTTCCTCCTGACTATTATTTTCATGTAGTCTTGGATCTGTGAAGTTATAATCCAGGTTTAGGTCGACGTTAGCTCCTCCTTCTAACACCTTAACCACCGATGACATTGAAGGTCTTCTTGTGTGATCGGTCTGTAAACACCATGAAGCCATCTTCATCATCTCTACAACCTCTGTACCATTTATTCGCATATCTTCACTGTTCACATCAACAATATCTAACAACGTTTTTTGCTCCCAACATTTTTGAAAAACACGGAGCAAATGCCACCTTTCTTCTGGTTGAGACTTATCAAAATTCTTTCTCCCACACAAGATCTCTAAGAGAACGATTCCAAAGCTGTACACATCCACCTTTTCAGTGATCACTGAGCTCAGCCATTCTGGAGCCAGATACCCAGGGGTTCCTCTCATCATAGTTATCACTTCGCTTTGATTTCTATCCATTAGCTTAGACAACCCGAAATCAGATACTTTGGCGTTGAAATTGTTGTCTAGGAGTATGTTTTGTGGTTTAATATCGAGATGGATGATTTTTTGCCTACAATCCTCATGGAGGTATGCTAAACCTTTGGCTATATCAAGAATGATTTTCTTTCTGCATTCCCATTCAAGTATGTGTTCTCGATTTCCATGGTAGATCCACCTATCTAATGATCCGTTACTCATAAAATCATACACAAGAAATTGTTGTGATTTCCAACTACCGAATCCCCTAAGTCTGACCAAATTCACATGGTGAATGCTGCCAATCGATTGAACCTCAGCTAAGAACGATTTCTTAATGTGTGAAAGACCTTCAAGGCATTTTACTGCAATCTTTGTCCCATCTTTCAGACTCCCTTCGAAAACCGATCCGAATCCTCCTTGACCAAGCTTTTTACTAAAGTTCTCGGTGGCAGTTCTCAGTTCTTCATAGAAAAACCGAGTAGGCATTCCTGGTAATTGATCTAAATATTCTTCTTCCAATTCACTGTTTCTTTTTTTCTTGTGGGCTATGAACATTATAAAACCTATGATCACAATAAACATAAACAAAGAAGTTCCAATCGTCGCACCTACAACCGTTGCAACTCGCTTTTCTTTCTTTGGTAATGGACTAGGATTCCGGGATGTCAACAAAGGAGGCGCATCCTGAATTTTTATGAATGCTGAAGTATTCCCAAGATAATCATACATATCAACACTAACCATTGAAAAAAGCTCAGAAGGCAAATAACATTCTCCACTTGAAACATTAAAATCATAATGAAAAAAGGCCGCTTTGCACGAGCAATTGTTTCGACAAGCCTGTTTGCAAGTCTCCATATTCACCCTCTCCATATCAGCATTCGAGGTGAAGGCCGTGAAGTAGCTCACATTCTCGAGTGTAATAAACTCTTGATCTTTTGTAGAATTACACGTTAGAGGAGTAACTTCAGCGCAACCCAAGTTGGGTTTGCGATCATTCACTGGTTTAAAATATTCCACTCCCGGACAACTACATTGTCGATTAGTCGAGCAAATGGAAATTCTTCCACATGCCAAAGGATAAAAACACTCTCCTACATCTGCCGTAAGATCCTTTACCACTATCCACTCTCTAAAACCAAATTGCGACGCAAACACATTCAAATGCCCATCTGGCATCAGTTTCATATACAGAGGTGACGACGGTTCAGGTATCTCAATTCTAAAAACCGGATCACTTGGCTTGGAAGAATGAAACAAACTCCCGTTGAAGAACCTAACATAACTTCTTCCTTCAACCGTAGTTCGGTTACTAACATATTCACTATAATATAGTTGAGGTGGGTTTGATTCCACATAACCAACATACCCATGATCGGTGACTTGAAAAGAAAACATACCTTTCTGACTCGACCAATCGGTTAACGAAACACTAGATTTCAACTTCTGACCTGTAAACAGCTTTTGGCCAGGTAGCAAACAGTCTGTCGGGTGATCAAAAGATTGCCAAATCGCTGAGTTATTAACATCAAACAACACCAGGTTTCCAGTATCAGTTAGATTCACACTAGCAACAGATTTCCCTGCAGACCAAGCTGTGCGTCCATCCGAGTCCCATAAGACCAACTCTCCATCTGCACTAAAATTCAGTGTTGCATCATGCCCGACCGGATAGTCTCTATTAGCCGCCCAAACGACCTGAGGCTCAGCGAAGTCAAATTGAATAATGAACACGGAGAAGAGGAAAGAGGTACAAGTCCCTGTACAATAAAAGCCACACGCGAAATGAGTTTCATTGGTTTCTGCAATGAGTAAGATTTGAACAGCTGTGCCATCCGAGGAATTTGTATACACTGGGATTGGTTCATTGTCGGTCCATTTGGTAGTAAGATTTGCAGAAGGAAATTCAGGGAAGCCAAAAGGCTCAGGAGTAAGAATATCATGTAACCTAAAAGGTGTCTGGGCAGTGGCTAAGTAACAATAAAAGATGAGAAACAAGGGAACTAACAAAAGGGAAATAAATGATGTTCTCATGAGTAATTAGCATAGAACAACGAATGAAGATAGAACCAATAATTTTAATATCCAATCTTGAATTAATGATAGAAGCAATGATTTAAGATCCAATCTTGAATTAATGATAGAAGCAATAATTTTAAGATCCAATCTTGAAGGGGTAAATAAATGCTACAGTTGACTTATTCGAAGCCAGTTGCTGAGTTGCCCATCTCTTCAAAAGTCAAAAGAAATGCATGAAGACAAAAATATATAAGAAAATATTAAAGATATTAGAAAAGACAGAGAGAAAGGGGAGGAGAAAAAGAAACCTGCAAGGCAAACAGAAAGAACCCTCCAACCAGTCTTTGATGATATGGTGAGAATAATTCACTTCAAAATCTTATTCAATAAACCCTAATTATGCTGGACATGCAAACTGTACTCTATGTCTCTATTCCTAAACTGCCATGGATTCCGACAGGTCCAACCATGATGGAGAAGATTTCCATTCTTGTTTGCCCAACTCATCAAGAATGTAAACTCGACCCTGGGCTTACAGCTCACTGGTTATGGAAAATGAGGGAAGACCTCTTGCCTTTGGTAACAGGTTAGATTCTTGAACCCGTCCGGGTTTTATTGGTCCTCTATTGTCGTGCATTCGGGCAGGTAAGAAGTCGGGTTTTCCCCGGCTCAAAAACTTTTGGTTACGGCTACCAAGCGTTGTCAGCGATTCGGACAGGCGTATGTGAGGCTTTCACCTGAGGGCGGGCATCCTCGGGTAGTGGTCTGGTCGTTCAAAAAAAAAATCAAACCATTATCCAAACACTTTATTTTAACTTATTGACTTTTTGAAGAAGTTATAAGTCATAACAAGGTGAAAAAATAGAGAGCCAAACATGCTCTATATATGTATTAGGTATAGTGTACGTTAGATTTCAAGTTACCCATTTTTATCTTATGTCATAAAAACTCTTACCCGGAACTGGCTAAGGCTTTCGTTTTTTCCCCAGTCATCGTTCGGATTCTAACTAAATGGTTTTAGTTGAAAAGATTCAACAACAAAAAAACATTTTTTTGTTGAACCGGATTTGAGTTGAGATGTCTCATTTAAGTTTGTAGGGAAAGGAAACTTAACCCTAAACACAGTAGAAGAAATCATAACCTGATTTACCTATTGAATATATATATAGGTAAAGTATATGGAGGAAACTCTCCTTATTTGGTAAACTCTGGAAACTCTGACTTCCCAACATTTTTTTTTTTTGAAAAAAATAGGGTATGTAATATACATTTTTTAAGCATTTTGAGCCAAAAAAATCGAAAAAGTGCCGAACGGTTTTTTTTTTTTAAATAAAAAACGTCTACTGTTTACATATAGTTAACACATGGTTAACACCTGTTATTAGCGCTTAACATGTGTTAGTCAAAATTTTATTTTATTTTTTTAAAAAAAACTACTCGGCGCTTTTTTAATTTTTTTGGCCCAAAATGCTTAAAATCATGTATATTACTTGCCCTATTTTTTTCAAAAAAAAAAATATTGGGAAGTCAGAGTTTCAAGAGTTTACCAAATAAGGAGGGTTTTCTCTAGAACCATTCCCTATATATATATATATATATAGGATCCGGATATTTTGAGAACCAAGGCGAGTTGTGAGAACCATAGGAACCACTTTTTAACCATTGATCTATGCAATCCAAGGGCCAAGATTTAAAGAAATTTTTTTTTGTCATTTTGTGAAAACATAAATCTGATTTCTATTTTTTAATTAAAATATTATACATAAAGGGTAGTTTGGGAATCAAAAAACCAAACATTTCTCTATCCTCTGCCACATTTGTGACAGTCTCAAAGCCATCAGTTTTAACCATTTTGTTTTCAAATTTTGCATTTCACTCGTTTATCACACCAGGCGATTTTTAGCGATTAAGTCTTCATCTTCACACCCGGCGATTCATCTGCTTTTGATCATCTTCTTACATTGTAAGTAAAAAGCCTATCTTCTTTTTCGATGTGGTTATTTTTTTGTAAGCCATTGCATGTTCATCGGTGTAATGTTTTTGGGGTTTTTCGTTTTATACTTCGGTGTAATCGCTGCTTTGTTTTTTTTCTGGTTTTTAGGGTATGTGTTTTGTTGGTTTGTGTTTTTTGTTTTTTCGGTCATGCATTTTATGGTTTTTGGCTGTGGGATTTTGATTTTTGGGGGTTGGTGATTCATACTTTGCCTGAAAGAAACTGATTTCATACATTGGGGTGGGGTTTGAATTTTGCGTTTGGGTTGTGCTTTTTGGGGGGTTGGTTTTTGATTTTTTGGTGGTTGTTGATTCATACATTCCCTGAAAGAAACTGATTTCACAATTGGGTGGGTTTTTGATCTTTTGTTGGTTTTGATTCATACATTGGGGGAAAATAACATTTTTATACATTGGGGTAAAAAGCAGTTTCATACATTGGGGGTTTTTATTTCATAAAAAAGGTGTTTTTAGTTTGGTGGGTTTTTGATTCATAAAAAAGGGTTGTTATTTTGATTCATAAAAGCAGTGTTATAATTTGGTGGGTTTTTGAGACTGGTGTATCACAGGGGTGTTTTTGATTATTGTGTGTACTTTGTATAATGCAGTTTGTTTTTGTGTAATTGTGTCAAAACCATGGTTATTGGCACACGGAGTGGTAAGCGGCAGCATGTAGAATTATCAGCAGCAGGGCCCTTGTTTGCCTCCCGTACGACGTTAGAGGTTGGTAAAAAAGTTCTATACCAGTGTTCTTTTGCTGCCCCAAAAAAGGGCCACTGTTTTTTAATTTGTGTCTTCTTTTTGTTTGTTTTGACAGCCGCCCCTATCGATGTTGGGTCATCTACACCAGTGTTTAAAGGAATTAAGAAGCGGAAGAGGAACTTTGAGATCAACTCAGATTCCGATGGGGACAATGTCGGTGACAGCGAAGTGGCGGGTAGGAAACTGAAGTCAAGGCCAACGCCGTCCTGGGTAAGCCTGAAAACAAGGTCGTCGCCCCGGCAGTTGTTCTTAGCTATTTCGAAGCTTAGTAACAGGCAGCAAGAGGCCGTCAGGTAGATGGGTTTCGGCGATATGTTGGGTTTTGTGGTTGACGGGATCCCAGTGAAGCTTGCGCACTACGCGGTTGATGCTTTCCAACCGGCTCAGATGAGTATGAAGTGCGGGCAAGACGAATTAACCATAGATGCTACTGTTGTGTAGAAGGTCTTTGGGGTTCCACGTGGCAACATCAAATTTGAAACCCTTACAGAGTCCAAGCATTTACATCCGGCGCTCCAAGTTTGGCGTGATCGGTACCCTACAAAAGGTTACCTTCCACCGACGTTGATAGCCAAAAAGATCATGGAGGATGACTATGAGGATATGTTTACTTTCAAAGTTGATTTCATTATGCTTTTTGTAACTACAATGATTACTTCTTACAAAAACGGACTTTGCAAGGAAGAGATCCCGAAATGCTTTACCGATGAGACAAGATTCGAGGACATCGATTGGTGCGACTTTATGGTGCAATCGCTTAAAGGTTGTAAGCATAAGTGGCGACGTATGGACCCAACCTGTGCATTTGCCGGCCCGCTGACATTCTTGACGGTATTTTTTGGTGTTTTTTTAGACTGCACACGCGCATGATTTCCTGGATTGTTCCTTATATATTTTTTGTTGTTTTTTTTGTATGCAGTTATTATATGTTGACAGCTTTTCAGTCAATGGAATGACCACTAAGCCGGGTATGCGTGCCATGCATTACTGGACCCAGGAGTTGTTGACTGCGCGCCAGGAACATGAAATAACCAATGGTGGTTTTGGGTTAGGGAAGAGAAAAGAATTAAATGTTGGAGCAATCAGAGATGCTGGTGGTGTAGGAAATAACATTGAGGTACCCCCCCCCCCCCCTTCCGCACATTGTAGTGTATTTAGTTTATACACATTGTTGTAAACTTTTGGAACTCTTTTTTGGTATCATAGATGGATTTGCGTGTGGCCCGGGAAAAGGTTGGAGAATTTAAAATGGTGAAAGTGGGCGTGGAGGAAATTTTGAGCTCACTATCGTCGAAACACCCGAATAACACGCGTGTGGTTGCATTGATAGCTGAGTACAGGAAATCTTTATCGTTTGCTAATGAAGATGCTGCTCAGACGTCCAAAAGCTTGGATACGCCTACTAAGAGGATCATGGATGTGGTGACAGAGTTGGGTGAGCGATATGGCGTCAGGGCGGTGTCGAATGTGTCTGTGGATGTCGAAGGTATGTGTAAAAAATTATGTAACTTTTTTTTTTGTAGACACTAGTGTAACTAACGAAACCGTGTTATAATTCTAGGGGTGGAAGGTAATGTGGAGTCTGCTGATGTTGACACTCATGAGGTTTGTCTAGGGCGAGACGGTTCGGAGGAGGCGGACGATTCGTCAGATTCTGGTGGTGAAAATGAATGGTTATTAACCAGGGTCGGGCCAGTTGGAAAGTGTTATGGTGGCCAGCCTGAAAACGACCAAAGTGTTCCAGTACCCGGTATCCCGCCCAACATGTCCGCAGGAGTTAGTAAACAGAGTGACCCGGTACCGGTAGATGATGCGCCCAACACAAACGCGCCAAAAAACGTGGCAATCAACACTGAGTCAGCTGTATCTACTTCATTGGGCTTGGGTTTAAAACAAGCATTTGTTCCTGTTGTGCAATGGTGTGGTGAAGTGCAAAACACATTGGTTGGGGCAATGGGCGCACACAGGATGAAGTTGGGGCTCGCATCTTCGCTATGGAAGCCCGATGCAGGTATGGATGCCAACAAAAATTATTTAGTGTTCAAAGATTTATAAAAATAAATGTCTTTTTTTGCAGGTGTAAAAGATGCCCAATCGACCGCACCAAGCCAGCCAACGTTTAGCCTAGGGTTGACGCAAGACATGGCGCCTAATTTTGGAGACGCCGCAGCTAGCTGTGTGGGAGGTTAAGCATGACTTTTTTTACTTAATTTTTGTTGCATTTTATTGTTTTGAAATTTATTTAGTTGTTGCATTTTTTTACACCAGTGTAAACAAAAAAAAAAAAAGATGTCTCAATTTCTGTTGTTTTGTTGTTTTTGGTTTGTAGGATCACCAGGGGAGGTTGTTCCTTTAAGCCAGCCGAGTTTTAGTTTGGGCCTAACCCAATTCGGGGATAACAGCCCTGTAGAAGGTTTTTAAACAATGATGTTAACTTTTGTTTGAGGTTTGCACACTGGTGTCTATTATTTTTTAGACTAATTTACCTCCGGTGCAGGTAAAAAACAGAACGAAGCAGTGGCGGAAGATTTGGTCGTCAATGTGGCGAAGGATGTGGTAGGTGAAAAGCTATCAGCTATTGGCACCTCAGTAACGACAAGCAGCGGCCCAACAAATGTGCCTGTGCGACGGGGGTTGACAAAGAGTATGGTGGCCAGGATCCCAGTTTCTTTGGACAGTGATGTCGAGATAGAGACGAGAGACACAAGGAGGGAAAAAGCCGCCTGGACGTTCCTTTTCAAGCACACAAGTAAGACCGTGCTGATGGAGCAAGCAATTGCCAATGTTAAGAAAGGGTAAGTAAATACTTTTAGCGGCTTTTTAGTATTATTGTTTTTTTTTTTGTGATTGGCGGCGAGTTTAGGGTTTTTATGTGTTACTTTGGCGTAGGAGAGCAAATGTTGCGCATCATGGTGAGGGGAGCATTGTTAGCCACGAAGATTCTGATTCCTCAGGCATAGACCCCACCGAACATTACCCGTAAGTGTCCGGCCCCACACACCCCTAATGTCTTTGGAAAGCCTGTTTTACACCAGTGTTTCCTGAGTGTTTTTTTTATTCTATGACAGGTATGTAATGTTTGAGACAACTTTCGGATTGCGAGCTGAGACTCCCTACCTACAGTCTCTAGACGTGGGTAGGAGATTGTATGGGACAGTGGTAGATGCTTGGATGCATGTCCTTAACACTGAACAAGAGTATCAACTTCCTGGCGGACCACGGCGCTTATTTCTTCCTTGTTCCACTATTGTGAGTTTACATATCATGTTTCTGAGTTTACATATCAGTTTACTATTTTGTGAATTGAAAAACAAGTAGATTTTTTAAAACAGGTTGATTGGATGTTAAATTTGAAAGAGGACAAGAAGGGTACTTGTGTGGAAGCTTTTAGGAATGGCTTGTCGGGGGCGCTGTCTGGCGACGATACTCAGTTTGATTTACGAAACTTTGACATGGTTTTTGTGCCTATCCTGGAGTTGGAGCACTATTACGCTATGGTCTTTGACTTGAAACATGTTGATATATGCGTGATAGACAACAACACCCCCAAAAAGTCAAGTGTCTTGCTAACAGACAACCGGGAATACTTGCATAAAGGCACGCCATACAAAGTGGTAAAAACTTTTATTTTGTATTTACTGTTTTTATTTTTTCTTGGGTGACCGCTAAGTAACCTTGAAACTACTAACTTGTCGCAGAAAGATATCTTTGTTCGATACCTTCGCCTAGTGAGGCACGCAAAGGCAGGTGTGATGGGGCGATGCAATATCAGGCGGGTTGATGTTCCATGGGCTACACACAAGAACACCTCGGACTGCGGAGTGTTCCTAATGCGCCACATGGAGAAATACATGGGGGTTTCAGCTCCTTTCTGGTGTGGGTTTAACTTGAATGGTAAGAGAAAGCAAGCACAAGTGGATGCCTTGAGGAGGAAGTATGCAACGAAGATCTTGCTGGCACGTACAAACATCTACAAGGATCGGATATCGGATGATATGCTGCGCACATAAAAAAGGGTGGTCTGTTGGTGACTAATTCCATTTTAGTTGTCTCAAAACATTAGTAGGTTATTTTGGGGTTGTAACTTTTTTTAAGACATATTTTGTGTTTTTGGCTACCCGATAGGGTCTATGCCGCGTTTTCGTGTCACGTGTAACCTTAATACGACGGCTTTTCGTAAGTACGTATCCTACTTAGTGGTTATAATTAATCTGTCCATCGTCGCGTACCCTATGTCATCGTAACCACGTAAGATGTATCCCCCCCCCTTTACACTGGTGTAAGTAGAAGGTCATGGCAAGAACACATAAACAGTTTTTGTTTTCACTGGTGGATTATTACAAAATAAAAGAAAAATGGACAAAAAAAACCAGTCTTTGGTTTTAATATGTCCATTCCCGACTAACCTATGACAGTTACACTGGGGTAAAACCCAAAAAACAATGGACATAGAACAACTTCTTCAGTCAGGAGAAAAATAATCAACTACTTTTTAATATGTCCATCCCCGATTAACCTATGACATTTGATAGTGATTAGTATATTTTATGTATGACCGTTACACTGGGGTAAAAACCAAAAAACAATGGACATAGAATAGCTTCTTTAATGAGGAGAAAATTAAGGTGTGGTTTTTCGTAACGCCAACAAATTTGTGGCGTATCTTTACGAACCGCCATTATACTGCTTTTAAAAATAAGGCATGAAGAAAAAACAAACATTTTTTTTTAACCAGTTGGACAAATTGCCAAAAAATGGACATAGCATAGTTTTTGTTCGGCCTTTGTAGCCTCGTTGATCATGAATGACTGTTTATTTTTTCCCGTTATACTATCTATTAGTTTGGGCCATTTTTTTAGTGCCTTTTTTGTGGTGTCCTTACATTTACACTGGGGTAAACCCCCAAAGATAAAATAAACCAATGTACTACAAAATAACACCCTTTCATTACTGAGTTTTCATTACAAAACAAGGCATACAACCCCCGTGGACTTTGCCTGTACATAAGTTACCAAAATAAGCCCCTTCCGCCAAAAAAGGCGTTCTAAAGATTTTAGTATGGTTACCAAAAAATGCGCGTTCCACACATTGTAGTTAGGTCTGGAACACGCATTTACACCATATAACATAAAATATGCGGGGGGGGGGGGGGGGGGGGGGGGTTAGGGTTATGTTTTAAGGTTTTACACCACATCATAAAATATATAAAGTACTATGCGTAGCCTGTTCAACCATGTTTACTAGGGGGCTGGTTGTTGGTTCTTCTTGGGGCAGTTCCTGGAATCATGATCCGTCACGTACTCTTGGCAAGTCTTGCATTGCCGCGGGTTCTTCTTCTTCTGGTTCATCGCCTTTTCACCAGGGCCAATTAGTCGACGGTTCGTCCCACACCCCTTGTTCCTTATTCCTTGCGGGTTGCTGCATGCCGGGTCAACATCTTCTGGTACACCTAGCAGATTCGCAATTATCGCCTCTTTCACAACCTCTGGTTCACCCGGGTCATTGTCCCTCTCTGTCATAACTTCCTCCATCAGACACTTGAGGTTTTCTTTGAATGTCAATAAACGTTCAGGCTCGAAAGTTAGGCGATCAACACATTGAGTAAACATGTTAAACAACTCATTACGCATCACGGCACTAGCGCTGTTGTCCACACCATACCGAGCCTCTATGCTGAAAACAGATTTAGGTAACACCTCGCGCCTCCAACGTTTTAGGATATACTTCTCAGGTATTGCCTCCACTTTTGTGTACCTGAACACACAAAAAATATGTCGGCACAAATATCCTATCCGGGTCCAGTTGTTGCATGAACAAGTTGTGTCCGCATCAGCAGAGTTCACCTTAACCTGTAAAAAACACGCCAAAAACAGGGGGAAAAAACGGTTAAACTGCTGTGCATGTTCGGAAACTTTACACTAGGGGGTTGGGGGGGGGGGGTAAGCATAAAAGGCAGCCGCACCGTGAAATCATTCACCACATCCGAGTTCTTGTCAATGTGTGTAACAGTATACTCTTTAACATCGTCAACCTCTGCCTGGTTTGTGATGAAGCAAAGCAGTAACCCTTTCTGGATCTCCTTCCGAACCTCGTTGAATATCGTCTGAGAGTACACCGTAGCACAATGCTTTTCAATCGCCAAGCTAGTTTTTAATTCAGGGACCCGATAGTCAGTGTTAAACTCTGCAACCCTCTGATTGTACCTTTGCGTATCCATCGTTGTATCGAAACACAACAAGAATTGCACCAGTGTATTTGCCCAGCTTGAATTAACCTTGAATGATGCGTTAGAGCTTTCACAACGCGAAGTAGTCTTCATGAGACAAGACATAGGAATTTCACGGAAGTAAGCGGGGACCCAAAGTTCTTTGATGCTGTACATGTCTCTTAGCCAATCATTGTCGTTCAGCGCATATTTGTCAATTAGCTTCTCCCATCGTTTTTCAAATGTAGATGGTTTAATGTACAGATTCCATACCAACTTATGAATGGCAGCCCGAACTTCTGAGTTGTCATGAACACCTCCTGCAATCTGTTAAACTTTTCACAGATTAGTATCTCTCCACTGCAATAAGAAACTACACTGGTGTAAGAAACAAAAACATGTTGCTACCTTTGTAGGCAGCTTCTTCATAATGTGCCACATGCACAGTCGATGGCGTGACTCAGTAAAAACAGCAGCCACTGCTTGCTTCATTGCTGGATCCTGGTCCATTAGCACCAACTTGGGTTGTTTTCCATGAGCCCCCAGAAAAGTGTTTAGCAACCAACAATATGACTCTATAGTCTCGCTAAACAGCAGGCCAGCGCCAAATGTAACACACCTTTTATTGTTGTCGACACCGGTAAAAGGGACAAAGATAAGATTGTACCTATGGCGGCACGCAACAAACCACAGAAATAAAAAAATAAAAACAAAGTCAGCATCATACACAAAAAATAAAAAAATTACATAGGCAGTGCATAAAAATAGACATTTTATGCCAAGTTTGTTACCTGTTCGTTTGATATGTGGCATCAAACGCAAGCACCTCACCAAAAGCTTGATAGTTTATCTTGGATATCTCGTCCGCCCAAAAAAGGTATTTGAGCTCACCATTGACAACGCTGTATTTGAATGAAAAGTTTGGTAGGTTCTTAACCCTGTCATCCAACTTATCGATCATCATTTGTGAGTCCCGGTTGCCGATAAACATACGGACACTCTTAGCAAAATTCTTGTAATCATTAGGCGTCCCCTTCACATTGTGGTGACCGCCTTTTAAGCTAACTTGCATTCTGTGGGCTACCGTCGGTCCAACTTTATTGAGACTCACACGATGGATGAATTCTTTTGTTGCAAAATCCAGCTTCCTACCAATTTTTGTTAAGTCTCTGTTGTAAGAAGGAACAAGCATGTGGTTGTGCGTCTCTTCAAAGTGGTAAATCTCCCACATTGATGTAACATTACATAACTTAGCTCTAATCCCAGCCTTGCAGTCGCATACCTGGAAAGTTGACTGCCTAATCTTCAATGACGTTTCATCTAACGAGTCAAATTTCCTCTTTGTTTGCGGTTTACCTGACTTCGAACACAGGATGTACCTATGGGTAATAATACCCTTCGCCCTTTTTACAGTCCCAAGTCTAGTCGAAAACCCACACTTCTCAGCATACGACTCATACATACCCAGAACATCTTCCCACTCCCTATACCTCGCATCCATGTTTGGTTTCACAGAGTCATCTACAATGGGTTTCCAGTAACGGCTACCATTAGGCGTGAACCAGTACGAAACAGCAGACCCTACACAGCAGGCAGACAAAAAAAAAACACAATTTTTACACCATCTGTAGATATATTTGCAGGCCATTTACATCTGTGTAAAGAACAATAAACTTTAGTGAACCTACATTCTAACTACAGAAAACAAAAAATAAGTAACAAAAAATAAGTAACAAAAAAAAACACAATTTTTACACCATCTGTAGATACTGTTTTTTTGTATATCTGATGGCCGCGTCTTCGAGCATGTCTGAGGGTACCACTTCAAGTGTCCGATTGTGGTACCCGTTAAAGATCTGACACTTCGTGTTCAAGTCGGTCAACTTACGGCTAAGAGACTCGATGGTTCGGTCTGAGCCTCCAACCAACCGATTGTATTCATGCAAGATACGGCACCACTTGTTTGTTTGGTGTGGGCTTTCTTCGACATGTTTCCACACTGAAACTACTGCAATTTCTTGTTCCTCAGTCCATCGTTGGGGTGCCATTTTCCTTTGAATGAATGAGACGGTGGTGGTAGTGATAGTGTTAGTGGTAGTGGAGAGTCGGACGGGGAATGGGACGGAGTTTGGGACGGAGAATGGTATATATAGGGTTGAGGTGGACAACTGAACCGTCGGACTAGTCATCGGGACTCACCGGAGACGAAGAGACCCGAGACGTCTCGGGAGACGGCTGGGGAAATGTGAATTGTCTCGGGACTAAGCTGAACTGAAGCCGGGAGACGGTTGGGGAAATGTGAATCGTCTCAGGGAAATGTGACCCGTCTCGAGAGACGGTTGACAGTCCTCGGGATCGAGACGCCACGTGTTGGTTGGACATTGGTTGTAAAACTAAAGGCTCTCCGGAGACGGTTCAGGCTCGTTGGGAGCCGTGACCCGTCTCTCCAAAGAGAGGGAAGAGGGCTCTTTTGGCAAATCACTCGGTCAACGGGCTATTTTGGTGATTTTCCCTTAAAATAATATGGTTAAGGGTATCTTGGGTATGGAGTGCACAAAAATTCAACTCTCCTCCTGACAAAACTGATCACCATCAAATCAGTTTTTCTTCCCAATTTTTTCAAAAACCCACTCGTTTCCTCCTTCATCATCACCAAACCCCTGCCCCCTTTCGAACACAACCCACAAAGCGTCCCCTTCAATCATCTCCTTACACAGAAAAAAAGGCGATTCTCTGCACAATACACAAAAGGCGATTCTCTGTCTTCACGTGCAACCCCAGTGTAAGAAACACAAACTTCCTTCGTTATTTCTTTTCCATATTCTTAATAAAATGGGTTTTTCGTTTTTTTTTTTTTCGATTTTTTTCCTTATTGTTGGTGTATCCTGTTTGGTTTATGTGCAAAATGCATGATTATCATCTGAATAGTTGAAGTAAATAAGGGCATTTTTTTCTGATTGTTTTTTTATATTGGTGTATATTTTATAAGAGGTTTTATACTGGTGTCGATGAATGTGTTGATTGAAAGATTTTTTAGTTTGGTGTATTTTTCACTGAGGTGTTGATTTTGTGTATGTATATGCTGGTGTGTATTTATTTTGTACATGCATTTGATTTTGCTGAAAAAGTATAAAAAGGGCATTTTTCTGAATTTTATCTTCCTGATTTGTGATACTGGTGTATATTATGAAAATGGTTTTTTTTTTTTTTTTTTTTTTTTTTTTTCTGAGGTGTTGATTTGTAAAATTTATTAGTTTTGGTGTGTATTACTGATGTTTTGATTCGTGGGTTTTTTGCTGAGGGTTTTTGTGTAAAATTTATTAGATTGGTGCATGTCCAGTTTACATTGGTGTAGGAAAACTTAGTTTGGGCTATATTGTATGTCTGCAGCGCTTGTTTTTTTTTTTTTTTTTTTGTAAACCATGGTTGTCGAGACAAGGAGTTGTAAAAGACAACATGTAGAACTATCGGCAGCGGGTGAGGTTGTCTGCCTCACCTCTAGGGGGAAAGGTTAGTAAAAATTTGTACACCAGTGTGTTTTTGGTGAATGGGCCAGTTCACGTAATCATTTTTTGTATTGGCAACAATGTAGACGTCGGTTCATCTACACCAGTGTTTAAAAGGATATAGAAGAGGACAAGGAAGTTCGAAATCAACTCAGACTCTTATAGAGATCAGTTGTTTTTTGGGTTGGCAACTTTTAGACATGAACCTTTGCTTTTTTTTTTGGGGGGGGGGGGGGGTGATCAGTAGGAAATCATGGCTTGTCGCTATGTTAATCAGGAAATGACAATGCGGTTTTTGTGTAATGTTTCTAATTAAAGTATCTAATTAATATATCCATGTGTTCACATGCTACTTGTGTTATAAGTTTTAACGTCTTTGTGTCCCATTGCACTGGGGTTGGTATGTTTTAATGTTGTGTCCCATTACACCGGTGTAAACAAAAAATTCAGGTGTGTCCTGCGGACTAAAAACAAAGCGTGGCCAGTTTGTTGAACCGGCATGGCGCGCTAAGTACGTATGAACAAAACCATGTTTCTTGTGCCGACGTATCTAATTAATGTTTCTAATTAATGTATCCATTGCCGACTAAAAAAGGCGTAACCAGTTTACTAGGTCAATGTATCTAATTATTATATCCATGTGTGCGCGTGCTACTTATGTTATATGTTTTAATGTCTTTGTGTCCCGTTGCACTAGGGTAACAAAAAAAATTGTTTTAGTGCCTTGTGTCCCCATTACACTGGTGTAAACAAAAAATTTAGGTGTGTCCTGCGGACTAAAACAAAGCGTAGCCAGTTGTGATGAGCTGGCATGGGGCGCTAAGTACGTATGAACAAAAACTTGTTTCTTGTGTCGACGTATCTAATTAATGTAACCATTGCCGACTAAAAAAAGGCATAACCAGTTTGTTGGGTCGCGTATCTAATTAATGTATTTGTGTGTGTGCGTGCTACTTGTGCTATATGTTTTAATTTCTTGTGTCCTCATTACACTGGTGTAAACCACACAAACCACAGATGTTTTACTGGGTGTTGGATTAAATAACAACTAGCGTCAACACATAAAACAAAACACAAAAACTAAAAAACATACTAAAACAAAGTACCCCCTGGTCCTTGACCACACAGACTTCTTCTTCTCCTTCTCCTTCTCCTTCTCCTTCTTCTTCTTCTTCTTCTTCTTCTTCAACGCACAGGATTTAAACTGCGTTTTCCCCCAAGTCACCGTAATATTATAATAGGTGACCTGGGCAAATGACTCTCCATGTCTATAAATAAGGAAGTTATACCCTTTATACCTACAGAAAAAACCCCTAACAAAAAACATTGATTACTATATTTTGTTGTGCATTACAAACCATTTACACATGTGTGAAAAAAGGTTTTCTTCTTTAACTTGAAAAACATGTTTCTTTGTACTGTAGTAACAAAGGATTACCCCACCCTTCTCACACACCCACACCCCCCCCACTTACCAAACACATGAGATAACTATACGAAAACTAAAAAACATCATATTTTTTACTAGAAAAAACAAACGTTACCATCATCAGCATCGATCGCCGGTTGACTGACAGGGGTGTGGGTATTGGGTTCAGCAGATGACCCCACTTCATCGGACGAGAAAAGCCCCTTGGATAGATGACTGAAGCACTGATATACGTTAAAATATACATATTTAAATCCCCGATTAAACTCCCGAATTACGCGTTTTCGACCATAATTGCACGAATTCGGTACTTAACCGCTTCATATGTTTATTGCAGGTCCTAAACGACGTCCCACGAGCAAAGTCAAAGAAACCGGGCGAAAAGCGGACAAGACGGAAAGTTTCTGCAAAAATCAGCTAAGTCTGGAAATGGTGCACGGCCGTGCACCATAGCTGCACGCCCGTGCAGGCTTACTTAGCTCGGGCACAGAAGGTTGCACTGCCAGTGCACAAGCTGGTGCACATCAGGATTCTCGAGCACCTTGATCAGCACGGCCGTGCAACAGCCTGTGCTCCCTGGAATTCTCGAGTGCACTGCCAGTGCACCAGGCAGTGCACTCCAAGCACTCGGCCACCACAGATCTGCACGCCCGTGCACCCTAGGTGCACGGCCGTGCCAAAAATCAAGATATTTCCAAGAACGAACCAGCCACTTGCCCACTTGCACGTCAACTCAAAAAGTTAAAGTGCACGACCGTGCACCCTAGGTGCACGGCCGTGCCAAAAACCAAAATCTGTATAAAAACAGAGCATAACCCACTGATCAGGTATTGGGTAATTTTGAGGCGATTTTGGGCGATTTTCTAGACTGTCGGACTGCTGCAAAGCCGAAGAACAAGCTCGGGAACTCATCCGGATCATCTATCTTCATCCAATCCATCACATTCAAGTTTATTTGGTTTGATCCTTTAAGCTTTTATCGATTCAAATCTGTTATTTAGAACTTGTTTGTGTTGTTTATGTATTACATTAGCTTCTAGTATTCGTATTTAGTAATCTTTAGTCGAAAAAACGATCCTTAGTATGTAATCATGTTTTGTAAGAATTTGGCGTTTTTCATGTTTAGATCTTGATGATCATAGTGCAACCTTGTTTCGTTGTTGTTGGATTGATAGTTGTGTTTTGATGACTTTGGCGATTATCGAATGTGTTAGGCGGATAAATGTTGAAAAACCGTCCGTTTAATCGTCCGGTAGTAAACTAGTTAACTTGTTAAATAGTTTACACCATGAAACTGTAACCGGGTATTGGTTTGGTTAAAGTCGCCTGAATAACGATTATGTATGTTTACCGGCACGTAAAAGAGTTTTAAAAGCTTAATGGTGTTGTTACCAATCTTTGACACGGTTAATTATCTTTGTTAGTTATTTTGGTGAAAATGGCGATCTTAGTAGATTTGTGTTCAAAGTTGGTAAAATGGAATAGGTTGTGAAATGCTCTACTTTATGCTAGTTTAGGTGGCTGTATTGTGTACTCGGTATTGCTTTCCCGAATTAGTGAGGTTAGAATACTCTTAACAGATGACTAACTTATCTTTAAAAGATCTGCATGAGATAATATCAGCTGCTCGCTAAGGAACGACTTGAAGTGGTTAACGTGTGTATTCGTGTTAGCTTTCTGTATAGTTGTCATGTTAGGATACCCGAAAGGGAAACTAACTGTCGGAAAATGGGAATGTTGATCACGCCTTTATTTCTATTTATATATATAGATAACATGCTAGGATTGGCGTATTATAGTTTATATAGTTATATTTTCTATTTGGAGTCTTAGTCACGTATTTACATATGTTAGAGTTTAAACAAACTCACTTATCTTTTCCTACTGGTAAATCGGTGATAAAGTCTTAGTACAATTGCTCCGCGCGCGTCCATGGATCGATACTTGGTTCTTATCTGTTCTTACTACATATATGACAGGGTACACTTGCCCTATTGTGTGAGTTTTAATATTAAGGTCGAAACCATTTTTATAAATATTAAAGCAAAACGTGTGTTAAAATCCGTTGTAAAATATGTATAGTTACGCACACGTCAAGTTTTTGGCGCCGCTGCCGGGAACGCGACGAGCTTTAGGAACGAACCGAGTCAACTTTTTACCGGTGTACATACTTGTGAATACTTGTTTATACTTCTTTGATTTGTTATTTCGTTCATTTATTTGCATATATGATTCGTTGAATGCTTATTTGATTTATTTTTCTGTTGTTATTTTGGATTGATTCTAAGTTGGTTTATAGGTTAGTATATAGATTCGTTCATTTGTCTGCTTATAGGATTGTTTGATTTAATTATTCGTTCATTAGGGTGTTGATAGATTTAATTGATTGATTTATGGATTGATTAGTTTGTCTTTGAATTTGATTAGTTCGTTATTTGATTGATTAGATTTATTTGTTCATATTTGAACTGATTATTAATTTCATTCGTTGTATAGTTTTAGGCTTAGTCTGCTTTTTCTGTTCATCCTATTGATCCTATTTGTTTTTATTTTGATTTTCTCGAATTTATTGCTTTCTTTTGTTTTCGTATGTATTTATGGATTCTTTATTTATTTTTCTGTCTTTTATCGCCTTTTGGGTTTGTCATATATTCGCCTGCTGCAACTGTATCATTCTTATTTGCAGGTTGATGTCCGCAAACCCCGGGCCTTCTGGTGATCTTTCTGACGAGGAGCGGAGGCGTGTCTTGAGGAGAAGCGAGCGGATTAGACTTCATAAATTGCGTGTTGTTTCTGATATTCTTATTTTTGCCCCTAGAGTCGAGGACCCAGTTGAGGAGGCGAGGCACGATCTGGCCGACGACGAGTCGGACGCCGGAAGCGACATTATCATGGCGGATGACGACATTCCGCTAAATGATAGTGGTCGTCCAGGAGGAGATGGACTCGCGCCGAGTATTATCCATCCGGCTATTTTGGCGGACCATTTCGAGATCAAATCTAGTATCGTGAATATGATACAAAACTCGGTGCAATTCGGTGGACTGGAACACGAGGATCCAGGCCGACATATTGCTGCATTCTTGGAGGTTTTAGCCACCTTTAAGATGCAAGGCATCTCCGATGATGCTGTACGTTTGAGACTCTTCCCATTCTCATTGCGGGACAAAGCCCGGACTTGGCTTCTGTCACAACCCGCAGGGTCGATCACGACTTGGGCAGAGTTGTCACAACAGTTCATGCAACAATATTTTCCTCCTGAAAAGACACAAAAACTGAGGAATCGCATCATGACTTTCCGTCAGGATGACGATCAATCACTGTACACGGCCTGGGAAAGGTTTAAAGACCTACTCTTGAGTTGCCCGCACCATGAGCTTTCGAAAAGGCATTTGGTGCAAACTTTTTATCAGGGACTCGGGTATTCGTCTCAGGAACGCCTAGATGTATACGCTGGAGGAGACATCGGAACAAAGTCTCCTAGGGAAGCGTGGGGCATTATTGAGAAGGCGTCCCTAAAATCTAAATCCCGGCAGAATGATAGATCTAGATCGTCATCTGCGAAGGCTGGTGTGCATGCCGTGGATAACTATACGGCGATTTCTGCACAAATAGCGGCTCTGGCTTCGAGGTTCGATAACTCTCAGCAGCACGTAGCGCAGTCCGTTTGTTTGTGTGAGCAGTGCGGGGTATCTCACGAGCCTGGCTCGTGTGCTCAGGGGGTGATGTATACAGGCCACGAGGAAGTGGACTATATGGGCAATCAGACAAGACCCCAGAATAACCCCTACAGTAACACTTATAATCCGGGTTGGAAAAATCACCCGAACTTCGGGTGGAGATCTGGTTCCTCTAACCAGAACCCGCTCGGATATCAGCAGAGGGCCCCCGCACCACAACAGTCCCAACAGCCCTACCAGTCCAACCAACAGCCCTACCATTCCAACCAACAGCCTTACCAGTCTCGTGGTCAATCGTCCCAGCAGAGACCGAACCAATACCAGAGCCAGGGTGCCGGGAGCAGCTCCCAGCAGCACGCCCCTCATGGTATGTCTAAGCTGGAGGAGATGATGTCGCAACTCCTTACCAACACCTCTGATACCTATCAGCTCGCTGAGCAGCGCTACAAGCAGCACGAGGAGCGCTTTACGAATTATGAGGGAGAGATGAGGGGCCAAAAGGCATCGATGCAGGCCATAGAGAACCAGGTTGGCCAGATGGCGAAGATGATGTCTGAGAGACAGCAGGGTGGTCTCTCGGGCAACACTGAGCCGAATCCGAGGGGGCATGTGAATGCCATAATGACGAGGAGTGGTAAAACCACGGGACCTGACACATCGGACTCACCACCGATCACTGAGACGGTCCAGACTGAGTCTTCGGACGAGGTGCACGCTAGGCGAGTCCCAGCAAGTACAGCACAGTTACCGAAGCCAGTCATAGATTACACTCCTCCTGTTCCATACCCTAGCAGACTTAGGAAGCAGAAAGACGAGGCCCAATACGGGTAATTCCTTGAGCTGTTCAAACAGCTACACATAAACATCCCGTTTGTGGAAGCCTTGGCCCAGATGCCTAAGTATGCTAAATTTCTGAAGGACATCCTCACAAACAAGCAAAAACTTGAGGACCTGTCCTGTGTGCTCTTGAATGAAAACTGCTCTGCAATCCTGCAGAATAGACTGCCCATGAAGATGGGAGATCCAGGTAGTTTCACCATTCCTTGTCTGATAGGGAACATGTCTGTCAGTAATGCACTGGCGGATTTGGGTGCGAGCATTAACCTTATGCCTTATAAGGTTTTTGAGAAACTGGATATGGGTGAGCCTTCACCCACCAGGATGAGTATTCGTCTTGCTGATCGTTCGATCAAATATCCTCGGGGGTTTGTTGAGAATATGCTTGTCAAGATTGACAAATTTGTATTCCCGGTGGATTTTGTCATCCTTGATATGGATGAGGACTCTAAATTGCCTCTGATCCTCGGACGTCCTTTCCTTAACACGGCCAGGACGATTGTTGACATGGCTGCGGGCCAAATCACACTCCGGGTGAATGATGAGCATGTGACTTTTGATGTTCAGAGGTCAATGCGTCATCCCGAGAGTCAGGACGACACACTATACTATCTTGATATAGTAGACCAGTATGTCAGTTCTCACTTTCGAGGCACGATAGATGAGAATGATTCGGGTACACATCTGTTGTGTGGGAACTTAGATGGCATTATGAAGGAGGGCCATACAGTTGAGCAGCTGGTCTACCAGATCGGTGATGATAGTTCCCAGAGCCCGGATCGTTTCGTAGAGATTGAGCGTGAGGAAAGCGATAAGTCGAAGCCGTCTGTCGAAGATCCACCGTCTTTGGAGCTGAAAGAGCTCCCACCGCATCTGGAGTATGCATTTCTGGACGAGGAGGGTCGTCTGCCTGTTATCATTTCATCTTCTTTATCTGCAGTTGAAAAGAGTGAGTTATTGAGAGTTTTGAAACTTCATAAGCGGGCAATTGCCTGGAAGATCATGGACATCAAGGGGATTAATCCCTCATTCTGTACTCATAAAATCTTGATGGAGGATGTCCACAAGCCTTGTGCGTAGCACCAAAGGCGTCTGAACCCGAACATGCAAGAGGTTGTTAAATCCGAGGTGATTAAATTGCTTGATGCTGGATTGATATATCCTATCTCGGATTCTGTTTGGGTTAGTCCTGTGCGCGTCGTGCCCAAGAAGGGTGGCATGACGGTGGTCACGAATGATAGGAATGAGTTGATTCCTACGAGGACCGTCACGGGGTGGAGAGTTTGCATTGACTATCGCAAGCTCAATGACGCCACCCGCAAGGATCACTTCCCGCTTCCATTCATCGATCAGATGTTGGAACGACTGTCGGGGAAGTTGTATTATTGTTTCCTTGATGGTTTCCTGGGGTATTTCCAGATCCCTATCGATCCTGTGGACCAGGATAAGACGACCTTCACATGCCCTTTTGGCACATTCGCCTACAGGCGTATGCCTTTTGGGCTGTGCAATGCACCGACTACCTTCCAGCGTTGCATGATTGCTATTTTTCATGACATGATCGAGGACTCCATGGAGGTATTCATGGATGATTTTTCAGTCTTCGGGAGTTCATTCGATCAGTGTCTGGGAAATCTGGAGCGGATGCTTCAGAGGTGCGAGGAGACCAGTCTTGTGCTAAACTGGGAAAAATGCCACTTCATGGTGAAGGAAGGAATAGTCCTAGGGCATAAGGTCTCCCAGAATGGGTTGGAGGTTGATCCTGCCAAAGTAGATATCATTTCTAGGCTCCCTCCGCCCTCCTCTGTTAGAGCGATCCGCAGCTTTTTGGGTCATGCGGGATTTTACAGGCGATTCATCAAAGATTTTTCAAAAATCGCCCGTCCGATGACCCGTCTGTTGGAGAAGGATGCACCGTTTGTGTTTGGTGCAGAGTGTTTGAAAGCCTTCGGGCTTTTAAAGTGTTTGCTTGTGGAGGCCCCTATATTGGTAGCACCCGACTGGGAGCTGCCATTCGAGATCATGTGCGACGCGAGTGACTTCGCGATAGGGGCGGTCTTGGGACAGCGGAAGGACAAGCACTTCCACCCGATCTACTACGCTAGTAAGACTCTTCATGATGCTCAGGAACATTACACCACGACTGAGAAAGAGCTTCTAGCTGTAGTGTTTGCATTCGACAAGTTTAGATCATATTTGGTGCTGTCGAAGACCATTGTCTATACGGACCATGCAGCGATCCGATACCTTTTTAGCAAACAGGACGCGAAACCGCGCCTGATTAGGTGGATCCTGTTGCTGCAAGAGTTCGATATAGAGATTCAGGACAAGAAAGGTGCCCTGAATGTTGCGGCTGATCATTTTTCCAGACTCGAGCATGATGATGCCGAGAACTGCGCGTGGGATACCATTAATGACAATTTTCCCCACGAGTTCTTGATGAGCGTCGAGTCGGTGGAAGATGTATCACCTTGGTTCACGGATTTTGCGAACTACCTCGCGTGCGGGATCCTTATCAAAGGATTAACGCACCAGCAAAAGAGGAAGTTCTTTGCGGACCTCAAGCATTACTTCTGGGACGACCCATTCTTGTTCCGGATCGGGGCGGATCAGCTGATTCGCCGTTGCGTTTTCGGGGTAGAGGCGGCGCAGATCTTGCGCGATTGTCACGAGGGGCCCACTGGAGGTCACCATGGAGCTAATTACACTGCGAAAAAGGTGTTAGACTCCGGGTTTTACTGGCCCACACTCTTTCGTGACTCTCAGATACTGGTTGGTGCATGTGATTCGTGCCAAAGGGCGACGGACATATCGGCACGCGACCAAATGACGCAGAATCCCATCCAGGTCTGTGAGGTCTTTGACATTTGGGGCATTGACTTCATGGGGCCATTCCCCTCCTCACGGGGCAACAGATATATACTCGTGGCAGTGGATTACGTATCAAAGTGGGCCGAGGCGCAAGCCTTACCCACAAATGATGCCCGGGTTGTTGTGAGGTTTGTTAGGAGCTTGTTTGCGTGGTTTGGTGCCCCGAAGGCACTAATTAGTGACCGTGGCACTCATTTCTGCAATGCGCAGCTTGATCGCGCATTAGCACGTTATGGTGTTCACCACAGGTTATCCACCCCGTATCATCCACAGACAAGTGGACAGGTGGAGGTCACAAACTGTGGGTTGAAGCGAATCCTTGAGCGGTCGGTTAATCAAAACCGCAAGGATTGGGCTGACAAGCTTGATGACGCGCTGTGGGCCTTTAGAACTGCCTACAAGACGCCTATTGGGACGACTCCCTTTCGGCTGGTCTATGGGAAAGCGTGTCATCTTCCTGTCGAGTTAGAACATAGGGCATTCTGGGCTCTTAAAACGGCGAATTTGGATCTTAAGACCGGCGGTGAGACCCGTTTCTTACAGATTCACGAGCTGGAGGAGCTTAGGCAGCAAGCCTATGAAAGCTCGATGTTATATAAAGAGCGCACAAAGAGGTTGCATGACAGTCGCCTGAAACGCCGAGAAGATTTTCAGGTAGGCGACTTGGTCCTGCTTTATAACTCGCGCCTGCGTCTCTTTCCAGGGAAGTTGAAATCCCGGTGGACAGGACCGTACACTGTTAAGGAGGTATATCCTTACGGGACTGTCTCGATTGAGAATTCAGAGGGATTGACTTTCAAAGTCAACGGTCATCGCCTTAAAGTATATATTGATGGACCGGTTGACCAATCCATAGAGGAAATCGATCTCTACGCCCCACGCACTTCATAAAGTGTGGGGAAGTGAGTCTTGCTAGCGACTCGATAATAAAACTAGCGTGGCGTGTATGGGCGCGCCAAAAGGGTAAATATGTAATTAGTGTAATTATTTATTGTTTTTCTTAGTTTAACTTTGTTTCCTGTATTGTGCAGGTTCGTACCGGTTGTGAACAAAGCGGGAAGGATGCCATGAAGCGCGAACAGTCGACAAACAGGTTTAAATTGTTAAAAATGATGTTTTCGGACGGTTCGGGGGTGCTGTGCAGCTGCAGGCTGCAAATTATGCAAGTCTGCAGACTGTGCACGGCCGTGCCAAAATGGTGCACGGCCGTGCAGACCTGGCTGATCAGCATGACTGATCAGCACCCGAGTGCAAGACCAAGTGCAGCAGATGTGCACGGCCGTGCAGCCTAGGCGCACGGCAGTGCGGGCCTACAGGCCCAGCCCAGAAATGGACTATATAAGCATCTTAAACTTTCAAAACCGTAATTTTGCACTCCCCACCTGCACTCCCAACCGCACCACAGCCGAAACACCTTCGAAAACATCAATTTTTTCTTCAAATCTTCGCTCTTCCACTTCCTAATCACAAAGGTATGATCCCCTTCATAACATTGCACTTGTTTTATGCTTTTTTAGCTTAGATCCGTTTGTATTTTGATTTTAGGGCTAGATTTGTAGGTTTTCTTCATAAAGTTCAATAAACCCACAATCTTGTTTAATTTTAGTTTTAATTAGTGTAGTTTTTGGTGATTGTTGGTAAAGTCATGCACTTCCAGGCCCAAATCATTGTTACTTTGAGTTTTCATGAAAGAAAAAATTGATTTGGGTGTTTTTGCATGCAGATGAACAACAACCACCCCTACCTCGGGTTCGATAACCGCGACAAAAAAGAGGCACCTTGCATCGACAAGTTCCTCAAGCTTTGGGACCGACGAAATTCTTTTGGTACTCCTATCCGTCTAAATCTAGACTTGCTGACCACGCTCAAACAGCGTGAAAGATACGAGGGGTTCGTCTCGCCTCCTATGGCGAAACTGCTGAGCATTAATCAGCCGGTCTATAAGGAGATCACCATCGAGTTCTTAGCATCCTTTAAGTATAAAAAACCGAAAGAAGGGGTGTATAAGGACTTCCACGATAAGGACATCCGGTTCAGGCTTTGCGGGAATTGGTATCATTGGTCGGTAGCGCGACTGGGGAGAAGATTGGGGATCTACGAGCACTTAGAAACCCAATCTGAAGACTTCTGTGGGATCCACGGCTTCGCCGACCTTGACGAGCGGGCTACATTTTGGGATTCGATTTCCGACGGCACACCTTACGTTCCGAGGTCTGCCAAGGCGACTCGGATCAGGGACCCGCTTCTCCGCCTCATGCACCATGTTTTCAGCCACACCATATGTGGCCGAAAGGACAGTTCTGGGAACTGTCCCACTCCTGATCTCATATTTTTGTACCACTTTTATGAGGGTGCCTCGATGAACTTAGCCGCACGGATGGCTGAGTTCTTCCTGAATGCCGGGGGCACGAAGGAAGGGAGTGAGATTCATGGCGGGGAGTACGTCACCCAG
Source organism: Ambrosia artemisiifolia (assembly GCA_032199755.1). Taxonomy (NCBI): domain Eukaryota; kingdom Viridiplantae; phylum Streptophyta; class Magnoliopsida; order Asterales; family Asteraceae; genus Ambrosia; species Ambrosia artemisiifolia. The sequence goes on along the minus strand of CM063518.1, from coordinate 10,379,141 downwards.
ATCGCCGAGGCATTGGGGTTATTGACTGACGAGGTTAGGGGGACATTGACACTGGCTACTAATGGGGTTATGTTGGACCTTCGATCACTCAGGGCGCAGAACCTGATATATGACACAGATGATGGTCCACGACTTATCAGCCAGGGGATTGTGTGGGACCCAGTTCCAGAGCAGGTGGACGAGGAAGACGAGGAGATGCAGGATCAGAACGCAGGTGGCGGTGGTGACCAGCACCACTCACCTCAGCACCAGCACCAGGACCAGCAGTGGCCTCCAGGCATCCCCACATACCCAGAGTTCTATCAGCGGTTCCAGACGATGGAACTGAACATGGGTAACATTGTTGCACAGCAGGGAGAGATTAGGCAGGACCAACAGTTGATGCGGTCCACCATGGATAGAGTGCAGCAGGATGTGAGGCACAGTTTCGAGTACTTGTTTGCTGGGCTTGAGCAGGCGCACCCGGGTTATTTCAGCAACCCGCACCTGTTCCATTACCGTGCTCCTGGCGACCAGCCAGGAAGTTCCAGTCAGCACGCCACGGACGATCCCCCACAGTAGCCACTTCATGCATGCTTTGTTAGTACTTTATTTATTTATTTATGCTTTCAGTATTTGCTTTTCGGGTCTGCGTACCCTAGACATTTTAGTATTTATGTTTGAACTATTTCTTTTCTTCAGTATTTCAGTATTTTAGTTTATTTTGTGGATGTGGATGAATGGGTTTGATGAGTTTGTTTGTGTTGAGAATGTTGATTGTGCAGGTACCTAGCGAGCACCGTTATCGGGGCTCATGCCGTCCGTTTACCCGGACGTTTCTTTGACACTAGGGGAGTTTTATTCTCCTTTTTCCCACTATAGATAGCTAATTCATAAACGCTGTCTATTGTCACATTGGGGACAATGTGAAGTTCAAGTGTGGGGAGGGATTATATCTTGATGTTTGTCCTCTTGTATATATATTTATATATATATATAACTAAAAAAAAAAAAACCTTTTTAGTACATATATGTATATGTAATTATATTTTCATACAAGCCTAACTAATTTTTGATAAAGATAACTTGAGGCGCGACAAACAGATGAGATACGAGCGTGTTAGATTCGTACATTTGCACCCATTTCCTTCCGGTTACGTGAGCATTTGAGCCTTAAAGTATATTATTATTTCTTTGACATGCTTTCGAGTGAGCCGGATGTTTTGTGTAATTTAGAACTTGTCATTAGCATACTTGTTTAGATCAGAAACGTGTGAGACTGTACGAACATGATTGAGGCATTTAGGATAACCTTTTGATTTGAGCCTTTTCTTTTCGTTTTATCTGTTTTCCCGCACCCAAACATTATCCCTTAGTTAACCATGTTGAACCTAATCCCGTGTTTTTTCTTGTTTACCACACCATTTCACCACTTAACCAAATTTAGCCTTTTTCTTTTAAACCTGTTGTGTTAAAACTCGGTTTAGGTTAATGTTTAACTAGTTTCCTGTGTTGTAAATAGTTCGTGTTCGGGTTTATATGTTTAGAACCCATATGTTGTTTATATTTCAGTTATATCATAAAAAAAAAAATCCAGAAAATTCCAGAAAAATAGAACACCCTAAAATAGGGTGAATTAGCAGTGATCGAGCAGTTTTCAGAGCTATAAAGTTAGAAGTTATATATGTTTAGCTCGATTTAAATAAAAATCGCTTATATTCGCGTGTATTTGTATAGTTGAGTTTGTTTCTGTTTAGTTAGACTTAACCGCCGAGTTTTAGCCGTTTTGTCACTGTAAATATCCATTCCACACCCTTACCCCTGCCTGACATTACAACCCTCATTAGACCTCTTGATTTGTGCTTTTTCACACGTTAGTTGGTGAAGATTAGATCTTTTGACAAGCTTATGATATTGCACGATTCATTGTCTTGGCAATGGAGAGATTTACAGATACACATTACATGTATGTTTCATAAATAAAACCGAGTGTGTGTGAACATTGTGAGTCGTGTACGGGTTTGCGTGCTTGGAGATCGGAAGCGAGTCGTTGCTTTTTAGTTATCTTATCACGTGTTTATATATCTTTGTTGGCTTGCTTATTATCGTCTGTACAGGTTATATTTTGACTTTATTGCCACTTGGCGAGTTTTTTCGTTTATTTCTGTTTTGATGTTTGCTTGAGGACAAGCAAAGTTCAAGTGTGGGGAGGTTTGATATACGTTAAAATATACATATTTAAATCCCCGATTAAACTCCCGAATTACGCGTTTTCGACCATAATTGCACGAATTCGGTACTTAACCGCTTCATATGTTTATTGCAGGTCCTAAACGACGTCCCACGAGCAAAGTCGAAGAAACCGGGCGAAAAGCGCACAAGACGGAAAGTTTCTGCAAAAATCAGCTAAGTCTGGAAATGGTGCACGGCCGTGCACCATAGCTGCACGCCCGTGCAGGCTTACTTAGCTCGGGCACAGAAGGTTGCACTGCCAGTGCACAAGCTGGTGCACATCAGGATTCTCGAGCACCTTGATCAGCACGGCCGTGCAACCGCCCGTGCTCCCTGGAATTCTCGAGTGCACTGCCAGTGCACCAGGCAGTGCACTCCAAGCACTCGGCCACCACAGATCTGCACGCCCGTGCACCCTAGGTGCACGACCGTGCCAAAAATCAAGATATTTCCAGGAACGAACCAGCCACTTGCCCACTTGCACGTCAACTCAAAAAGTTAAAGTGCACGACCGTGCACCCTAGGTGCACGGCCGTGCCAAAAACCAAAATCTGTATAAAAACAGAGCATAACCCACTGATCAGGTATTGGGTAATTTTGAGGCGATTTTGGGCGATTTTCTGGACTGTCGGACTGCTGCAAAGCCGAAGAACAAGCTCGGGAACTCATCCGGATCATCTATCTTCATCCAATCCATCACATTCAAGTTTATTTGGTTTGATCCTTTAAGCTTTTATCGATTCAAATCTGTTATTTAGAACTTGTTTGTGTTGTTTATGTATTACATTAGCTTCTAGTATTCGTATTTAGTAATCTTTAGTCGAAAAAACGATCCTTAGTATGTAATCATGTTTTGTAAGAATTTGGCGTTTTTCATGTTTAGATCTTGATGATCATAGTGCAACCTTGTTTCGTTGTTGTTGGATTGATAGTTGTGTTTTGATGACTTTGGCGATTATCGAATGTGTTAGGCGGATAAATGTTGAAAAACCGTCCGTTTAATCGTCCGGTAGTAAACTAGTTAACTTGTTAAATAGTTTACACCATGAAACTGTAACCGGGTATTGGTTTGGTTAAAGTCGCCTGAATAACGATTATGTATGTTTACCGGCACGTAAAAGAGTTTTAAAAGCTTAATGGTGTTGTTACCAATCTTTGACACGGTTAATTATCTTTGTTAGTTATTTTGGTGAAAATGGCGATCTTAGTAGATTTGTGTTCAAAGTTGGTAAAATGGAATAGGTTGTGAAATGCTCTACTTTATGCTAGTTTAGGTGGCTGTATTGTGTACTCGGTATTGCTTTCCCGAATTAGTGAGGTTAGAATACTCTTAACAGATGACTAACTTATCTTTAAAAGATCTGCATGATCATTAACAATTATGGTGCAATGACCCTTTAATTAAACGGTTTGTATCAATACTAGACGTCACGCCGTTCGGACATCCACTCTATCTAAAGTCTAACCAAACACCGTTCGTTGATTAGAGCCAACCCGCTACTCCAAGCTCACGCCGTTCGGATCTTAGCGTGCGGGTTGCAATGATAGAAGTATCGATTATAATCAAACACTCACGCCGTTCGGAGTGCTTAATTATATTGTTTAATTCTATAACAAATTTAAATTCATAGACAAACCTAAACCGTTATTTGTTCCTTTTATCAAATATATAAAACCGGTTAAAGAGTTATAAATTGATGAACATTATTAGAATGATTAACAAACTGGCCAATTTTATCAACCAACTAATATTTTACCTAAAGGTATAAAATCAAGAACCAACCAAACAAACCATTCAAAAATCGGATCTCATAAGAGTTTCACATAAGTTTACGAATCATAATTAAGAAAACATACCAAAGTGCCGGAATTAAAAAGGTTCTAGCCGGACATGGCGGCTAGTTAAATCAAAGCAAATATAATATAAAACATAAAAATTAAATCTTACGATACAGAAAAAATAGAAATCGTCTTAATGCTTCAAACCATAAAAAAAAATGCCAAAGTTTCTTTGCTTGGTCCCTCTCCCTTCGATGCACACAGCAGCCGTCCAAAGATGTGTATTATTTTTTCCAGCCAACCCAAGATATGTCTTTATCTCCCAAGATAAATCATATATTTGGTATCATAATCTCTCCAAAATATAAGGAGCTTTCCCATTATCTCTCACCAAAAACTCAAAATTAGTTAAAATCCTTTTAAATCATATTTTCAATTCAGCCCCTCTAGTTATGTCCATTCCATTTGCCAACTAAACTTCTTTTCAAAAACGCCAAGTCCAAGTAAGTCGCGAACTCGCCTCGTCACTGCTCTTGTTAATCCTCCACACCTACCAAATCAACCAAAACAGGCCAAAGTAGATTCCATTCCACCGAAACATGCATTTAACGAAACTGATGCAATATGTACAACCTAAATGCATAAAAACGCTAAAACTAGCTACTAAAAAGAGTATAAAATATGCCTAAAAATGCAACTAACAGTAGTAAACTAGTTAACTTGTTAAATAGTTTACACCATGAAACTGTAACCGGGTATTGGTTTGGTTAAAGTCACCTGAATAACGATTATGTATGTTTACCGGCACGTAAAAGAGTTTTAAAAGCTTAATGGTGTTGTTACCAATCTTTGACACGGTTAATTATCTTTGTTAGTTATTTTGGTGAAAATGGCGATCTTAGTAGATTTGTGTTCAAAGTTGGTAAAATGGAATAGGTTGTGAAATGCTCTACTTTATGCTAGTTTAGGTGGCTGTATTGTGTACTCGGTATTGCTTTCCCGAATTAGTGAGGTTAGAATACTCTTAACAGATGACTAACTTATCTTTAAAAGATCTGCATCGCTAAGGAACGACTTGAAGTGGTTAACGTGTGTATTCGTGTTAGCTTTCTGTATAGTTGTCATGTTAGGATACCCGAAAGGGAAACTAACTGTCGGAAAATGGGAATGTTGATCACGGCTTTATTTCTATTTATATATATAGATAACATGCTAGGATTGGCGTATTATAGTTTATATAGTTATATTTTCTATTTGGAGTCTTAGTCACGTATTTACATATGTTAGAATTTAAACAAACTCACTTATCTTTTCCTACTGGTAAATCGGTGATAAAGTCTTAGTACAATTGCTCCGCGCGCGTCCATGGATCGATACTTGGTTCTTATCTGTTCTTACTACATATATGACAGGGTACACTTGCCCTATTGTGTGTGTTTTAATATTAAGGTCGAAACCATTTTTATAAATATTAAAGCAAAACGTGTGTTAAAATCCGTTGTAAAATATGTATAGTTACGCACACGTCAAGCACCCCCAGCGTTTTCTTCAGACTCATCCAGCAACCCTTTCCCCTGTCCTGTGACGATGGACCTGTACCTATAACGACTGGTGATCGGTTGTGGGTTTTCTCTTAGGAAGGCGGCAACATCGTGTAGGTCTTTCTCAAAGAAGAACTCGAGATTGTTGTTAGCATCATTTGAATCCTCCATTCTTTTCTTGCACGTTGTGCCAACCCGGTGTACCATTCCCGCATGAAACATGTTGCCCTCAACTACTACCTTGTCCGTGAACAAGTCAATGCCGGTCACTTAAAGGTCTTTAACATTAGCTCAAAGGATCAACTAGCTGATGTCCTCACCAAACCACTTCCACGATCACCGTTTCTTTCCTTTTGCTACAAGATTGGCGTATCCAATGGATCTTCCATCTTGCGGGGGCGTATTAACACAAATCAATAGTCAATAGTCATAGTCAACAGTCAAAGAGCTATCTTTATGCATTTGTAATTATTTAGTTATAGTCAATATTCTTAGTCAATAGTCCAGTCAATAGTCCTCCTAGAATCAAGCCATTGTATTAATGTTGTAGCCACTATATAATCTTCTGTGAATAATGAGAATAGTACTTTTGATCCAATTCACTCTATTACCTATTACTCTATATGGTATCAAGAGCCAAGAGCTCCCTTGAGCCAACCGATCCATCACAGCTTTCGATAGCCTTCTGTCCGCAACCTACACAGCCCTTTCATCTTTTTTTTTATTGCCTCAGTGGCTCCCTTTTTTGTTCATCAATCGAACCGTAACTACAATCGGAACCCTTGTTCCTCAGCCTCAAACCCCTCATTACAAAACCGACCCTCCTCGTGATCAAACAAATCCGCAACCCAAACCCAAATTCAAAACAACCCGACCCACAGCAGCCAAATTAACTAACGTTTTTTGTTATTTTTGCAGCATACCCGGTCATATAATGAAAGATTGTCGCTTCCTACGCGAACATCAAGTCTCTATCATGATTCCAACACATACCCGGTTGTGAACAATACATCTTTTCACACCGTGGTTCCAAACACTCAATGGATGTGGGATACAGGTGCTTCCAATCACAGTAACAACAACCAAATGCATATGTTCTTTCCGAATATGGTGGCCCGGATGAGATTGTTTTAGGTGACGGTAAAACCCTTCCAACTCAGACCGGTTTTCAATTGAACCTGTGTGTGTGTTTGAAATGTGATTTTATAAATAAAATTAAAACCGACAATTTTGGTCGGTTCCGGAACCTTCTGTGACGCAGGAGTTGTTGACTTCTTTTCTTTTTCTTAACTCTGAATTGTTGACTTATTGACTAAGAACTAGTGCTCGGCCGTGCACGGCCGTTGCGGGTCTGTGCAACATCTAATGCTGCTCTTAAAGTCTTCAATTCTTCATCTTTTGTGTTCTTTTCTGTTACTTTTTTAGATCAAGCGGATGTCCGAACGACGTGATGTCTAGTATTTATACAAACTATTAATTACAAGGATCATTGCACCGTAACCGTTAATGATCATATGTTGAATCGAATCTAGAAATTGCCCTAGTTTTGAAATTAGTTTTTATTATCTGAATTTTTCAATCGTCTCCATTTTTAATTTAGTTTTCGTTATTTATTTATTTTTTTAAATCAAATCAAAACCCCCATTCCAAAACAATCGTATTTGCACTTAAACGTTTTTGGTGTAAGTGGTTAATCTGTATCCCTAAGGACACAAACCTTACTTTCATTGATACTAGTAGGTTTACTTCATATTTATTTGTTGGATTTCACACCCAACATAGGCGACTTACAAGACGAACCGACACCCACCAAATTGTTTCCAACCTAACCGCTTCCAACCCAACCACTTCCAACCCAAGTGTTTTGAACCTGACTTTTTCCATCCCAATATCCACAATACTTCTCCCAACCCAACATGCCAACTCAAGTCACAACAGGACATTTCACTTTTTTTCCTGACTTGATGGACGAGCAAATTATCAACCGTTTCGCGTATCGCGAGCCAACCCCTTGTGGAAGATGGGAATAAAACAAGCAAACACGCCGGGGGAGGGGGGATTTTCAAAAATTGGATGCAAGATGAAGAGGTAGCTTTGGCAAAGGCTTTCTTACATATATCCGATGATAATAATGTCAAAAATCAACAAACAAAAGATACCTTTTGGAAACGACTGATCGTGCGTTTTGAAAAACTACTAGGTGGATCTACCCGAAACCTGAATCAACTCACGGGGAAATGGGTGAATTTAAATAAAAAATGGGTCAACTCAATTCGTTATACGCACAAAAGGTATATTGTGAATCCTTTATTTTTACTTATATTAGTTTGTTACATCTTTTTATAAAATGTAAACTATTAATTATTTGCTTTTTACTATATATTCGTTATGCATGTGGCAAAGTGGATCGAATGGATCGACTGATGCAGATATAACACTACGCCAAAAAAGGGCTTTAGCCACACAAAAAAGTGTGACCATATACCTTTTGCCACACTTATGTTTTTCAAGTCAAGTGTGACCAAAGGTCGAGTCATCGTAGGTATGATACAACCACATTCACTTTTATGGTCGTAGGTACTAAAAACGTGGCTAAAGGGTACCAATATTTTTTGTTGGAATCAAAGATTCCCCTCGTTAAGTGTGGCTAAGAGCATTCACAATAGCTGCTCCATCTCCATCTTTATAATTACATTAAAAATCACTACCTTTCTCTCTCCTTTACTGACAACCACTTTAAAACATTTTAAAAAATTATGGAGGATGAACAGTGTCTCCTCCAAATTTACTGGTGAACAGTGTCTCCTCCAAATATACACTCACACCATTATGGAGGAGATGATGTGAATGCTCTAAATGGTAGCAACTGCCACATGAAATTACTTTAAGTGTGACTGTTTCAATTATATAGTCACATAAATTTACTAAAAAGTTTGTTTTTCTTGTAAGTGTGGCAAAAAGGGTTGTTGTAATTAAGTTTTCAGTCCATTAAGTGTGTCTAAAGGATCATAACAGCAACATGAATTTCTTGTAAGTGTGGCCGGTTCTATTATATAGTCACGTGAATTTATTGTAAGCGTGGCTAATGATTATTTATTGCCACATGAAATTTAGTATTTTTAAGTGTGACTATTGCTTAACCTTTAGTCACACATAATTTTTTTTACCACTGCGTTTAGTATCATTTCCGTCATACAAACATAAAATGTAGCTAATTGTTATTTAGAGCCAAACGACATTTTGTAATTTTAAGTGTGGCTATTGTTTAACATTTGGTCACACATATTTGTTGTAGTTTATTATGACCATTTTTTTATTTGGCCATTTAATATTCAATATTTTGTAAAATAATTAAAAACAACAGTAAACAATCATGAGAAAACCTAAAAACAAAATTATATTAAGAATAATAAACCAAAATCCATATATAATTTTTTAATTTAACTATTAAAGACAACTACAAATCAAAAGTTATCTACAAATGATACAGAAACTGTAACAGAACCTATGTAACACCTAGCAAGACTAGCAATAGTAGTAACCGCAACAAAACCTGCATCACTCCTTGTAGCAATTGATCCACAATGTTCAAGGTATTTATGACTAGGTCTTCAACTTTTTTGTGGCTTGTCCAACCTTCTTTATCGTATCATTAATATTTGAAACATTTCACTCAATAGTTAACTGTGAGCAATGCACACTCATAATAGTTAACAATAGATTTAACATAAAAGCTCCACTTCCTCGTAGCTAACAATGCACCTAGACCAAACATGGTATTTTTGCTTTAGAGCTATATATGGTTATGTTGTTGAATGTGTAGTGACCCACATTTAATTTAAGAAATATACCTAACTTCGTCTGTTTGACACGTCTCTGCAACGCATTATGATGCAAAAACTCAAATCAACCGGTCCCGAATTCAACATAGAACAAATATTCGAGATTAAATTCAAATCACTCTCTCCTAACATAACAACATCGTCGTCATCGGTCACATAATCATATGCCAAGCAACAGTTCCTCTCATGATCAGTCTAGCAATCATAGGTACAGGAGCATATCCAACTTATTTTTTTTAGAAAAATATAGCTTAATTAGTACGTTGCTGAAACCTCACTATAAGCCTAAAGAAACAACAATTCTATGCAACCACATATCTATCAGATTTCAAATAAGTAGATTTGGATAAGCAAATATAGCTACATAAGAGATTCTTTCAAAAACATATGCCTGAAATTTACACAAGCTAGTTACCCTTGTTGACAAATATACCAAACTGATCCTTCTACAACAGCTTTAATAACATACTGCAGGTTTGAGAACATCATATATAATAGGTTTAACAACATCATACACAACATTCAAGTAGTCGCATCCTTTCCCCTAAATCATACAGGTTTCACAATACCATAAACACCAGCTTCATTAATGTGTTCTAAGCCGATCCAATTAATCACATATAATATCATATACCATGAGAAAACATGTATTACCAGGAAACTTGTACAGTTTAACATATCCGCCACTAGATCCAGAAGCAAGACACATGGAATTAGGGCTCAGAGCCAATGTAGTGACGATGTCTTCATGATTACAAACAAGTCTCGCTCATGTCCTCAACATCCTCATCAGTATGACCATGAGCTCAGGCTTGGCTCAACTTCTTAGTACCCCTAAAATTAAAAAGACAAAAGCCGAATCATTAATATTCATTTTCTTAAATAAACCATTGGAAAGTTTTACTATAAGTTTATAAAATAGAATGAAAAGAAAATCTTGCACATTTCTTTTTAACCAACACAAATTAAAGTAAAACATGAAATCAACTATACCCCTTAACATCATCATCATCTTCCACTCACCCAAACACCTCCACGAACACCGCAGACCACAGTAACCGTATACACCTCCACAAACCTGATCCCATCTCTTAACATCATCATCATCTTCTGCTCACCAAAAAAAATCTTTTACCCCCTATATTATATATAGTATTAAATAATAAATACTTTGTGCATAGCGGTCTTGTACGTTGTGCTTAAAGAGTTTTCTATGCATATTGGTTTGTACTGCTTCAACTTTGATACTTTGTTGTACTTTCTAAAAACCATAGCCCCTTCTCCACCTGCACACACACAACTACAAGTTTGAGAGGGTGTTTGGGATTGAGTTTCAAAACAACTTATTGGCTTTTCCAAGAAGCCAATAAGTCAATAAGCTGTTTGTGTAACCCAAAAGCACTTTCTATTTTGACTTTTGGCTTTTAAGGGGGGAAAGTTGTTTTTGAGAAGTTAGAAATGCTGGCTTTTGGCTTTTGCCTTCTGGGAAAAAAATACAAATTTACCACCCATACAACCAATATTCACAATAAGTTAAGCCAAACACTTAAAAAACAATCTATTGAGTTTTTGACGTTTCTCATCCCAAAAGCTAATCCAAACACTTTTTTTTAAAACTCCTTTTCAAAAAGTCATAAGCCAATAAGCACTTCTGACCAAAAGCACTTTTGCATTTCCAAACTCAATCTGGGAGAGTCTTGATAGAGGGTTGTCCAACAATAATTACCGGCGGGCCACTGTTGGCGACCTCCTGCGTCTAAATACGACGGTATCTAAGACCCGAGGTGTTAATGGTGGTGCTAAGTGGTAGTGGAGGCTGATCTACTGCCGAATAACGCAGCGGAGGACGTAGTGGTCATCACAGGTCGATAAGGAGGTCTTGGGGGCTGTTGTTAGACAAACCAAAGAAACAGTAACCTTTTTACCTCTTAAAACCTAATTAAGCTATGTGTTCTTCTTTATGAAACCCTAGATTTATCCCCTGCTAATCCTTCTCTTTCAGTGTTTGCTTATTCAAAGACAAATTCCATATAGTCCTACTGCATGCTAACTGGATTCCTAATTTCATTTTTGTAAGAATCACAAACATTCTGCTCCAGAATTATATCAGGGTTACGCTTTGTTTATAGGGTATTCGAATTGTTGCCAGTAAGTTATCTCCATTGTCTCTGTTTTATCTTTGGCCGTCAACCGGAAGAGAAGGTTTGGCTAGGTATGCTCTTAATGTCGGTTGCTTATTCTTTGAATTTTGTTTTCATCTCTCGAACTTACTCGATCCTAATTTGAGAAATGTGAAGTTGAATGTTTAGTGTCAAGCTGTATATGCATGTAGGAGAACCAAAAATAATTGCCACTTTTGTCTCAAATGTTAAATTTTGGAGTTACAGGTATTGAACACTATCTGTGGTTAAAAATTGCACAACTTTGGGTTAACATGCTACACTTTTTGGAGTTGAAATACAACAATGTTTTTTCAATAATCTGAGTATTTGGTATTGTTCATGATTCTAACACAAATAAAAAAGTTACAGCAGCCCCTTTTTAGTAAATGAGTTTTTTTTTTTTTTCACCTACCTATGGTTAGTATGTATATGATTAATGATATAAAATTTTTACATTATTGAACCTTTCAATTCTATCACCAAAGTCTACATATAAATTGAAAATATTGACTTGACTTTTGAAGCTTCCAATTTCTTTTCCTTCATGAAAATACCCAAAGAGGTGAAAAAAAAACCCTTTATAATTTTACTAAGACCAAGTGTAGTGGGGAGGGTTTTTTCACGCCCTCTTTCCACGTGGAGGAAGGGGACTCGCTCAAGACAAAAATGCCCAAAATCGAGCGTTAAAAATTCCACGCTCAAGAGACCAAAAAAGGCCCGAAACGCCCAGGGGGTCTATACGTCTAAAAGTCCATTTGCAGAAAGCTGGAAGTTCCACGGTCGGTTTAAAGAAGATTTTTGCAAAGAAACTTCTACGTAATATCATTTTGCATATACCATGGAGAGTTCTAAAGTGAAAAATGGTTGAAGGAATATATAAACATAGAAAATGAATAAAGCGAATTCCTCCACTTTTTATACGGTGAATAAAGTAACAACTCCTAAATTTGGTTTTCAACTTTAAGAATTCAATTTTAAGTAAATATAAAGTAAAGTTCAAAATCGTAATCATTACTTTTGGGTATTTTTATAACATCTGTTGCAAGCAAATTTGCTTTTAGTAAAGTTCAAAATCGCAATCATTACTTTTGGGCATTGTTATAACAACTGTATTCCATAACGTCTGTTTGATTTTTTATACCACTTAATAATACTGATCAGATGTTTAATAACTGAGAATATTACAACGACGGAAAGATAAATCTACAGAAAAATTAAAGTTCTGTTGAGATAACATATTAAAACAAAAGACATGATGAACAAAAAAAAATTAAATCTAAAGTTGAAAGAAAAACTGTATTTCGTAACGTCTTTCAAAGGCAGGCCGTCAATTTAGCAGAACTTTTAAAACACGTGTAAATTCAATTGTTTAGTTAATTTTCCCACTCAAACAACTCTTCAAATTCTTTTATTATTTTAAATAAAAATTTCAACACAAACACAAAACTACTTATCAATATTTGTAGAAATATGAAAATCTGATGTTTTACGTTTTTGATATTATAAATAACTGTTTAACTTATGACTTATGTAAATTGGACATGAAAAGATTGTTTAACTTGGATTGCTAAAAAAGACGTTGTCGCTAACAATGGTTATCTAAAAATCCTTACCTAATAACCGTCCATCAAATTTTGTTAAATATCGATAATTTTTATGTAAATTATTTTTAAACTTAAATTAAAGTTATGTTGTTACAATTTTAAATTATTACTATTATGTTTAATTCTGAAATACATTAGCATCAAAATTTTAATGAGTAACTTTGGAATTCACGCCACTGAGACTGTTACAAGGCTCAACAGAAAAATGAACAGACTAATGAAAATATCTGTTGGAAAAAACAGATATTAAATACAAACAATTAATGTTAACATTCAACAAAAATTTCATTACACTATTTATCAAAATGTGTTGAGTAATCAACCAATTTGTAAAACAGCAATTATACAATTGAACTCTATTATTACAATTCCATAATTTGAGGTAAACATTGAAATTTAACAGAAATAAATACAAAATGGAAGACTTATAAAAGAAGAAATACAAATATATGTAAAAAACTACTTTAATAACAACTGAATTACAATATGTGACTTTACAAAGTACATAAAAATACAAGGAAACATAAAATAACACTACTAACAACCGAATCCTAGAGAATGATCATTCTTGCCATCACACAAAAATAGCTCTTATGTAAATATCATCCACCAACATCGTCGTGGTCTGGTGGTTTTCATGTACAAATTGAAACCATTAGATCACGAGTTCGAGCCTGTTGGTGTACAATCTTAAAAAAATGTAAATATCATCTAGTTCCAAAAACCCTAACGATGGAAAATAGGAACTGGATCTATATATATAATAATGAAATGATACTTTCCTTTGATTGGAAGAATCATTGGAAAACATCAATTCGAAATTGTTTATCAACCAACTGGTTTTAAACTACTTGTGGAAAAAGCTTTGAGAGTAATATCATAATGCATATTGGATGGAGAGATAGAGAGATGTAAAGTGAGAATACTGAAAATGAATATTGGAAATTCATCCCCTTTTATAGTCTGAAATATAGTAAGTATTCGAAAGTTGGGTTTTCAAATTTATTAGTTGGATTTCAAGTAAATATAAAATTGTAACTTACTTTTGGAAATTTTAATTTATTTTTTGTAGAATGAAAAACAATTGAACAACAATAATAAAAATAATAAAATAATATTTTTAATAAAGTAACTTCATAATCGTAATCATTTTTTAGGACGTTTTAAACATCTGTTGAATTATCAACAGCTGTTCTCTAAGAAAAGTCACTTATAGTATTTACAAACGGATTGTGTAAAATCTGTATTCTACAGAAGGAAAAAACAGTCAAAAGACTCATTGTAACAACATATTTTATCATAAGTGTTTTAATTTCTGTTTTATCTAAATTTCTTTTGTTTTTGTTTTCTAACCATCTGTTCTACAAAACAGATTTTACAGACTGTACCTATTGTCAAATTATACCGCAGTAGTTTAAATATCTGATGACTAATTAGTTTACGATAAATGTGATATTTCTTAAAAATAACACTTTCTTACACATTATACTTCAAGTATGTTTGCATTAATTTGTGTTTAATGTATCTATTATACAAATAACATTAGCAAAAAACTAATATTTTTATTTAAATATTATGCTATTAGATCAAGATCTACTACATTACCAAAAACATACAAAAACAAAAAGAAAATAGACATAACATTCAAAATGAATTTAAAAACTTGAACTTCAAGTTCATAGAAGCCTTAAGTGACTTTACAATATCAGAAATGATTTCTAACTGCTCGAGATCACTTTTCATCGCATCGATATAAAAGACTATACCATTGTTACGAATTGTTGATGGTGGCAAACACTTCAATTTCCCGACTACTTTGGCTTTTTATCAAAAGAGTTTGAAATACGCTTGAAAGTCTGCTTCAAGACATCCTTATACAATATATCTTCATCATATTGCATAAGAACTTATCTTATTAAATCGACCTTGAAATCCACTGCGAGTACTGCTGGTGAAGATGATGATGCCATAACATGAAAAAGTAATAAAAAATATTCTCAATAATATGACTATATAGTACAATTTTCAGTAAAAGATCTATATATTTATAAGCCCATAGTTCAAATAATAACCAAAGTTATCATTTCATACTAATTACGAAATTTAATGCTATAAACGCGGTAGATGAAAAACTATATTTACATGTGCCAACTGTAAAATGTATACACTTGCAATTTAAACGTCACTCCGTAAAGTGTATAATACGTGTACCATAACGTGTTAAAAGTTATTTTCTATTCACACCATATATATATACAAAACAGTGTATCAAGATTCAGCAACACTAACTGTAATTGTCAAAGCAACCATACTGAAAAAAAGTATACCAATAAAACTCATCAGTCGAATTGCATTATTTTACTTACAATATGAGAATAAACAAACATACAAAATACAGCCGCAACACCACAAAACGAAAAATGCTTACAAATATACAAAATAGAAGTGCTCTAACAAAAAACTCTGATACCACAACAAAAAAGAACTAATACAAACTAACACATCTCATCTATAAGACAAAAACAAAAATACAAAATACAGCTGAAACACCACAAAACAAAACCAAAAGAAGCGTGGCTCAAAAAAAAAAAAACATATACAATAATATGGCTCTAAGTAGCGGAAAAATTAGAAACATATTATTTATATAGAGACCCATCACATTTTGGACAGGCTTCCTTATTATAACAAAACATCTAATATTTTCCTTTGATTGTAAGAATCTTCTAGCAACACCAATTCCGACTTCATTAGCAACGGGTTATTGCCAATACATTTTTCTTTCAAACCCACAATTTTAGAGAAGACTAAGGGTACGTAATTTAAATGAAATATTATTATATACTAAAGGTATAGATGGTTGGTTTGCTTTTCAATAGTTCAAGTATTACAAGCTTGCGAACTGAAATGAAGAGTTCCTCGCCTTTTATAGACTGGGAAAATAGATATATACGTACTACAATTAATAACTACATTTATTTTTACATGACAGACTTTTTCAACCAATGACATAAACTTTAATCATTAAAAAAATAATAAAACATTTGATGACTTGTCAACAGATGTTGATAAACAACTGTAATCCATTACAATTATCCACTGAAGGATAATACAACCAGATTTTTAAAACAGACTTTGTAATGAATATCAAACAAAATAACTATAAATTTAAATTACACCAGTCTTTTCAAATTCATAATTAGTAACAGTCGCTACAGTCCTAAAAGTCTTTGGTGGACAATGTACACCTGAACTATCTAGATGAAACCTGACAGAAAATACAGCTGCAATTAATGCTAAATGTACTTATTTTTACTATTATTAAACAACAAAAAAACATTACCATTTTTATTCATAATGTCTAATAACTTTTTTTATTCACAATGTATTATGTTTTAAATTATTAATATGAATATTATCATTAGTTTCAATTACATAGTAATAAACTTCATATTGAAACCTATTCTAAATTCAAAGGTATATCTTATTTGGTTAGAAAAAGATGTTTCCAACAACTGTGATCCATTACAATTTTGAACTCAAGGATGATGTAACCAGAATTTTAAAACAGACTCTGTGAAACTTAACTTGTAATCAATATCTAACCAAATAACTATAAATTTAAATTAAATCACTGTTTTCAAATTCATAATAATTACAAACAGTCCGCACATCCCTAAAAGTCTTTGATGGACACTGTAGAGATGAAGGATCTAGATGGAAAGATAACATAAACTTACACATTATTATTTTTATATTAATTAAACAATTAAAACTATTGTTCTTACAAATGATTTGGAGTCTTTTATTGTAAGTATAAATTTAAAAAATGAAAATATATTTTGTAGCAATAAAAATTCTACAAAAATATCAGCATATATAAAACGTGTAATTATAATTTTTAATGAAGACTTATTATACATAAACTAAATAATATTTCGTTCAATCACTTTGTTAACAAAAAAGCTCAAATTTCATCATTGTAAGTAATATTTTAAAGAAAGTAAATTGAATATTTACTTTCCACTCACTCAAGTTATTATAACGATCTGTTTCATAATGTTTATCAACAAAAACTGATAAACATGTATTAATATTTTTTATTCACAATGTCTAATAATATTTTTTTATTCACAATGTATTATGTTTTAAATTATTAATTTGAATATTATCATTAGTTCCAATTAAATAATAATAAACTTCATATTGAAACCTATTCTAAGTTCAAACGTATGTCTAATTTGACGACTTGGAAACAGATGTTTCCAACAACTGTGATCCATTACAATTTTAAACTAAAGGATGATGTAACCAGAATTTTAAAACAGACTCTGTAAAACTTAACTAGTAATCAATATCTAACCAAATAACTATAAATTTAAAATAAATCACTGTTTTCAAATTCATAATAATTACAAACAGTCCGCACAACACTAAAAGTCTTTGATGGAAACTGTAGAGATGAAGGATCTAGAATATTGAAAGCTATTCTAAGTTCAAACGTATCTCTAATTTGACGACTTGGAAACAGATGTTTCCAACAACTGTGACCCATTACAATTACTCCTCTCACGTGTAATGCCACCCAAGATCACTATTTTATTTTGCTTCAGAATGTCACCTTTTACGGTTACCTTAGAGACATGACAAATGTAAGTATGGAGACTTGCAAACAAGCATGTCTCAATAAATGCTCCTGCAAAGCGGCTGTATTTAAGTATGGTCCTGATTCTTCACATGGGAGCTGTAATTTACCTTCTGACCTCTTTACATTTACCAATATTGATCCAGTTGAAGCTACTTTCAATTCTTCAGCTTTCATAAAAGTCCAGAAGTTAAGATCATCTCCTTCCCCATCCCCTATGTACCCGATACCAAAGAAAAAAGGTCGAACTAGTACATTACTTATAGCTTCCACTAGTGTAAGTTCTTTTGTTCTGCTTGTGGTAGTTATTACGTTCTTAATTCGCAAGCGAAGAACAGACGCTCAAATGGAGGAAGAGTACATAGATGCAGTACCAGGAATGCCGACTCGGTTCACATATGAAGAATTGAAAACCGCCACAGGAAATTTTAGTAAGAAGCTTGGTCAAGGAGGATTCGGATCAGTTTTCGAAGGGACTCTTGAAGATGAGTCAAAGATTGCAGTAAAATTTCTTGATGGTTTCAGGAAGATTAACAAATCCTTCTTAGCTGAGGTTGAATCCATTGGAAGCATTCACCATGTGAATTTGGCCAAACTTAGAGGATTTTGTGCTTGGAAATCACAACGGTTTCTGGTTTATGATTTCATGAGTAACGGATCATTAGATGGGTGGATCTACCATGGATATCGAGAACACGTACATGAATGGCATCGCAGAAAGGAAATCATTCTTGATATAGGCAAAGGTCAGGCATATCTTCATGAAGAGTGCGTGCAAAAAATCATCCACCTTGATATTAAACCTCATAACATACTCCTAGACAAAGATTTCAATGCCAAAGTCTCTGATTTTGGATTGTCTAAGTTGATTGATAGAGATCAAAGCCAAGTGATGACTACAATGAGAGGAACACCTGGATATATGGCTCCTGAATGGTTAGGCTCAGTTATAACTGAAAAAGTAGATGTAGATGTATACAGCTTTAGAATCGTAATCAAAGAGATCTTATGTGGGAGGAGGAACCTTGATATATAGATCTCAGCCGGAAGATAGTTGGCACTTACTTGGCGTCTTTCAACAATGATGGGAACAAGGGACGTTGCTAGATATTGTTGACAAGTGCAGTGAAAATAGTTGCTAACTTGGATTACAACTTTACAGATCCTAGACTGCAAATTACACTAGTCGAAGATAAGAAAGATATGACACCAGTGTTGGCTTGAGTATTATCTGGTCCTATGTGAATAAACCATGTTTTTTCCTAATTTATGCACCTAGTTAATGTTTCGTTTTTGTGTGTGTGTGTTTTTCTTAATAATTTCGGTATGAATAGTTGACAATATTTTGTTTGGGACAATATTACGCATTTGCCGAGCTTTCACTGAGTCTCACTTAATAAACGAGCTCGAGGTTGACCTTCACACATCGAGCTCGAACCAGCTCACAAGCCTATACATGCTTTTACTTATATACTTTTTATTCAATGCATATTTATATAATAACTAAAACTTTATATATTAATTTTAAACATGTCGTGGAACAGTACTTTGACGTCAACAACGTTAGCGTAAGACCTTTGAGTTCTTATTTCTTTTGTATGTTCTTACAACTTTACACCCTCACTTCAGTTTTCATCACCTAGAAATCAAAGTTAGAAAGAGATACGGAAGACAGAGAGAAGGATGGAGGTTCTGGTTGTCCGATGAGGGGACTGAGATGAAGGTAATGGTGGATGCATCTGGTATTGGCGGTGGTTGGTGTAGGTGATGGTGGTGGTGTTTTAGAGAGAGAGAGAGATGATGGTGAGAGAAACGGTGGGGGTGGTGGTGAACTAGTGTCACCAAGGGGGGGTGGTGTCACCGGAAATGGTACCAGATGGATATGAAGGTTGTGGTGCGGTTCTGTTCGTCGCTTTCTCTCTACCTCACTCTCCCTCTCTCTCTAATTTCTAGAAATGGTGCCAGATTGAGATTCCAAATTTCAATTTACAATTGTGAATTGAATATTTATCATCCTCTATGGCTACCACCTGTCTATATTCCACTCATCTAGATTGTAATTTTAAGTTTAATCTTTAAGATTTTAATAATAAAAATTATTTTTATAGTTTTTTAACTTTCAATTGAGCGTGATTACTTTGTTGGGTACTTGGGTTTTTTGTTTTTTATGCTTTTCGGTGGATTGATGAACTATTATTGCAATTTGGTGTTTTGTTGTGCATTAAAATTGAGTGTAATTACTTAATTAGGTAATTTTTACATATTTAGAATTGGGGTTTTGTTAAAGCTTAAGGGACATATTTTTTAATGGCTCGGATAAGGCACGTAAATCCTCGGAAACGCCTCTATTGAAGATGAACTACATGCTATAGGTTTTGTGTAATCTATAAAATCATGTTAAGGGATTTTTTTTTGGATCGGCTAAGGACATCACCTCGGTACCCCCGTTTCAAATCCCCTTTCCGCATCGTCCCTGATGGCATAAGCCCTTTCAACATCAAGGGGTGTGTTTTTGCTGGTCCTATTTTGTTTTAACATGTTAAGGGATTAGGTAATGTTGTAAGAAACAACTTATTAGAGCATTCACAACCCATCCCCCATTCTTAAAATTTAAAAAAATCATACAAAAACCACATTCCATCCCATTTCATACCCCATTCTTAAATTTTAGAAAAATCTTTTAAGAACCCCCATACTTTTTTTTTTTGAAACTAAAACTTCATTAACAACAAAGGCAAGGCCTCAAACCGAGGACCGCCAAGAACGCCTTACAAACAATACAAGGGGTATTTCACCCAAACGTTCCAATCCGCTTTTTTACATTTAGTTCTATGATTAAACCAAAAAAAGGTTAAAGCCTTCACCAAAGCCACAATATCTATCACTCTTGGCTTTAACCCATTAAAAATTTTCTTGTTGCGCTCCGTCCAAATAGCCCAACACGTCACCATAAAAATGCCTCTAACCACCTTCTTCTCCCACTTGGAACTAAAAGCGATGTCCTTCAGCTGGAATAAATCTGCGATAGTAAGGAATTCATACCTGGAAATCCTGCACCACGACCAAATACTACTCCATACGCCGAAAACAAAACCACATTCCAAGAATAAATGCTTCGCCGACTCATCCACACCCTCACACAAAGGACACAAAGTGCACGCTAAGTTGATATGTCTGCTACTCAGTGCCAAGCGGGTCGGAAGACCATCAATACCCAATCTCCACACAAAAAGATTAACTTTAATTGATATCCAGGTCTCCCAGATCATGGCTGCCCCGTGCTGACTCGAACCATCATTAAGCAGCCAACTTTTCACCGTCGCCACAGAAAACAACCCTTGTTTATCCGGGGCCCAGACCCACTTATCTTTAGCCTCAGAAAACCAAACCTGTGACAACAAGAAACTCGCATCCTGGGCTTCAGAAATCGTGGAAACAGAATTAGTCTCCATAACCCATGAATCATCAATCGAAACTTTATCACCCTCCACCTTAAACCGTTCTCGAACAGATCCAAATTTGTTTGTATCCGAACCATACAGGGCTGGCCAACGGTCCTGCAAAACGCCGGTCCCTATCCAAACATCTTTCCAAAACCTCAAAGTCTCCCCATTACCAATAATACCCCTGAAGCAAGACATAAGGCTAACCCCATCTTTGACCACCCCTTCCAAATGCCGAACCAGATTCTTCCAACAGCCCGTTATATTGCGTTTCAAAGGCAAGAATAATCACCTATTCCTACCACCATGAATGCTAATAATGGAATTCCTCCATAGCCCTTCAACATCGGTTTTAAATCTATACGCCCATTTAGCTAACAAAGCCGTATTTACAACCGATAATCTAGTAACCCCCAGCCCTCCCTCCTTTTTCGGCTTAGTGACAACCTCCCAAGCCACCCAATGCATCCCTCTCCCCTCCTTACAACCACACCAAAGAAATCTCCTCATCAATTTTTCAATTTCATCAACCACCTTAACCGGAGCCTTGAATATCAAAAAATAGTAAACCGGAAAACTAGCTAACACCGATTTTAATAAAGTAAGCCGTCCCCCATAGACAACAACTTCGACTTCCAAGAGCTCAAACGATTTCGAATAGTATCCAAAACCGGGTCCCAATTACAAACCCGATTCATGTTTGCACCCACCTTGATGCCTAAATAAACAAAAGGCAAACTCCCAACCTTGCACCCCAACAAAGACGCCATGGAGCTCACCTCCGAATCATTCACCCCCAAACCGAAAAGAGTCGACTTATGAATATTTATTTGAAGACCCGAACACAAGAAAAAAAATCCGAAGCAACCGATTAGTAATATTAATGTTTCTATCATTCCAATTACCCAAAATCAAAGCATCACCCGCATATAACATGTGGGTAAGAACCGGACCATCATTAGGAAGCTTCAATCTTTCAAAACACCCAACTCGCTAGCTTTATCCACCATACATGCCAAAGCTTCCATAACAATGAGAAAAAGGAACGGGGAGAGAGGATCTCCTTGTCTAAGCCCCTTTTGACATTGGAACTCATACGTAGGAGACCCATTCACCAAAACTGAAGACCGAGCCGAGCTGATAATACCTTTTACCCACATACACCATTTGGGAGAAAAACCCATTTGGGATAAAATAGATAAAAGAAACTCCCAACTAACGTTATCGTAAGCCTTCTCGAAGTCAATCTTCAAAAGAAAAACTTGCTTCCTCTGTTTCTTGATCAAACCAATAACCTCATTCAATACCAAAGGCCCATCCAAAATATAACGGTCCTTCAGAAAAGCAGACTGGGAATTCGAAATCACCTCCCCAATCACTTTCTGAAATCTGACAGCGATCACTTTGGAGATACTCTTACTAATAACCCCAATCAAGTTGATGGGTCTATAATCCTTCAAACCAACGGGCGTTTTCTTTTTACCAATCAATGTGATAAACGACAAGCTACACTCTTTACTAATCTTCCCGGAATGAAAAAAATCCTCGAACGTCTTCATAAAATCTTTCTCCAGGCTCTCCCAAAAATGAACAATAAACCTAAAATTAAAACCATCAGGACCCGGCGCTTTATCCGCACCACAATCAAAAACCGCCGCCTTAACTTCATCTTTTGTAAAAGGAGCTATCAAATCCTCAATTCTTCCTTCCGGGACCTGTTTCAAATTATTACACAATAAAACCGGTCTATGAAAACAAGTTTCCTTAAAATGACCTCTAAAAAACCCAAGGACCTCCCTTTTAACAAGAGAAGGCTTAGAGACCCAAACCCCATCTACCATAATCCCCGGGATAGCATTCGCCGCCCTTCTACCCTTTATACACCTATGAAAATAACTAGAATTCTCATCCCCCGATCGCGCCCAATTCACCCTCGACTTTTAATGCAAATCACAAATTTTAAATTGCACCAATTTTTCTAATTCTTTTTTACTTTCCTCGTACACCCACACTTCATCCTCTTCTAAATCCCGGCTCTCCATCAACCTATCTAGCCTGTTAATGTCTTCTATTACCGTCTCTAACTCAACATCTTCTTTAAAAGACACCTCTTTCCACAACCTTCTTAACCCATTTCGGACCGCAGCCAACTTTTTAAAAATCACTAAATCAGCTGGCCTGTCCCCTTCCAATTATCCAAAGCCTTTAAGACCACCTGCTCACACCCATCCCTTTCCAACCACGAGTTAAACCATTTAAAAGGTTTATACCCGAAGTTAGAGTCCGCCACCGTCAGAATCAAAGGGCTATGGTCTGATAAAACCCGAGGTAAAGCTCTCAACACAGCTCCAGGCCACCTGTTAAAAAACTCTTGACATACAAGCACGCGATCAATCTTACTCAGCTTACACTCAAACCCTGTACCTGCCATAAAAGTGAACTTGTTTCCTCTCATCGGAAACTCCTGCAAATTAGTCTCATCAATAAACAAATTAAAATCAAGCGCCATTCCCCTATTAAAGTTCGAATTTTTGCGATCTTCCTTCCACCTAACGGAGTTGAATCACCAAGAAAAACCCACATCCCTTCATAACTTTGAATCAACCCCCGTAATTTATCCCAAAGACACCTCTTTTCTCTAGCCTTCTGAGGCGCATAAACATTCACGTAATTGATAACCGACCCATCCTCAACTATGGAACCCCAAGTCAGCAGGAAGTTCCTATCCTCTATTGAAAACTCCTTCTTAAATTTTCTTATATTCCACATATTCACCAAGCCCCCTGATTTACCAATCGCCCCCACCCGATCCAAACCGTAATCCCCAAAACACCATATTTTGTCAAAATCAAACCCATCTCTATCAACTAACAAAGTCTCTTGAATGGCCAAAAAATCCGTTCCATTAACCCGAACCAGATCCCTTATACCTTTCGCCTTACCCCCAATCCTTATACATCTAATATTAAAAGACATACAATTCATGACAAACCTGCTTGTACCCCTGTGCCTTTAATCGAACACCGAATTAACTTCTCATGGCCTTCCGGCTGAACTCCCAATTTATCCCCCAGCTCTTTCGTAAAACCAACTTCCTGATCGACATCTATCACCGGTGTTCCCTCCTTAGCTTCATCCGAACGACTCCCAAACTCCACTTCATCCACCTTCGAGCCCAGTTCCTCGAAACCTTTTGTGTTTGACTTAGATTGAACGCCATCAGCTTCCTCCATTAGAACCTCAAACGGATTAGAAGTATGGATAGGAGGTGGGCCTCTAGTTTTAACAATATTTGAGTCCAGGCCCAAAATAATTGGATCCAATTCAAAAGGGTCTTCATCCTCCATCCTAGGTTCTTTAATGGGCCGTTCATTACTACTTGGGTACCCACCTGAACTGGTCTGGTCCACAACTAAATGTTTTTTAGTCTTCTTTCCTTTCAAAAAATTAGCTGGTCCCACCTCCTTAATTACCTCCCCTTCAATAGAAATACTTTCCTTATCTGGACAAGGAAAGTCTCCTTCTCAATAACTCCTTTGACCGGAAAATCTGACTGGACCTCTGGCGACCCCTTCTCCGGTGACATAATATCCTCCTTCTCCATAGAGCAATCGTCAGACCTATCAACTGGCTCAAAAATGAAATCTTCCAGCCAATCGTTAGTGTCCTCTGAGACCCACACCTTAAAATTTTTGCCTTTCCAACGTATAAACACCTCCTCTTGCACCCGAGATCCATGATTAACCAGAACCCCGAGGAACCGAAAGGAGTTATCTAGACCGGCATGATCCACTCTAGAACCTTTCACCACTTTACCGAACAAACTCCCCACATCATCAATAACCTTATTATCCGTTAGAGATAATGGAACCCCGAAAACTTTCAACCAAGCGATTCGTTCAAAAACCGTTTGTTGACCTTCCCAAATTTCTGCAAACTCGAAATGCTCCATACACCCTTTGAATTCATCTCTAGCCATAAGAGCATGTTCCTTAGACTTGAACTCTACCAGCAACAAGAGACCCCCCAAGCATCTCACCTCCCATCATGCATCTTCATGTCCCTAAGAATGGTACGAATGTTCTGTAGATCCTTCAACGTCCTCAAACGAACAATCACAGCCCTCCCATGCAAGTCTTTAAAAGCCTCAACATTATCGTCAGCCTCAATAGTCTTACCTTTAGCAACCCCTGAAAACGCGTCTTTGAACGACATACCATTAACAAACGAATCCTTTTTGAAGACATAATCACCAGAATTCTGATTAGAGCCCATGTGACCAGGACCCTCCTTATACGAAGCACTTGTCGGCTGCCTGATCTTGACGTCCAACATTGAACTTCAGTCTATAGTCACCCAAATGTAAAGACGATAACTCCTTGACCATCTCCGCCCTGTTTTTGACGTCCAACATCGTAACGAAACCAAACCTCTTACCCTCCTTATCTCGCTTCCGCGCAATGTAGATGTCAAAAATAATACCCACCCCTCTAAGAACCAACGCCAAATCCGCCCCACTACATCGGTCAGGGAGATTAGAAACAAAAAACTTTGTTAACCTAGCCTGAACCCCCGCCGGAATAGGTTTCCGGCGAGTTTCCTTAGATGCCATGCCGAGAGAGAGTGTTTTGTGTGTGTACAAAGTGTTTCTGGTCACGTGTCCTTGATTAAGAACCCCCATATTTAGAGGCCTCTATACCTCCCCTATTTTCTTAATATAAGAGAAAATTATAACAAAACAAAATAGTTGTAGGTAATATTATAAATAGAAGAAAAGAAAAATAATAAATAGGGGATATGAATGAGAAATGGGATGTGGACTGTTTTAGAATTTAAGAAATAAATTTAGGAAATATTGATATTTTGGTAAATTATAGAAATGGGGATTGAGAGTGGGATGTGAATGCTCTTATTATATAAAATTATATGGTGGAGAGGTATTTCTATTTCCTACACCACCGTCAGCACGCTTTCATAATATATTGAGTTAAAAATACGATGAATGCATCTTCTTCTAGTCTTACTTTGCCACTTTTTTTTTTTTGGAGAGTAGTGTTTCAGCGGTAAATCCCGTGTTGCAAAGCGACCACTGCTCAGGATCGAATCCCATAAGAACCACACGGGTTTCTCCTTTCAAACCCAACAGTTATTTTTTCGGTCTTACTTTGCCACTTTTAGAAAGATTTTCAAACTACTTTTCAATACTATATTTAATTCTTTATAACCGACACTAAGATTTATGTGATGCCTTTCGATGGAACTCGGTTTGTTGAGTTGCTAGCTCCTTCCTTTACGTTATTAAAGACTTCTGGATTTTCCCTTCATTCAATACAACATTAAAAAAAATTTCAATGACGACATGCATGTTTCTTCAATGACATCATCGGATATAGGATAAATACCAAAAAGAATAACAATGTATTTGTTTTTTTTTTCTTTCGGATAGTTTAAATCCCAAATAAATTAAAGTGTGAGACTCTTTTCAATAATGGTAAAACAATGCGTTAAACATTAGATTACCATTATAACGAGGCGAAAGTCGACGTATTCTTTTGTTATTACTTATACACACTACTACAGAAATGGCTATTTGGGATGCCCCAATCCATCAATGGATACATGGTGCGGTCCGCGATAAATCACCCGTGATGGCCGCCGTCATCACCGCAAACAGTCCCATGGTCACTGTGATGGTCATATTGTACCGCGGCTGCGATGTACATCACCCCCGCAAAAATCAAACATAGTCATTTAACAACGGTCATTTGACCAGTTTCATAAAAAATTTACCTTATATAAAAACAAATTCTTCCAATGTGTTACTCCATTCATAGTTTTTACTCCATCCCTACCATTTTCAGTTCTATATTCAACCATTTTCAACTCTCAAAACTAATTTCGTTTCAACAATAGTGAGTTGGTCCGAAGAGGAGGAAATTGCGTATAATTGATAACGTACATGAAAATACGGGATCATCTAGTCGGAGCAATCGGGCTCCACATTGGGCTAATGTTTAAGCCGAGTTTAGTGTCCTAGTCGGGCGAACTAAATGAACTTGTGATTTGAACTCGCATAAGTGGTCGTGTCCTGGTCGGAGCAACAAATGCACTTATGATTCGATCTCGCACAAGTGGTCGGATGTCAAAGGAAAGTACGAAACATTTGAAAAAATGTTTAAAAATTCAAAGATGAAGACCTCATCACAGTCGAAGACATGGTTATATCCCTTGCTCATATCAAGTATGTTTCTAAGGTCGGCCTAGATTTTGAACATGTTTCGGGTTGGCCGATGTCAAAGCAAAATTATGTTAGGTTAATTATATTTTCTAGTTATACTTAATTTTATGTAATGTTATTGTTATTGAATTTTAGTTTATGCAACGTTATTTTATTTTATGTATTGTTATTTATTTTTTAGTTTATTTAAAAAAGTTAGTGATGAGTATGATGACCACCCATGTAATATGTGATAGATGTGACAAAATGTGATAAAATGAGGTGGCACATGCAAATTGGTTGGATTTTTAGTGTTGGCGTGATGACCACCCCTATTTGCCTAAGGGTTCTCAATGGTAGTTTTTTCATATTTTTTGTGATTGACGTAACTAAGAGCAACTCCAACGTTTCAACCGAAATGAAGACATGCCCATAAAAATCGATGCCCCCCTTGTTGTAGCTGTTTGTTCCTCATCAGGAATAGCTTTGTCATGTTTTTTAACCCGTTTGTTCCTCATCCAGAATAGCTTCTCTCCTTTTTTTTAACATGATTGGCAAGAAAATTCAGTCCCCACTCTTAGATATTTCCTTTTCTCACACACATATGGTTCTAAAGTGTGTAGTATTGAAGGACAAATGGTGTTTGAAATTAATCTGAATGGAAGTGATGTTTTTATAGGCGTTTGAAATATCTAACATTTGGTGTGCTCTAAGATCATTCACCATGGTTCAAAACGGATGGGTTTAAAATTCCAAACCTCCAATTCCAAACTAGATCAATTATTGTAGGAGTTGATTTGGAATTCGAACCCACCTTTCCCATCTCGTATACCGGACTAGTCCAAAACCTGTCACAATGAGACCCACCACACACACATATTATTTATTTATTTATGTTTTTTTTTTTGTGTGAAAGCAGGTGTGAAGTGGAGGTTTGGAATGGTTTATTGTTGTAAGAACAAGTAAGTGTGAAATGGTTGTGGTTTAGAATGATATGGCAAGTTAGGATTTTGGACGGGTTTACCATTGTGGATGCACTACAACTATATTTATGTAGTAGTATTTGTTTGGAAGGAATCATAGTGAACGAAATGGAAAAGATAAAAGTGTGTTAGTACATGTTGTATAGATGTCCGTAGCCTAGTATAGGTGTTTGTACATGGTTTTGTATGTGTTTAAGCTTGTTTATGTGATTAAGGGAAGTTTGTGTAAGACCCTAACCCAAAATTACAACTTTTCACATATAAGGTTCGAAAATTTCGCCAATGATAACGTTTAAACAAAATGTATCCCTTGAGGATTGACAAAGATTGAAATACATCTTAAAGTGTTTAACAAAATCAACATTTGTGTTTGTGGTAACATTCAAAGATGCATTTTGTATCATCCCAAAAGTATATGCATTTACATATGGGAAATGTGATATCATATGCGTTTGGTCCATCAAAAGTTCGCTTGATCTTCACCCCAACATGTCTTGATCATACCTAGGGTCGGACACAAAAGTTAAACCCATAAAAGATGATTAGTGTGATCGCGATTAAGTAAAACGAAAGCAAAGACAAGGTGACCCCGCTGTAGCTTACGACCTGAGAGCCGTAAGCTACGGCTCATGACCTTCTTTTGTTTCTGCATGACCGTAGCCTACGGCCTAATGCCGTAGGTTACGGTTGCCCCTTTCGGCCCTGTATCTATTATTTAGGCCGTAACTTACAGCTCGTAGCTGTAGGTTACGGTCTATGGTTGCTGGAAATCATCTAAACTTTCGCCCGAATGCTCCAGTTTGTTCCTGTTTTAAAAGGGCTAGGATATTTACTCGAGACGGTCGTATAATGGCCTTTTTACTCGGTTTGTTCATGAGTTTTTAGCATTTTGAAGGTGCATTCAATTTGTTATAACGTCCAATCCATAATCCATGGGAATCACAATGTCCATCCAACCCCTTTCACTAGCATGTATTCAAGATAAATATATATGTATTCGAGCCGTAGTACGACTTACTTGGCATGCTTCCAACCTTAGACTATGGTTGTTCCTGTCGAGTTATTTTCAAATACAAGCTTCCCATTGTGAAGCTCTCATGGTATTGTTGAAGCATGGATAACTACGTCTAAAAGCATATAACTTTGATATTTAAACGAGATTAGAGTCATCGAGTGACTTACCTTATGCGTGCTTCACTTCTACTTCATTCCGATGTTTCTTGACCAAAATAAGTCTCTTATTCTCGCACCTAAATATGTAATCCACATAGGTGATTAAAGAAATGTTCTTAGACATTATTCATTTGACCACACAAGTTTTCATCAGACTTATTAATGACTTATCTATCCCCCAATGAAATCGAGTTTCGTTGAGGTGTTTTATCAAACACCTTGTAGGCGCTATTTTCCTAACTTTAGTTTTTGGACATTAGGACCTCATGGATCCATGATTCACCAAGTTCATCATTACTAACATTCCAATAAACATCTAAATCATAGTATCTCATAGATATTCATAACAAAAGCTAGTATTTCATAGATTCAAGATAATTCCTACCAAGTTATCGAGGAACCCAATTCTTCTCATATCATGAATTTACAAGACTATAATCAACACACAAGAATCTTGTTTAACACACACAATTTAACATGTATTATGGTTCCCTCATACTATAGTATACTTTACAAACCCTTAATTCACGTTTTTAAAGCATCTCTCGATTTTCACCATACCCAAGCATGAACATGATCATTAAAATGGGCAAAATAAAGGTTACCTAGGTGTGTGTTATGCTTGGATGATTCGTTTTAGGGCTAATTCACTCAAAAGCCCTTTGATTCCACCTTGATTCAAGCTTATTCTTGAGTTTTAGGGTTTGGTGTGTGTATGTTTTTTTATGAGCGAATATGGAAGAATGGAGCATTTTCTTTTTATTTATTATTAACCAAACACAAGTTTGGTTATTTGGCAAGTTAGCCCCTCCAACTATTTATCAAGTATTTACTAGTTAAAAGGACACATCGTGTTAGTCTCGTATAATTATTTAAGCCTTGTTTAGCTAGCAAGGGTAACGGGGTTGATTCCCCAGATTAGGAATTTCATATAAGTTGCGTCTCATGTGGTTCAGTTAAAAGCCAAGTGTGCTTATATTATCATAAAACCAGATTCAGAATTTTTGGGGTGTTACAGTTTGGAAATTATGACACGGGATTGGGGTCCTAAGACACGACTGACTTAGCCAATCGTGTGGGAATCAAGACGACTGGCTAGCCAATCGCCCCACTTAGTCGTGAGGCAGATAACTAGTCGCCCCGAGGGCCTGAGGCAAGTGGCAGGGACTATAAATAGACCCAATGATTGCCCAAATCATTAGTTGTCACATCTGTGGCAACATGAAATTTTTTTTTTCAAGTTGAGCAATTTTCAAGACGAAATTCCTTCAACAAGGGGATGATGTGACACCCGACAAATTCAGGTTAACATTTTACAAACATTTACTATTTACTTTGGTTAAAATATATATTTAGTTTAATTCGGAGGAATTAAAGTAGTTAAATATATGAGAAACAACATGAACAGATAGTCCGGTAGGTTATCGAGTCTTACATTTGAATAACTAACTCGAACGTTGGTGATAAAACAAAAGGAATAATTGTAGAATAACTCGTTTTGGTATTATTTGCAATTATGTGCTTATGCGGATTTAATTGTATATGTATGTGCAATTCTGTATAATTAAACAAAACGCGTTACCCACTCGTAACTGACACCCGACGAATTGACAATATAGTTCGGGTCTAAAAAAATTGGGTTGCACATTGGCGATGTTTGGGTTAAATATCTAAGGCCCAAAATAAAAGGAAAACAAAGAAAAAATATAATATGCTGTGCCTAGCCTAATTGAAGTGGACTAGGTCAGCCCGAATGGCCATTCGCACGACCGAACGACCATTCGCTGGGAAACCGACCTAAAACGCTTATAAATCGATTTTAAGTCCAATTTTCATAATCACACAACCCTAATTCGTCTCTAAACACCCTATTACGAAAATACAACCCTCCTACGTCTGTTCTTCATCATTCCAAGGATTATTGGAGCTTTAATCACCTGAACAAAGAGCTTGAGGTCCATTATCAATCCTTTACTTGTTTTAATCCCTTTTTATTATGTTAATCATCTTTTTGTCTATAAACCCAAATGTCCAGATCTGATCAAAACTAGTTTTATCAATAACTAATGATTTATAAGTGATTAACATGTTTATGTGATGTATTTTAATGATGATTTGATTATGTTATAACATAAGATTCATGTTTAATCATAAACACCTACTTTGAGGAAACTTGACAAACCCTAGGTTGAGGATTATGATTTTAAAACTGATTGTGATGATTTATAGGATGATATCATGATAGTCTAGGATGATTAACATGTGTTTGATACTTGATTAACGTTGTTTGATTCATTGTTCATTACCTGCCATTATAGGAAACTTTATTTATTTTAGAGTTTGATGTTTGTGATTGCTACATGATATGATATATGTGATGTTATGAGATGATTGTTAATATTATTTAAGGTTATTAGAACATGGTTTCGGTAAAGATCAAACTCGATTGATGTACTTACTAAATTTGGAAACTTTGTGCATGTTATATGTCTATCGTGTTCATAACTTACTAAGCTGGGAAAGTCACATTAAGTACAAGTTGTATGATGCATGGAATATGTTATATGACTTGTGATGATTCATGGCGTGTTAGAAGTAGGGTGTACGTGCGAACTTGAACTTGTGAACACATGTTACAAGTAACATGTTATGTGTTAACTAACATGATAGATGCTAGGACTTACATGATTGGTGTAGACGATGTTGAAGAAACAAAAGGCTACAACGAGTATAATACAGGCTAAATACAAGTATAATGTGGTGTTGGGGTTGTTGTATAACTTGTTTGCTACAAGTCATAATCCTTGTTCCACACGTATAGCTCGAACCGAACCTGAAAGAGTAACAAGAATGGGTGTGTGGCTGTTATTTTCTTTAGTGTGTGAACGAGGGCGGTGGGTGTGGTGGTGAGTGATGGTGAAGGTGTGGTGTTGAACCAGTATGTGGTGATCACTGGTGTGTCAATGATGGTGGTGGTAGATGATATTTGAGTATGCAATGGGGTGGTAGGTGGATCCGTTCAACGGTAACAGTGGTGATGACGATGGTAGTGGCAGGTAGGGCAGCAGTGGTGAAAGGTGATAGTGACGATGGGGGTGGCTGGTGGTTGGACGCGAAGTTAAAAAAACAAGTGTAAATATTTAGGGTTTTAAATGGGTTAATTAGGGGAGGGACGAAATTGACAAAAAAAAAAACAAACAAACAAACTAAAGATGAAAGGACCAATATGCCCTTTATTAACGACACTTGGATGGATTGAGTTAGTGGTGAGGATAGAAATGGCAAGAAAAATAAACCACATGATCCATATGAAAAAAAATATACTTTTTATACTCTTTAAGCATTTTGACACAAACCACAAAGACGATTTTGGCAGTTAACCCTATATTTAATTACATTGAATTTTAATGTTCATTTGCATTCTGTTTACAATAAATACGTTATTATTCATTTCATTATTTGTTTTTAAATCACGTTAAATCAAACATTTGTTGATTCATATATCCATTGTTGGGTAACATTAAACATTTTTTTGATATTTTGCATGTAACGTCCGAAATCCATACGAATTGTATTACAGTAACTTTCAATAAATAAACTTATACACTACAATCTTTATAGATTTTTTTCATTTGGCTTGGGGATGTACCGTTTGTCAACATGGGTCTCTAACCACGTTTCTGTTTTTTTTTTTTTTTTTTGTCAAAAGTTTAAAAATAATACTAAATTGGTATTTTTTATGGGTTAAGTTATTCTACACAATGTAAAAAAAATGAGAAGAGTGAGAATGATACAAAAAACCCAATAGATCATGAAATATGACACAATAAGCCACAAAATATAACACAATGTCAAAAAAAAATATAACACAATGCCAAATGAAAAAAGACACACTGAATTAAAAAAATGACACAATGATGAAAATAATAAAAAGACACAATCGTGCATAAAAGACACAATGATATAAAGCATATTACAAAAACTACAAGCTAAACCCTAAAAAACGAAGACTTAAAAACTAATGTCGTAGGGTTCGATAAGACGATTCCAATGCCGCTTGAATGAGTTCAATCGAAGTCCGTTTGAAACCATTTCTACGACTTCCTATATTTCTTTAACTATGAATTTGATCCTAATCTTTTTTTATTCTTAATCCATCTTGAATGGGATATAACTTTTGTACGAAAAGGACATTATTAAACTAAAACAAAATAATATATTCATTATCCTATGATCCAACCTGATAAATTTGTTTATTATGACATAGGAAACGTGTTAATATTATGACGTAGAATGGAATGGTAAATTGTGACGTACCATATTCAAAGAAGCAAAATATTCATATTAAAAAAAGCAAAAAACATTCTTTAGTTTCCTCTTTCAAGTAATAAAAAACCAATTCGTATCACCGTCAAGACCACATCATACCTTGCATCATACCTTTAATTTGTATTTGTTCAGTTTTAGAACTTAATTTGTTTTCTATATTTTTTTTAGTATTTTATCATTTGTTTTCTTTTATAATAAATTGATCGTTTTAGCCTACTGTTTTTCAACATGTATAAAAATAAAAACGACATAAAAAAATTATAGTTTATTAATTATGTCAATTTTAGAACACCTAATGTTTATGTTTATGTTTTGGATCAATTTATGTTTACGTTCAATAAAAAATCGAAGTCATCCGGATACACTTAGAGTACTATCCATATGGTACAAGTATTTTTCATCTAAAAAAAATGGGTTAAAGACGTGACACAACATTTGTTAATATTGCATTTTTCTCTCTATATGTTTACTATATTTTGTGAGATGGAATATTTAGGAGTTGTATATCATGATTTAAATGTTTGTAGGAACATGATAAATAATGACTTTATTAATTATAGGCTGATAATCTTGACCTGCTCTATATGTTAAACTTCAGTCTCAAATTAGTCAGCTACATTGACCTGCTACAGTAGATGTCCTATTTAAATCATGAAGCATACACCTTTATTAGTTATAAGCTGATAAATCTTGTGTGTTGGTTATTAATTAATATGATGATGATGAAAGCATGGATCATCTGTTATTGTTTTGCCCTATTTCTCATCTTAAATCACTACTCAACCGCTGCCCGGGACCCCTCCCAGTACTATTCTGCAAAAGTTTCTTCCAGATGGACCATCACTGATCCGTTCTATGGGAATAACACAAAGATTGTACCTATCCTCATTAGATATACAGGAAATTTTAGTTACACCTGTGGTTTCTACTGCAGGGGAGACTGCACATCTTATGTCTTTGCTGTCCTCATAGGTTGTCCAAACTGTATCCCTCAAGTCGTTTGGTCAGCAAACCGAAATATGAAAACTATAATGGGGACCCCTGAAGTCGTTTGGTCAGCAAACCGAGACTCTCCGGTTAGTGCTGGTGCGATACTGAATTTCACTGCAACTGGAGACTTGGTCCTTCAGGATGTTGATGGCAGCACAGTTTGGACAACCAACACGAGCGGGAAATCTGTTGTTGGTATGAACCTAACTGATTCTGGAAACCTGGTGTTGTATGATGTCAAGGGCTCTGTGGTTTGGCAATCTTTTGATTACCCAACAGACTGTTTGGTGCCCGGGCAAAGACTGTTTCAAGGACATCAACTGGTACCTAGTGTCTCGTCCACCAACTGGACGGCTCAAAAAGGTGTGTTTTCTTTTCAAGCAGCTGAAGAAGGTTTTGTTGCTTATCGGGGATCGAACCCACCTCAAGTCTATTACGAAGCCAAGAGCGATGAAAACTATACAAATCAACAAAGAAAATACATTAGGTTCTTGAATGGGAGCTTGTCTTTTTTCCTTTCTTCTGCTGATCGTCCAGGTTATATGAAGTTTATGCCTGATGGGCATTTGAAAGTGTTTCATTGTAAAGAAGGAGATTGTTCTGATGTGGCTGATCTACTTATCGATGAAAAGTATGGAACGTGTACTTACCGTTTCGCTTGTGGGAGAAATGCCATTTGCTCAAATGATCTAGAGTGCAGCTGCCCAGTATCAAGCCATGATCACACACTACACTATTTCACAGCAGTGAACGATCTGCGACCAAGCCAGGGTTGCTCTGCAATTACCCCTCTCACGTGTAATGCCACCCAAGATCATGATTTTATTTCACTTCAGAACGTCACCTTTTACGGTTACCTTAGAGACATGACAAATGTAAGTATGGAGACTTGCAAACAAACATGTCTCAATAATTGCTCCTGCAAAGCGGCTGTATTTAAGTATGGTCCTGATTCTTCACATGGGAGCTGTAATTTACCTTCTGACCTCTTTACATTGACCAATATTGATCCAGTTGAAGCTACTTTCAATTCTTCAGCTTTCATAAAAGTCCAGAAGTTAAGATCATCTCCTTCCCCTTCCCCTATGTACCCGATACCACAGAGAAAAGGTCGTACTAGTACATTACTTATAGCTTCCACTAGTGTAAGTTCTTTTGTTCTGCTTGTGGTAGTTATTACTTTCTTAATTCGCAAGCGAAGATCAGACGCTCAAGTGGAGGAAGAGTACATAGATGCAGTACCAGGAATGCCGACTCGGTTCACATATGAAGAACTGAAAACCGCCACAGGAAATTTTAGTAAGAAGCTTGGTCAAGGAGGATTCGGATCAGTTTTCGAAGGGACTCTTGAAGATGAGTCAAAGATTGCAGTAAAATTTCTTGACGGTTTCGGGCAGATTAACAAATCTTTCTTAGCTGAGGTTGAATCCATTGGAAGCATTCACCATGTGAATTTGGTCAGACTTAGAGGATTTTGTGCATGGAAATCACAACGGTTTCTCGTGTATGATTTCATGAGTAACGGATCATTAGATGGGTGGATCTACCATGGATATCGAGAACACGTACTTGAATGGCAACGCAGAAAGGAAATCATTCTTGATATAGCCAAAGGTCTGGCATATCTTCATGAAGAGTGCGTGCAAAAAATCATCCACCTTGATATTAAACCTCAGAACATACTCCTAGACAAAGATTACAATGCCAAAGTCTCTGATTTTGGATTGTCTAAGTTGATTGATAGAGATCAAAGCCAAGTGATGACTACAATGAGAGGAACACCTGGATATATGGCTCCTGAATGGTTAGGCTCAGTTATAACTGAAAAAGTAGATGTATACAGCTTTGGAATCGTTATCTTAGAGATCTTGTGTGGGAGGAGGAACTTAGATAGATCTCAGCCGGAAGATAGTTGGCACTTACTTGGCGTCTTTCAACAATGTTGGGAACAAGGGACGTTGCTAGATATTATTGACAAGTACAGTGAAGATATGCAGACACACGGTTTAGAAGTGGTGGAGATGATGAAAGTAGCTGCTTGGTGTTTGCAAACTAATTATACCAGAAGGCCTTCAATGTCATCGGTGGTAATGGTGCTAGAAGGGCGAATGAATGTCGAATCTAACTTGGATTACAACTTTACAGATCCTAGACTGCAAATTACACCGGTCGAGGATAAGAAAGATATGACACCAGTGTTGGCTTCAGTATTATCTGGTCCTAGGTGAATAAACCCTGTTTTTTCCTAATTTATGCACCTAGTTAATGTTTCATTTTTGTGTGTGTGTTTTTTTTCTTAATAATTTTAGTATTAATAATCGACAATATTATGTTTGGGACAATATTACGTATTTGCCGAGGTTTTATTGAATCTCACTTAATAAACGAGCTTGAGGTTGACCTTCACACATCGAGCTCGAACCAGCTCACAAGCCTATGCATGCTTTTAATTATATACTTTTTATTTAATGCATATTTATATAATAACTGATACTTTATATATTAGTTTTAAACATGTTGTGGAACAGTACTTTGACGTTAACAACATTAGCGTAAGACCTTTAACTTCTTATTTTCTTTTGTATGTTTTTACAACTTTACACCCTCACTTCGGTTTTCATCACCTAGAAATCAGAGTGAGAAAGAGATACGGAAGACAGAGAGAAGGATGGAGGTTCTGGTTGTCCAGTGAGGGTGGTTGAGATGAAGGTAATGGTGGTTGCAGCTGGTAATGGTAGTGGTTGGTTTAGGTGATGGTAGTGGTGTTTTAGAGAGAGAAACAGAGAGAGAGAGAGATGATGGTGAGAGAAAGAGAGCGAAATGGTGGGGGTGGTGGTGAACTGATGTCACCAAGGGGTGGCGGGGGTGTCACC
The DNA here is from genome assembly GCA_032199755.1 of Ambrosia artemisiifolia. Lineage (NCBI taxonomy): Eukaryota > Viridiplantae > Streptophyta > Magnoliopsida > Asterales > Asteraceae > Ambrosia > Ambrosia artemisiifolia. The sequence goes on along the minus strand of CM063518.1, from coordinate 10,341,349 downwards.
GGAAATGGTACCACATGGATATGAAGGTTGTGGTGCGGTTCTGTTCATCGCTTTCTCTTTACCTCACTCTCCCTCTCCCTGTCTGGAAATGGTGCCAGACTAAGATTCCAAATTTGAATTTACAAGTGTGAGTTGAATGTTTATCATTCTCTATGGCTACCACCTGTCTATATTCCACTCATCTAGATTGTAATTTTAAGTTTAATCATTAAGATTTTAACAATAAAAATTATTTTTATGATTTTTTAACTTTCAATTAAGCGTGATTACTTTGTTGGGTACTTGGGTTTTGTGTATTTATTATGTTTTTCGGTGGATTGATGAACTATTATTACAATTAGGTGTTTTGTTGTGCACTAAAATTGAGTGTAATTTTAATTAGGTAATTTTTGCATATTTAGAATTGGGGTTTTGTTAAAGCCTTAGAGACATATTTTTTAACGGCTCGGATAAGGCACATAAATCCTCGAAGACGCCTCTATTGAACATGAACTACATGCTATAGCTTTTGTGTAATCTATAAAATCATGTTAAGGGATTAGGTAATGTTGTAACTTGTAAGAAACAACTTGTTAGAGCATTCACAACCCATCCTCCATTCTTAAAATTTAAAAAACTCATACAAAAACCTCACTCCATCCCATCTTCATACCCCATTCTTAAATTTTAGAAAAATCTTTTGAGAACCCTCATATTTAGGAGCTTTTATACCTCCCTCATTTTCTTGATATAAGAGAGTTATAATAAAACAAAATAGTTGTAGGTAATATTATGATTAGAAAAAAAGAAAAAATAATAAAAAAAAGTTTATAGGGGATATGAATGGAGAATGGATGTGGAGTGTTTTAGAATTAAGAAATAAATTTAGGAAATATTAATATTTTGGTAACCTATAGAAATGGGGATTGGGAGTGGGATGTGAATGCTGTTATTATATAAAAGACAAAATTACAGAAAACAACCTTTATGTTTTACCCAAACTGCACCTTTCACCTTTGCCTTTAAAAAGCTCTCTAGTCAACCTTAACCTTCATTGTTGGTTGCAATTCCAGACCTTTCACACTAACTGAGTTATATTTCACCGTTAACTCCCCTCACATGCCTTGCATGTGAGGGCATTTTAGTCAATTTAACTTCTGTAATTAAACTATTATATTTTAAAAAAAATAAAACCCCTCATATACCCTCTTTAACCCTCATATTATCAGACAATCAACCTTAATCCCCAAACCCTTATCAAAACCCTCTGCTTCCAAAACCCTCGTAATCATGGATCCAGAGTACATACGTGCAAGGCGAGCTGAAGATGACATTGCATTGGACGAAATTTACGGTATTTTGCTTCGTTTTTCATGAAATGCAGGTTTTGTTTTTAGTTTTTTATGATTTTGATTTCGATTTTATTTATGAAATGTAGACACATATCCGGAGTTGTTCACCATTCATCTATATCATGGAGGTTATTTCACTGATCCTCCTGATCGGGTGTATGTTAATGAGGAACTTGATTTCTTTGACCTGATGAACATTGACAAGTTTGGAATGCAAGAATTAGAGGTTATTAAGAGTAGGTTAGGTTATACTGATCAAGTTCCTCACTTTTTTCACTTTTGTGCTCCTCATGGTAATTTAGATACTGGACTTTATCGGATAAGATGTGATGAAGATTTGATCAAACTTGTTGAATTTGTCAGAGGTGGTGATAGGTTCATTGATGTATACATGGAACATGGCTGTTCAAATGTTGTGAGGTACTCTCAATCACAATGCAGTGAAGTGCTTTCATTATGTTGGTATGGGAATGGAGAAGGGAAGGGTAGTGAAAACAGAAAAGCAAGTGAAGTCAATGAAGACACAGGGGACAACCAAACAGGATACCATGTGAGATTAGACAACTAAACAGGAGACAACCAAACAGGGGACAACCAAACAGGGGAACACAATGCAAAGTCAGCAGATCCTGGTATGGAATATAGTAATATGTTTCAAAGTTTGGATGATTTTGAGCCTTTTATGGATGGTTTCAATGGTTCTAAAGAGAAACAGAAAGAGAAACAACATAGTCAGAAAGAGACATCCAACCACAATGTGGAACAGAATGACAAGAATGTACACAATGAACCTGATGGTGAATATGATAGTGAACAAGACAGTGAGTTTTTTGTGGATGAAAACAATGACATTCAAGAAGATGAAGTGGATATGAGAGACTTTAAATTCAATGTTGATTTGGATGTGGAGGATGAAAGGAATGATGTTGATCATGACTTAGATGTTTTGGACAATGATAATTTTGATACTGATGGTGAATATGATAGTGAGGAAAACCTTGGCAACATTAGGGAGAAAAAACTAAAACAGGTTAGAAGGATGTATGGGAATGATAATAACTTTCATTTAGGTATGATGTTTGGCACTAAGGCTGAGGTCAAGAAGATGATCAAAAGGCATACAGTTGAGACAAAGAGGCAGCTAAAACTTGTGAAGGATGAGGCAGATAGGATCAGGGTAAGGTGTTTTGGTGATTTGGGGACACATGATGTTGGGAAAAATGTCAAAGAAGGTGCCAAGTCAGTAATGATTGAAAAGAAAACAAAATCTGTTAAAAAGAGCATTGCAAAAGTTGATAAAGCAAAGCCCACAAATGTCAAGGGGGGTGTTACAACAAAGGGGAAAGGTGTGGGCAAGAAAAAAGCAACTTCAGAAACACAAGGGGCTGGACCTTCAAAACATAAAGGGGGTAGGGGGCACATGAAAGACCCTACCAAATTTACTTGTCCTTGGGTTTTATTGGTCTCCTTTGACAAGAAGACAGAGTCTTGGATAGTTCAGACATTTATTGACAAACATAAATGTCTTCAAAGCAGATTCATATCAGCTTGTAATTCAACTTTTCTTGCTCAAGAACTTCTTGAACAAATTGAAGAAAATCCCAACATTCCAGTAAAGGCTGTGCAAGAACAGTTCCAAAGAAAGTTTGAAGTGAATGTTTCCAAGATGCAAGCTTATAGGGCAAGATTCAAAGCTCAACAAGTACTTCATGGGGATTATACAGCTCAATATGGTTATATTAGGGACTATGCTGAGGAACTTTTAAGAACAAATCCAGGGTCAACTATCAAGTTAGATGTTGAACCTGTGTCAGATCCAGATTCCACAATAAGGCAGTTTAAAAGAATATATATTTGCTTGGGTTCTTTGAAAGAGGGGTTTAAAGCAATTGGCAGGAAGTTGTTAGGTCTTGATGGTGCCTTCATGAAAGGACCTTATCCAGGTCAGGTGCTTACAGCTGTAGGTATTGACAATAATAATGGAATTTATCCTGTTTCTTATGCTATTGTTGAAGCTGAGAATATCAACTCCTGGATGTGGTTCCTAGAAAACATTGCTGATGATTTGGACATTGGATCCAATTCAATTTTTACATTTATGAGTGATAGACAAAAGGTTAGACTACAACCTGTTTTGTTTCATATTAACTAACTAATGTAAGTGAGACTAACAGTTAAGTGAACTTTTGTATAGGGTATTCTTGAAGCAGTGCACAGGCTTTTTCCTAGGGCTGAGCACAGGTTCTGTGTGAGACATATATATGAAAACATGAGGATTACCTTCAAAGCTAAAGCATTGAAAGACATGCTTTGGAAGCTTGCAAGAAGCACAACAGTGGTGTACTTTGAGAAAACTATGGAAGAGCTTAAGGCAATGAACCCTGAGGCACATCTATGGTTGTCTAAGATAGACCCTAAATACTGGTCTAGATCTCATTTTACAGGTAACTTTTATGTTAAACCTTATTTACAATAAATATTGTTTCTAATATTTTGAATGGTTGTTAAATAACAGGGTTAGCAAAGTCTGATGTGTTGTTAAATAACATGTGTGAGGTTCTGAATTCAAAACTTGTGGAAGGAAGAGATAAACCAATTATCACAGCATTGGAGTACATAAGAGAGTATCTTATGAGAAGAATAGTCAATGTATTGCAGGTTATTGAGAGGAGTGATGGCCCTTTAACACCAACTTTCATGGAACAGTTTCAAGAAATAAAGACTGCTGCTGCAAATTGTAGAGTTAGCTGGAATGGTGGTGACCAATATGGAGTTGCTGGGCCAGGTAAGTGGAAGTGTGTGGTGGACATGAAACAAAAAACTTGCACTTGTAGAAGATGGGAAATTACTGGGTTGCCCTGCTCACATGCAGTGGCAACCATATGGAATATGCAAAGTTATGGAATGGATGTTGGGATTCCTGAATCATGGGTGGATCCAGTGTATCATTTGAGCACTTGGAAGCAAGTTTATAACTTTAAGATTTTCCCTATAAATGGTATGTCTTTATGGGAAAAGTCAAAGGTTCCATCCACCCTCACAGCCCCAATATATCACAAGCCAGTGGGAAGACCCAAAAAAAAAAGAAAGAAGTCTGCTTTTGAGGATGAAGATGTGAAAAGAAGTGGGAAACTGTCTAGGAAGAATGCATGTGGAACTTGTAGCAAGTGCAAGGGGACAGGACACAACAGTAGGACATGCACTGGTGTACCATTTGAGCAACAGAAGACAACAACTGCAAAGTCAAAACAGGTCAAGGGTAAATCCGTCAACTCCACTTCTAAAACAGCCAAAGCATCAGCTAGTCAACCATCCACCAAGGCATCAGCTAGTCAACCATCCACCAAATCCAAAGCATCAGCTAGTCAACCATCCACCAAGGCACCAGCTGGGTCCAAATACAAAGCATCAGCTAGTCAACCATCCACCAGGTCACCAGCAAAGTCCAAATCCAAAGCATCCAGTAGTCAACCATCAACTAGTCAACCATCCAAGTCACCAGCAAAGTCAAAGAAGAATGTTCAGAAGGCTAAGGGGAAGAAGGCAGCTTAATGGGTCACCTGTTATAAGTTTAATATTATCAATGTTTAAGACAATTATGTGTTTTGGTTCTTATGACTTTTTATGTTTCAAGTAGTATTATCAATGTTTAAGACAATTCTGCCTTGATGTCTAATATTTTGGATATTATGTGTTTGATGTAATGATATTATCTGTGTTTGATGATATCAGTTTGATGATATGCACAGTTGGATATTATGTGTTTGATGCACAGTTGATGATATGGGTTTGACAGTTGCACTGCACATGGGTCAAAATGTTTGGGTCAAAATGGTTTGACATTTTGAATTGCATATTATCCATGTTTAGAAAGTGCATATTATTTGGGTCATGCACATGGGTCAAAATGGTTTTATCCATGTTTAGAAAGTGCATATTATTTGGGTCATGCACATGGGTCAAAATGGTTTTACTTGTGTTGTTCAATATCAGAAAGTGCATATTATCCATGTTTAGACTAACTGTTTGACTGCATTTGGTTGGTCATAAACTCAGTGTTAGGAACATAACATGCTTCATTACAATAACTGATTACATTACTGCATTACATAACACCATTAAGTTCATTACATAGGAGCAAATCTAAACAAACTTAACAACAAACACAACAACAAAAAAGACCCAGCTGAACACCAAATATTTCTTCCTTTTCCTTGATTCATCCTCCTTAGCTTCAGTTTATCCACCAAGACTTCATTAACAGCTTCAAGTTCACTAATTGAACCCTGAAGTTCAGTGACTGAACCCTCAAGTTCACTTTTTGACCTTAATAACCCAGCTATGACATTATCAGGCTCAACCCAGCCAAGAAAACCTCCACATTGTGAAGCCTACAATAACATTTATTAATTTGGGGTCAAACGAGATTTGGGGGAATCAATAACAGTGGAAATTAATTCGATCATACCTTAATTGGGCATGAATAAAACCGACGACCTGGATTTTTGCTAGTCCACGAGGTCCTGACTATTGCCTCTCTCCCACATCTGCAGTAAATCGGGGCCATTTGAAGATCTGCTGAAGAATTAGGGTTTGGATATGGTTTTATGAAGAAGAGGGTCTTGGATTTGATCAGGGAAAGAAAAGAGGGTTTTATTTTTTTTAAAATATAATTATTTAATTAAAGCACAGCACTTAAATTGACTAAAATGCCCTCACATGCAAGGCATGTGAGGGGAGTTAACGGTGAAATATAACTCAGTTAGTGTGAAAGGTCTGGAATTGCAACCAACAATGAAGGTTAAGGTTGAATAGAGAGCTTTTTAAAGGCAAAGGTGAAAGGGGCAGTTTGGGTAAAACATAAAGGTTGTTTTCTGTAATTTTGTCTATATAAAATTATGGTGGAGAGGTATTTCTATTTCCTACACCACCGTCAGCACGCTTTCATAATATATTGTGTTAAAAATACGATGAATGCATCTTCTTCTAGACTTACTTTCCCACTTTTAGAAAGATTGTCAAGCTACTTTTCAATACTATATTTGTTTCTTTTGTCGTTCATATCCGATACTAAGGTTTATGTGATGCCTTTCGGGAAAACTCGGTTTGTTGATTTGCTCCTTCCTTTACGTTATTAAAGACTTCTTGATTTTCCCTTCATTCAATACAACAACATTAAAAAAATTCAATGACGGACATGTTTCGTCAATAACTTCATCGGATAGGATAAATCCCAAAAAGAATAACAATGTATTTGTTTTTTTCTGACGAATAGTTTGAATCCCAAATAAAGTGTGAGACTCTTTTAAATAATGGTAAAACTATGCGTAATGCGTTAAACATAGGATCACCATTATAACGAGGCTAAAGTCTACGAATTCTTTTGTTATTACTTATACACACTACTACAGAATGGCTATTTGCGATGCCCCAATCCATCAATGCATACACGGTGCGGTCCGCGTTAAATCACCTGTGATGGCCGTGATCACCGCAAACAGTCCCCATGGTCACCGTGATGGTCAGATTGTACCGCGGCCGCGATGTACATCACAATATCACACCCGCAACAATCAAACATAGCCGTTTAACAACGGTCATTTGACCAGTTTCATAAAAAAATTACCTTATATATAAACAAATTCTTCTGATTTTTTACTCCATTCACAGTTTTTACTCCATCCCTACCATTTTCAGTTCTATATTCAACCATTTTCCACTCTCCAAACTAATTTGGTTTCAACAATAGTGTGTTGGACCGAAGAGGCGAAAATTGCGTTAGTAATTGCGTATAATTAATAACTCTCCTACGGCCAAGGACACGAGCTTTATATTTAATAGAATAGGCTTTACTATTCAAAAAGGGGTTGCGGCGCAGCTTGTTGCCCGTCTACCCACGCCTCACTTGTAATTCTTGTTGGTTTCGATATATATAAAAGCGGGAAAAAGAAATTACATGCTAAAAAAAATAATAACGTACATGAAAATACGGGCTCCTCTAGTCGGGGCAATCGGGCTCCACATTGGGCTAACGTTTAAGCCGAGTTTAGTGTCCTAGTCAGGCGAACAAAATGCACTTGTGATTTGAACACGCACAAGTGGTCGCGTCTTAGTCTGGGCAACAAATGCACTTATGATTCAATCTCGCACAAGTGGTCGGATCTCAAAGGGAAGTATGAAACCTTTAAAAAAATGTTTAAAATTTCAAAGATGAAGACCTCATCACAGCCGAAGATATGGTTATATCCCTTGCTCATATCAAGTATGTTTCTAAGGTCGGCCTAGATTTTGAACATGTTTCGGCTTAGCAGATGTCAAGGCAAAATTATGTTAGGTTAATTATATTTTCTAGTTATATTTAATTTTATGTAACGTTATTGAATTTTAGTTTATGCAATGTTATTTTATTTTATGTAATGTTATTTATTTTTAGTTTATTTAAAAAAGTTAATGATAAGTGTGATGACCACCCATGTAATATGTGATAGATGTGATAAAATATGATAAAATGAGGTGGCACATGCAAATTGGTTGGAATTTTAGTGTTGGCGTGATGACCGCCCCTATTTGCCTAAGGGTTCTCAATGGTAGCTTCTTCATATTTTTTGTGATCGACGTAACTAAGAGCAACTCCAACGTTTAAACTGAAATGAAGACGTGGCCCATTGTTAGGACCGTCGAACTCGCGTTCCAACAATCACGGGTTTTATCCTAGAGGTGCGGAATCCCTCTAAGATGCTCTAATAACAGAAACAACGATTGAAACAATGAAACGAGTAATTACAACACACACACGGGTCAAAAGATTATGTATTAATCACTAAAACAGAGCTCGAGTGTTTACAATGATCAAATCAGACGTCCTATGACCAGGGGAGGGTGTTTGGAGGGTGTGTGAGGCAAGAACTGAGGTCTAGGGTTGAGAATGAGGGTATTTATACCACCCGGGTACGACCAGCCTCTTGCAGGCGATTAGCAGCAGCAGAGGTAGCGATTATGGGCTACTCGCTAGCTGAATCACCCTAATCGCTAGCCCAAGCACACGATTAGGCCCATAATCGTGTGCAGGCCCAATCATAATCGCCAGACACTTCAGCTAATCGCCCTCAGACCCCTTAAACCTCCAAAACGCGTATAAACGCCTCCAAACACCCCGAAATACGTCCAAACAACTTATATACTAGCCTAGGGACATCGTGCACTAACAGACTCCCCCTTGGACCAGGCTAGTATACGTACAGAAATAAACCAAAAGACATCGTTCATACCAAAGCAAACAAACTTTACAGACTCGATAAGCAAAAACGATTACAACTAAACAAAAATACAAACAGCATTTTCAATCTCTGTCTTCAGCTTGATGTTGTTCTGACCCGTGTGATTCTCGACCAGTCGCATCCTGCATGAACCTTGTTAGCGTAACAAAACCGGATCACTCTCTGAAACTTCATAGCTTGATCGGCTACAACAGGTAGATGCATGATCGGGTACTGATACAACATCTCCACATCCTTTTCCGAGCAATTAATCAGCCACATAGGATCCCAAATCCTAATCTTCCTGCATGGGTTTGGACTGTTGCCCAAGACGATCACCGCTTCAGTAGTAGCTGCATCATACTGCCAGTAATACAGCTTCGTGGTAAAGTCTTGTTCAAGTGGAATAATGGTAATCCTTGAAACGCATTTCGGTGGCTTGATTTTGTGCTCCCAGATTGGCTTTAGAGTGAAGGGATGAATCTTGTCTGTTGGATATGATCTGGGATACTGAGGCTCGAATTCTTTCCATCCCTCAATGCTTTCTCGCTTCAGCTTCGTGTAAAAACCCTGAAGAAAAGGAGCCTTCTCTTTGTACAGAGGATAATCAAGACGAACTAAATCACGGATATACCAGAATGGGAGGCTCATAAGGTCTCTGCATTCCTGAAAATACAATACACCTTCTTGCCATTTTACTCCCAGCATCCTTGTGTGACTAACATATGCCCAGCTTATCACATTTCCAGACATCTTTGTCAACCTTTTCTTGAAGACGGAGGCTCGCTCAACCGGCTTTTTCTTCTCTTCAGGTTTAAACCACTTGGGATAGCGCTCTTTGATTTTATCCTGTCGAATCTTAACTTCATCAGGAATATCAGCAGAGTCAGACTTTAACTTTTCCTCAGCCTCTCGAACCATCTCCTCATCAATGTTTGGAATACCAGCGCCCGACTCATTTACCACATACTCAGGAGTTGGGACGTTGGTTCCATCTTCAAGATCTACCTCATTATTATCAGGATGCAACTCAGGAGGGACACTTTGGCTCGCACTGGAAGATTCTCCAGGTGTAAAGCCATAAACTTTTGCTAAGTCCTCTGGTGTCATCTCTGGTGGAATCTCGCCTTCTTCCAAATCATACTCGGGCATGGTAGGCGGTGGAAGCAGGTTGCCTTCATCATCATAGGCAAAATAGCAGTTTAGAGGCTCAACATATTCAACCTGAATCAACGCTTTCTTATTCAGTTGCTTGCGAAGCTCGTGAATCTTGCTCATCTTGCTTGATGGCTCCCCCTGAGCAGAAGAACCTGCCTCGGGATCATCGCCTCGACGATCATGGCGCTTCTGTGTTCGTCTCTCAGCTGAACCACCCGATGACCCGCCACCGCCTGTGGCTCCAGGGTCACCACCATCACCTTTACCATCACCCTGATCATCATCATCAGACCTGTCATCATCCTCTTCATCATCCTCATCATCATCTTCACTATCTTCATCATCATCACCAGCTGTACTCGCTCCAGCCTCAGAACCACCAGTGAGCCTAGGCTGAGTTCCAGACAACTCATCCAACCTAGCTCTTAATCTAGTATTTTGTTTCCTGTACCTGGTGATTCTGCGCTCATTGTTCACATTTGCGAGCTGGAGGTCATTGTACTTACCTTCAATACCAGTCAGTCTCGCCAAGGCACTTTGGTTCGACTGTATCAGCTGCTGGTGTGATTCCATAAGCTGCCTGTTCGACTCAAGGATTTGCTGATTAGACAAGGTGAGTGCGTCGACAGTAGCTCTAAGATCTGTATTAGCAGTAATGGTCTCGCCAATCAACTCAAGCATCGCTGTCTCATTTTCTTCGATCTGAGTGTTCTTGCTTCTTAACTCTGCTATTTCCCGCGACTGTGCAGCAACCAAAGCCATGAGTTCGCTGACATTATGCTGGAGTTGTTCATTGGAAGCAGAAGTAGAAGAAGATGATTGGCCTGAAGGTTTAGCTGCTTTGGTTCTTGCAGCTTCCTTCAGTCTCCGGATATGGTCACCAACCGGATTAGAAACCAACTGCGCACCTGTCGCTTCAACAGTAGCTGAGACTTGCTCAGTGAAGACTACTGAAGAAGGCATAGACATAGTAATACCTGCAGGCATAGCTGCACTGGAAGATAGAGGAGCTGAAGAAGTGGCTGCTGTTGTAGTTGTTGTTGCTGTTGTTGTTGCTATTGCTGCTTTTGTTGTTGTTGCTGGTGTGGTAGAAGAGGTTGGTGAGCCAAATGTATCAGGAAGATTCAAAGCTGAACGTTTTCCCTTCAATCTCTTTGGATTCTTCTCAGGCGCAACTACAGTCTTTGACATCCTTTTCTGACCTCTACTAACCTTCGCTGCCTGGGTTTTCTGTCTTTTGTGAGGAGGAGGCGTGCTTAGATCAGCATCGATATCAGCAATAAGATCCTCACCTCCTGGTGTGAAAGTGGGATCCCTCGCAAATTCTCTCGCCTCGGCTGTGAGAGCCCTATCCTCTTCTAAACTGAGCACATCAGGTCTATCATCTTCAGTTGCCTCTGAGTCGTCATCCTCATCAGCATAAATTTTATCAGACCCTTTCAATTGATAGAACACTTTGATTGTTTTACCAGCAGGGGCTTGCACTTTCGGCTCAGGCTCACACAAAATGTGATTCTGGACAGGAATATCCGTATCCTTTACCGGTGCATACCTCTCCGGTTCATCAAGCTCATCCTCAGAACAGTCTGTCTCGCAGACGCTTGCATTATCTGCAATCTCACCAGGTTTGGCAGCAACAGCAGTGGGTGCAGCCTTAGTAACTTCAGCAGGTTTAGGTGCTTCTGTTACTTTAGGCGCAGGAGGAGCAGCCTTAGTGACTTTGGCAGGTTTAACTGCTTCCATCACTTTAGGCGCTTCTGCAGCTTTAGCTGCTTCTGCTGCCAAGTCCATAAACTCTTCCTTCGGTAAGATATCATTGTGATGATGTTCAAATCTCACCGGAGGAGGACACTGAGCATACTTGGGACTGGTGGAATTGCCCTCCTTATCTGAGTGTTCAATGATATGATCAAGAACATACTTGCAGTTCAGGTAACTCTCAAGTTTCTTCTTGATCTTTTGATAGTCACAATTGACAATGGCCAAATGTTTCTTAGTGTCTTCAACCTCATTTATATAATTATTAATAGCAATTTGCTTGTTAGCTAGGGTTTTAGACAATTCAGAAACATCCTTCTTATAATTATCAACAGTATTAAGAAAATTTTTCTCTTTCTGTTTTAAGGAATCATTTGACCTTTGCAATGGACCCACATCAGCTTTTAAATTCAGATTCTCATTAGTTAATTCTTTGATTCTGAGTTTAAGCTGATCACACTCAATGGAGTCCTTCTTAAGAGTATCAATGGTGATTTTGAGGGCTTTCTCATTAGCTCTCAATACCTCATTGCTCTCTTGGCATTGACTTAAGTCAGCTTTCAAGTTCAGATTTTCGTCTGTTAAGACATCAATTCTGTACTTAAGCTTACTACAATCAACACATTCAGATTTTGAATTGGAGGAAGAACATACCTGATTAGACGACTCTGTAAGGGCCATCAAAGCATAATGAGCAGCCGTCTTCACTGGTCCGAAGAAATCAGTCAGATTGTTCTTTGTACAGTCAGCATCCACAAGTATTGACCTTTTGCTAATCAAGGCGTCTGCTTCAGCTAACAAATCCTCCAAGTCCACCCCTTCATCAAAATCACAATCCGAATCACAATCCAAAGCTTCAACTTCAGGAATAACTACTTCAGATTGACTTGGACTCTCTTCAACTTCTTCTTGAGCATCAGTCATAATTTGGGCAAAGCATGCTGCACCACCCTGAGGAGCTTGTTCACCAGTGATGAGGTGATTCCAGTTGAACACTTCATCTTCTTGAACTACCAAGGCTTGATTGTTGTTTGCTTGAGGCCTTTGGTTCTGATGATTAACTGGGACAAGAGCTCGTTCAGCATTTTGATTCGGTTGTGTCTGAGCTTGCTGCCTCTGATTATTCTGATTGCCTCTGTTGTTGTTGTTGAAGGGATTCTGATTTCCCTGCTGTCTCGGTCGATCACATTCTCTGGCAAAGTGTCCTCTGTTGCCACAGTTGTAACAGGTGACCTTTGTTTTATCAAACCCAAACTTAGTGTTGTTGTTGATCAGCACATCTCTCTTTCCAGTTCTATCCATATAATCTTTTGCACGTCTCACCACACTAGCGAAGTGCCACTGGATGTCTATCAGATCCATGTCATCCTTGTCGATCTGGGCATAATCTTCTTGAGTAAGATAAGGATTTCCGATCTGCCCCGCAACTAATCCACTATAGGAATTGACCAAGGTTGACAGCAGAGCCATATGTTCTTGGGCTAGCTCTACAGTCACCTTCTCAAAGCCCGAAGTGTTCAGCTGTTCTGCAACAGGATTGGTCCGATAAGCACCCTGATTTGAAGTAGTAGCACCTCCATATCCACCAAAGTTAGCAGATGAAGCACCACCAAACCCTGATGAAGAAGGTCCACCAAAGTTGGAGGTTGCCTGAGCTGGTGCTGCAAGATGAGCAAACGGATTAACACCAAACTGGTTAGTATTAGCATTAAAATTAGAAGGATACTGGTTTCCTTGACCCCAAGGAAAGACAGGTGGAGGAACATCAGATGGGGGTCCATAGTTGTCAAACGCAAAGACTGGATCAGGATTAACCATGAACGCAGTCTGAGGTTTGGATCCACCCACACTGATGTCCTGAGCTGGATTCCCATAGTAGATGCTGGGATTCTGAACAACGGGCGGCTTATTAGCTCTCCTGATCTCCTCGATCTCCTTGTTCTCCAGCTCGGCCACGAACTCATTGATGGAGAGTGTCTGATAAACATTGTTGGACTTCTGAATGTACAGCCATTGATGCCAGTGTGACGGGAGCGCCTCTGCAAATCTTTCCACAAGTTCTGCTGACGTGTAGATAACCCCGTACTGATACATCTCGGACATCAGATGATAATATCGAGCTGTCAGATCTCTTAACGACTCATTTCCCATCGCACTGAAATTCTCAAACTCCTTCTTTAACTGATCCACCTTCACCTTCCGTGTCTTCTGATTCCCCTCATTACGCTCAGCAAGCGCTAACCAAAGCATCTGCGAAGTAGTACACTGCGCGAACTGATGAAGAATGTCTTTGGGAAGTGCCTGCTTCAACGCTGCCATCGCCTTTTTCTCATAGTTATACTTCTTCCTCTGATCCTCAGACATGTCTTCTATAGAGACCGGAGTAGTGGAGTTTTCAACCAGCGGCCTTGTGTACCCATTCTCGATAGCTGACCATACCAAGCCATCGATACCCTCAACATGAGACTGAAATCTGCCTTTCCAACCATGATAATCTGCCATATATTGCAGTTTCGGTGCTCGGTTAGAACTGCCCGTCTCTAAGTCACTGATAAGAACGGACGACAGATGGTTTGTCTGAGAGTTAGCAGCAGATGCGAGTGCCCAAGGATTCGCATTCATTGCTTGCTGTTGAGCAGCTAGCGCCCACGGATTGATTCCGGCAACATTCGCTTGCATTTGCGCTTGTTGCATCCGTTGCGCGTTTCGTTCAGCTGAAAACTGCCAAGGGTTCGTGGGCACGTTTGCTTGATTGTTCATTTGGTTGTTCATTTGCTGGTTATACTGAGTTCTCGGTTGACTCAGATGTCCCCAAGGGTTCGCCATATGTTAAGGTATGTTAACGTATGTTAATAGTCCAATACTTAGTCAATTTTTATGTTCCAGAACCTTTTAGGCGATTATGGGGCTAATTGCTATGTATCTTAGGCGATTATGAGGTTTTTGCACGTGATTAGGGCTAATTGCTAGGTGGTATAGGCGATTAGGGCTAATTGCTAGTAAATATAGGTATGTCACGTGATTAGGGCTAATTGCTAGCAAGTGTAGGCAATTGGGGCTAATTGCTAGCAAAATGAAGGCAATTAGGGCTAATCGCTAGTAGCTGAAGGCGATTATGAATTTTCAGGCAATTTAGTATGTCACATGATTAGGGCTAATCGCATGAAAGGTAGCATGCGAGTAGCACCTAATTGCTAGGAGATATCAGGCGATTATGGCTAATTGCTAGCACAAGGATGGCGAGTAGCAGCTAATCGCTAGCAAAGTGATGGCGAGTAGCAGCTAATTGCTAGCAAACCCTAATTGTCTGATGCTAATCGCCTGATCTGATCTGCAGCCGCACTTTTGCTCAAAAATCACCTATTTTGACCCAAAATCTTATCTAAAACATTGTATTTTGATCCCAAATGATTAGACAAGTTACCAAAATAGTTTTAGAGCAAAACCTGATAAAAAACACACGTTTTTAACCGAAAAACACACACTAAAGTTTTGAAAAATGTGGGTTTTTGATAAAAACTCAAAGTTTCAAACTAAGAACAGGTTTTTGATTAAAAATCTCAACTTTCACACCAAAACCAACCTGTTTTTGCTCGTTTTTGTTATCAAAACACCCGTGATAAGAGCCTCGGCTCTGATACCACTTGTTAGGACCGTCGAACTCGCGTTCCAACAATCACGGGTTTTATCCTAGAGGTGCGGAATCCCTCTAAGATGCTCTAATAACAGAAACAACGATTGAAACAATGAAACGAGTAATTACAACACACACACGGGTCAAAAGATTATGTATTAATCACTAAAACAGAGCTCGAGTGTTTACAATGATCAAATCAGACGTCCTATGACCAGGGGAGGGTGTTTGGAGGGTGTGTGAGGCAAGAACTGAGGTCTAGGGTTGAGAATGAGGGTATTTATACCACCCGGGTACGACCAGCCTCTTGCAGGCGATTAGCAGCAGCAGAGGTAGCGATTATGGGCTACTCGCTAGCTGAATCACCCTAATCGCTAGCCCAAGCACACGATTAGGCCCATAATCGTGTGCAGGCCCAATCATAATCGCCAGACACTTCAGCTAATCGCCCTCAGACCCCTTAAACCTCCAAAACGCGTATAAACGCCTCCAAACACCCCGAAATACGTCCAAACAACTTATATACTAGCCTAGGGACATCGTGCACTAACACCCATAGAGATCGATGCCCCCGTTGTTGTAGCTGTGTGTTCCTCAGCAATAGCTTTGTCATGTTTTTTAAGCCGTTTGTTCCTCATCCAGAATAGCTTAATTGGCGAGAAAATTCAGTCCCCACTCTTAGATATTTCCTTTTCTCACACACATATGGTTCTAAAGTGTGCAGTATTGAAGGACAAATGGTGTTTGAAATTAATCTGAATGGAAGTGTTGTTTTTGTAGGTGTTTGAAATATCTAACATTTGGTGTGCTCTAAGATCATTCACTATGGTTCAAAACGGATGGGTTTAAAATTCCAAATTACCTCCAATTCCAAACTAGATCATTTATTGTAGGAGTTGATTTGGAATTCGAACCCACCTTTCCCATCCGGTACACCGGACTAGTCCAAAACCTGTCACAATGGGACCCACCACACACACATATTATTTATTTATTTATTTACGTTTATTTTATTTTTGTGTGAAAGCAAGGTGTGAAGTGGAGGTTTAAATGGTTTATTGTTGTAAGAAAAAGTAAGTGTGAAATGGTTGTGGTTTAGAATGATATGGTAAGTTAGGATTTTGGACGGGTTTACCATTGTGGATGCTTTACAACCATATTTATGTAGTAGTATTTGTTTGGAAGGAATCATAGTGAACGAAATATAAAAGATAAAAGTGCGTTATTACATGTTGTATAGATGTCCCTAGCCTAGTATAGGTGTTTGTACGTGGTTTTGTATGTGTTTAAGCTTGTTTATGTGATTAAGGGCAGTTTGTGTAAGACCCTAACCCAAAATTACAACTTTTCACATATAAGGTTGGAAAATTTTGCCAAAGATAACATTTAAACAAAATGTATCCCTTGAGGATTGACTAAGATTGAAATACATCGTAAAGGGTTTAACAAAATCAACATTTGTGTTTGTGGTAACATTCAAAGATGCATTTTGTATCATCCCAAAAGTATATGCATTTACGTAGGGGAAATGTGATATCATATGCGTTTGGTCCATCAAAAGTTCGCTTGATCTTCACCCAACATGTCTTGATCATACCTAGGGCCGGACACAAAAGTTAAACCCATAAAAGATGATTAGTAGGATCGCGATTAAGTAAAACGAAAGCAAATATGAGCTGGTTAAAACCCCGCCCGTAAGCTACGGCTACTGACCTTCTTTTGTTTCTACTCGACTGTAGCCTACAGCCTAATGTCATAGGTTACAGTTGCCCCTTTCGCCCTGTATCTATTATTTAGGCCGTAACTTACGGCTCGTAGCCGTAGGTTACGGTCTATGGTTGCTGGAAATCATCTAAACTTTCGCCTGAATGCTCCAGTTTGTTCTTGTTTTAAAAGGGCTAGGATATTTACTCGAGAGGGCCGTATAATGGCCTTTTTCTCGGTTTGTTCATGAGTTTTCAGCATTTTGAAGGTCCATTCAATTTGTTTTAACATCCAATCCATAATCCATGAATTTTGCACTAATCCATTTGACCCGTTAAGTACTTATCATGCTAAAGACATTATTTAGGTAAGAAATTTAGACTTACAGGACACCCCTAAGATTATTGGTTCCATTTTCTGGGCATCTAAATGATTGAGCGAGCCAAGATCAATAATCAAATGACTAAACTAACAAACACTCATTTAACCAAGCTTTGGGCTATAACAACCTTAGTATGTGGCTGCATGTAATTCCCAAACTACTTGTTGCATAATTCCTCTTCCAATCAAATTTTTGATTCGAGAGAATGTGCACGCATACAAGCCATTCTACCGTTGTAACTATGCCTCGTATTCATGACCACATGTGCCACATACTCGGTCAATGTTTGCCCAGTCCGAATAGCTTGTAACTCGTTTTTCATAGATGAATCATAAGTCGCATGGGAATCATAATGTCCATCCAACCCCTTTTACTAGCATGTATTCAAGATAAATATATATGTATTCGAGTCGTAGTACGACTTACCTGGCATGCTTCCAACCTTAGACTAAGGTTGTTCCTGTCGAGTTATATTCAAATACAGGCTTCCCATTGTGAAGCTCTAGTGGTATTGTTCAAGCATGGATAACTACGTCTAAAAGCATATAACTTTGATATTTAAACAAGGTTAGAGTCATCGAGTGACTTACCTTATGCGTGCTTCCCTTCTACTTCATCCCGAGATTTCTTGACCAAAATAAGTCTCTTATTCTCGCACCTAAATATGTAATCCACATAGGTGATTAAAGAAATGTTCTTAGACATTATTCATTTGACGACACAAGTTTTCATCAGACTTATTAATGACTTATCTATCCCCCAATGAAATCGAGTTTCCTTGAGGCGTTTTATCAAACACCTTGTAGGCGCTATTTTCCTAACTTTAGTTTTAGGATATTAGGACCACATGGATCCATCATTCACCACGTTCATCATTACTAGCATTCCAATAAACATCTAAATCATAGTATCTCATAGATATTCATAACAAAAGCTAGTATTTCATAGATTCAATATAATTCCTACCAAGTTATCGAGGAACCCAATTCTTCTCATATCATGAATTTACAAGACTACAATCATCACACAAGAATCTTGTTTAACACACACAACTTAACATGTATTATGGTTCCCTCATACTAGAGTATACTTTACAAACCCTTAATTCACGTTTTTAAAGCATCTCTCGATTTTCAGCATACCCAAGCATGAACATGATCATTGAATTGGGCAAAATAAAGGTTACCTTGTTTTGTGTTATGCTTGGATAATTCGTTTTAGGACTAATGCACTCAGAAGGCCTTTGATTCCACCTTGATTCAAGCTTATTCTTGAGTTTTAGGGTTTGGTGTGTGTGTGTTTTTTATGAACGAATCTGGAAGAATGGAGTTGATCTCCGTTTTCTTTTTTATTTATTATTGACCAAACTCAAGTTTGGTTATTTGGCAAGTTAGCCCCTCCAACTATTTATCAAGTATTTACTAGTTAAAAGCACACATCGAGTTAGTCTTGTATAATTATTTAAGCCTTGTTTAGTTAGCAAGGTTAACCAGGTTAATTCCCTAGATTAGGAATTTCGTATAAGTTGTGTCTCATGCGGTTCAGTTAAAAGCCATGTGTGCTTATATTATCGTAAAACCAGATTCAAAAATTTTGGGTGTTACAGTTTGGAAATTATGACACACGATTGGGTTCCTAAGACACGATTAGCTTAGTCAATCGTGTGGGAATTAAGACGACTGGCTAGCCAGTCGCCCCACTTAGTCGTGAGGCAGATAGCTAGTCGCCCCGAGGGCCCGAGGCAACTTGCAGGGACTATAAATAGACCCAATGATTGCCCAAATCATTATTTGTCACATCTGTGGCAACGTTAAAAATTTCTTTCAAGTTGAGCAATTTTTGGGATAAAAATTCCTTCAACAAGGGGATGATGTGACACCTGACAAACTCAGGTTAACATTTTACAAACATTTACTATTTACTTTGGTTAAAATATATATTTAGTTTAATTCGGAGGAATTAAATTAGTTAAATATATGAGAAACAGCATGAACAGATAATCCGGTAGGTTATCGAGTCATACATACGAATAACTGACTCGAACCTTGGTGATAAAACAAAAGAAATAATTGTAGAATAACTCGTTTCGATATTATTTGCAATTATGTTCTTATGTGGATTTAATTGTATATGTATGTGCAATTCTGTGTAATTAAACGTAATGCGTTACTTAGCTCGTAACTGACACCCGACGAATTGACAATATAGTTTGGGTCTAAAAAAATTGGGTTGGACATTGGCGATGTTTGGGTTAAACGTCTAAGGCCCGAAATAAAAGGAAAACAAAGAAAAAAATATAATATGCTGAGCCTAGCCCAATCGAAGTGGACCAGGTCGGCCCGAATGGCCATTCGCACAACCGAACGGCCAATCGCTGGGGAAACCGACGTGAAACGCTTATAAATCGATTTTAACTCCAAATTTCATAATCACACAACCCTAATCCGTCTCTAAACACCCTATTGCGAAAATACAACCCTCCTACCTCAGTTCTTCATCATTCCAAGGATTATTGGACCTTTAATCACATTTTAATCAACCGAACGAAGAGCTTGAGGTCCATTATCAATCCTTTACTTGTTTTAATCCTTTTTTATTATGTTAATCATGTTTTTGTCCATAAACCCTAATGTTCATATCTGATCAAAACTAGTTTATAAGTGATTAACATGTTTATGTGATGTATGTTAATGATGATTTGATTATGTTATAACATAAGATTCAAGTTTAATATAAACACCTACTTTGATGAAACTTGACAAACCCTAGGTTGAGGATTATGATGTTAAAACTGATTATGATGATTTATATGATGATATTATGACAGTCTAGGATGAATAACATTTGTTTGATGCTTGATTAACGTTGTTTGATTCATTGTTCATAACCTGCCATTATAGGAAACTTTATTGATTTTAGAGTATGATGTTGTTGATTGCTACATGATATGATATATGTGATGTTATGAGATGATTGTTAATGATTATCTAAGGTTATTAGAACATGGTTTCGGTAAATTGGTATTTTTTTTTATGGGTCAAGTTATTTTATACAATGTAACAAAAATGAGAAGAGTCAGAAGGATACAAAAAAACACAATAGATCAATATATGACACAATGAGCCACACAATATAACACAATCTCAAATAAATATAACACAATGCCAAAGAAAAAAGACACGCTGAATTAAAAAAAAAATGATACAATGATGAAAATAGAAAAAAGACACAATGCTACATAAAAGACACAATGTACAAAAAAGACACAATGATATAAAGCAAATTCTAAAAACTACAACCTAAAACCCCAAAAAACGAAGACCTAAAAACTAACGTCGTAGAGTTCGATAAGACGGTTCCAATGCCGCTTGAATGAGTTTAATCGAAGTCCGTTTGATACCATTTCTACGATTTCCTATATTTCTTTCACTATGTATTTGATGCTAATCCTCTTTTTTATTCTTAATCCATCTTGAATGGGATATAACTTTTGTACGAAAAGGACATTGATTAAATTAAAAAAAAATATATAATATATTCATTATCCTATGATCCAACCTGATAAATTTGTTTATTATGACATAGGAAACTTGTTAATTTTATGACGTAGAATGGAATGGTAAATTGTGACGTACCATATTCATCATATTCAAAGAAGCAAAATATTCATATTAAAAAAAGCAAAACATTCTTTAGTTTCCTCTTCCCGGTAATAAAAAACCAATTCGTATCACCGTCAAGACCACATCATACCTTGCATCATACGTTTAATTTGTATTTCTTCAGTTTTAGGACTTAATTTGTTTTCTACTTTTTTTGTTTTAGTATTGGAAAAATGGAAATAAATAATCATAACTATTGACTATTGACCAATAACAGTCTCAACTACGAAAATAACTAATATTGGTCCCAACTTTCGACATATTGGAAACCAACGGACCCAAACTAACGGAGGCTAACTCCGTTAGTGTGATGCCATAGGTAACCTCGAAGTCACCCTCGCCAACTGTCATCACAACCTAAGGTGCCGGAATTGAAGTCGGCAACAATGACGGGGGACAAACCTTACCGCCGTCACACAGCACCGTCGGCTCAAATCACCATGTCGGAAAACAGGTGGCGGTGTCTGTAACATGGTGCTAACACAAAAGTGGGCGGCCAAAAGAGAAACGGTTGCGTACATCGTCACCGTTGCCTCAACTCTAACCCTAGGCGTACAACAAAAGAAACGACGTGGTCGACGGTGACGACAAATTGAGGAAACACCGACGCAAACAACCCACCACCAACCTCCGCCACAATAACCACCGATTGTGATCACCATCTACACAAAAATCATGCACCCACCACCATTGGTGGTGGTTTCTCAAGAAAGAGAGCAGAGAGAGGCAGAGCATGGTGAGGGATGCTGGTGGTTTTAATAGGAAGAGAACAGAAAGACAAGATAACGAATTACCCTCAAAGCAAAGAAAAATTACGAAATTGCCAGCCATTCACACACTGTTTCACCGAAAGTTGTAAATTAATATTAATATATATACTAATTTCTAAGCTTTTAAATTTTTTCCATCTTAGTTACACATTTCCAATAAAGTGAAAAAGATTGTAATTATTTTTTCGTTTAAACAAAGAAAAATCCACATTTCTTGTGATGCATTGTTGACGAAGAAATAATAAACATTATTTATTTACCGACGCTTTTCTAACGGAACAAAACTAAAAATAAAAAAGTATATACTGTATTTAATATTCCTACGGGTTTCCGACTGAAATTAAAAAAAAAAAAAATTCCCCTGTTTTTTAGTTTCTTTACATTTAAAATATAAAAAAACCTGTATTTTTACACAAAATACTATTATATAAACACAAATAAAACATAAACTAGTAATCTAAACAGGTTGCACATTACATAGAAGGTAGAAATGGCAGAACATGATCATTGGGTGTAGGAAAGGGTAACCAGTAACAGATCAAAAATAGGTTCAGGTAAAATACAAGTTCTATAGAACAATATGAAAATGCATAAACAAACCGTGCTTAATCA
Organism: Ambrosia artemisiifolia; assembly: GCA_032199755.1. NCBI lineage: Eukaryota > Viridiplantae > Streptophyta > Magnoliopsida > Asterales > Asteraceae > Ambrosia > Ambrosia artemisiifolia. Next base: position 10,319,082 of record CM063518.1, on the reverse strand, counting down.
AGTTTCAACATACAAACAATTGCTTCAAACTAGTAGGTAGGCGGGTAATAAGTTTCCCCTTTGGATTGTGAACACTAATATGATAGAAACGAACCCCTGCCCCCTTGGAGTCGAGACATTGCTATGGATAACCCGTTGGACCATGGTCAGGTGGGTGTTGTGCTCAAATCTGGCGACATCATCTATCACTTGGTTTGAAGCAGAATTACACAGAAAATTAATGATAAATCTGGTATAAATCTAGAAAAAATTATTGTCAAAGAAAAAATATTCGAACAAAAAGACTTTAAACGAATATGGTTAAACCCAAAACCATAAAAAAACAGTCAAGTAAATCACCAAATGTTGTAAAAAAAACCCAAAAGTATTAACATACGGTAAAACAAAACTCATACGTTTAACTTGGTAACAATATAACTGTTAAACATAGTAAAACCGGCAACTTTTACAAGTGGGAGGCGGGTAAACGGGCTACAAGTTGCGCCGCTACCCCTTTTTGAATAGAAAAACCAACTCTATTAAAAATAAAACTTAGGTCCTTCGTTGCTGGGGAGTTACTCTGCACCACCTTTTGTACTCTTTTTAGGAACCGGATTGCTTCAGGAGCTAGACCTCCAAATGTGTCAAAAGCAAATGGCACAAAGACGTGTTGGTTCTCCAGACAGGCAACTTCATGTTTGCCAACCTTCTGGGATTCTGCTCTCAAGGCTGCTTGCCCAGCCACAAACCCCGAATCTCGAAGTCCCACCAATGGAGACAACCCTGTGAGATCAACGCACGCATGTTTGCCTTGTGCCCACCCGAACACGAGGACATCTGCTGGCCTAAGAAAAAAAAACATAACATCGTATATTTCCAATCATACAAAAGTTGATTTATCTCTAGAGAAAAAAAACTAAATTTGGTGTCACTATTATAAACAGGGAAGAGGAATCCCAAAGAAAAATGAGTGAATTGAATGAGTAGGGTTAAATCTTGTTACCTTTGATCGATCGAGTGAAATCCAGTGCCTTTGATCAACAGAGGACGGAAACAATTCTAGGGCCATTGATCGACCAAGAACGGAAACGCATCGATGCGTGAATTGAATGAATATAGGATGGGAGATAATGAAGTAGATATGAAGCGGTGTTTAGGATAGGAGAAGGTAAAGGATTTACGCTGTGTTCCCGAGTTAACTTAACAGGAGAAAAGAAAGGAAAAAAAAATTGATTGTGTTTTCGAGTTTCATTTAAGGAAGAAAAAGAAAGGAAATCAAAGGAAAACTAGGTCAATTCCTTTAGTTTAGTTTTCCTTCCGATTTGGAAGGAAAGGATATGCATTCTTTCTTTTCTTTTCCTTTCCTTTCTCTCGGTTCTTTTCGTTTCTTTTCCCTCCTCAAGTAAACTCGGGAACAGAGCGTTAATAAAACATGGAAGAGAAAGAAAAAAGAGTCAAAAGGGTAAAATGGTAATAAACCGTAACGTTATATGTCAGATGCCGCCGTTAAGTTACGGTAAGATGCCGTTAAGTTGATAATTGTATTAATATATAATTTGTTTTCTATTTTTTTGTTTTAGTATTATATCATTTGTTTTCTTTTAATATAAATTGATCGTTTTATACTGTTATTCGACATGTATAAAAATAAAAACTACATAAAAAAATTATAGTTTATTAATTATGTCAAATTTTTAGAACACCTAATGTTTATGTTTTGGATCAATATTTTCATGTTGAATAAAAAAAGGAAGTCATCCGGATAAGGCTAGAGTACAATCCCTGTGGTACAATTTGTGTATTTAATCTCAAAAAATGGGTTAAAGACGTGACACCACATTCGTTAATATTGCATTTTTCTTTCTATATGTTTACTATATTTTTTAGACGGAATATTTAGGAGTTGTATATCATGATTTAAATGTTTTTACTTTTTAGGAACATGATAAATAATGACTACTAAGTTAAACTTCAGTCTCAAATTAGTCAGCTACATTGACCTGCAGCTACAGTAGATGTCCTATTTAAATCATGAAGCATACACGTTTATTAGTTATAAGCTGATAAACTTGTGTGTTGGTTATTAATTACTATGATGGCAGCATGGATCATCTGTTATTGTTTTGCCTTATTTCTCATCTTAAATCACTACTCAACCACTGCTCAGGACCTCACCCAGTACTACTCTTCTGCAAATCTTTCCTCCAGATGGACCATCACTGATCCATTTCAAGGGAATAACATAAGGATTGTACCTATCCTCGTTACAATTAGATTTGGTGAAAATTTTCGTTACAATTACGCCTGTGGTTTCTACTGCAGGGGAGACTGCACATCTTATGTCTTTGCTGTCTTCACTGATCTACTTGACATCTGGTCTCGAAGTGTGGAAACTAAAATGGGGACCCCTGAAGTCGTTTGGTCAGCAAACCGAGACTCTCCGGTTAGTAGTGGTGCAATACTGAATTTCACTGCAACTGGAGACTTGGTCCTTCAGGATGTTGATGGCAGCACAGTTTGGACAACCAACACGACCGGAAAATCTGTTGTTCGTATGAACCTAACTAATTCTGGAAACCTGGTATTGTTTGATGTCAATGGCTCTGTGGTTTGGCAATCTTTTGATTACCCAACAGACTGTTTGGTACCAGGGCAAAGACTGGTTCCAGGACAGCAGCTGATACCTAGTGTTTCGGATACCAATTGGACGGCTCAAAAAAGTTTGTATTCTTTAAAACTTACTGATGAAGGTTTGGTTGCTTCAATTGGATCAAACCCACCTCAAGTCTATTATAACAGGAGCTCTTACTCTCGAGGACTACTAACCCAAATTAAGTTCTTGAAAGGGAACTTGTCGTTATTCTATTCTTATGACTATCCTGATACTATTGAAATACCTGAAGCATCAGGGGCTCAATTTATGAAATTCCTGCCTGATGGGCATTTGAAAGTGTTTGAATTGATATCTGGAAGGTGGTCTGAGGTGGCTGATCTACTTACCGATGAAGGATTTGGAGAGTGTACTTATCCTTTGGCTTGTGGGAGAAATGCCATTTGCTCGAATTATCAACAGTGTAGCTGTCCAGTATCAAACTCTTCCATGATAGACTATTTCAGATTCGCGAAAGATCGGCTACCGAACCAGGGTTGCTCTGCAATAACTCCTCTCACGTGTAATACACAAGATCAAGATTTTATCATACTCAGTAATGTCACCTTGTACGGCCAATATCCTGAAAGCATGAACAATATGAGTATGGAGAATTGCAAACTAGCATGTCTCAAAAATTGTTCCTGCAAAGCCGCTGTATTTGAGCCTCTTTACGGGACATGTTCTTTACCTTATGAGATCTTTACAATGACTAGTGTTGATGATAGCATAACTTCAACTTTCATCAAAGTCCAGAATGCAAAGAAAAAAGGTCGTAGGCCAATTGCAGTAGTTATAACTTCCATCATTGGAAGTTCTTTAGTTCTGCTTGTGGTTGTAGGTTTTATTACTTCTATATATCACAAGCTAAGATCGGACGCTCAAACTGATGAAGATCAGTATATAGATGTGGTACCAGGACTGCCCACTCGTTTCACCTATGTAGAACTGCAAACCGCCACAGAGAATTTTACTAAAAAGCTTGGTCAAGGAGGATTTGGATCAGTTTACGAAGGCACTTTTGAAGATGGCTCAAAGATTGCAGTAAAACGCCTAGATGGTCTTGGGCAGGTTAACAAGTCATTCTTAGCAGAGGTTGAATCCATTGGAAGCATTCACCATTTGAATCTGGTCAGGCTTAGAGGATTTTGTGCATCAAAATTAGAACGGATTCTCGTGTATGATTTCATGAGTAACGGATCATTAGATAGGTGGATCTATCATGGAAATCGAGAACACATACTTGAATGGCAATGCAGAAAGAAAATCATTCTTGATATAGCCAAAGGTCTAGCATATCTTCATGAAGAGTGTGTGCAAAAAGTCATCCACCTAGACATCAAACCTCAAAACATACTCCTAGACATTGACTTCAATGCCAAAGTATCTGATTTTGGGCTGTCAAAGCTTATCGATAGAGATCAAAGCCAAGTGATGACTACAATGAGAGGAACCCCAGGATATATGGCTCCTGAATGGTTAAGCTCAGTTATAACTGAAAAAGTAGATGTATATAGCTTTGGGATTGTTGTTTTAGAGATCTTGTGTGGAAGGAAGAACTGTGACAGATCTCTGCCAGAAGAAAGTTGGCACTTACTTGGTGTCTTTCAAAAATGTTGGGAGCAAGGAACATTGCAAAATCTTGTTGACAAATATAGTGAAGATATGCAGACACACAGTTTAGAAGTGGTGGAAATGATGAAAGTGGCTTCATGGTGTTTGCAAACTAATTTTGCGAGAAGGCCTTCAATGTCATCAGTGGTTAAGGTCTTAGAAGGAGGAATGAATGTTGAATCGAATTTGGATTACGACTTTACAGATCCTAGATTGCAAATTACACCAGTAGAACATAAGAAAGATATGACACCCATTTTGGCTTCAGTTCTATCTGGTCCTAGGTGAATAAACCATGTATTTTTCCTAATTTATGCACCTTCTTAATGTTTGGTTTTTGTGTGTGTGTTTTTTCATAATAATTTTGGTATGAATAATTACAATATTATGTTTGGGAAATATTACATATTTGCCGAGCTTTCATTGAGTCTCACTTAATAAACGAGCTGGAGGTTGACCTTCACACATCGAGCTTGAACCTGGTCACAAGCCTAAGCATGCTTTTACCTATATACTTTTTATTTAATGTATTTAATGCATATTTATAGAATAAATATTATTTTATATATTAATTTTAAACATGTCGTGGAACAGTACTTTGACGTTAACAGGGTTAGCATAACACCTTTGACGTCTTATTTCTTTTGTGTGCTTTTCCAACTTTACACCCCCACTTCGGTTTTCATCACCTAGAAATTAGAGTGAGAAAGAGATATGGAAGACATACAGAAGCAAGAGAGAGAGAGTAGACCACCTGACCGCCCTCCTCACTTCGCTGGTGATGATGGTGGTGGTGGTGGTGGTGGTGGTGGTGTCGTTCGTGGTTTTACAACTGTACACGACACATATTAGAATAAAATACCAGTTCATTGTCAGTACCAATTTTGTACTAAGTTTTGATGAAAAATCGGTGTTGGTATTTTCATTTATGTTCATTCGGTATTCTACCTTAAAATATCAATATCATATCGTACCATATATTTTCGGTATCTGTACCATGCTTTGACAAAAATCAGTATCGGGAGAGGTTTGGTACCGAGCTCATCCATAACTGAAAATATTGATTCCAAAAATCGCCAAACTGGTAGCGGTATCGAAAATGTGTTTGGTAACGATAGGGTATGGGGTTGAATGTAAAAATCGGTAAATTACCATTACGGTACCGAACATAAACTACCGATCTCGAAAACGGCAAAAGGTGGGTACCGAATTCGTAACGAAAATGATCCAAAACGGTAACTTCAATACCGAAACCCGTTCAGTTTCAGGATTTGATACCATTTTTTAAATTGTTATGTGAGTTTAAAGTGACATTTTAGGACAAACCTCAAGGGCCATTTTGACAGCTTACCCTATTTAGCAGTGTCATATACTGTAAAAGTGTAAAATATGGTTTAATAAGTGTATGATTAAAGTTTTAAATATGTATAAAATATTTTGTTTCTTGTTTATATTATTGTTGCGTTACTAGCAGGAGCCCGCGCGTTGCAGCGGGACTGGACATTGTTTGGTTAATCGGCTCATTGTATGTTTTTTGGTTGATTTGAAGCGCCGTCTAAACGGTGAGGAAAGTAAGGTGACAATCTTTACCGGTTGGTTAACCGGCTCGTTGTATGTTTTCTGGTTGATTTATTCGATCCCCTACGTGTGTTTCTAGTACAAAATTTGTTTATGCGGGCGGGATATTGTATTGTGAGCTCCCACGTTGCAGTGGAGTCGACAATTTATAATTTATAGCAGCAGGTGTTGCCGATCCTTTTTTGGTGTAACATAAACGTATTCCTTACTTGTTAAACAATCAAAATCCATTAACTAATTGTCAATGCATGAAAGTTAAACAACAAAAATCATTCAAATTCTATCTAATTGAAGTTTGCACTCTAGCTATTTTTTGGAGGAGATAAACTGCAGTATAAAAAAATGTAATGAAATTCACCTTATGTTTTTTAACATGGTCAGACATCCGGTCAAATCTATGGCCACTGGTTTATCAGAGCGACTCCTTATATGTTAAAAGTAATTAAGTAAATAATAAAAGCACCATCATCATCTTACATTTCAACAGAAGTTACTAATTCTTAATTTTTAACCAAGATTGCTAATGTGTATATCTCGAAAACATCACTCCAACCACTACTAACAGACATAATTAACTATTCAAAATCACAAAACATGAGAGAACTTACATCCCAAAAGGAGCACCACTTGGAGCAGAAGCTTTAAAAATTCCTTTATTAGTATACAAATCAACTTCAACAGTAGGAATTCCTCTACTATCAAGAATTTGCTTAGCCTTAACTTAGTAATCGCCGAAGGAACATCTTCACTTAGGCTATGTATTTGAATTTAAAAATTCCGTTTAGTTTTAAACATGTTTTATGATGTGTTAAACAAAGATTTCAGATTTGATTCCTCTACCTAACCAGACTAAATTGTTAATTTCCCAATAATATAAATGGTTGCTAACATCAATAGCTTACAATAACAAAACATCTGATATAAATTAACTAAGAAACTTACAATCAATATTACCTTTAAAAAAAAAAGTATATGCTATATGTGTTGTAACAAAGAAACAAACCCCTAAAAATAGAAGATTTCATGAAAACAGTAGCTAAATCAAAGCAATTAACGCACGGTTAATGTGTTCTTATTGCACTCCAAAAATTTGGTTCGTAGGACCTCCAAATTCAACCACCGGCTGTGGACAGACGAACATCATCTATAATTCGGCTTGTCTTCTTCTCAACTCCGTCCATATAGAAACCATGATGTTACTGGGAAGGGTATAAAGTAGGATTCAATCGGTAAATGGAAGGGAAAAATAAATTCCGTTAAAACCAATTAGGGATATCAAAAGAAGCACAATGATTGAACATGTGATCAGTCGCACCCAATGGTGGTTTAAAGGGTGTGTTGATGGAAAGGAGGTGAATAGTTGTTTCTGCAATGAGGAGGGACTGTAAAGGAGGTGAACCGACGTAGATGTGTGTATATACATAGTTAAGGAGCGTCTTAAAGATAAAAAGAATAAATTACAAAAATCGTCTTTTATGTTTATAGCGGGTTGGAAATCATGTCCTTTAAAAACATAAATTACAGAAAACGTACTTTGTATACAAACTCATACATGTTACGTCCTTTTACCATAACCCAATTATTTTTTCTCGTTAAAATATGACCAAGGGGACCTCAGGTGAGGGTATAGTGGTGGTGGGTGATAGTGTCGGTTGGCAAATAGTGAGGAAAAGATTAAAATTAAGGGTGAGAAAAGAGAGAGTTGTGTGTGTGTATATAGTTTTATGTATCAAAAGATTATTTTTATAATAAATGGGTAAAAAGACTAATCTACCATCACATGGGGTCTACTTGGCCACATATAACAAGAAAAGTTAACCGAGTTAGTGTCAAAGGACATAATGTATAAAGATTTGTAAACACAAAGTACGTTTTCTGTAATTTGTTTTTCTAAAGGACATGGTTTGCAATTGGCTATAAACATAAATGATGACTTTTATAATTTTGTCAATTTAAAAAAACAATGGTTTTTAAAAATGCATTAATGATATATATAAAAAACAAAAACACAATTAATAAAAAAGAGATTATAAATGAAATTTGACTTGTATTAAATTTGTCTTACCAATTTAATAAAGTTACATTTTTGCCCATATAAATAAATATGAAATGACAATGTTGCCTGTCCAGAATACACTATATAGTAGTATATACATTGGTACTTCCGAGCAAGCTCAGTTGGACATCTGCAATGAAGATAGGACTCTACGTGCAAAATGCCCAGGTTTGAATCCGAGCGAGCCCGGTTTTCGTCCTAACCGTTACTCCAGCAAGGAAACTTGTGTGGAGGCGGAAAAGGTTTCCAGGAAGAACGCCTTAGCCACCCATCATACCAGTGTGGACTCGGTTCAAAACAACATAGTCTGGACATATGGGTGGTCAGGGCCCGCCAAGAGACGGGTGTGATGATCTCTGCCACACAAGCTTGAAGAAAGTAACTGTTCAAAAAAAGGTATGTATACATTGATTTATACAACATTTTTAAATGGCTCGGAACCGAAAAGGTTTGAATTTTGAATGGGCAGTTGGGATTGGTTTGGATAAGGGGGATATGACGGTGGGGAATTAGTTAAGTTATTTAATTGTTGTGATTGGAGTCCAACTAATATTTTTTATTTGTTAATTGGGGTTAAATGTTTTTAACTTGAGGTGCAGGTGTGATTAAAAAAAATGGAAAAAATGGAATTGATATGTTGTTGTTTGACGTCCGGCCGGCTGGCCAACCATGCAATCACATGTTATGCCATGAGAAAATGAGATCTTTGTGTTTTTTTTAGCAATAGGGTTGTAAACAAACCGAACGTTTGATAAACAATTTGTAAAATATTTGGTGGGAAGTTTGTTTGTTTAATAAATGAATGAATTACAAGAACAAACATAAAAAAATATGTTCGTTTAGTTAAACACACGAACATGAACAACGGCCGCGTTCGTTCATTTATGTTCGTGAACTTTCGGTGACATGTTCGTTTATGTTAGTTTATGTTCGATAATAACAAAAGGAAATAACAATTGTAGCACTACTTTATTAAACTCCAAAACATCGGATTTAACCGAACCTGATCGCCTTTATCACAGCGAATATCCTCCGAAACAACAACTCCACCTAGAAGAACAATGTCTCTCTTCCCGGATTCATCTATCTCCACCAAACTTCCTCTATCAAGACACCTCTTCACAAACCATAACCGGAATTCACTGGCTAGATCAAACCCTAATGCATCCAAAGCCCTAACCTCAATCGGCTCATTACGATAATCCATCGCATAGTTAACGGATTGATTACAGATTACGAATCTCATTTATAATACAATTGAATAATAACAAAAAAAATAATATCTTATCAACCTGCACTTGGTGTTCCCCTTGATGTAAGACTTCGCCGGAGCACGCTGTTGTTCCGACCGATACATCTGCATAAGCTCATCCGTCTCCAACAACTTCGTATGGTACTTAACAACCGTCGCATTAATCTCCCACACATCTTTCAACACCTTCTGAACCCACGTCGGATCCTACCAGATTTAGCGAGAGATGAATCGACGTCATCTGAAGAGGAAGAGGAGACAACAAAACGTCAACGTTTAGGGTAAGGATATTTTGAAGCGGATTAAGGATTTGGAAGTAGAGGACGTGATGGAACTGTTGTTGTTGTTGATGGAATAAGGAAGATGATGATGGTGACTAGGGGTGAGCATTTCGTGGTTCGGACCTACGAGAACCTTAGACCCGACCCGCGAGAACCCTGGACCCAAACCTTTTTAAATACATGGGTCGGTTTCTAGTTCTAGATTTATATGAATTATCGGTTTCGGGTCGAGTCGGTTCCAAACCCACGATTCTAATATTATATTAAGAACCATAAGAACCGTTTGTATTTTAATTCGAACAAGACTTTTTAAAAGATTGATGATGTATTAAAAAACTACAGTTTATAAAAATGATCCAATAGATATGTATTGTTGATTCAAAAAATAAAACAATACTCTTCTTTAGTTTTATCTATTCTTTT